>OZ018326.1:134433938-135033938 GCA_963969495.1 Ceratothoa steindachneri
GTGACGTTGACCCTCTCTCTGTTGGGCACCAGTTTCAAAGTAACTTAACAGTCACTTAAAAGTTAATTTCAGCAATGCCCATGTTGGAGGAGCCCGCAAAGCCGCAATAACAAGATGTACAAAAAGGGAACGGATTTTAAACTCCACGCGGAGCTACAGGGTGGAAACACTAAGTGTAGATTGCATTTTTTATACAAATAATTTTGGCCATGTTTACATAACAATTACTTTCTTGAAGTGTGTTTCAAAATATAATTTCGTTAATCAGTAAATTTATATAAAAAAAAACAATAGCAGTTTACGAATATAACTGCAGAATGTAAAACGCTCGTGTATGTGTACGAGCGGGAAGACAGCGGGCAATATTTTCAAAATCTTTAACTCCATTGTGACCAGATCTAGATTTTTTTAAATCTATCAAACGGGATTAAAGAGACAGGAAGTCGTGTTCCAAGAGTGAGGACCACCCTCATCCGATCATGAGGATCCCAACTTTCATCAGGAACACGATGCACCAAGATCAAGGGGAATCCAAGGAGGAGTGATAGACAACTTGCTTAGGAGGACAAAGTGAGCCATGTGGCTATGCAAAAATTGCTGAAAGATATGAAACTTCGTCCATTCAAGATAGCTAAGGGACATTTACTCTCCAACTCCACCAAAAACAAGAGTCGAAAGAACAACGCTGTTCCTCCGACTCATGCATGACTCGCAGCCTCCAATTCTGCGGACGGATAAGCGGTTCTTCACTATCTAGGCCAACCACAACACAATGAATGATCGCGTTTGGGCATAAAATATAAATGCGATTTTGGTTGAACAGCGGATATCTTCCAAGAGACAGAAGCCAGCTTCGGGCGGGCGTAACATCAACAGGCCAAAAGACATCAGTGAAATGGGAAGGGGTTAAAGATCAATTAAAATATATATTTGGAAATGTTGACTGAGAAAGTCATCCCTAGGTGGATCCACCATAGAAAATGCCGGTGTAACCTTTCAACAAGATGGAATAACCTCACTCATGAATTTTGGAGTGTTTTCGATGCTAGAGTATTAATCTCGGCCAAATCTCATCAGTGTCGAAGCTCTGAAGTGCAAACTGGACAAATGTTGGGAGAAAATATCAGCTGAGAGCCTGCCACTTTTGCTCAGCTCATACCTAGACTTCTTCGTGCCATCGTCGAAAAAGGACATCCAATTGAATATTGGTGACATCTTTTGCATATTTTTTCTTTCGTTTTAGTCTAAGCAAGGGGTGGGCAACCTTTTTAAGTAAGTAAGTGAATGAGTGTGTGCAAAAATGAGTCAAATCTTTAATTCAAATTATTCTCACCTACCAATATATTACAATGCCCAATCTCTTGAATAAAACAATAAAAAGATATAAAATTAAAGATTCATCTATTGATTCCTAAATCTCTTATTAATGATGCAGAAAAATTCCACAAAATATAGTTATTTTATCTACAAAAGTAAATATTATATTGAACAGAAGGGAATCTAAGATTTTAGCAGAAAACAAAAAAAATTAAACTAGAGAAAGTAAAAATGTGGAACTTTTATTTATTTACCATCAATGAGATTTCTGTGGCAGCATCACTGATGGCAGAAATTTTCACGAAATTTTTGTTTCTCTTATTCTTTTAAGTGTATTTAATACTAAATTTTGCACCGAGTCCAAATATTTCTTTACCTTTTCTCTACCATCGACCGTTTGAAAGATATAACAAATTATGCTAATATAAAGAAATGTATGGGGTACGGGTAAAGCACAATTACATTTGTCGCTAATTTATTTATTTTCTTTTTCAGGTTTATATAATTGTAAGGGAAAGGGACGCCAAGAAGAATACCCCCCCCCCTCATTTGTTTCTTGAATTCCTTCCCTCCCTATGTCTCCTAAGTATAATTCCACGTGGAGTAAGCTCTGAATCCAAAGAGAAAAATAAAAGAAGAAAGAATTTGAATATCCGTCCGCGCCTCACAGGTGCAGTTAATTAAGTTGGGTGCTAAAAGCTTTCACCTCGCCGATGAAACGCTAATCTCCGTAGTCGGGAAAATGCTAGCCGAAAGTTTCCCAGCCACATCGTTGGAGACCATTAAGACCTGTGTCGGGCGACAAAAGCTAATCCCTCTAGGCGCCAGAAAACTTCTCCCCGGAGCATGTGCCTTCCAGCGATTAAGCATCAAAAAAATGGTCGTCATATAAATACCCTGGGCTTTTGAATATCGGCAGATTGAGTTTGAGATCTCGTCGCCTTGGGTTCAGATCGTGAGTGTTTTCCCCAAGTCACTGGTATTCGCTTATACCATCGAGGTTAGATCTCACCAGGCAGATCCATCTCTTTTGTGAACGCTTACTCTGTATAGCGCAAGTCCCAAATCGTTTCATCCCCGAAGGATTGGCCGGGATTCCTCTCGTCTCATCTGGAACTCCCTCCTCAAGGATCTCCAGCTTCCGTGTGAGATTTCGCGCCGAGCCGCATCAGAATATCGATTTTTGGAGGTTGCACTTCTCTGGAGCAGAGGTGCCATCGTCCGTCTCCAAGGAGGATCGTGAACTCTTCTTCTGGTCCCTTCCTTCATCTTCGTCACCATCAGGATATTCGCCGAGAATCACGCCCATTTTCCGTCTCCATTCGCCTACACCGACTCGCTAAAGGATTCCCCTTCCTGGATGCGACTCCTTTAAGGTAAAAGGGCCCTTGCTTGTACCTCCCGCTAATCGACTCACTTTTCGACCTTTAAATACGCCTTCTGTATAACTGATTTATAGTATCCCATTTAAAAACTAATTAACAAGTAATTAACCCATTGCCAATTATCTATATTCTGTCAGTATTGTCCTTATTTACATTTCCTATATTTCCCGTATGTATATATGTTAAATAGTGACTTATTAAAATTATATTTTTGGTTTTTACTCTTTAAATATATCCTTGAATTGCAACTTGGTAAACTCATTAAAGGCTATCGGCCCCTGTATTAAAATCACCCTTTTAGACGTCGTAATCAACGGATTACTTTTACGAAGTGAACGTATTTGTACGTAGCGAAGGATGCGTACGTACATTAGAGGATATATGTGTATATAGCTGTATATATACATATTCTCGTGGCTTTTATCTCTTTCCTCCCAACCAATAGATAAATTATGTATACATAGACGTATTTTCTGGGTAGTTTACCTATTCCTCGACAATAATAAATATTGACTTCTTGATTATGGCTACAAGAGGATGCAGAAATTCACCAGGTTCGTTCTGTTGTGTGTGGTTTATATGTTGGACCTAAGCATGTATCACATAAAATTGTGAAAGGTGTAAAGTACTGGATTGCTTATAGACTGTACTTTGGAATGAGTATGGGTGACCAAGAAAAACCATGGGCCCCTCATGTGATATGTGGAAGTTGTCGATCAAATTTAAATGCATGGCTGAGAGGTGCAAGAAAAGCAATGCCATTTGTTGTGTCGAGAGTTTGGCCAGAGCCAAAAAATCATCACGATGATTGCTATTTTTGCATGAGTGACATATCAAAGTACAGAAAAGTTAAGGGAAAAAAATCCCTTCCATATCTCAACATTTCATCCTCTATTGCACCTGTGTCACATGATGATACCTTATTGGTTCTATAAAATGTAAGTAAATGCTATCAAATTGTAAGCTATACTCTTTGTAACAGAATCAATACTGAAATATTCAAAACATCTAGCCAAGGCTTCTTGTAATGTGATTACACATGCAATCCATATTTGTGCCCCAGCTATTAAATGCATCTCTTTTTATATATTTGTTTCAGGTAGAGGGTATGATGGAGGTCTGATCAAGAGAGTCGGAAGGTTGTGACAATGAAGAAATGGATGAAACGTTTCAGCCAAGAATGAGTACCCGCCCACACTTTCCAAATCAACGTGGACTGGATGATCTCATCAGGAACTTGGGTCTCACTAAGTCAGAAATAAGCTTTTGGCATCCAGGCTTAATGAATGGAATCTGTTGGGGAAGGAGGACTGCAGATCAACAGTATACAGAAAGCGCCCTGAGGAATTCGAAGTATACTTTGATATAAATGAGGATCTCTGCTTCTGCAAGGATATAATGGCTTGTTTACAGTTATTGATCACAACCCTGAAGAATGACGACTGTTCATAGATAGTTCTACAAAAAGCCTCAAAGCTGTTTTATTACATAAGGGGAATCAGTATCCATCCCTGCCTATAGCATACTCGATACAGATAAAGGAAGAATGTGACAATGTAAAAAAAGCTTCTCGAGAAGGTAAACTATACTAAGTTTAAATGGGATGTTTGTGGTGATATTAAAATGCTTGCCTTCTTACTCAGATTGTAGGGTGGGTACACCAAGTATTATGTTTTCTTTGCCTATGGGACAGTAGGGCTTATTATGAACATTACCAGAAGGTTGAGTGGCCCCTCGAGATGACTTGCAGCCAGGAAAACTAAATGTTATTAGACAGCCTCTTGTAGAGCCTGCCAAAGTTTTGCTAACTCCACTTCATATAAAGCTCGGTTTGGTCAAACAGTTTGTAAAAGCATTAGATCATGGTGGATAAGCCTTTCCAAAGATTCCTCTACTCTTTCCAAAGCTATGAGAGGCCAAAGTTAAGGGTGGTATATTTACTGGAATGCAAGTAAGGAAAATGTTGAAGTCAATACAACTAGAGAATGCAATGAGTGATGTCGAAAGTGAGGCGTGGTATGCATTTCGAAATATAGTTAATAGATTCCTTGGTAAAAATAAAGACCCAAACTACAAACAGCTGTTAGCCAAACTTTTAGAAAGTTATAAGAATTTAGGATGTAAAATGTCACTAAAGGTGCACTTTTTGCATTCACATTTTGAGATTTTTCATGAAAATTTGGGAGAAGTGAGTGAGGAGCATGGTGAGCAGTTCCATCAGGACATTGCTGTAATGGAGAAAAGATACAAGGAAGATGGGACACTGCTATGATGGGGGACTATATATGGTCACTAGTGCGTAAAGATCAAGGAGCTCACAGTAAGAAAGCACGTTTTTAAGCGCATTTTTAGTAGGTTATCTCTTATAATCACATTTTCTCATTAGTTTAAAAAGGAATACAAGGACAAAATATTATCAGCAATTATTCATGGACAATGTGAATATGCTAAAAGTGAACTGTCGCAGCTATTTATAGTTAGTTTTATATACAAAATTCCAATTGTCTCCAAAAATATCGATGCTATGCAATTGTCAATAGTATTTTTTGAATCAGGAGGTAAAACCACCTTAGAAACACTAAAAAGATTTCAACAAACAAAACTAGTGTTACTATAATTTATAACAGGTTGTACTGGATGCACTTGGCATATAAATTAAAATTTATATATATAGTAGTTTTTTTTTAAAAAGTGAGCATTTAGCTTTGCGTGCAAGTAAGAATTTGGCGGGCCACGTTTGGCACGCGTGCCAAGCGTTGCCCAGGCTTTGTCTAAGCATTATCTAACATTAAAATATGTTTGGGAAACAATTGAATAAGTATCAGTATACACTTAGTGTTTCAACTTTGTAAAAGCTAGTAAAGGAGATGAACAAAAAAAAAACTAACAATAGAACGATTGTTTTCAAGGGAATAACGAGGGAAATTGCTACTCTAATAAGAAATAAGTAGAGCCTATTTAACGCTTTCGGAGACAATCGTGGGCAATGACTCATCCCGCTCTATGAAATACTTTATTTCCATTCTGTACCGTTGTACTTATTTGTTCCTAGTTTTGAATACGTCCTGGCACCGGCATTTTAGGTTGAAAATCTTGAAGGGGGTAATTTCCAACATTATTATTACTAAATCCATACTTCACTTAGACCACCTCTTCCATTCTTTCCTAACCAAGTGACCCTGTTCTCGTGAGTTTACCCCAGCACTTCATTCAAGAATCAATCACAGACATACAATAGGATGCAGTCTTTCGCCTAGGATAAGAAGGGAATAGAATTGAAGCGAGACATCGAGGAACATTTTGAACAGAAGACCAGCCTTCTATGACGTTGCATTCGAAGGGATGATTCTTTAAAGGCTGATCAGCAAGCGTGACACCGAGGGAACGAGTCTTTGTAATTAAACAATACTCTGCTTATAATAGGTTACATTAGAAACAAAAACTACAAACAGTAAGCAAAACAAAAAGGAAAGAGGAGGAACGTTGCGGCGTCGGGAAGAGTCCCACCTGCCTCAGGCAATGGAACAAGTGCTCAACACCAAGGAGACTCGGCCGTCTCTTGACGAAATTAACGACAAGTCTAATAATAAGCTATATTTAAAAACAAGAAATATATATAAAAAAGGAACAAAGGTGAGGCAAGGGCGAAAAAACTACAACACATAAAAAGAAAGGCAACAAGAAGGAAACGTGCTCCGGCGTCGGGGGTAGGCCCGACTCCCCCAGACGCAAAGACATGAGACGTAAAACAAGGAGGTAAAAAAAGGGTGGGAGGCAGCCTCATCCAAAATGTCATAGTCCACAAGTCTTTTCACGAACCAGTCCCAAGTACAAGGGACAAACGGTAGCGACCCCGCTAATTCCGCTACCGGGACAGGTAACGTGCGCAAAGATCCCGCAGAATGGAACATTCAACAAGAATGTGCCGAACTGTCTGGGGAACAACGCAGTCGTCACAATAAAGCGGAGGCGAGCGCTACTTCAAATGGCAGTGGGTCACGCGAGTGAGTCCAATTCAGAGACGACAGAAAGCAACCTGAAACCGTCGCGGCAGTGGGGATAGTCCATGGGAACAGTCGCGTCACAATAGCACGCAACTTTAAGTTTCCCTCGTCCGTCTCCCATATTCATTGCCAACCGTCCAGATTCCTGTCATGTAGTCGGTGCCAGGAAGAGCGAAACGCTGGTCTGGTCGCCCAATCCTCGCAGATTCTTAGTTGCCCACATCGGCGCGCTCATTCCCCGCAGTTCCCACATGTCCAAGAACCCAGCAGAAGATTATCTCGACATCTACTCGGCTCACCATAACAGTGGCGTCAAGGGTATCGCGAACCATGGGATGCGGAGATTCCAATGCCCCAAGAGCACTCATGGCACTTTTTGAGTCGCCATAAATCACAAACCGATCTCTGAACCGGGCACGTCGCGGTACCTACGATACCGAGAGGTAGATTGCAACCAGCTCGGCCATGAAGACAGACTCAGTGCCTGGCAGAGCCCCGCTGAATTCAAACAGAGGGGATACGGTGTGGAAACTGACCCCGTCTTGGGACTTGGAGACATCAGTATACACTATCACGGTTCCAGCCAGACGGAGTGTGCTCCATAAAAGTCGAATGTAATAATCCCGGCGCTGTAGAAGCTTTGGAACCAGAGGCGAGGCGACAAATAGTCAAAGGTGGTATCCTCCAAGGTGGTGTCCTAGGCGGAACCAAATGCGCCACCGGCACGAAAGATATACCAAGCTCTCGAAGGAGTTTCTTAGCCCTAAACTCAGAGGGCTTAGGGTATGACTGGCGTCTCTCGGCGGCATAAGCACCATCGAGATCAGCTGCGAACGCAGCGAGAGCTGGTAGCAACTGAGGAAGCCGCTGAGCTCGCGTGTACAGGCGAATAATGCACTGTGCATGGCGCAGAGCGAGTGAGTGAGTGACAACTCCCCAGCATCGACCAGTAGGCTCTCAATGGGGAACGTGCGGAAGGCACCGGTAGCCAGGATTAGACCGTTATAATGGATCGAGTCTCCCCTTCACAATACACACTGCATAAAACTCGCATCCGTAGTCGAGCTTCGAACGTACAAAGGGTCGGTAAAAAGCTAAGGCAGTAACCCTATCAGCACCCCAGGTGTTGAATGTCGCGGAACGAAGAATATCCATGGCACGGGTACAAGAGACCCTGAGGCTGCGAATATGAGCTTCCCAGGCGAGGTGTCGGTCAAATACAAGACCAAGGAACAGTGCGAGTCCAGAACTTCCAGGCGAACCCCATTTAAACACTAGTACGGGACAGAGTGGAACCGTAGATGGCGGGATAAGTGCACCACCCTATGCGCTTCGGCCATTGGGACGGAGAGGGCTCCCCACACACGTCGTTCGCGAAATCGACAATATCTACAAAATTCTGATATAAAGATTGGGAGGCGTGCCCTCACCCCCATCGTGTGGAAAGTCTCCATGATACCGTATCGTGATGCGGTATCATAGGCATTCTCCATATCAAAAAACACCGTGGCATAGTGCTGTTTACGAAGGAAGGCCTCGCAGACGGCATTTTCCTACGTGGAGTGGAACTTGCTGAATACACACTGCAAACGACCAGTGACCTCGCTGTCCAGAAAAAAAGCTAATCTAACATTGACCAATATCCCCAACTTGCACAGGAAGGAGGTTAGAGAGATTGGGCGGAAACCGGCAGGGTAGAGTGATCTCTTCCCGGTTTGCCAAAACCGAGCACAGTAGTAATTCGCCAGGAATCTGGGAAGATACCCTCTACCCATATCCTGTTGAACAAATATAACAGAAAGGCCATCCTCGCTCACCCAGGTTTCGAATCATGGCGTACGGTACATCGTCCGGACCAGGGGTGGTGTCCACGCACAAAGCGAGAGCGGAACGAACTCACTCAATGTAAACCTGTCATTAAAGGGGTTTCCGCCTCTGCAAGTAAAGTCCAGTCGGCGTACTTCCGCGACTTCACGGCTGAGATTGAATACTGGCCGAGCAGCATCCCGTCTAGAGAATGCGGAGAAATCGGTTGCGAAGGGCTTCGCCACGGATGCGGAGTCAGAGATTGTGGTCCCATTCTCCTGGAAAATGGGAGGGGGTCCTGCGACAACTGCCTCTAATCGTTTCGACTCGCTCCCACGTATGCCCGTTGGGAAGAGCGGCGGGCGTGTTTCGAAACATACCGGAACCTAACCCAGAAAATGATATTCGAATGGGAAAGTGATCACTACCCCCTAATTAAAATCACGCTATGCATCCGGAGAGCACAAGGATAGATCAGGACAGGAAAATTATGCGGTTCTAGGGCAGTGATGGGTAAACCTATCCAATTTTCGGACACCCATTTCCAGATACCTCACCGAGAGAAAGAGCCCTGGCAACCGAGCCACGACGCGGCGGAAGTCTCCCGCGTCTAAGTCGGCTAACGGTGGAATATACGTGGAAATAACAGTATACCTCATATCCAGGTGCAGCTGCACAGCAACTGCCTGAAAGGAGGTATTCAATGCAAAGAGAAGAACAGAGACACCAGGCCGAGTAAAAATGGCGCATCCTCTTGCCCAGCCTCCATCCCGTGGCGTGGGGTCGCAAAACTCTTATACCGCGGGAGAGTCGGCAGGGAGAACAGGCCCAGCATGCTCTCCAGCAAAAGATAGCCGAGGGGAAGCGGGAGGAGACGAGCCTCCGCAGCTCTTCCCAGTTGGCCAGGAGTCCGCGGCAATGCCGTTGAAAAAATACGCCCTCCAGGCCTAGCTCGGACAAAACGAGGGGACCCTCTTCGAAGAGAAGACCCTCACTGTAATTGGCAGCTTTAGGAACCCTTGAAGACGGCCTCATGACCTCCTTCAGGGGTGTTGCCTCCTGCGAGTCTAACGACTGTGGAGGCGCGCGGCCGTTGCGCCTTATGGGAAACGATCACACTGAGGGAAGAGTGGGAGCTCTTGCTTGGACCGGGGCTGAAGCCTATGTGCCGCCAGCTGTACCAGAGGAGCGCTGGGGGCGGGTAGAATCGCATAAGGGTTCTGAATGAGCGCGGCAACGACCGTGCTGATAGGCCTTGAGGGGCAAGGAGCAGAGGGCATCTTTCTTAACATTGAGACATAGGACGTCCCACGCACCACTGGGTGCGCCGGGACAAGTCCTTAGCCTCGCGAACTGAGAGTCGATCCTGGGCCTGAACGGCCAGGATTTCCTTCTCAAGGAGATACACACCACATTGCTTCGAAGAACTGGGGTGCGGCTTTCCGCAATTGACACTTGGCCACAAATTATTTTGGACTTATCGTGTGCGGCCTTGAAATAACTTACATAGCCTTCGGGTAACCCCGACTTTGCACGTCTACAAGTGCAATTAGTATGGTCATAGCGGTGGCAGTAGTAGAACATCTGCGGCAATAGCACGAATGCCTTCACGCAGTCGCAACCAATTCAGGCAGGCTGTCACAGTCGAACGGGGCGAAGAGTGTAGGGAGTGGGTCTCAGGGCGCCTCCCTGTTTTCTCATCACACCTTCGACCTTGACCTCTCCATGGTTGGCCAGATCTAAGGTGATGTTATCTATGGAGTAGTCCACGAGTTCCTTCATATAAACCACTCCTTTCACGAAGTTCATGGTAGAGTACGGCCTCACACTCACTGGTGTGTCATCGAGTGTCAGAAGGGCACTAAGCATGGCCCCCTCGGGGGGGATCCGACGCATTCGCCAGAAGTCTCCCGTCCGAGAAACGGGTCACCTTCGACTCTCTAACATTCAGGTTAGATAGTGCTATCCTCTGATACAAGATGCTATCAGTGTAGCGAATCACCAGAAAGCGTTTGAAGCCAGCGGGCTCGAAAACACGAGGTAGTCTCTGAATGAGGGAGCCTGACGTAATCGAGGCTCCACTCGGCACATTTGCGACTTGGTCTGGGCCCCCCTACTAGGGTGAGCATCAGGATCAGACGTGCCAATCTTGGCCTGGTCGTTTGCCGAAACGGCAGCGGACCCGTCCGTCCCAGGATTTCCAGCGAGAGAGGAATCCTTAGTCCTTAGTCTTTTTCTTATTTCTTTTCTTTTGGTGAGATGAGGGTTGGGAATGAACCCGCTTCCCTCCCCCGCCGGAAGCACCTCCTATGTCAGATTGACCGGAATCAGCAAGATCTTCCTCTGAAATGGAGAAGGTTTTGGCTGACAAAGGGGCACCAGCAGTTGGAGGTGCCCCTCTTATTTTGATTTCTCGGGTGCCCGATCCGTCTGAAGACAAGCTTGCACGAGGGCAGACTCAGGTTCGGTGACCCTATCGAGCCGCTTCCACCGGGAGCGGTTAATTTTGGGCAGCCTGCTTGCTCGCTCGGCAGTCCCCTGTGGAAGCAATGGAGGGATTGCCGCTGTAGAAGAGATGGAGTCACCCAAGGGCGCCTCCACAGAAGGGGGCGAGGGGGAGTCCACCCCACCCATACGTCTAGGAGAGGAGTAAGCCTCCTCTCCGGTAGAAAAGGGTTGGAGGGGCCCCTGAAAAAGAACCCGGGGGAGGACTTTTTCTGGTATGGAGCTGCCCGAGAACGGCTCCGATGATTGTAAATGGTATTTTGTGGCGTTCTACAAGGCCATTAAGCAAGATTTCGCCACTCGTGCCTGTGACGGCCAACACTGACCCCAACACGGGAACGGCACTACTGGCCGCCTTTGATTGGCCCCAGCTGCTATCACTGGGTGGGGTGATATACGCCCTCTCCGCCACCACTTGAGAAAAACTGGACCAAATCCTACACGTGGCGTGGTAGGCAAGTCGGGATGACTGATCCGGCTTATGAGCGGTTAGGGTAACCACACCTAACATCTTGTCGTAGGAGGTTCGGTTCCGTGATGCAGATGAGCGGCGGGTCGTGATCGAGGAGGTCCATTAGCAGGAGAAGAAAGGGGCCAACAAAAGGTGATTTTAAGGGTACGACAGAAGGGCAGGGGCAAGATGAGGGAGAGTTGGTACACGATACCAAGATTATGGGTTAGAGAAGGAAGGAAGGAAGAGAGGCTAAGCTGGGGACGTCAGTACGGCGGCCCTTACTGGGGTAAGAGACATAGGTGCCTGGTGGCCCAGACCGAGACAGCACTAAATTCTTGGCCTCTTTTTTTAATATATAAGAGTCGCAATTCTTAGATGAAGCAGGGTGCGATCCGCAACAATTCACATACTTTTCTACTACTGGAACAACCTTCTCATGCTCTGCCCTTGACCAAAAGTAAACAAATTTGCTCGTCTGGCTGAAGCAGTCAACTATCGCAGCACCGAGGTACCGACATAAATGCTTTCATACGGTAGCAAGTCTCATCCCAAAGCCGGTGATATTAGCCTCGGCTTATCTTTTTTCTAGATGGTGAAGGGCCGATCATACCTAGACAGTCCTGCTACCATGCATGACAGTCCTGCTCCAAGCTTCCCTCGAGGCCTACCGTCGTCCACTTTCTATTTTAGGGGAGGGGCCATTGTGTCAAAGGAGGGGGGCACCTAAGCATTATAGAGGGAACCAAAATTTACAGTAGCGAACGGCAGCGTAGCACGAATGAGGCATTGGTCAATAACCCGAGTAGAAAGTTGACGGGGAAAGAGGAACCATTCCAGTTCATCGTGCCAGTTATCAATGCCCACAGAAAGCATTTTTTTGTTAGACCCACAAAAAAGCTACATCTAATTTCAAACAAACAGCATTGGTAAGAAAGAAAAAAAAATCTAATTGATCAACAGGAGTACAAATTTTGGCGGTATAAGAGAAATTTTTCAATGTTTTACTTTCGCTGCTACTCCATTTCATGCAATTAATCACCAAATGTTTATTTCAATTATCTCATAAAGTGGCTGTGTTCTTTGCAGTTTTGTATTAAAGAAATTCTTTTCATCATTGTGCAAACCGCCGTAAATAAGTTAGTGACGTGACTAAATTTTTCATTTTAATGAGGGCTACCTTCAAGTGATAACCAATCCAGACCACATTTGTCCTTCACAGTTTTCACACTAAGTCGAACAATTTCAAGGGGATAAACTGTAAAAATTCCTTTCAGCCATGTTTCCCTCTAATACCAAGATGTATATGTCCCCCCCCCCTCCCCTCACCTCTCATCTCATCTATTAGTTTATCTAACACAAGAAATTGAAAGAAAAACCTTTAATACAGGGATAAATACATAACCTTTGCGTGGGCGAATATTAGTACTCAATTTTAATACAAGACTCGATCGAAATTACTCCAAGTCTCTAATCATATGTTCAGGACCTGACCTGAATGACTGCAAAAGTGAATGCCAATTACACCGCGCCAAGAACAAATAGAAAAGAGTAGGGAGCCACACCTTGAGCACCATGAGAGAGAGCGTGACGGTAATCGAAATAGCCGGGTGGCGATGAGTGATTGTCTGGACTTCAAGAGCCAAGGGGTCGAGGATCCCCTCTCCATTTTCCCCTGCCCTCATTCCATCTTTCAGGGAGATGAGCATACTTCTGATGGCCTCTTCTCCGATCTCGCTCAAGGCACCTCCTGCGAAGACACCATGGAAATAAGACTCAAATTAGCGTTCAGGTTGCCCCTCACACCACGCACCCACACAAAAACACTTAAGGCTACAGAGGCGTAAAGGAGTTTACAGTCGTAGTTCTAATAGAGTTTGATGTACTAGGACCAAGGGAAAAGTTTGTACAAACAGGAGTGCGAACCTAAACGAAAATTAGTAGGGGAATCAGACAGAATGTGCACGAAAGAAAAAGAAATCATGAAATTATGAAGGGGGTGAAAATGGTGTGAAAGGTATATCATCCACGTAGCCTCACGAGTCCTGGACATTTCCCGTGGATGGACGCCACCACTTAAAACTAGCTCTGGTTCGGGTTTCACGCAATACATGAACAGTAATCCGGAATTTGACGATAAATTTTGCGGTCCTAAAAATCGGGCTGTAGGCATTCAAAGGCGGGGGGTGGGGACATAACGAGGCCCCTTTAGGCAGGGGTTCGTTTGGGTCACTATCAAACGAAGGGTGGGGAGTCTCCAGGGGGTGCAATTGGCACTTCTCCAAAAAGGCCGCCGCCTTCGTCGAAGGATGCATGACGGGAGAATTGCGCGTTCAGTCTCAGTAATAAGAACTTCACCACCCCTTTGATTCGTTGGGGTGTGAAATTTCAAAACATTTTTCACTTCCCACATCTTCCCCACTTTGAAAATCCTAGGTACTTTTGTCTTAAAAATTAAAGTTCGTACTTTTGAGGAACAGTTCTCATTGTGCGAACTTGTTCCACTAGTTATATGCCCTTCGGACCTCAGTGTTAATGGTAAAAAAAAATATTTTACCACTGATCATTAACTGCTTCACTCTTCCTGTTTTTCTATTCACCATTTCAATCCGTCTGTTATTCTTCTAATTCTTTCTTAGGAGGAGAATTGCCCTCGTTAGTTATTTCACCTTGTTTAAACAATTCTTTAAAGATCATGCGATGCATAAGTGGCAGCCCGGGGGATAGAACTCAAGAGATATTTCGATTTGGGATAATTATTAATATAATATTAGTGAATAGACAGATTGGGTTCCTTGTGTAAATGAGCGGGAAAAATATTGGCGGGAAAAAAAAGAAGCTTTTAATAGCACCAATCTAGCGACTGCATACAAAGGCATGTAGCCGTACTCAAACTCAAGTATAATACTAGTTTACATTAAAATAAAAATCATTAAAATAACACCAAATCAAAAAAGAACAAAAACAAACAAAAATAAAGAATGAAAAAGGCAAAAAATAGGAAGGAAGTACGGTCCGGCGTTGGAGGAAAGCTGGCCTCCCCCAAGTGGGGTAGGATGTGACAAACGCCAAGGAGTAAAATAAAATGGAGGAGGCCAGCCTTCTCCACTACCCAAAAGTCAGCCCACATATCTGTGTACACGAACCAGTCCTGAGTATAAGGGGCAAGCGGTAGCGAACCCTCTCGTCACGGTACTGGGACAGGTAATAAGCGCGAAGATCCCTCAAACTGGGACATTCCCCACGAAAATGTGCCGGCAAGTCTGGGGGACAACGCAGTCTTCACAATATGGCGGAGGCGAGTGCTTTATCAAATAGCGGTGCGTCCCGCGAGAGTATCCAATTCTGAGAACACAGAAAGCAACCTGAAGCCGTCGTGGCAGTGGGGCTAAGTACATAGGAACAGTCGCAGCGCAATGGCACGCAACTTTATGTTCCCCTCGACCGTCTCCCAGCTTCTTGGCAAGCAGCCCGGAGAGCTACCCGTATTCCTGCCATGTAATTAGTGTGAAGAGCGAAAGGCTGGTCTAGTCGCCCAGTCTTGCGGACTCTTTCGCGCCTTCATCGGCGCGCTCATTCCCCGCAATTCCTACAGGTCCAAGAACCCAGCAAAAGGTAATCTCGACATCCGCCCGGCTCGCCAAAACCGTGGCATCAGGGATATCGCGAACCAAGGGATGCAGAGACTCCAATGCCCCAAGAGGACTCAGGGCGCTTTGTGAGTTGTAATAAATCACAATCTGGTCTCCGAACCGGGCACGTCGAGTTATTTCCCGTACCGAGCAGTGTATTGCAACCAGCTCGGCCGTGAAGACCGACACAGCGCCTGGCAGAGCTCCGCCGATTTTAAACCGAGGGGCTACAACGTTGAAACCGACCCCCTTTTGGGACTTGGAGACATATCTATACACTGGCACGGTTCCAGCGTGACATGATGTGTGCTCCAAAAGGGTTGAACGCAATACTTCCAGCGCTGTAGAAGCTTTGTAAGAAGAGGCGTGGCGACAAATAGTTAAAAGTAGTACCTTCCAGGGTCGCGTACTGGGCAGAACCAGAGGCGCTACCAGCCCGAGAGCTATACCTAGCTCTCTAAGGAGCTTCCTAGCCCTAAACCCAAATGGCTGGGTATGAGTAACGTCTCTCAGTTGCATAGGACAGACAAGATCAACTGCGGATGCAGTGAGAGCCGTTGGCAACTGGGGGAGGCTACGGGCTCTCGCGTGCAGGGCAATAATGCACTGTGCACGGCGCAGAGCGAGTGGCATCTCCCCAGCATCGACAAGTAAGCTCTCAATAAGGAACGTGCGGAAGGCACGGGTCGCTAGGCGAAGGCCGGTGTGGTGGATATAGTCCACCTTCCGAAATACACGCTCGCTGCGGATGCCTAAAAATCGCATCCGTAGTAGTCGAGCTTCGAACGAACAAAGGATCGATACAAAAGTAAGGCAGTAGCCCTATATACGCCCCAGGCGCTGAACGTCACGGAACAAAGAATGTCCATGGCGCGGGTACAAGACACCCTAAGACTGAGAACATGAGCCTCCTAGGTGAGGCGTCGGTCAAATACAAGACCGAGGAAACTGTGCAAGTCCACAACTTCCAGGCGCACCCCATTGAGAAACAAGTCTGGGTGAGGGTGGAGCCGTGGATAGCGGTAGAAGTGCAACACTTTAGTCTTGGCCGTGGCCGAGGAAAACCGAAACCTGTGCGCTTGGGCATAGCGAGAGAAACACTTCAATGCCTGTTGGATTCGACGCTCCAGCATTGGCATCTGGGCCGCGCCAAAAGAGATCGAAAGGTGGCCCACGTAGAGCGTAGCGAGAACATCTTCGGGCAACACCGAGGTGATTGAGTTGATGTTCAGGGCAAAGAGTGCGACACTGAGGACACTTCCCTGTGGGACACCCTCATCCTGCTCCATTTGGTCAAAGAAAACCGAATGCTTGTTGGATTCGACGCTCCAGCGTTGTCATATGAGCCGTGGAATACAAGATCTCGCAAAAATTCAGATATAATGATTGGGAGGCGTCCCTTCGCCCCAAGCGTGTGAATGCCTTATGATACAGTATACATGATTCAGTATCGCCATGAAATATCATAGGCTTTCACCAGATCGAAAAACACCGTGGAAGGCATGGGAAACTGCGTTTTCCAGTTGAAGCAGAGCATCCGACGTGGAATGGAACTTGCCGAAGCCGCACTGTGCTCTAGACAGGGTGCCTCCACTGTCCAGAACAAAAGATAAATTAATATTTATAAATTTATGCATCAACTTGCACACGCAAAAGGTTAGAGAGATTAGGCGGAAACCGATCAGGTTAGAGTGGTCTCTACACGATTAGCGAAAAGATATCACAGTAGCGATTCGCCAGTAGTCGGGAGGATATCCTCTACCCAGATCCTGTTGAACATATCTAACAAAAGCCATGCCTCGCTCACCAGGGTTTCGAATCATGGCGTACGGTACATAGTCCGGACCAGGGGCGGTGTCCGCTCACGAAGCGAGAAGGGAACGCAACTCGCTTAATGTAAACCTGCCGTTGAAGGGTTTTCGCCTCTGGAGGTAAAGTCCAGTCGGCGGCCTTCCGCGACATCAAGACACGCCTTGAATGCTGGCAGAGCAGCATTCCGGCTAGAGAATGTGGGTAAAGCGGTCGCGAAGGACTTCGCTACGGACGCGGGATCAGAGATTGCGGGCCCATTCTCCTGAGAACGGGAGGGGGGTCCTGCGAGAACTTGCCCGAATCCTTTTGACTCGCCTCTATACTTCTGCTAGAGGGGTCTTCCCGTTAAGTGAAGAGACGTATGTCCGCCAGAGGAGCGGCGGGAGTGCTTAGAAATATACCGGAACCTAGCCTTAGCTCGATGAAATTCACCAACAGTGAAATCGTTCGCGAGACGCTTATAGCGCATGTAGACATATTGCTTCTGTTTGAGGGCCGTCTCACACTTCGCCGACCATCACGGTAGTGGGCGGCGTGCAAAACGGCCATACGTTCTAAGAATAGTGGTTAGGTACATGGCGATGAGGATGCAGAACTCAACTGCTTCATCAACCGATCTAAACTCCTTGACTGAGATAGAGGAATCAGTCATTTCCTGAAATTCGTACCACCGCGCTAAGTAACACCAGGGCAGGCTCTCGGACGACAGTGGCCCAGAAAATGATCACTACCATGGAGGTCTTCGGCCACTCCCCATCCAAAATCAGGCTGTCCATCCGGAGAGCACAAAGATAGATCGAGGTATGAAAATGAAGCGATTCTCGGGCAGTGATGTATAAACCTATCCAAATTTAGGCCACCTATTTCCAGCTCGTCGAGCAGATCGACAAGGACGTGACTCCTGAGATTGATTGAGTAGTCTCACCAGAGGGAGTGTGTACCGTTCAGATACCCGACCGAGAGAAAAAGCCTTGGCAACCGAGCCACGACGCGTCGGAAGTCTCCCGCGTCTAAGTCGGCTAACGGTGGAATGTACGCGGAAATAACAGTATACCTCATATCCAGGCACAGTTTCACAGCTACTGCATGAAAGGATGTATCTAAAGAAGAGAGAAGAATGGAGACATCATGCCGGGTGTAAATAGCGCATCCTCCTGCCCAGCCCCCATCCCGTGGTAATGGGGACGTAAAACCATTATACCGTGGGAGTGTGGGCAGGGGGCACGCACCTAGCATGGTCTTGGTCTCCTGCAAAAAAATAGCTAACGGGGAACCGTACGAGACGAGCCTCGGCAACTCCTCCCAGTTGGTCCAGAGTCCGCGGCAATTCCACTGAAGGAATATGCCCTCCAGGCCTAGCTCGGAGGAGATGCAGGGGGCCCTGTTCGAAGACAAAACCCTCACGGGAATGGCCGTACGCTTTCCGGAGGCAGAACTCGGGGCGCTGTCGCCTTCGAGGACTTAATAGGGAAGGTTGGGCTTCCCATGCGAGTCTGTTCTTCCTTCCGCCTCGAAACCTTAAATGAGTGTGGCGGCTTCGGAGGTGGGGGTCCCTCTTTTGGAGGACCCACCGTCTCCGAGCCACCCAGCCTACCACTTGGTGTGAGCGAAGGAGTCGAAGCTTCTTTAGTGCAGTCCTCCTTTCGGGGGGCTGCTTTAGGAACCCGGGAAGATGGCCTCACTACTAACTTCAGGGATGATTCCTTCTTCCTGCGAGTCTAGCGACTCGGTGGAGGTGCGCGGCCGTTTCGCCCTACGTGAAACAGTCACACTGGAGGAAGGGAGGGGATCCCTGGTTTTAGCTGGGGCTGGGTGTGAACCCATTGTGCCGTCAGCTTTACCAGGGGAGAACCCGATGTGGGTAGAACTCGCATAAGGGTTCCGAATTTGCGCGAAACGACCGTGCTCGTAGGCCTGAAGGGGCCAGGAGCCGAGGGTGTATTTCTTAATATTGAAGCATATGACGTCCCAGGCAGCGCCGTGCGCGCCAGGACTAAGTCCTTAGCCTCGCGAAATGAGAGACGATTCTGTGTCTGAACGGCCAGGATTTCCTTCTCAAGGAGATACGCACCACATTGCTTCGAAGAAGCGGGTACGGCTCTCCATAATTGACACACTTGGCCACACACGATTTGGACTTATCATGTGCGTCCTTGGAGCAACTTACACAGACTCGCTTACCAGATTTTTATTTTGGCATAAAAATAAAATAATTATCAAATGCTTAAGATAAACATTTTGAAAATTGAAAACGTTGAAGAAAACTTTAAAAATCACTAATTTTTTGAGAAAAATAAAAACGTTGCGTCATTAAAAAATTGCCAGTGAGTCAGTGGTTCGCCTTCCCTGACCTAGGTCATAAATAAACTAAGAGTAAAACTTATATTATTCCCCCCCCCCCACCACCACCAAAAAAATGATGTTCTTAAAATATAGTGTTTTGGAAAACGGGTTACCAATCGTGTCTTGGTTTCCGAGATTCCCTTTACTTCTTAAATTAGCAGCCACGACGTTGCGCTTATGCTTCGCTCAACACTTTAAAGCAATTAAGGAAACTATAACAACCATAAAAACAAGTGTCCGCAAGCTCTTGAGTAACTGCTCGAGGGTAAACAAAAACACCGATAAAGAAAAAACTCGACTAAATAAAACCGAGCTAAATCAATAACTAAAAACTAGGGATGGGGGGTATATGCTCTGGCAAGGGAAGTGGGCCCGGTGCTTTAGGCGCCCAAGAATACAGCCATCATTTAAAAGATTACATGCAAAGGAATAGGCTTAGCAACGCCAATAATTTTTTTTTAATTTTAAGAGCCCGACTGGCGACTGCCTATTAGGGCAAAAGTCGCCATAATCAGGCTACAGTCTAATACTAGGCTAGATTAAAACAAGTAAAAACGTAAGAAACAAAAGATAAAGGAACAAAGGATAAGAAATAAGCTGGAAAAAAAGTTAAACAAAAAATAAACAAGGAACCGCGCTCCTGCGTCGGGGGTAGGCCCGCATCCCCCCTGCGCAGGAACATGCGAAAGGCAACAAAGTGTCAAATAAAAAAAATGGGGTCAGTCTCTTCCAAAATGTGATAGTCCGCAAATCTGTGTACAAGAACCTGTCCTGAGTACAAGAGACAAACTGTAGCAACCCCGCATAGGTAACATGCGCGAGGATCATCCAGAATGGGACATTCAACAAGAATGTGCCCAACAGTCTGAGGGATAATGCAATCTTCACAGTAGGGCGCAGGAGAGCGCTCCATCAAATGGCGGTGCGTCCCGCGAGTGTGTCCAATTCAGAGACGACAGAAAGCAACCTGAAGCCGTCGTGGTATGGGATGGATGGATGGATTATTTACAAGTCCCTTGGTGCTCACTGCGAGGTGATTGCACCGTAATTTGTTTGGCAGTAAGAAGTTTTAAAGAGGAGTTATAAAAGTTGTGTCTGATATCATGAGGTGGTGATTATGCAGTGATGATTGAAGTACTAGATGGATAAATGGTATGATAATGTTTTAAAATAATTAAAATTCATTCAAATTTAGATCGTGCTACTGGAGACCTATCTATAGCTTCTTTAATAGTCCTGTCTCCTCGAGGTAGCGGATGATTCCGCTGCCAGGGCGGATATTTTCAGCTTTTAGTGCAAATCTTAGGATATCGAGGGTACCCCACCATCGATGGGTATGTATCTTCGTCGGAGTTCTCCATAGGTTGGGCATTCCGCGATAAGATGTGCAATTGTGAGGGATAGAATGCAATCTTCACAGTAGGAGGGATAGCCTTTCTCGATTAGGTATCCATGTGTGAGTAGTGAATGTCCGATGCGTAGTTTGCATACGGATACCTCTTGCCGGCGGGTAAGTTCTCGAGGCTTCCATGGCGATAACTTTTGGAAAATGTGTCGCATCTTATTTTGTCCGTATAAATCTTCCCATCTGGCCATCCAGTTTTCCCGAATGGCGGCCTTTATTGAAATGATGTAGTCCTCACATGGTATTGGGATATCATTGGGCCTGATTGGACGAAGGGCGGCATTTTTTGCCGCTGTATCAGCTTGCTCATTTCCAGCTACCCCTACGTGTGCTGGGACCCAGCAAAAGGAAATTTTCTTTCTTTCGCATGCTGCTCTTTATACGTAGTTTCTTATTTCTAACAGAATTGATTGGATGTCTATCATTCGTTCTCATGTTTGTAGGCTGCTGAAGGAGTCAGTGAAGATTGTGAATTTATCTGATGTTGGGTTATTGTATGCCCACTGTACTAAATGTTTTAAGGCATAGCACTGGGCAGTGAAGATTGATAATGTTTGGTTTAGTTTTTCAGAGAACGTGTAGTTATTTGATATCACCGAGAATCCTGTTCCGTCTATGAATTTTGATCCGTCAGTGTATATATGTATACCCATATGTGTTGCTGCGTGGGTAAGGAATTGAATTTTCTCTCCCAGGGGAGTAGTTGTTGATTGTTTTATTATGTTGCCATGGCATATCTTTAAAGTTGATTTCCAAAATGGAATATCTGGGAAAGCAAGTAGATGGATGGGGTTTATCGTCACCCCGATTTCCTCCATCCATAGTCGCACTCTACTTCCAAATGGTCGTGGGAGAGTTAGGCGTGTTGTAAAAATATTATCCATTTGGTCATTCATGACGGCGGTCGAAGTCGGTGATGTTGGGAGTCGCTGGATGCGGGTAAAGAGGCGTAGAGAGAGTTCCATACTACGGAGGTCTATTGGTGTCTCTCCGGTATCGCATTGTAGGCTCGGTATGGGGGATGATCGGAAGGCTCCGGTAGCCATGCGGAGACATTCATTAGCCACTGTGTTGATGAGTGGAAGGAGTTTCTTGGAAGTAGAGGAGTAGATCTCGCATCCGTAGTCCAGTTTGGGTCGCACAAGGAAAAGGTAGAGAGTGAGAAGTGTTTCGCGATCAGCTCCCCAGTCGCGGCGTGACACTGTACGTAGGACGTTCATTTCTTTCTTACAAGTTTTTAATGTTTCTTATATGTTGTTTCCATGTCAACCTTCTATCAAATGTTAGTGCTAGGAATTTATAGCTCTCAACGACTGCAATCCTCTTTTGGTATAGGTATAGGTCAGGTTCCCTAATACACCTTCTACCACAGCAGAAGCGGACTACTTTGGTCTTCTCCGGCTGAGAATTGGTAGCCGTGGGTAGTAGACCATCTCGTGATGTTGTTGATGGCGATCTGTAAGCGACGTTCTATTGTTGCCATTTCAGGACCTGCTAGGGAGATAGAGAAGTCATCTACATAAGGGTTGGCTTTAATGTCTTGATGGAGGTTTTGTGCGATATCATTGATTCCTATAGCAAACAGGGGTACGCTTAAGACGCTGCCTTGTGGAATGCCTTTTTCTTGTATAAATGATTTGGATTTCGCGCTACCTAATCTTACAGAGAAGGTGCGGTTGGTTAGGAAATTTTGAATGAAGGTAGGTAGTTGTCCGCGTAATCCGAGGTTATGGAGGGCTTTTAAGATGGCATGACGCCATGACGTATCATATGCCTTTTTGAGGTCGAAGAAAACCACTACTAAGTGCCGTTTCCTGGCGAATGCGTTACATATCGCCGATTCCAGACGGATAAGGGCATCCGTGGTAGAGTGAAATTTTCGGAATCCGCATTGCGATGGGGATATGCTGGATTTCGTTTCAAGGAACCATGTTAAGCGTACATTCACCATTTTTTACATAAGCTTATATATACAGGAGGTTAGGGCGATTGGGCGGTAGTTTGGGGGACTGGTTGGGTCTTTTCCTGGTTTCCGGAAAGCTAGAACTGTAGCCCTTCTCCAGGTGTCTCGGAAGGCATTTTCTATCCATATTTTATTGAATATATCTAAGAGGAAGCGTTTATCCCCTTCCCCTAGGTGGTATAGCATTGCATAAGGTATATTGTCTGGGCCTGTAGCAGTGTCTCTACATGATGCAAGAGCTGTATTGAACTCTTTTTTGCTGAATTCTTTGTTGTAAGATTTGTACTCTCTTGATGCGAAGTTTAGAGGTGAGCACTTCCTCTCCAACCGGTATTGGGCGAACTCGGGTGTTGTGTTCGCTCGACTTGATATTTTGGCAAAGTGAGTCACTAGCGTGTCTGCTAGGTTTACCTAGCATCCCTCGGATCTTGCTCCATGTGCGGTGGATGGGGGGTTTTAGAGTTTATCGTGGAGACATAAGCTCTCCATGATTTCCGGCGGGTTTGTTTAAGTATATATCTATATTTAGCTCTCTTTTTATTAATTTCCATTTTAGTCGTCGGATTTGGCCATCGTTTGCATTTTCGGTAGGCTTTCTTTTGTTCTTTCAGTGCGGCAGAGCATTCTGGGCTCCACTATGGGGTAGATCTCCAACTGGGTTGTCCTGAGCTGGTTGCGATGGATGTTTTACCTGCTCGATATATGATGTATGTAAAGATTTCCAGCGCTTCCTCCGTCTCCGGGATGTCATCAACTTGGATATCGGTGATTTTTTTTAATTTTAGCCAGTTTGCTTGGTCCAGTCTCCATCGTGGTATACCCGAGGTCGGTAATCCCTCGTCTGAGGAAAGGATGATCGGGTAATGGTCGCTTCCTTTTAGGTCATCCAAGATTCTCCATTCAAAGTCCGCCGTGATGTTGGGTGAGCAGAGGGCCACGTCTAACGCTGATAGGGTACCTGTTTGTATGTTAAATCTAGTACCTTCGCCCTGGTTCATGATTCCAAGTTGATGGTTTTCTATTAGCTTTGATAGCTCGTTTCCTCTGGCGTTGCATATTTTGTCGCCCGACTCAGTATGACGACTGTTAAAGTTTCCCATTAGAATGAATGGAGTTGGTAGTTGTGAGATCATTCTCGTAAGGCGGTGACTGGAAGGGGCCCTGTGGGTGGGAGGTAGACATTTGCGATCGTGTATCGTTTCTTGATGTGCATGGTCGCGGCGATTGTTTCCAGAGGTGAATTTAATCTAATGAGTAATGTGGGAACATCTTGATGGGTGTAGATGGCACAGCCGCCGGATGTGTTGCCATCATTTGGTATTGAGGTGGTTACGCAACTGTAATTCGGTAGCTTTCGTGGTGGGTGTATTCCCAACATGGTTTCTTGTAGACAGACGCAGGCGGGGCTCACGTCCGCTACAAGAAGCCGTAATTCTTCCCAGATAACTCTGATTTCGCGGATATTCCATTGGATTAGCTTCATTATTCTTTTGGTTTGGTTCGAGAAATGAGCAATTTGGTTTTTGCGGAGGTCGTGGCGCCCATTGATTTATTAGGGCCCTGTGGCCACTGGAGTCTGGTGTGGACTGGTCTTTGAGGTTTTGCTTCTTCTTTGTCACTGTTTTTCTTGTTTGTGTCTTGGGTATCTACTGGTGAGGGCGGTGTTGGTGCCCCGTCAATAATAGGAGGACGGATTATCTTTTTTTCTGCTTCTGTTGGTGGGTGAGGGAGGTAGCTCGTTGGTGGTATGATTCGAGCTTCAATGTGTTTGGTGGGGACGAGGTCTGTTCCACGTGGGTCTTGGGTCTCTTTTTTTCTGTTCTACCTTCTCTTCGTAGATGATGTCAGTGGTAAGCGTTTTGATTGGTGGTGGCAAAACGCTGTAAGGGGGTGACCGAGATTGTGGGCGGACGATCTCTGGTATATCCTGAGTGTCCATTTGTTCGGGGTGGGGGTCGATGTGCTTAAGGATTTGCTGTGATTGTGATTTAGGTTTACCTCTCTGCTAGGGATGAGGTTTAGCATCGAGGTATCGGGTGAAGGTGCCTCGCAATGCGGCAACTGCTTTTGGGAGGGAGATGGTCAATTGTCGACCATATGCGTGGGGTAGGGGAGTTCGATATTCGAGGCCTGTGGTGCAGGCTCCTCGGGAGGAGGCGGTTGAGTTTTTGCTTTAACCCCGTGGTATGGGGGTCTGGTCACTCTGCTCATTTCAACTACAGAGGCATAAGGGTATCCTCTGGTTCCTATGGAGGTTGTGCCTTTTCTCTGGCATCTCTAAAGTTTAGTCGTTCTTTCTCACGTATGGATGCTACTTCTTCGAATTTGTAGACATTACATTTTTTGCTTGATGCTGAGGGGGGCTCTCGACAGTTTACACATTTCGTTGGGCAATTTTCGATTTGCGCAGTTGATGCAGGTGGGCGCCAAGCCCTGATTCCTGCGACGACAGGTGTTTGTAGAGTGCCCGAAAGTTTGGCAGTAGTAGCATCTTCTGGGACTAGGTTTGAATTCTTTAACTGTGAAGCGGCGCCATCCTAAATATATATATTTTGGTAGGATATCTAGGTCAAATGATATGAAGTAAGCGTTTGTTGATATCTTGCTGTTGTTGATCGTTTTATGTACTCTGTGTACTTGAGTGACAGAGTACTTGCTTAATTCTTCAATTAATTCCGCTTCTGAGTATTGGGCGAAGTCTGGTTCTATTATTACGCCTTTGCGTATGTTAAGGGAGGAATGTGCTGTTACTATTATTTTATCTCCTGCTAGTTCTTTTAATGTTTAGGTTTTTTCCGCTTGCTTTTTTGTTTTAACTTCGACTAGTATACTACCATCTGGTTAAGGCGAGAGAGGTGGAAATTGTGATCTGGGAAGTTGAAATAGTTTTTGGAAATCTTTACTCTGTTTGACCATGCATGTCTTCATTAGGTTTGTTTGTTGGCTTTCTGGTTTTATTAGGTAAAATCTTCTGAAAGATCGATCAACAAATTGTCCTGGGAGTACCTGCAGTGAGAGCAGTTCAGGCAGCGTTTTGGTGGATCGTCCTGGACCTGCTGCTTGCTGGGAGTTTGAAACCTCCGGCGGACTTCTTACTGACTTTGGTCGTTTTTGCGGTGGTGAATTTCGATTTCCTGAGACCTTGCTCGTTTCTATGCAATTTTCTTCTATCTGTCCAGTTGTTTGGGGGGGGGGGGCAATCTCATGGTTAAAGTTCTCCCACCAGTTTTATTCACGTCTTGTGTTCTTTTCTTTCCTCGAGTTAGTAGATTCGTATCCATTTTCTTCGACGGACTGGGAAGTAAGGTGGGTGGGGAAAGGGGAGGGGATGCGCAGCTCAAGACCTTCTTTGCTGGTTTCATTGGGTTTTTAAGGGGGATTTGTTAAAGAATTTTTTTTCGAACATGAACAGGAATCTACCGCCCGCGAAAGTACCGTCTTGCCAGATCCACTAAACGAGCGGACCCGAGACTCTAGATAAAGGCCTATGGGTTGGTTTCCATTAACCCGGCGAATGCCCATTGGCGCAGACAACGGGCCGGTTCTAAACGATGCAGTCGGCGTGTAGGCGCGGGCGCGGGGCCACTTACAGGGGAGGCCATGGACTTCACCGCCAGGTAACCTGAGGGTAAGCCTGGCGGACCATGCAGGATATACCTGGTGGGCCTTAACCCTTTTCCCGTCCACCCCGGCCACGGCCCGGTCCCGCGAACAGAACGCCAACTGTGAAGTTTTACCCCTTTTTGGCGACCCCAAAAGAGGGGGGGGAGGGGATGGTTTAGGGGCCGTCAATATTCCGCAGGTATTGATGGGGGGGTATTAAGCCAGGACAGACTCACGAGAATCAGACCTCTCGCCGACCGGAACTAGCACAGGCTCGAACACGAGTAGAGAAATCTAATCCCATCGAAACAGACTTTGAAGAGAGGGAGTAGTAGAGTTGGGAAAGAAATTGCCAGATAAGGCTAAAGGGTTGTAAGCGGAAAGGGGAGAAGAGGCTAGGCTGGGGCCGGACGGGGCGCTGAGGCCCGTCAGCACGGTGACCAGGAAGGCAAATCGGCGGGCCCCCTACGGGGTTGTGGTATGAGGGGTAGGTCAATGGGAACAGCCGTGGCGCAATAGCATGCAAATTTTAGTTCTCCTCGGCCGTCTCCCATCTTTGCCAGGAAGCCCGGATTCCTGCCATGTAATGGGTGTGAGGAAGAATGAAACGCTGCTCTGGTCACCCACTTATCGTGAATCTTTGGCTCTCATTTCGCGCAATTCTCACATGTCCAAGAACCCAGCAGAAGATAATCTCGATATCCGCCGGGCTCGCAGAAACGGTGGCGTCACGGATACCGCGAACCAGGTAATGTGGAGATTGCAATGCCATGAGAGCACTCGGGGAGCTTTATAAGTCGCTATTGATCACAATCCAGTCTCCGAACCGGGCATGACGCGTTATCTCCCGTACTGAGCGTTAAGACAGAAGCAGCGTACCGCAGAGCTCCACCGACCTACAAACACAGGGGATAAGGCGTGGAAACCGACATCCTCCTGGGAGTCATCCGCATACACTGTAACTGATCCAGCGTGACACTAAAAGTGCTCCCAAAAGACCGAACGCAATACTCCCGGCGCTGTAGAAACTTTGGGAGCAAAGGTGTGGTGACAAATGGTCAAAGGTAGCACAATCCAGTGTGGCATCCTAAGCAGAACCAGAGGCGCCACCAGCCCGAGAAGTATGTACATCGAGCTCTAGAAGTAGTTTCCTAGCGCTAAATCCAAAGGGCTTAAGGCATGTCTGGCGTCTCTCGGCGGCATAGGCACCGTCGAAATCGGCTTGTCGATGCAGTGAGAGTCGTTAGGGACTGGGGGAGGCGCCGGTCTCGCACGTACAGGCGAATGGTGCACTGTGCACGGCATAAAACGAGTGATGTCTCCCTAGCATCGACAAATAGGCTCTCAATGAGGGACTTACAGAAGGCGCTGGTCGTCAGGCAGAGGCCGGTTTGGTGGATCTAGTACAGCTTTCGCAATACACGGCGGCTGCGGATGCATAAAACTCTTATCAGTAGTCGAGCTTCGAACAAACAAAGGATCGAGAGAAAAGTGAGACAGTTACCTTTTCAGCACCCCAGGTGCTGAACGTCACGGAAGGAAATATGACTATGGCGCGGGTACAAAAGGACCTAAGGCTGCGAATAAGAGCCTCCCAGGTGAGTGGTCGGTAAAAAAAAAGACCGAGGAAACTGGGCCAATGCACCACCTCCAGACGAGTTCCATTTAGAAACAAGTCCAGGTCTGGTTGGAGCCGTGGATGGCGGCACTTTAATCTTGGCCAAGGAAAACCGAAACTTCTGTGTTTCGACATAGAGAGAGCTGCAGTTCAATGTATGCGACAACCAACACTCACCCCCCAAAAGGAACGGCACTACTGGTTACCTATGACTGGCCCAGGCCGCTATCAGTGAGTGGGCTGGTATACGCCTTCGCCACCCTTTGGGAAAACGCGGACCAAATCATGCACAACGCGTAGTAGGGAGGTCGGGGTGCTGGATCCAATTTGGTGCCCAGCTTATGAGCTAAAAAAATAACCAACGAGATAAACCAAAAACGCAAGAAGGAAATGTGCTTCGGCGTCGGGGGTAGGCCCGCCTCCCCCCTTCGGAGGAATATGCGACGTATTAGGTTGAGGAATAAGTTCTTGCGTTTTTTTAATGTTGTGTTGATTTAAATTTTGTTGGCGTGATTTGTGCACATATTAAGAAACAATAATAAATAATGAGAGCAAAATCTGCAAAGGTTCGGCTACGTCTCTTAACAGCGTAGGCTATTAGGCTTTTGCTTAGGCTACGCCTTGAAGTTGAGTAATAAGTCATTGCGGTTTATTTAAAAGTTGTGTTAATTTAATTTTTGTTCTGTACTCTCAAAATGGAATGTCAAGTTGAAAGAAAGGCGCATTTTCGACACTTTTTGTTATTCATTTTCAATCGTGACGGGAACAATGCAAACGCAGCCAAAGCTCGTCGCGATATTTGTGCTGTGTACGTAGAAAATGTTTTATCAGAAAGGACAGCTCAATGGTAGTTTTCACGTTTCAAAAACGGTCATTTCAATCTTAATGACGAAGAACGTTCTGGTCGCCCCATTAAGTTGGATGAAGATCGATTGAACGACCTTCTTCATCAAAATCCTCGTCAATCGACTAGAGAATTTGCTGTACAATTGGCGTGTGATCAGAAAACTGTAGTGAATCACCTTCATTCGAAGGGGAAAGTTAAAAAACTCGGTGCATGGGTTCCGCACGCTTTGAGCGAAAGCAAAAAAACTTCAACGCTCCACGATTGCCGCAGGTTTGCTTGCTCGTCACAAGGCTACTCGTGGATATAAGGACAGATTTCTTCACCGCATCATCACTGGCGACGAAAAGTGGTGTGTTTATGTCAACATGAGCCATCGAAAACAATGGCTTAGCCCCAATAAAAAACCACTTCCGCGATTAAAGCAAGGACTTCATCCACGAAAGACGATGCTGCGTGTGTGGTGGGATTGTGAAGGCATCATTCGTTATGAGCTCCTTGCGAACGAGATTGTCAATGCAGAACTCTACGTTCAACAAATGTATCGACTCGCCGATGCTATTCGTGAAAAGCGACCTCATCGACGTTATGGAGTCCTTCTGCAACACGACAATGCTCGTCCTCACATTGTCAATATGACAAAAGACGCCATCCAAACGCTTAATTGGGAAATCCTGCCGCATCCTCCATATTCGCCGGACTTGGCTCCATCGGATTTCTATCTGTTCCGATCGCTCTCCAACAATTTGCGCGGCGTTTCGTTCAATACTGATGTGGAATTAAGAAGCTCGTTAGACGAATTCTTCGATTCAAAATCCCGAGATTTTTATTGCAGAGGCATCGAAAAACTAGTTGAACGTTGGGAAAAAGTAAATAACAACGGAGAATACATTATTGATTAAATTGCATATTGTTATCAATTAAAAATGGGTTTTTAAAAATTGTTAATGGTAATGAATAAATTTGATAAAACAGCAAGAACTTTTTCCTCAACCCAATAAAAAAAAGAAACACAAAAACTCGTAAAGTCCACAAGTTGGTGAACACGAACTCATCCCGAGGTCAAGCGGTAGTGACCCCGGTCAATGTGCGCGGAAATCACCCAGACTGGAACAATCAAAAAGAATCTGCCGAACAGTCTGGGGGACAACACAGTCTTCAGAGTATGGGGTAGGCGAGCGCTCCACGGAATCGTGTTGCGTCCCGCGAGTGTGTCCGATTAAGAGAAGACAAAGCAACCTGAAGCCGTCGTGGCATGGAGGGTAGATCTATGGGAACAGTCGCGGCGCAATGGCACGAAACTGTAAGTTCCCCTCGACTCTCTCCCATTTTCTTTTCCAGCAGCACGGAGAGCTGCACGTATTTCTGCCATGTAATCGGTGTGAGAAGAGCGAAACGATGGTTTGTCGCCTATTCCTCGCGGACTCTTTGGCAACTTCAACGGCCCACTCATTCCCCAGCAATTCCTACATCTCCAGGAACCCAGAGGAAGATAATCTTAACATCCGCCCGGCTAGCCAAAATCGTGGTGTCACAGATATCGCGAGCCAAGGGATGCGGGGATTCCAATGCCCCGAGAGCACTTAGGGGGCTTTGTGAGTCGCTATAAATAACAATCTGGTCTCCCAGGCACGTTGCATTATCTCCCATACCGAGCGGTGTATTACACCCAGCTCGGCAGTGAAGATAGAGGCAGGCAATTGGCAGAACCCTGCTGAATTCAAACAGAGGGGATATGGCGGGGAAAAGGACCCCATCTTGGGACTTAGAGACATCCGTATACACTGGCACCGTTCCAGCGTGATACGAATTGTGTTCCAAAAAGGCCGAACACAATATTCCCACCGTGTAGAAGCTTTGGGAGCAGAGGCATGGCGACAAATAGCCAGAGGTGGTGCCCCCAGGGTAGCGTCCTGGACAGAACCAGTGGCGCCACCCGCTCGTGAGCTATACTCATCTCTCGAAGGAGTTTCCTATCCCAAAAGCCAAAGGGCTTAGGGAATGACTGGCGTCTCTCGGCAGCATAGGCACCGTCGAGAACAGCTGCGGATGCAGTGAGAGCTGTTGGCGACTGAGGGAGGCGCCGGGCTCACACGTACTGGCGTATAATGCACTGTGCACGGCGCAGAGCAAGTGGCATATCCCCAGCATCGACAAGTAGGCTCTCAATGGGGGATGTGCGGAAGAAACCAGTCGCAAGGCGAAGGCCGGCGTGGTAGATCGAGTCCACCTTCCGCAATACACGCACTGCTGCGGATGCATAAAAACTCGCATCCGTAGTCGAGCTTCGAACCAACAAACGATTAATAAAAAAGTATGGCAGTAGCCCTATCAGCGACCCAAGCGCTGAACGTCACAGAACGAGGAATACACATGGCGCGGGTACAAGAGACCCTAAGGGTGCGAATATGAGCATCCCAGTGAGGCGTCGGTCAAATACAAGAACGAAGAAAGGGTGAGAATCCACCATCTCCAGGCGCACTCCATTGATTAACGAGTCTGGGTTAGGGTGGAGCCGTAGATAGCGGCAGAAGTGCATCAGCTTAGTCTTGGTCAAGGAAAACCGAAGCCTGAGCGCTTCAGCGTAGCGAGAAACGCGAGTCAATGCCTGTTAGGGTCGATCCTCGAGTTGGCATCTGAGCTGCACGAAAAGAGATCGATCGAAAGGTCCACGTAGAGCGTAGAGGGAACATCTTCCGGCAGCACGGAATTGATGCCGTTGATGCTCAAGGTAAAGAGTGTGACACTGAGGACACTTGGCCTCAAGACACCCTATTCCTGCTCCATTCAGCCGGAGAGGACTCCCTCCATTCGTACGCGGAATCGGCGATCTCGCAAAAATACAGATATAAAGAGTGACAGACGTCCCCTCATCCCTATAGGGTATAGAGAGTCCATGATACCGTATCGCCATGCGGTATCAAAGGCCTTCTTCAGATCGAAAAACACCATGGCGTAGTGCTGTCTACGAATAAAGGCCTCGCAGACCCATTTTCCAGTCAGAGCAGAGCATCCGACGTGGAATGAAACTTGCGGAAGCCGCATTGGGAAGGAGACACATGGCCTCCGCAGTCCAGAAAAAAACTAATCTAACATTTACCAATTTCTCCATCAACTTGCACACGCAGAAGATTAGAGAGATTAGGATAAAACCGGCTGATTTCTCTCTCATTCGAAGAGCTTTTGTCAGTAGATGAGGCCGTTGTTCTTTTCTGGCAACCTCATCGCCGTGGGCCTAACTCTTAAATTTTTAGAATCTCTGGCGGCGGGCGTGCTTCGAAATATACCGGAACCTAGTCCTTGCTCGACGAAATTCACCAACGGTGAAATCGTTCAGGCGGCGCTTATAGCGCATGTAGGGATAACACTTCTGTTTGAGGGCCGCCTCACATTCGGCTGACCACCATGGAAGAGGTCGGCGTGCAAAACGGACAGAGATTCTAAAAATTTAAGAGTTAGGCCCACGGCGATGAAGTTGCCAGAAAAGAACAACGGCCTCATCTACCGACAAAAGCTCTTCGAATGAGAAAGAAATCAGCCATTTCCTGAATTGCGGCACACAGGGGCGGGCTCTCAGGCGGTAGCGGCCCAGAAAATGATATTTGAATGCAAGTGATCACTAGCATGGAGGTCATCAACCACCCCGTCCCATAATCAGGCTGTACCTACGGAGAGCACAAAGACAGATCGAGGCCGGAAAATGAAGAGATTCTCGTGCATTGATGCGTAAACTCATCAACATTTAGGGCACCCATCTCCAGCTCGTCGATCAGGTCGGCAAGGACTTGAACCGTGGGATTGATCGAGTAGTCTCCCAACGTCGAAGTCGGCGGAAAGTACGCGAAAATAACTGTATACGTCCTATCCAGGAACAACTGCACAGCACCTGCCTGAAAGGAGGCATCTAAAGCGAAGAGAAGAACGAAGACATCATGCCGGGTGAAAAGAGCGCATCCAAAAGCCCGGCCCTCATCCCGTAGTGGTAATGTCACAAAACCCTTATACCCTGGTAGGATGGGCAGGAAGCACGCGTCCAGCATCGTCTCCTGCAAACAGATAGCTAACGGGGAAAGGGACGAGACGAGCCTCCGCAGCTCATCCCAGTTGGTCAGGCGACCGCGGCAATTCCATTGAAAGAATATGCCCTCCAGGACTAGGTCAGAGTAGATGTGGAGCCCTCTTCGAAGGGAAGACCCTCACGGGAATGGCCGTACGCTTCCCGGAGGCAGAACTCCGGGCGCTGTTGGCCGGACAATGCGCTGAAGGCGCTGTCGTTACCTTCGAGGACTTATCGGGGAAGGTTAAGCCCGCCATGCGAGTCTTTTCCTCCCTCCGCCTCGAAACCTTAGGCGAGCAGGGAGGCTTCGGAAGCTGGGGTTCCTCTTTTTTAGGATCCACAGTCTCCGAGCCACCCAGGCTACCACTGTGTGTGGGCAGAGGAGCCTAAGCTCTTTTAGTGTTGTCCTTCTTTCGGGGGGCCAGCTTTAGAAACCTCGGAAAATAGCCTCGACGATCCTCTTCAGGGGTGTGCCTCCTGTGAGTCTAACGACTCGGTGGAAGCGCGGGGCCGTTTCGCCTTACAGGAAACGGTCAGGCTGGGAGAAGGGATGGGAACCCTGGTTTTAGCCGGGGCTGGGTGTGAACTCTTTATGCCGCCAGTTTTACCAGGGTAGCGCCCATGGTAGGTAGAACCAGCAAAGGGTTTCGAATGAGCGCAGAAACGACCGTACTCGTAGGCTTGGAGGGCCAGGAGCAGAGGGTGTCTTAGCATTGAGGCATATCACGTCTCAGGAAGGGCCCGGCGTGGCAGGACCAAGTCCTTAGCCTCACGAAATGAGAGCCAATTCTTGGCCGGAACGGCCAGGATTTCCTTTTCAAGGAGATACGCACCACAGTGCTTCGAAGAAGCGTGGTACGGCTCTCCGCAATTGTCAATTGGCCTCACATGATTTAGGCTTATCGTGTGCAGGATTGGAGCAACTTGCACAGAATTCGGGTAACCGCGACTTTGCGCGTCTACAGGAGCAATTCGTATGGAGGAAGCGGTGACAGTAGTAGCACTTCCGCGGCAGTCGCACGAATGCATTCACACAATGGCGATACCAACCAGCACGCACCGACTAAGTGAGCTTATCACAGTCGGACGTGACGAAGAGTTTAGGGGTGGGTTTCGAGGCCCCTCCCTGTTTTTTCATCACACTTTCGACCATAGCCGTCCATTGGTCGGCCAGCTCTAAGATAATGTCATCTATGGAGTATTCCACAAGTTCTCTCGCATAAACTACTCCTTTCACGAAGTTCATGGTAGAGTACGGCGTTACACTCACGGCGTGCCATCAAGTGTCCGAAGGGCACTAATAATGGCCGCCACGGAGGGATTCGATGCATTCGCCAAAATTATCTCGTCCGAAAAACGGGTCACCTTCAGCTCTCTGCCGCTCACACTAGCTAGGGCCCTATGTTGCTCTTAACAAAAATGCTGCCATCAGTGGAGCGAATAACAATATGAAGCGTTTGAAGCCAGCGGACTCGAAAACGCCAGGTACCCTCTGAATGAGGGGCGGGAGGGGATGGGTAGATCCCTCCCCTCCTTGTAAGACCTCTGGGGCTCGAGCCTTCTGAAGAGCTCCCTGCATGGGGGCGGACTTAGGTTCAGTGCTTGGCACCGAGCCCAATTCGACCCCATAGAAGGTCTTACCATCTGAGGCTGGGTCACTTCAGTGAGCAAGTCCATCCAAAAGGAGGCCTCCATGTGCCCCCCCACCCTAAAGCATCACAGATCCCATTAGAGGTTCTTTTTTATCTTTTAATTGCGGCGAACCGGAATCCGTCGAGGTTAGAGAGGGGGGAGGGTACACTGAACTCCTGCAAACCTGTCGTGCATGCCTGCAGGACATTAAGGGGCACGGGCCGACGGGGCCTAGCGTCCTTTGCTCCCCTAATGGGACTGGACCTATCACGTGCAAAACGGCCAGACGTTCTAGGAATAGTAGTCAGGCCCGCGGCGATGAGGTTGCAGGAGAAGAACTCAACTGCCTCATCTACCGACCTAAACTCCTCGACTGAGATATTTTTATTTTTTTTCAAGGGGCTATCTGGCGACTGCCCACTTGGGCATAAGTCACCGCCAACAAACAGCCCAGTTCTAGGCTACTTTAAAATAAAAATTTTAACAGAAACAATAAAAAGGGGATAACAATCAGGGAGCAAGCTCCGGCGTCGGGGGGAGGTCCCCCTCCCCCCGGCGAAAGAGCCTGCGACCTACAAAAAAACAAAAACGACAACAATAACAAAAAAAACAAGTTAAATACAAGCGAGAAGGCCGGCCTCACCCCAAAAGTCAACAAGTCACCAGGCATGGTGCACGCACTCGTCCCGAGTACAAGGGACAGGCGGTAGCGACCCCACCCATCCCGGTACCGGGACAGGTAACGTGCGCGAAGATCACCCAGACTGGGACATTCGACAAGAATGTGCCGAACAGACTGGGGGACGACGCAGTCGTCGCAATAGAGCACAGGCGAGCGCTCCATCAAATAGCGATGCGTCACACGAGTGTGTCCGATTCGGAGACAACAAAAAGCGACCTGAAGCCGTCACGGCATTGGGGGATAGGTCCATGGGAACAGTCGCGGCGCAATGGCACGCAACTTCCCTTCGACCGTCTCCCATCTTTTTTGCCAAGCAGTCCGAAGGGTTGCCCGTATTCCTGCCATATAGTCGGTGTGAGGAAGAGCGAAACGCTGGTCCGGTCGCAGAGTCCTCGCGGACTCGTTGGTGCCCTCATCGGCGCGCTCATTCCCCGCAATTCCTACATGTCCAGGAACCCAGCAGAAGATAATCTCGACATCTGCCCGGCTCGCCAAAACCGTGGCGTCACGGATATCGCGAACCAGGGGATGCGGAGATTCCAATGCCCCGAGAGCACTCAGGGCGCATTGTGAGTCGCTATAGATCACAATCCGGTCTCCGAACCGAGCACGTCGCGTATTATCCGGTTTCGAGTGGTGTATTGCCACCAGCTCGGCCGTGAAGACAGACGCAGGGCCTGGCAGAGCCCCGCTGACTTCAAACAGAGGGGATACAGCATGGAAGCCGACCCCCTCTTGGGACAGGGAGCCATCCGTATACACTGGCACGGTTCCAGTGTGACACGAGGTGTGCTCCAGAAAGGTCGAACGCAATACTCCCGGCGCAGTACAAGCTTTGGGGGTAGAGGCGTGGCGACAAATAGCCAAATGTGGTACCCTCCAGGGTGGCGTCCTGGGCAGACGCAGGGGCGCCACCGGCCCGATAGCTATATCTAGCTCTCGAAGGAGTTTCCTGGCCCTAAACCCCTTTGGGTTTAGGGTAGGGTTTAGGGTATGACTGGCCTCTCTCGGCGGCATAGGCACCATCGAGATCAGCTGCGGATGCAGTGAGAGCTGTTGGCGACTGAGGGAGGCGCCGGGCTCGCGCGTACAGGCGAGTGATGCACTGCACGCGGCGCAGAGTGTGGCATCTCCCCAGCATCGACCAACAGGCTCTCAATGGGGGAAGTGCGGAAGGCACCGGTCGCAAGGCGAAGGCCGTGTGGTGGATCGAATCCACCTTCCGCAATAAACGCTCGGCTGCGGATGCATAAAACTCGCATCCGTAGTCGAGATTCGAACGAACAAAGTAACGATGAAAAAGTAAGGCAGTAGCCCTATCAGCGCCCCAAGCGCTGAACGTCACGGAACGGAGAATGTCCATGGCACGGGTACAAGAGACCCTAAGGCTGCGAAAATGAGCCTCCCAGGTGAGGCGTCGGTCGAATACAAGACCGAGGAAACGGTGCGATTCCACCACATCCAGGCGCACCCCATTAAAAAACAAATCTGGGTCGGGGAAGCCGTGGATGGCGGCAGAAGTGCACCACCTTAGTCTTGGCCAAAGAAAAGCGAAACCTGTGCGCTTCGGCATAGCGAGAGACGCGGTTCAATGCTTGTTGGAGTCGACGCTCCAGAGTTGGCATCTGGGCCGCGCCAAAAGAGATCGAAAGGTCGTCCACGTAGAGCGTAGCGAGAACATCTTTCGGCACACCGAGGTGATGCCGTTGATGCTCAGGGCAAAGAGTGTGACACTGAGGACACTTCCCTGCGGGACACCCTCTACCCTCTCCTTTGGGCCGGAGAGGGCTCCCCCCACCCGTACGCGGAATCGACGATCTCGCAAAAATTCAGATATAAACATTGGGAGGCGTTCCCTCGCCCCCATCGTGTGGAGAGTCTCCATGATACCGTATCGCCATGCAGTATCATAGGCCTTCTCCAGATCGAAAAACACCGTGGCGCAGTGCTGTCTACGAAGGAAAGCCTCGCAGTTCGCAGTGGCATTTTCCAGTCGGAGCAGAGCATCCGACGTGGAGTGGAACTTGCGGAAGCCGCACTGTGCGGAAGACAGATGGCCTCCGCTGTCCAGGAAAAAGGCTAATCAAACATTTACCAATTTCTCCATCAACTTGCACACGTAAGAGGTTAGAGAGATTGGGCGGAAACCGGTCGGAGTAGAGTGATCTCTCCCCGGTTTGCGAAAGGAGAGCACAGTAGCGATTCGCCAGGAGTCTGGGAGAAGACCCTCCAACCAGATCCTGTTGAACAAATCTAACAGAAAGGCCATGCCTCGCTCACCTAGGTGTCGAAGCATAGCGTACGGGACATCGTCCGGACCATTGGCGGTGTCCACGCACGAAGCGAGAGCGGAGCGCAACTCACTCACAGTAAACTTGTCGTTGAAGGGTTTTCCGCCTCTGGGGGGAAAGTCCAGCCGGTGGCCTTCCGCGACATCACGACGTGCATTGAATGCTGGCGGAGCAGCATCACGGCTAGAGAATGCGGAAAAAGCGGTCGCTAAGGATTCCGCCACGGACGCGGGGTCCGAGATTGCGGGCCCATTCTCCTGGAGAACGGGGGGAGGGGGGTCCTGCGAGAACTTGCCCCGAATCCTTTTGACTCGCTTCCACACCTCAGCTAAAGGGGTCTTCCCGTTAAGTGAAGACACGTATGCTCAAAACCTAGCCCTAGCCCGAGGAAATTCAGTGACAGTGAAATCGTTCGGGCGGTGCTTATAGCGCATGTAAGCATAACGCTTCTGTTTGAGGGCCGTCTCACACTCGGCCGACCACCATGGGAGTGGTCGGTGTGCAAAACGGCCAGACGTCCTAGGAATAGTAGTCAGGCCAACGGCGATAAGGTTGCCGGAGAAGAACTCAACGGCCTCATCTACCGACCTAAACTCCTCGACTGAGATAGAAAATTCAGTCATTTCCTGAAATGCAGGCCACCGCGCCCGCGCCAAGCACCACCGAGGTGGGCTCTCAGGCGGCAGTTGCCCTGAAAATGATATTTGAATGGGAAAGTGATCACTACCATGGAGGTCTCCACCACCCCCTAATCAAAATCAGGCTGTGCATCCGAAGAGCACAAAAATAGGTCAAGGCAAGAAAATGAAGCGGTTCTGGGACAGTGATGCGTAAACTCATCCACGTTTAGGAGACTTATCTCAAGCTCTTCGATCAGATCGGCAAGGACTTGTCCCCTGGGATTTATTGAGACCCAGAGGGATTCGAGTCACGCATAGTGACAGGTGATGAAACCTGGTCCATCACTGGGATCCCGAGGCCAAGCTCGAAAGCATGGCCTGGAAGCACATGGGCTCTCCGACCCCCATCAAGTTCCGGACCAAACCCTCAGCCGGAAAGATCATGGCCATCATCTTCTGGGATTCTGAGGGAGTGTTGATGGTGGATTATGCGCCTCGTGGAAGGACCATCACAGGCCAATATTACGCCGAGGAACTGGCTGGGTTAAAGAAGTGCATCCGTCAGAAGCGGCGCGGCAATGTTGACACGCGATGTCCTGCTCCTCCACGACAATGCCCCTGTCCACAAGGCCAGAGCTGCATAAACTGCCCAGCGCGAGTACGGATTCGAGGAGCTTCCCCCCCCCCCTACAGTCCAGATCTGGCCCCTAGCGACTACTTTTTATTCCGCCAGCTCAAGGTTGCACTACGTGGACGCCGGTTTGGGGACACGATAAAGATGTCCAGCTCGACGTCCAAGAGTGGATTGAACAGCACTCGGGAGATTTCTGGTTGTCGGGAATTCGAAGCCTCAGGGACAAGTGGCGCAAGTGCATTGAATTCGAGGGTAGTTATATTGAAAAATAATACAACACTTTTCCTCATATCTCGTTTCCTTATATCCGAATTGCAAAACTTATTGACCGCCCTGGTACTTGTGGACTATTTGACTCTTGGAAGAGGCTGACCTTTCATTTTATGACTGCTCCTGCCTCAAGGGGGGTATCCCCCCGGCTTGGCCAACGCATACAGATGCGCATTGATCCCGTTTTGATACATTGTGAGCACTTTGATTAGTTAATTTATTTTTTTATATACAAACAACTCGATTTAACATTTTAATCACTAAGATCACTACTTTACATTTCATTGTCGATTGCCATAACAATATAGTTATTCTATCTTCAAATGATAAAATAGGGCTAGAAAGAGTGTAGAGAGGGGTTTGGGGGGCATTCTTAGTTGTCCATGCACAATGTATGTCTTTTGCCACACTAAAGAGAGTTTACAACTGAGCCAGAAAAATCTAAATGAGAATTCTAAGGAACATTCATATGACTTAATAAATAATTATGTATGGCACAAAACAGGATTCACAAACGCATAACACAAAAATCTTGATGAATCTGTAATGCTTAGTTTGGATATATTGCTTGTACACAACTACCTTTTTAAACGATAGGCGCTCGTCAATAACCAATTTTTGAAAGAGAATGAAAAATTCGTGAATTTATTCTTCATTTCGGAAATGTTACGTATTTCCCCATAATCTAGCCCTTGATTTTGGCTTGTAGCGACGCACGAATTGCAAGGTGAAGTTGGCTCAACGAGGAACCTCACAAATGAGCACCCTGTTGGACCTATGAAATCTTGAAATTGGGCACACATAATAAATACTGAAATAATATACAATGATGTAGCAATAAACTAATGTAAAATAAAGCGAAATACTTATATATAATGTTAAATCACAATTGTACATGTATTAATAAAAATATGTGTAAGAAGGCAAGCGAATAGTTCGAGTTACCCACGCGAATGCTCAAACTTACCCACGCGAATGCTCAAACATACACACGCGAGGAAACGGCTGCGAGCCGAAAGGTTTCGATACAAGATAACGAGGCAACCGGAACGGAGTCGGGTTTGACCAGCTTAAGTTGATGTGGACCTGCGAAACGACAAAATTAACTTAGCTACCACCGTGTTATGGTTGCCAGCCCAGATGAGGCCAAATGTGTGTACATTGAAACACACGTACCCTTTGACTCCGCTCAGCAGTTTCGACAAAAGAACACGCCCTCTTAATTGGAGGTGGTATAAATAGACAGGTTGAAACATTTTCATTGATATTATCAATTTGTCATTATTCTCATTCTGATTTGTTTATTATTAGCGTAACGAATCCGTTCCTCGTCCTTAAATCCAGCCTTCCTAGCCCCAACTATCTAACGTAGAGGGACATTTACAACCCAGTGATAGCCAAGTTACCTTTCGAACCCAGCCTATAAACGGATTCCCCGTAAGAACTTTGGGGGTCAGAGCAAACTCGACGGTGAGACCTCGAACGCCTATGTTTGACACCACTTTACGGGTAACCCTGCCTTATGAATAAAAACCCTTCATAAAACTGGTCACTACTAACTCTCCGAGCCTTCCATAGGTTCATCGTTATTCCTTGATAATGATCACGTCTAATATATTTTGAAAGAGTGGAAGTACCAATCAACGGGTAATTTCGCAAGTAATTGCCAAAAGATGTTTTCTTTTTTATGTGGCAGAAGCATAGCCGAAAAAAAAAGGTTTAAACTAATCTAAATTTAAAATTTCCCAGCCTTTGCCACGTGGAGTATCATTTTGATCATTTTCAATGTCCAAGGAAGATGCATAATAATGTTCGTCTTTTACACCATATAATTCACAATATCTTTATCGAAAAGTGCCGTAAAAACTCACTTTCTTTTCAATCATACACGAGATGGAATTTTTTGTTGTTAGGCCAAATTAATGTATAAATGGATAAAAGGCATTGCATTTTATTCATCTAGAACTTCTCAAATAATTACTTGCCTCTGAAATATTTGCAACATTATCATCATCTGACGATGATGGAACGTCAGGAAAATCTTCGCCGTTATAAATATTGCCATTTCATTTTTAGAACTTTCTTTGGCAATGAGCGTTTATGTTTATACGAATTTAATGTACATGCATTTGGTCAGCCATCGTGAAACTAATGGACACGGACGAAGTAAAGGTAATATTACGGATTCGCTTCTCGCAAAATAATGCTAGAATTGTCAATCTTCATACTCGTAGAATAAATAAATGATACTCGCCGTTTTCCAAACTAATAAATTGATGATTCCCGCTGTTTATGGGTTAAATATGATACAAAACGGATTATATGTCGACTTGTGGAAACATTCCTAAGGCAAAATAGCCTCAAATCCGAAGAGCGAGCTTTCAACTCTCCTCAATTCAATTTGGGTAACAACTTTGTGCAGTGAATCTCTCTTCTCACTAATGATATATGCCAAATCAAAATATGGCGCAGCCCTCAACGAGACAACCGAGCTTCTTCAAACTGATGTGACATAGTATAAGCCAGATTTTGAAGCATTATCTGCAAGAATAAAGACAAACAAAACTAACTACGAGCAACAAAGTTTCAATTGCTGAAAGTCAAACTTAAGTATGTTTTGTACTTTTTTATTTAAAAACATGCGACCCTCAAGTCGAAATGTATCGTAGGTATGCCCTCAGAGTTAGGAACCTTTTTCCCCTACTGTTCTATAACTTGAGAACCCCAATGAGACGACTACGTGGGGGAAGCTTTGGACAGGAGGGTTGCTCAACTCTTTCGAACTACACCACCTCCCCCGAACTCAAAGGAAATCCCTTTGTTTGCAGAGTTTTCCGATAATAATATGTTGCTAAGACACCAAGGAAACTTTTTAGTGCTGCACGCAAACTGTTGCAATCACGATCAAATTTAATTACTAGAATTTATTTGATGCCAAATCATGATTAATTTAAAGTCAGTTTCTTCAGCGCTTTTGGGGGTACCTTTTCTTTAGGTGTGGGGGTGGGGGATATGTACTTGTCCTCTTTCGCTTTTGCTGTCTATTCGGGCAGTAGAAAGAAGAACCGAAGCATACGGAACAAAGTTAAATGAACATAGAAAAACAATGAAAGATTGAGGAATGTTTCAACAAAACTCAAACACTGAGGCAGGTAAGGCAAATTAAAGGTTATGAACCAATTCATACAAAGGAGCACATAACGCTGAGTTCAAATTTGAGCCCCCTATGAGCGTTTACAGTGTGCGAGTTTACTAGACTTTATTTTTACGCCTGACAACTCCAGCGGCTGTCATTTTTCCCCTCCTTCACGAGAACAAAGCTGCAAGCGAAAGCTCTAATCATCCCTAACGAGACTGAAAAAAAAAACACTAAAAAAGCACAAATTTTGCTCGAAGTCAAAATGGAGAAAATTAAACGTTTGAACTCTTTTGTAAAGAAAAGTTCGCCTTAATACTATTTCTCTTAATAAGAAAAACTTTGTAATAAATTTGCATCTAGAGAAAAAAAGAACGGCAATTAATTAAGAGTGTGACAGTGCAAATTATGCTTTATTAGAAGCGTTAAGTTCAAATCCGTGTGTTCTCTTTCACCGACGATAAACACTTTATTATGAATCTTAATCCGGTGGTTGGAATAAATTGCATTACGTGTTTATTGATGATGAACGTATGTCTCAAAGTTATGGGTGATTAAAGTCTAATTATGCTAATTCTGTGAGGCAGAAATTAAAACAAAAATCTTTGACTTGAGGGGGGTGCGATTCTTGTCCAGAAAGAGTAGATTTTGAGACTGGATTAATACTTATTTAAAAAAACAAGGGTATGTTAAAAAAAAATATAAGGTGCTCATAAAAAAGTGAAGGTGTGTTAATTGGAGGGCGGGGGGAGAGCTCAATTTAAATCTAAATAGCAACGAGGGTGAATCCCGCAGAGAGTTTGTAAGGAAAGATCTGGAAAGAAAGTGGTGAAGACGGAAGTGTAAATGCGTGAAAGATGTATAACTGTAGATCCTCCTGCAGGCTTTGGAGCCAGGAGGGCAAAGTACGGGTGTTGAAGCGATAGGGTACACCAATCCCAAATGTCACGTGACATCCCTTTATCTGCCTAGCTGGGAATAATAATCTATTCAATTACTACATGGAACTTATTATAGTACCATGCAGTGATCACACAAGGATCATTAACACTATCAACAAGAATCTGATTCAAATCCTAGCTGAGATCAGAAAAGCATATGGAAAGGCAGATTGGCAAAGATACAAAAACGTTCTGGAACAATAAATCACAAAATGAATGGACGCAAATCTACAAGAAATCTACGAATAACTCTAACGATTAACAAACCTAAGAAAGGCAGATGAAGAAATGATTTGTAGAACTCTGTACAAAAACGACTGCTCACTTCAGATGGACTGAATATATTAAAATAGTTCACCGGGAACTCAAAATGGAACAAGGGTGAACCCTTTGGTTATCTAGAAACAATGTCCAGACTAAGAGCGTGAAGCAAGAATTATCGGACAAAATGATAGAACAACAAAGGGCTAAATTGGATGAGGCAATAACGGAAATTATAAGTCAAGCCTCACGCGAAAAATTCTGGAGAAAGGTTAAATTAATGAGAGGCTTCCAACCTAAGCCGAAAATAAAATTAGGAGACGATCAATGAATCATTAGAGAAGAAGAACAAGAAGTTGGAAGAGATGCTCAGAGAACACTGGAGGAATATACAATTAAAATCAGTGAAGAGGAAAATGTCAATTTCGACAGACATTTAAGAACGCATTTTCGAAAAGATACACGAAAACCTGGAAAAAAACGAATCCCAGGTGTCGTAGAATGACCCTCGGCTTTGATCACTCTACGCTTTGACACCCTTTTAGTAGCGGTATGCTTTAAGGGGCGTGAGTTACTTCTATGATGAAGTAGGCTTTGTTCTAAGAGTGCTATTTTAGTGGTTTAGTCCTTAAGGAAGAGCCATTTTTAAACACATAAGGATAAGAGGAAACACCAGAATCTACCAAAAATAAACATGTATTTTAAATTAAATATTACAAACCAACAGTAAAAGCATTTCTAAATTTGGCCTCAAAGATTGTTCAATGACAAAACATAAACAAGTAGGCTTCCAATAAACAAACCAATTGCCAATTAGTATTTTTATCACGACCCTATTTGTTTAGCATAAAACATTAAATTAAGGTACTGTCATCTACAAACACATATGACCTAGGTTCAAGAATAATGGTTTCTACTCTCCTTTAAAACGTGGGACGTACTAAACTTCTACTATCGCAATAGAGATATAAAGGTTATTGTTAACTTACAGGTAGGTATTAGGGATTGCCGGATGTCGCTGGAGGACTTATCTCTCGCTTTGAAGTGTGGTGGTCGCTGGTTGAAATTTTCGTAGAGGGATTGCTTGAGATGTGAGAATCACTCGAGTGTGAGCGGCTTTGCTTTTCTTCAGTCGGACTTCTTTGCAGACGGAAAAGGCTTCTTCGGTATGGCACCGATATAAAACTTGACTATTTAGGTTAATACGGCCCTGAAATGGGGAGATCGATTTTCTCAATCTGATCCTATCGTTTCTCACGGAAATAGTCTTGTATGGCTGAAGGATCGATCTTTACGAACTAATCTTTCTTCTGGCGAATCGACTTCTAATAATCTTCTTGTCTAGCCGATGGATCGATCTTCACGAACTAATCCACCTCTAGCGTATCGACTTCTGATAATCCTCTTCTCTTTCTTTGCGGGGCTTATATATAGGCGGATTGCCGCCCCATCTAAAGGGGGAAGTGACCAGGCCACAGATGCAAAGGAGGGGGGGAGCGAATGGAGAGTTAGCATCTGGGGAAAGCGAGAATTCCTGAGGTGGCACTGGGGTGCCCAAGTCAGCTCGCAAATTATAGGCTCGCAACCGCACCGCTACTTGGCGTGCTTTCTGACTCGCACCGTTTTTTTTTCCTAACCACAGGTTTATGGGTCTCGTAGGTAATACGATCGTTAGAGCGTCGTTTAAGGACCTTAGGTGGTCGCCTACAAACATATGTTAGCTCCAACTGCCCACAGCGGCGAGGAGATCACACATGGAAGCATTTTCGCCGGCTACCTTTCCCACGCTTCTCCTCATGAAGGGAGGGGGGCTTGAATGTACCTATACTCCTTCAGGAGGCTTAATGTAGCCATTTCTCCACATCTACCTCCATTCTTAAGAAAATAACGGGAGGGGGGGGGGGTTCCAATCCGACGCTTACAATAATATACATGGGTAACTTACGAAACATTATATTATACAATAAATTCTAGTTCACTCGGGAATGCCTCGATAACATTTCACCTGACCTTACATTAATTCCTATATTACTGTGCCAACTTAGGATTTTCTTACCTACCACTCGGGTTACTCGCCCCTACTTACTTACAATTCTACTAATTTACACTTAACTTTGCTATAATACAATAGTTGGGCTGCTCCTTAATCGTCGACAGGGTTCCGACTTAACGAGTCGGCCATACAATTGTTGGACCCTTTTATATAGTGAATGGAGTACTGGTACTCCATCAAGAGTAAACTCCATCTCAGGAGTCTTCCATTCTTACACTTATTTTTACCCAAGTATGACAACGGTTTATGGTCGCATTCCAACTTAAACTCGCGCCCTATTAGATAATATTTGAATTTACCTATGGACCATATTATGGCCAAAGCTTCGATTTCGATAGTAGCGTAGGCTTTTTCTCTACTCAACAGTTTCCTACTGACATAAGCTATGGGATAGGCTGTTTCGTCATCTTCGTATTGAAGCAATACTCCGCCTAACCCGTCCCGACTAGCGTCCGTGCGAAGGCCGAAGATCTTGTTGGGATTTGGTAAGCGAAGAATGGGCGCAGTTACGAGTTTTCCTTTTAGAACCTCCAACTGAGTTATTGCATGGGGGTTCCACGTGACAGGGTCTGACGCTGTCTTTTTTAACAAATCATTCAGTGGGGCCGCAATGGAAGCGAAGTGTGGTACAAAACGCCTATAGAACGAGGCCGCTCCCATAAACGATCGGAGTTGTTTCTTTGTTTTCGGCCGGGGCATCTTGACTATGGCGTCCACTTTTTCTTGCTGGGTAGTCAAGTGTTTTTATCCTATTTTGAATCCCAGGTAGTCAATGGATTCGTAGGCAAAATAACACTTGGTCGGCCCGGCGGTTAGACCTCGCTCCTTCAATTTCTCCAGCAATGAGCGTAGGGCGTGTAAGTGTGACTCCCATGTACGGGTAGCTACGTACACGTTGTCGAAGTAAAACGACACGTCGCTTAGTCCAGCGATAATTCGCCTCATCATCCTATTATAATTGCTACCGGCTGTAAGTAGTCCGAAGGGTAGCCTGGTAAACTGTAACAGCCCTCTCTCGGTCGCAAAAGCCGTCAGTTTTTTGGACTCCTTAGCGAGAGGTATTTGATAGTACGCTTTACACAAATCCAATTCGGTGATAAATTTAGCGTCTTCAAATAAATGGAGATTTTGATCTATTAGTGGGATGGGCTCGGCGTCGAAAACGTTAACTGAATTCAATTTTCGGAAATCCACGCACATCCGAAATGATTGATCCGGTTTCTTAACCATTACTATGGGGGAGCAATAATCGGACTCCGATGGCTCTAAAATTCCCAATTTTAGTAAATTCCGGACTTCCTTATTGAAGGCTTCTCGTAGGTGGATCGGTAACGGATATGGTTTGCTCCGAACCACTGAATTAGTTTTTAGTTTTATTTCATGGATAAAATCCTTGGCACATCCGGGGTTTTCAGAAATGACTTCTGGGAATTTCATGAGCAAGTTCAACATTTCCGCTTTTTGTTGAATTTCTAAGTGGGGATTTATCTTTAAATCCACCCGAGGGTCTTCCGGGGTAGGTGAGAGCGAGGGAAGTTTGTATTCCTCGTCTTGTTCCACACACACGGTGTGTATGACTTGCAGGGGCGTACCCGGGTAAACGGCATCCATCGGTTCTTCTTCGTCTAGAAGGGTAATATTCTTTATGCACGCGCGGCGGTGATATTTTTTTAGCATGTTTATGTGATAGGTTCTTCGCCCTGTTGGGGTATCTATCAAGTAATCGACTGGACCCCGTGCCTCGATTACTTCAAACGGTCCCTTCCACTGGGCCCATAACTTATTATTTTCGGTCGGGAGTAATAATAAGACTTCATCTCCTGCCTTTAATTTTCGAGCCTTTGCTTTCATATCGAAATAGTCCCGGTATTTGGCTAAATTTTTCTCGGCGTTCTCTCGAGCTAAGCCAGAGCAGTATTCTAGGCGCTCGCGCATATCCATCACGTAGGCGTAAGACGATTTGATTTCTTGCTCGAGCTTCGCGTTGGAAAATAATTCCTTAAGAATACTCATAGGACCTCGCACATTTCTCCCGTATAATAGCTCAAAGGGCGAGAATCCCAACGTCCGATGAGGTATTTCTCGGCAGGCGAAAAGGGCAGCAGGCAGGTATCTCCCACTGTGTAGGGTTGTTTTGACACAACTTCTTCAATATATTTTTGAGAGTCCCGTTTAATTTCTCGCAGATTCCGTTAGCGGCTGGATGAAATGGACTCGTAAAAATTGGCTTGACTAACAGTAGTTTGTTGAAATACTCCATCAATTCTGAGGTGAATTGGCGCCCTCTATCAGATAGAATTTCTTTAGGCAGGCCTACTCGTGCAAAAATTGAAATTAATGCTTCCGCGCAGGAAATAGTGTCAATCTTCCGTAGGGCCACGGCATCTGGGAACCGGGTGGCACAATCCACTAGGGTGAGGATGTAGGAGTGTCCTCCACTTGAAGGGGGGTGAATTGGTCCCACCAAATCAATTGCCACTCGAAAGAAAGGTTCGGTAATAACGGGCACCTTTTGTAAGGGAGCGGGAGGTACCCGTCCTCTGGAGGGATCCTTCTGACACACGTCGCATGATCGGCAATAGGCCACAATTTTCCTGGCGGCCTGGGGCCAATAAAAGTGTCGGAATATCACTATGCACGTGCATCCGGTGTCTCTGACTAAAGTGGATACTCGGCACCCATTAACAGTGCCCTCTTCAAATTGTAGGCCGCCTGGCAAACTTTTGTTGAATAGAAAGTTTACCTGTTGCTGGGGCCCTTCGGATGTTGGCGCGGGGACGTAGGACGAATCAGCTTGTCCTGCTGGGATCGCGGCAGTCAGGTTTTGCACCTGTTGTCTCGAGGTCTCCCTCAGTCGGGAGTTCTGTGGGCACTGGAAACTCAGGTGACCTATTATCCCGCAGGTATAACAAGTGACGGGCTTCCTGGGATACGTGCCGGTATTAGGGTATGATTCTTGTGGAATCCTAACTTCTTTTTGATTTTTTTCTCCTCCAAAATTTGGTTTATAAGTTCCTTTTGCGGCTGATAACTTAAAGGGCTTCTTCTGTAAAGGCCTGGGTGGCGGCCCATTTTTCTTTGGGGAGGGAGCCTTCTCTTTCTTGTACTCCCTAGGATATAACCGATGATTTACCGCGTGGAGGTCAGCCTCGTCCAGGCACTCGTTGAAGGTAGAAGCTTTTCGGTCCTTAACGAATGCACGGATTTCCTGGGGTAGTGTACTTAGTAACTGATCTCTAAGCATGAAGTCGACGACCGCAGCGACTTCGTTCTCTACCCCTTCTGACTCCATCCAAAACTGTAGGCTGCGACGAAGCTCAAAGCCAAAATGTTTGTACGTTTGTCCAGGTCTTATGCGAGACTGCCTGAACTTCATCCTATATTCTTCCGGGTTAAGGTTTGTAGCGGAGAGAAGTTCAGCTTTGAGAGTGGAATAGTCCACAGTCGCTTCTGAGGGTAAAGATACGAATATCTCTCTCATCCTACGATTGAGTAGCGGTAACAGTCTGGCGACCCCATCTTCTTCTAGGTCCCAATTATTGACTTCAAATATTTTCTCAAAATGGGAGAGATATGAGCATAAATCTTCTTCGTCCTTGTACTCCGGGAGTTTCATGCTGGCCGCTGGTGACACTCCTGTTCTAGATGAGACGGACTGCACCTCTAACTGGTCTTTACTAAGAGCTCTTTCGTGGGCCCTTATCTTCTCTCTTTCATCAGCTTCCATTTTCGTCTTTTCTGCTTCCATTTTCATCTTTTCTCTTCTTTCTTCTCTTTCGTTTCTCTCTTTCTCCTGAATAAACGAACTCAGATCGGTTCCTTCCAGTCCGAGGCTTTGACCTTGCTTCCGATAAAGGTCAAACAATGCCATCGCGCTTATGTCAGTCATCTACCTTGTTTTTAATCAAGCCTTACCTATTCCACCACCGAAACTTACCACTTGGCCTAACAATTACCTTTAGATGGTATCCCCCTCTAACTTTACCAATTTCCCACTCGTCAAATATTCTATTATTCCTGGTGTTCCTTTTATGTGTTAGCTCTTCCTTAAATAGACACTGCTGGGTTCTTTCTAATATAAAACCCCACACCTGACACCACTTTTATAATATGTCGTAGAATGACCCTTGGCTTTGATCACTCTACGCTTTGACACCCTTTTAGTAGCGGTATGCTTTAAGGGGCGTGAGTTACTTCTATGATGAAGTAGGCTTTGTTCTAAGAGTGCTATTTTAGTGGTTTAGTTCTTAAGGAAGAGCTATTTTTAAACACATAAGGATAAGAGGAAACACCAGAATCTACCAAAAATAAACATGTATTTTAAATTAAATATTACAAACCAACAGTAAAAGCATTTCTAAATTTGGCCTCAAAGATTGTTCAATGACAAAACATAAACAAGTAGGCTTCCAATAAACAAACCAATTGCCAATTAGTATTTTTATCACGACCCTATTTGTTTAGCATAAAACATTAAATTAAGGTACTGTCATCTACAAACACATATGACCTAGGTTCAAGAATAATGGTTTCTACTCTCCTTTAAAACGTGGGACGTACTAAACTTCTACTATCGCAATAGAGATATAAAGGTTATTGTTAACTTACAGGTAGGTATTAGGGATTGCCGGATGTCGCTGGAGGACTTATCTCTCGCTTTGAAGTGTGGTGGTCGCTGGTTGAAATTTTCGTAGAGGGATTGCTTGAGATGTGAGAATCACTCGAGTGTGAGCGGCTTTGCTTTTCTTCAGTCGGACTTCTTTGCAGACGGAAAAGGCTTCTTCGGTATGGCACCGATATAAAACTTGACTATTTAGGTTAATACGGCCCTGAAATGGGGGGATCGATTTTCTCAATCTGATCCTATCGTTTCTCACGGAAATAGTCTTGTATGGCTGAAGGATCGATCTTTACGAACTAATCTTTCTTCTGGCGAATCAACTTCTAATAATCTTCTTGTCTAGCCGATGGATCGATCTTCACGAACTAATCCACCTCTAGCGTATCGACTTCTGATAATCCTCTTCTCTTTCTTTGCGCGGCTTATATATAGGCGGATTGCCGCCCCATCTAAAGGGGGAAGTGACCAGGCCACAGATGCAAAAGGGGGGGGGGAGCGAATGGAGAGTTAGCATCTGGGGAAAGCGAGAATTCCTGAGGTGGCACTGGGGTGCCCAAGTCAGCTCGCAAATTATAGGCTCGCAACCGCACCGCTACTTGGCGTGCTTTCTGACTCGCACCGTTTTTTTTTCCTAACCACGGGTTTATGGGTCTCGTAGGTAATACGATCGTTAGAGCGTCGTTTAAGGACCTTAGGTGGTCGCCTTCAAACATATGTTAGCTCCAACTGCCCACAGCGGCGAGGAGATCACACATGGTAAGCATTTTCGCCGGCTACCTTTCCCACGCTTCTCCTCATGAAGGGAGGGGGGCTTGAATGTACCTATACTCCTCCAGGAGGCTTAATGTAGCCATTTCTCCACACCAGGCATGAGGTGGAGGAATACAAATGCCCTCGATGGCCATGGAGCAACCATTACCATAGAAGAATTAGAAATCATTTCGGAAGAAAGTGCCCGGTCCCACAAATTAAGTTTGCAAACCACCAGGAAATGTGATGTATGGAATGAAGAATATATTTAATGCATGCCTGACTACAGGATACTACCCTGACCAATTCAAGGTAGCAAAACTAATATTTATCCCGAAACCAGGATGCAACAGAAACCTTGTTACAGATTTCTCTTTTGGAATTGGGTGGGAATTATTAGGAAAAATTATTAGGCGCGTGATGAAACATCTAAGAGGAAAATAACCTATATAATGATCAACAGTACGGTTTTTGGAGTACAGAAATGGCAATATGTGATATCACAGAACTCAAAGTGAAAAACGAATAGAAAAAGAAATACGGAAAACAAAGGGACCCGTATTCCAACTGGGAGCAGGGTTAGATGCGATTTATCGACGCCAACTCATCGCCATAGTTATATTTTATATATTATAGAAAAGGTGCTTAAAGTATAAGGAACCTAAAGGAAAACCATACAAAAATGTAATTTATTAAAAAAGCATATCTTATATGGAAAATTAAAAATCAAGTTACCATCATCATCACTATAATTTAAGAAGGGGATTTTTTTTAGTATTTGAATAATAATTTCATCTTAGTTTGGTTATGACTTATGTTTTTTTATCAAAGTTATTTCTAATAATTCTTTTATAATATCAAAAAACAAAATGGTGAAGTTCAGAAATAAATATAAGCATCGAAATTTTGCGAAATTTTTTAAACCCAAAGAATTACAAATGATGAAGTTCAGAAATTTTATTTTTATATATCTTCTATAACTATATTTTAGCAACGTGATATTTTTAAAGGGGGGAAATTTAATTTAGAGTTCCTTTTTAAAATTATTATAATTGGTGAAGTTCAGAAAATTTATAAAAATTTAACCATGGATGCTTTTTTTAGATTTTAATCTTAGTAGCAAAGCGAAAGCTGCGGAGCCATTGCCTGGTTATAATAATAACATTTTCAAAGTGTAAATAATATATCTCCGAGCTATTTATAGTAATGTAGTCACGTTTTAAAAGGTGCACCAATATTTCTTCTTTAGGGTATTTTTTTCTAAATTTATTGAGCTATATTATTTATATTATGGGTCAATATATGTTTAGAGTTTTAAGAAATTTATCATATTTGATGTTTAAATTTGGTTGTTGACCTTTAATTAGAATTGCTTCTGCTAGTTTTTAGGTCTCGTTGACTGTTGGATGGGTAAATAATTTTTAGTTTTCTGATGTGTCGTTTATTTTTGTTTGTCTATGCACTGTTCTTAAGTGTTGACAAATTTTGCTAAGTTTAAAGCGGTGTTGTTGTGTTTTGGTTGTTAGGGATCAAGTAAAGATAGTCCCTCCTAAGACAAAGAGGAGGAATTAACTTTACTTAGTTAATTGGGGAAGGGATGACTTTTACTTGTTAAAGTATACGAGGTTATGAGATCGTCATTTTAAAGCTACTGGAATAAGCATAAACTACGAATTAAACGCATGCGAGGATGTAAGAGAGAAATGTTAAACTCTTATCTACAAAAATTGGTTTGAAAGACAAATACAATGTTTCAATGATTTTTGCGATAAGATTGCCAGCCAATACCGTTTTAATTAAGTTATCAGGCAATGGCTTCGCCCCCCTCCCCTACGGGGGAAGCTTGCGCTTCGTCACTAAGATTAAAATTTAAAATCTAAAAAAAAGCAGCCATGGTTATTTTTTTTTTTAATTTTTTGAACTTCGCCAATTATAATAATTTTAAACAGGAAATCTAAACTAAATTTTCCCCTTTTTCAAATATCACGTTGCTAAAATATAGTTATAGAAGATATATAAAAATAAATTTTCTGAACTTCATCATTTGTAATTCTTTGGGTTTTAAAAAATTCACAAAATTTCGATACTTATATTTATTTCTGGACTTCACCATTTTGTTTTTGGATATTATAAAAGAATGATTAGAAATAACTTTGATAAAAAACATAAATCATAACCAAACTAAGATGAAATTATTCAAATACTCAAAAAAATGCACTTCTTAAATTATAGTTAGTGATTAAAATTTAATTTCTAGAGTTCTACAAAGTTTACAATTTTTAATTGTTTTAAAATAACTTTCTAACAAATATGTTCCTAAGTAAATGTTTTAAGTTTTTTTATTTTAGCCTAGGGAGAGATTAATCTTTACTAGTGTAACTCTGTGAGAGATGATTTTTACTTCATCCGTTGTTAGTGTTAGTGGTATATCTGATATATGACGTTCAGTCACCAGAGCAGTTGCACAAATACCACATTATCATCATTTAAATACATCCAAGATGATTTAAAAAAAAAAGATCTTGAAATATCTAAACAAAGGGATAATTTTAAATAAACATTTAAAAAAATGCTTTAATCTTACTGTATGTTAGAATGAACACAAATGTACAATTTTCTTCAAGACACACTGGAATTTATACGGCGGTAAGCTCATAATGAAAAAAGAACGCTTGATCGTCACTAGGGGTCGCAAGCGCTAAAAAAAATTACCGGTAATTTATCTATAGATTAAATTTAATTACCACGTCTTTTACCGATACCTTTTTAGCGGTAATCTAATGTAACTAATTATTTAAGTTTACGCTCAATAAACAATTTTCTTTCGTATTTACGAGAAATTAATTGTGATAGAAAACGTTTTAGTTTAAAAGACTAATTAGAACTATATTTAGTTGTGTTGTGTGTGCTATGTGTTGTTCTTTGAGAATACGAGTGCTATGCATGGATTTGACGTAGTAAATCACTGGTATTATATTTCGGACTCATTGTACTATGTGTTGATTATAAAAAATATCTTCTAAAACGCTGCAGAAGTTCGTAAACTTCACAACATCATGTTACATTAATTTACTGGTTGATTCTAAGTAGGCTAGCCCTAATAAATATTTATACCACCACGCATTTTCGAGCATTTTCTTCAGCAGGATTTTTCATAACAAAGATTCGATCCACTCTCTCTCACACACACACACCCTCCTCCCCCTCTCCCTAATTGGAAATCATGAATGAGAATATCTTTAAAACAAATGAAAAACATTTGATCTCTTGATTAAATAACAAAGGAAAATTGGCATAAAATGATAAAAAAGCAATAAATTCAAGCACCACCAATCCAGACATTCTAATCTAACGACGAGACAAAGGAGGAGGCGCTTTCGTAATGGATAAAACCACTTAATACGAGAAACAAATCTTTTCTATCAAATGAAAACAAATTCATAAAATGTTGAAAGGAAACCTCTACTAATACCAAAAAAGACAAGATCAAAGACAAAAGCTTCAACTCAAACGAATAGGCGAAACCAATACCGGTCACTATATGGCCTACCAAAAAATCCATAAATTTAAAAATTATATAAAAGTCCAACAGCGAACAAGACAAACTAGCAGAAGCAATTTTAATTAAAGAAAAACAACCCAATTTAAACATCAAATATAATGAATTTCGTATAACCTTAAATATATATTAATGACATTCCTACCCATAATAAATATAGCTTAAATTATTATTTTATGCCCCACCAAAGGGGACGACTTGTAGAGCCATGGGTAACCCTCCTGCGACTGCCATTTGAACGATTCTGCACCCTCCTGGCTCCAATGTCTGCAGAAGGCTCTATGGTAAATACTCTCAATCTAGGTCTCTATCTGAATTGTCTGTTACTATTTATTCAGAGTACAAAGTACTATATTCAGTTATTAGTAATTGAAAGTAATATTTTCCAAGGCATAAAGCTATTATTTGCCGCTGCTATGACGCCATAAGCAGAGTGAAAAAAAGGAGTTTCAATGCACCGATTCAATAAAGTCTCCGCGGAAATCTTTGATCGCGCGGCTAAAAGAAATGCCGCGAGCACACAAAAACATCGACAACCCCCTAAAAATGACCACAAAGTTAATATTTACATACCTGTCAATATTTGGCCATCCCTCCCTTCTTATTTATCACATTCTGGGGTCGTGTCGGCATGCGTTAGGCCAATTTGCGGAAGTAACTTTGCGTTCATATTGAGGATCCACATATTCGTGATTGTATCTTTGAGCGCGGGTAAGGAAGGTGTGGCTGCATCTCTTAGCTTCCTTTTCATGTACCCGTTGGGGTTTTCTATGGTATTCAGGTCTGAACGGTTGAGAGACCGTTCCAAAACCTGAATCGCCTTCGCTAAAAAAAAAAAAATATATCACAGATTTTTAAAGCATGCAGAGTCATGTTGAAAACTTTCAGTCGTGCAGGTGGGAAAATTTTCAAAACATGATCCTCCAAGACGGTTTGTAGCTTTCTGCATTCATTATTTTGTCCTTGGGAAGAAAAAAAACCCTTTTCATAGAACCACTAAAACAAATTCCCCCATTACAGATTCAGGGGGGTTGACCATCTTGCAGGTGTACTTTTCATTATATCAGTCAATTTCTGGCTCGTCGAACGATACCTGGCCTCTGATTGAAGACGCAAAACGTCAATCTGTCATTTAACATGAGTTTACATCACTGTTCTGGTGACTAGTCCTTGTAACGTTGGCAAACTTAGCTTTTTGTGTGTGTTTTTTTTTTTTAGTCGAGAGGTTTCTTGCCTTGGCGGCGGGCAGGAAAGTTGAGATCTTTTTACAACCGCCCCTGTATCGTTTGTTTAGACACTTCTAACAAATCTGGGCGTTTTCTTCAATTCGGCGGCTGTAAGGTTTGGCTCCTTCACTAATTACCTATTAATAAACTTCTCAGTGGTTTTCGAAGTCTTCCTGAAATCGTTTTGTGGAGAAGAACATCGAAACTGCATATAGCTAGAGCTTGGCCTTTGATGCGTTGCGCAGTAGCATAACTCTTGTCAGTTTTCTAAGGATTTACTGAAACATTCGAGCTTAACAATGAAAACATAGGAGCATTCTCAACGACTGTACAGTGCTTTCTAGGCATGTTAGCGAGTTCAAACAAAGATAACTGGTCACAATAAAAGCACAGGCAATATAAGAGAAACAGCGGACAGGTAACGCAACCGTTTAATACCCACACTGTCAAATATCGGTTCGTATTGCCGCTCCCTTGGTCTAAGAGTAACAGTGGACTGCACCGAGGTGCCACACGTACGATAAACAGAAATTCAGACCGACATAGGAGCACAACGCGAAAAAGCTTGCGCGAAGTTTCCTAAAAATGTTTATGGGCCAAACGATCAAGGTTTTCCGCGGAGACTATACATATTACCAACGATTATTCTCATTTAACTACGCTATAGAAGGTTAGTGGTAGGTTAACTGAGCACATTTAGTTTTAATCTGTCGACTTACTAAAAGTGAAATATTGATATGCCACGCGTGTCGCTAAAATAGGCGGTAAACATGTAGATTGGCGGCGCGCCCGAAAAAGTGGATTTTCGTGTGTTTATATTTCGTTCACCCGTGCCTGAATATTCATGCGCGTTTGAGTCCTATTTAGAATATTATTCTATAAACAATTAGGATTGTATAATGGGAGACCCCCCCCCCCATTGATTGAAACTCAGGATCATCGCAGGGGGGTCGACACATTGTGTTTACCCCCACACGAGCAGTGCCCTTAAATTTACTCCAAAAACGTGAAACATATTGGAACACGGACGAAATAGTTTACGTCCCATCGTTCGCGCTGCCAATCTACATATTTACCGAATAGGCTTCTTTTTTGGTTGCTTTCCGGCAGAAAAAACAAAACCTAACAACTTATTAAAAAATCTTAAAAAAACAAAGATGACCTAGCATAAAAACAAAAAAACAAACTAAAATACCAACGTACTTAAGCCACCACTTAACCCAAACATTATTTGTGAATTTCAAAATAAGCCATCAATGACAAGATGGTTGCCAATCTATTTTTCCTGATATCATAATTTGAAATTTTCGCGCCTTAAAAAAATACGCAAAATAAATATACACTATATGGAATTTTGCGATTTAAAAAATATATATATAAATAAGCTCTTATTGCGGTGAATTTGTCAACTGTAGAATAACCGGATCAGCGCCTATACATCTTTCACACATATTTACTTCCTCCACCACTTTATTTACAGATGTCTCCTTAAAATTTTCGGTAGTAAATGCCCTCGTTGGTATTTAGCTTAAATTTCGAGGACAAACAAAATATGCAGATCAACCAGTGATTTATGCAAGAGAGCAAACAGTTACGGCCGAAAAAAAATAATGCAAACAAGCGAACACAAACTCTTGATTCCGCTTATAATACATGCCACTATACGGTCGAAAACACCAAAAATTACCAAAACGCTAATAATTAAACTACGCAAATATATCAACAATTGAAGAGACAGTAGCCTCTATACATAGAGCAACTTACAAATTAAGCTCAATGCAACTTTTCACTGATTCTTAAGTCTACCAAGTTTAAAGACTACTGATGTGTGTATGTGTGTGTGTGTGTGTGTGTGTACTGCTAACACCTGTAGATATGTTTATTAACCAATCGATTGAGAACGGCACCTTACTTAGGAATAGCCATCTCTGAATTTTACCTCTGAATTTTTAACCGAGATCGTTCAAGGTAGTATTTTAAAAAAGTTTAAAATAGTTAACCTCTTTTAGCGATCGGTTGTGAAAATCTTTATTCGAAATAGCAAAAGCGAAAATCAAATTTTTAAACGCCTATCAGCAGATATCGTATTTTTCCTTGTATCTAAAAGAATTCGTATATTTTATAAGTTTGTTTATATCAAGAATAATAACTTACTAGAATAGGTTAGGTAGAGTAAAATTATACCTAAGCAAAGCACATTTTGCAGTTAATTTATGGTGTGTTACTTTGTGGAAGAACAGAGATTAAAAACGCAAACAATTTTGTAAAAACCTACCTCCTTCATTGTCCATTGTACCTTCTATTTCCTGTTACTTTTCATAAATTCAAATAAACGAATGTCTACTAACGTCTTCCATAATTGTACGTCACTACCTTACAACTATCCAAAGATCACGCAAACTGGAAGAGACAAACGTAGAAAGCCTACTAGTGAGCTGTAGCAGACGACGCGCATGCTCTGTCAGAAATCTTTTGCACATTCATCAGGTTGATGAAAGTCGGCACTGTGAAATGAAGTCTGTTGCTCACAAAATATCCTTTGCAATTAGAATTAATAGTTTAACTCATAAAATACGCGATATATTGTGAATGGGGAGCTATACGTATGTATTTACATCCAGACAAACGACAACTCGGACGTTCGTGTTCCTTATCTTTATCGTGTTGGATTTGTGGATCCCATGAGTTGGTATAACTTGCATTCTTATGCTAGCATATAATAGTTATTGTTACAAAACTCATAAAAAAATAAGGACATCATGGTATTTGAAAGATTGAGTATCATATATCTAATCAAAACAGGATATATGTAGACATCTAACCCAAAAGTTATTGAAATAAAATAAAAACTAATATCGATTAACTTCATTCCACCGCTGAACAAGGTTGAAAATTTCATAACGCAGAGATAGATTTCACTGGACGAGTAAAGAGGTAATTATATTCCTCCAAAGGATTAGCCCCAATTATCCATCAATAAGTGTGTCTTACACATTATTTCCGTGGAATGATATCCCTTAATCAGTGGCGGATCCAGGAACAAAATGGGGGGTGGGAGACTAACCTAAATTCCTCTCTCTGAGTAGTCAGAATAAAGCATTTAACATTAATAATGGTTATTTTACACAACATTGATTATAATAAATAACAGTACATCATGCAGGAGTGAGCACTAATTCTGGATCTTTTCTGTTTGGCGGCAGGTGGATCTTTTGTACCAAATTTTGACCAATAATGCAGTTTTGAGTGCTGAATACGAATATAACATTTATTTGGGGGAAAAATGAGAGGAATTTAAAAAAAACAAAATCTAATGCGCACTAGTTTAGAACATTATTATATAAACAATTATGATTATATACTGTGGGGCTGGGCCTCCTAAACCCCCCCCCCCCCCATTGATTTAAACTCAGGATCATCGTAGGGGACGGGGGTCCCCCCGCAGTGCTAAACCCCCCACGAGCAGTCCCCTTGAATTTACTCCAAAAAGGTGAAACATATTGGAACACGGCGGTACCCACCGTGAGATGCTCGATTCCTACTTATGTGAATTTATGCGGCGAAAACGGAATAGAAATAAAAATTTGTCTAAAAAAATATTATGGGATACTTATATCTGAATGCAAATGAATGTTTGAATAAATAATAAAGGGAGTGAACAATAATATTGGGAAATCCTATGGCAGTTTAAGTGCATTTCATTTTCATTTCGTTTTTTTTAAAATGTAACGGACAAACCAAAATTTACAGTTTGAAATTTCTTTTTCTTAGATACTTCCTTCCATTTCTCCAAAAAAGAAATGTTATATTTGTATTCAGCAATCAAAACTGCATTATTTTCGAAAATTTGGTACAAAAGATCCACCTGCGACCAAACAGAAAAGACCCCTAATTTTCTCAGAAATTATAAAGTAGTTTTTAGACGTCAGCTGAGGTATAATAGTGAATTTAATAATTATGTTTGAGATTTAACTGTATTTTAGACATGTATCATATGAGATACATTATTAAATGTCTTTCTGAATATCAGAATACAAGTTTGGCTTAAAAATGAAATATAACCATAATTATACGTGAGCAAACAAAAGCATGTAAAAAAACAACAGCTGCTCCGAATAAGTAAGAGATCATCTTTACTAACGTTAAGCATAAATATTTCGATCGTCTGCGAAGTAAATGATAAAAAATTCGCATTCAGTAATTTCCCCAATTCAAAGTTAATCGTCTTGGTAATCAAAATAGTGGCAATATTTGAGTATCTTTAGACTATGAAAATAACATTCATTAATTAAAAATCTCACACTTGTAAAACCTTAATTTTTATAAAATAATACCATAAATATCTTTGAATTTAACATATAAAAGATTATTAAACTTATGATGAGATGAAATCACTTATAAAAGATTACCCGATTTTCAGAGATCATAGACTACCCCCAACGCAAGTAGCTGATATGGTAAAGAGCCAGTGAGCAAGGGAGAATTTCTGAAAAATAATTTAATCATTCAACGAATTATCCCGAATACTTTAGGTTGAGGATTGCCGAATACTTTAGGTTGAGGCTTGCCGAATACTTTAGGATGAGACTTGCCGAATACTTTAGGATGAGACTTGCTGAATACTTTAGGGTGAGGCTTGCCGAATACTTTAGGGTGAGGCTTGCCGAATACTTTAGGGTGAGGCTTGCTAAATACTTTAGGATGAGGCTTGCCGAATACTTTATGATGAGGCTTGCTGAATACTTTAGAGTGAGGCTTGCCGAATACTTTAGGGTGAGGCTTGCCGAATACTTTAGGGTGAGGCTTGCCGAATACTTTAGGGTTAGGCTTGCTGAATACTTTATGGTGAGGCTTGCCGAATACTTTAGGGTGAGACTTGATGAATACTTCAGGGTGAGGCTTGCCGAATACTTTAGGGTGATGCTTGCTGAATACTTTAAGGTGAGGCTTGCCGAATACTTTAGGGTGAGGCTTGCCGAATACTTTAGAGTGAGGCTTGCCGAATACTTTAGGGTGAGGCTTGCTGAATACTTTAGGGTGAGACTTGCCAAATACTTTAGGGTGAGGCTTGCCGAATACTTTAGGGTGAGGCTTGCCGAATACTTTAGAGTGAGGCTTGCCAAATACTTTAGGGTGAGGCTTGCCGAATACTTTAGGGTGAGGCTTGCTGAATACTTTAAGGTGAGGCTTGCCGAATACTTTAGGGTGAGGCTTGCTGAATACTTTAAGGTGAGGCTTGCCGAATACTTTAGGGTGAGGCTTGCCGAATACTTTAGAGTGAGGCTTGCCGAATACTTTAGGGTGAGGCTTGCTGAATACTTTAAGGTGAGACTTGCCGAATACTTTAGGGTGAGGCTTGCCGAATACTTTAGAGTGAGGCTTGCCGAATACTTTAGGGTGAGGCTTGCCGAATACTTTAGGGTGAGGCTTGCTGAATACTTTAGGGTGAGGCTTGCTGAATACTTTAAGGTGAGGCTTGCTGAATACTTTAGGGTGAGGCTTGCCGAATACTTTAGGGTGAGGCTTGCCGAATACTTTAGAGTGAGGCTTGCCGAATACTTTAGGGTGAGGCTTGCTGAATACTTTAGGGTGAGGCTTGCTGAATACTTTAAGGTGAGGCTTGCTGAATACTTTAGGGTGAGGCTTGCTGAATACTTTAAGGTGAGGCTTGCTGAATACTTTAGGGTGAGGCTTGCCGAATACTTTAGGGTGAGGCTTGCCGAATACTTTAGAGTGAGGCTTGCCGAATACTTTAGAGTGAGGCTTGCCGAATACTTTAGGGTGAGGCTTGCCGAATACTTTAGGGTGAGGCTTGCTGAATACTTTAAGGTGAGGCTTGCTGAATACTTTAAGGTGAGGCTTGCTGAATACTTTAGGGTGAGGCTTGCCGAATACTTTAGGGTGAGGCTTGCTAAATACTTTAGGATGAGGCTTGCCGAATACTTTATGATGAGGCTTGCTGAATACTTTAGGGTGAGGCTTGCCGAATACTTTAGGGTGAGGCTTGCCGAATACTTTAGGGTGAGGCTTGCCGAATACTTTAGAGTGAGACTTGCCGAATACTTTAGGGTGAGGCTTGCCGAATACTTTAGGGTGAGGCTTGCTGAATACTTTAGGGTGAGGCTTTCTGAATACTTTAAGGTGAGGCTTGCTGAATACTTTAAGGTGAGTCTTGGTTTAAATAAACTCCAAAATGAGGTGTCAAACATAGTGTGGAAACCGTCCTGAGGCTGACATCTAGAGGATTTTCCCTCTCCCTCTCTTAACGCCCTCAGATTTATTTCCCCTCGGCCCCAATGCCTGTAAGAAAGATCACGGGATATACATCCATTTTCCACACATTTTCACTTCCTCTATGTTCACAACTTTCTTTAAACACCTCTCCTTGCAAACTTTATATGAGAGACGCCCTTATTGGGTACCGATTTAAATTTTTAAAAAAAGTGGTGCCAATAAAAAAAAGGACAAAAAAATGTTACTGTTTTGTCAGCAGTTGAAACTTGATTGAAATTGAGCGGAAGAATCATGCAACTACAATCCCTCACATTGCCCATGTCACAAATGGTTCGTGTGTATCTTGTTGACACTAGGGAATTACAAGCTATCTTGTTGTTCGAAGTCAAGGCAGATCCGGGGGTGGGGATGGGGGGGAAGATTCCACACAGTGTGCCTGGCTTGCATCGCTTTTCGAGTCGGCACCTCGTTTCCTGACTCACGGAGCGTCTGCGCGTGCGTTCGACTCGCTGACCAGTCGGATCGCGCATCCTGATTCTCACGCCTGGCCTTTCCGCTCTTTGTCAGCTGTCCTGAGCTGGACATGTGCTCGCTGGCATCTTTCACTTTCGGAACTAATTCCAGAATCCTCTCTCTCTCATCGCAACTACACTAGCATCTTCTCTCTGAAGCACAGCAGTGCAAAGTAAGTGATTTTTTTTTTATTATATATTGTTACGGACATGGGGTGATGTAATCAGCTCGGCTTTTCCATGTGATACATTAGTTTCCCCTCATTCACAGGCCGTGTACAATGAAGTGAGACGGTGATATGAAGATCACCTCGTTCTTCAAGACCAAAGTGGCCAAGACGAGTGGTGATTGCGAGCGTGATGTCAATGAGCTGGAGCAACAGCCAAGCACTTCGACAGCCTGTAGATCCGACAGCGATGTCGAATCGCACCATGAGGAGCAGGAGGGCAAGGAACTCACTTCTCTTTTTCCGCATGACACACTGACACTCCCCGCCGCTCCAGTGGACGTTACCAACTTCATTGGGAACGAGGCGGCCACAGACTCCGAGAAAGTGACCTTAATCAACCAGACTGCCCCGTCTGTCGAATCGCTACCCTTCTTGGAAGAAGGTGGTCATAGGAAGCGATTCCAAGCAAGCTGGTGCATCTCATACCCGTGGCTGAAGGACTCTTTGCTGAACGAGGGTGGATACTGCGTTGCATGTTTGCTGTTTGGCGGAATTGTAGACCATAGTCTGGGCACCTTGGTGTTAAAGCCGATGGGCAGGTACAAAAAAAGCCACCGAACAGTCACAATAAGCACGGATATCACGCATTTTTTTTTCATTGTGGTAGCCCATCTGGCGATAGCCTACTTGGGCATAAGTCGCCGTACACAACACAGCCTACTACTAAGCTATATTAAAAAAACAAATGACAAAAAAACAATATGTAATTAGCCAATAACAACGATAAAAAAGAACAAGGGCTAAGAAAAAATAACGAGAAAAAGCAAAAGGACAAGAAGGAAGCATGAACCGGCGTCGGGGGTAGGCCCGCCTACACTCGGCGCAGGAAGAGGTGAACTACAAAATGAAATATACAAAAAAAGATGAAATAAAGTGGAGGAGGCTAGCATGCTCCAAAAGTCGTAAAGGCCACAAGGCGGTGAGCACGAACTCGTCCGGAGTACAAGGAACAATCGGGAGTGACCCCGCTCATCCCGGTACCGGGACAGGTAACGTGCATGAAGATCACCCAGACTGGCGCATTAGGCAAGAATGTGCCGAACAGTCTGGGGGATAACACATTCGTCACAGTAAGGCGCAAGCGAGCGGTCCCTCAAATAGCGGTGCGTCCCGAGAGTGTGGCTAATTCGGAGACGACACAAAGCAACCTGAAGCCTTTGCGGCATTGTGGGGTAGGTCCATGGGAACAGTCAGGGCGCAATGGCAGGCAAATTTAGGTTCCGCTCGACCGTCTCCCATCATCGGCGTGCTCATTCCCTCCAATTCCTGCATGTCCAGGAACCCAGCAGAAGATAATCTCGACATCTGCCCGGCTCGCCAAAACCGTGGCGTCACGGATATCGCGAACCAGGAAATGCGGAGATTCCAATGTCTAGGGAGCACTTGAGACATGAATCAAAATCCGGTATCCGAACCGGGCACGTCGTGTAATATCCCATACCAAGAGATGTATTGCAACAAGCTCGGCCGTGAAGACAGACGCAGCGCCTGGCAGACCCCCGCTGGCTTCAAAAAGAGGGGATACGGCGTGGAAACCGTTCCCTTCTTGGGACTTGGAACCATCCGTATACACTTGCACGGTTCCAGCATGACATGAAGTGTGCTCCAAAAAGGCAGAACGCAATACTCCCGGCGCTGTAGAAGATATGGGAGCAGAGGCTTGACGACAAATGAAGGAACACATTGGGCATGGGCCTATGATTTTGAGAGGGCCAATTCCTGGAAAATAAAAATACTTTTCTATTTTGTGTTTTGTTATTTAAGTGGGCGAAATGACTTGGAAGTAGCCTACATCACTATAGCCTTCACTACATGTACATATTCATCATTTAGGACCATAACTTATTCGTATGTATTCAGCACTGATTATTTGTGCAATCATGCACGTATTACTGGTAAAAATATGTACCATAATCAGCAGCTTTAACAACTTCCACTCATAAAAATCTTGGCATCCCCCCCTCCCTCCCTCATTCGTTTTTTCTGAATCCGCCATTGTTTGCCCATTATTGGAATTAATAATTGTAAGTCACTTTTCAAAGTCATAGACTTTCACAAAGTACCTGTCTATTGACTAAGGAAAAGCTTGAGAGGTGGATCTTCAAGGCACACTAGTAGGTACCAAGCGGGGAGTATCACAAAGGGAAGCTCATTCCTTATCCTTGGGCCAAAGCAGAGAAAACATGAATCACCCATTCATCATAGACGAGTACAAGGAGCAATTAGGAGGGGAGTAAAACCCGATGCAGTATTCGGGAGGGGGAGGGGGGTAAGTGAGGAGGACAGGTAGGAGTAGCTGTCGTAAGTAGTTGTTTTGTAAGTAAGAAGAAGGTCCTTAGAGTTCTTGTATTGATTAGGCACCAGTGCAGTTTACGAAGCAGGGGATTTGCACGAGAAAAACTTCCGTGGATTAAAAGACACGGGTTAGTTTCGAACAAGTTGGAGTGATCGAAGAGTGGTAGCATGGGATCCAGACAGAAGGGAGTTGCATTAGTTAAGGCAGGCGGGGATCAAAACATGAATGGCAACCTCAAAGCTGTTCCAGTTAAAGTGGAAACAAATGCAGCCAGTGATAAGATAGGAAGCAATACTTTGGCAGCGAGACACGCCTGGAGGTGCGCCCACCAGTAATCTCTTTGTTTTGTCATGATTGGCTTTCAGGAAGTAGTTCGAGGGTGATTTAGTGATGATGTTGAAAACAGAATTTAGGGTTCTAATATTCTCAGTAAACGAGGCTGGGGATAATGAGAGATAGATCTGCGTGTCATCACCACAGAACAGATGCAACTGACATAGATACCGACCACATCCGCAAGAGTGCACACAAGTAGGCCTCCCTGGTGTCGTGTTTTCCTGGCCTACGTGCCGACGGGACTCAGCGCTCCGTCCGACCACAGCTTAACCTCTTCTCCTTCTTTCATTCTGCCCTCGTCCTTCCATTCACCCTTTTTTGCTTACTGTCATTTTCCCTACCCTTTAGTTGGTCCCTTCTTCTACTGCGCATATACCCTCTTGATCACGACCCGGTGGCCCAAAAGAATTGCACACGGTTCATTCCTACGACTCGATGTTAAGCGTGGTGACCCAAACCGCTCTTAAGACAGTCACAGGGTCGGATCCTTTCTCCCGACATGCCTACCTCACCCGATGTAGGATTTAGTCCGTGTTTTCTCAAATGGAGTCAGTGTTGGCCGTCACAGGAGGGGTGATGAATCCTTTTCTTACAGCCATGGATACTAAAATTCGATAAAAAAAACAACAACGCCCCCAAAATTAGTCGGGCCAGGTTGCTGTTCCAGATATATAACCATTAAATCCAAAGTAAATGAAAAATTTGGTGCTATCGAAGGCCGAGAAAAACTAAAAGAAATCACAGTAGAACTACAACCAGAATTCTCAGTAAATATTAACCGTACTGACTGACACTCGGCGCCAGAACTGAATCAAGCTCTGTTAGCTCTGGTGATGAGCATCGTGGTGATTTTAGCGAAGAGCGCTTGATGACACAGGTTCAAATCCAACTCCTTTATTCATTTTCACATAACGGTTAAAATAGTTTCCCTATTGTCCGTTTCTATAATTCTCCCATTTTCTTTATTAGGCTTTAATGGACCACGTAATTAATTTCCTTAGCGTTTTTCCGGGTTGTGTTACTAGTTTCAATTGCGTTTTGGCCTTTAAATACACATATATATATATATATATATATATATATATATATATATATATATATATATATATATATATATATATATATATATATATGCAGATACACCCACAAAGGAAAAGTGTAAAACGATTCCGAGCCCTTTCGTCTTTATTCCTAAAGACCTTTTCAAGGAATAAACAGGAGGCTGGACATACATTGCATTAAATAATGGAAGATGGGATTAGACTACCCACCTCTGAACCTTATTTAGGGGGTTCAAAATCCTGAAACAACTTTATTTGAGATTTTATGTATATAGTGATAATGGGTTCTAGCATGAACAAACCAGGGCTAAGATTAAAATTTAGGAATGCGTTAATGGAGATACATTCTAATATATTTGTAGAAATATAATTACTGCATTTTATGACTGGTTTGACACTGTTCCAGTTAATGCTATGGTTAAGATTGTACATATGTAGAAAAAGCGCAGATTGTTCACTGTGATTACGTATATTGGCTTGATGTTGCTTAATCCGGACATCTAGTTCTTTCCCGGTTTGTCCATAATAACATTTTTGGCAGTTGTTGCAGCCTATCGAAAAAACAATGCCAGGTCGGGGGGGGAGGGAGAATCTTTGACAAGAATACGATAAATTGTAGTCTCGTACTTAAAAATAACATTAGCTATGTTGTATGCATGTAGTATTGCAGTCCACAGCTGTGGCAGCGTAATTAATTTTAACTTGTATTTTCTTAATATTTCTTACAAGTTTTTTAACGGGACCTTCGAGGCGAGAAAAAAACATCCGCGAATGACATTCTTTATTCTTAGACGTCTTTCGACCGTGTTAGGTCATCTTCAGGGAATGAACAGAAATGGAATTATTACAATTACAATTATGGGGAAGTAATGAGTATGTGAGTGTGAGAGATAGTGGGGTTTGGGAATAGTGGTGAGAATAAAGAAGTCTTAGGGTTGCAAGATTTGCAGCAAAGGTGCCTGGATATCAAGCTAATCTCTTTCATTGATTGTTTTGTTTTATTATTATTATTATTATTATTATTATTATTATTATTATTATTATTATTATTATTATTATTATTATTATTATTATTATTATATATATATATATATATATATATATATATATATATATATAGGGCGCTCAAACCTTTGGATTCGTGTACTAATTTAGCTTTTTTTAATATCAACTTGACGTGTAGTTTGGTTGTTTAGATTCCTTTTATGTTTTTTTTTTTGTTGTTTCTACATTAATTCTTACGTGTCTTATTTGGTTTTGTAAATGTATTTACTATATTCATCTTTGGTTGTTAGTATTCCTGTTTTTTGTGTTCTGTGATTCGCACTTACCTATTTTCTTTTCATTTTTATTCTTCATTGTCTTCACTAGGCAGTTGTGGTGCTCTTTGGTTTTGAGGTAAAATCGGTTTGGTTCGTCGTTATCGGTTGCTTTTCATCATCGGTTTTGGTCGATAGTTTTTTCCTATGCAAAAAAAAAAAATGGGACAATTGCGTCTCCAAGCTTGTGACGCTGCTTGGGAATCTTGCGCGACTGGGACCTTGTGGTTTTCTGCAATGAGTGCTCTAATTTCCTCGTTGCTATACATTGTAATTTTCTGTTTCTTGTAGCGCCTAGTTTCCCCTTAAAAATTTCCCGCGCCATGATTGGCCAATTTTTGTAATAGTTATGTTCACTTAGAAAGACTATATATAATGTAGCAACTTGTGACCCAGATCGAGGCTGACAGAGAGTCAATTCCCAAAAGTACATATAGAACGATCTCAACATACAAATGGACCGATCGTATGAAAGGTTACACCGTGAACTGAAAGGATTGTATCAGGTGAGTATCAATCAACACGGGAACATCCCGTGATATAATGTATTTTATGAGAGAAATAAAGGAAGAACTAAAAATTCTAATTTACGAACAACAAGAGGAGAAGTGGATTGAAGCTATCGAAGAACTAGATAGCGGAGCAACACCAAAAGAATTCTGGGTGAAAATCAGGAGAATGAGAGTAAAGCCCCAGAAGAAAAAGATGAAATAGAAGATGACCGAGGTGAAATTAAATCAGAGGAGATTCTCAGGCAATAGTGGGAACAAATTTTCAGAATCAGTGAAGAAGAAAATGAAGATTTCGACATAGATTTTGAAAATCAGATTATAGACGAGCTGAACGAAATCATTGAGAGGACGTATCCTAACCACCAAGTGAACAGGGTAGAAGGAGAAGAAGAGAGAGTGACGCTAGTATAACTAGAGACCGCGCTCTACACCTTTAAGCAAAAAGCTCCAGGTTTGACAAAGATAAACTTTGTCAAATCACCGAGATGCGTGCGGGAAGGTTTACTGAACATCTTTAACCCTGCCTAAATGTAGGCTACTTTCTCGACGAATACAAAACGGCAAAAAGTATTTTCATTGTCAAACCTGGAAAACCCCCGACAAGGAAGGAGAGTTATCGCCCAATATCCCTTCTGGAAATTGGGGGAACTCTTCGAGAAAATCCTGACAGAAGACTTGTCGAGCACTTGGAAGAAAATTCGCTCTACAACGAACAGCAATACGGTTTCAGAAAGAGGAGAAGCACCGAGATGGCTATAAATGTCATCACGGAAAAGATTGCTCAAGCGAAGAAAAACAGGAGCTATATTGACATAGTATGCATGGACGTGTCAAAGGCATTCGATAAAGTATGGCTAAGGGGGATGCAATACAAGATCCTCCAGCTGAGTTTGAGCGCGAATATTGAAAAAATCTCCTGGGATTATGTAATGGAGAGGTCGGTCTACATCAGTATAGGGCACGCGTACGATCCCACCTTTAATCTACAGGCAGAATTACCTCAAGGCGGGTGCCTCAGTCCAACCTTATACTCGATATATACAACTAACATCCCAGAGCCAAGCTACCCCACTAACCTAAACATCAGTTCGCCGATGACATAAGTCAACTCATAGTTAGTGGATATAGAAACGCGCCTTTGAAAGCTCGGATGACTGTCGAGGAAATAAGAAAAGTCAACGAATATGAATCAAAATGGAAAATCTGAACTAATGGCGACAAATTCAAGATCGTTCCATTGGGAAAAAGAAAAACAGCAGATGTGAGAGTATGGGATACGCGTTATCCCTACACGAACGAGTGCAATGTACTCGGGTTGAAGGTCACTTCTAATGGGTACAGGAAACACGTCACAGAACGGATCCAGAAATCAAGATTGTCAGTCAGAACCCTTTATAGCTTCAGAAACCTCAGCCAAATGAATAAAAGGAAATTGTATCTGGTGCTAGTCAGATCCACCCTCATCTATCATTCAGCATCTCTGTTCAGCGTCTCAAAAGTAGCAAAAGAAGAGATGCAAAAGATACAAAACAAGTGTATGTATATCATCACCAATACACCAAGGAGGGATAGGAGGAAGCAAGTGGATCTACACAGAGCGGTGAACATCAGGCCGCTCAATACGATCTTAAAGAAAAAAGCGTCAGATATAAAAGAGAAAATTACAACGAATAGCACCGAGGAAATTATAGCAGAAAACCAACAAAGTCCAAGTCACGCAAGATTCTCAAGCAGCGCCAGCAAGCTTGAAAATGCAATTGTCCCATTTTTTGCATTGGAAAAAACTACCGACCAAAACCGACGATGAAAAGCAACTGATAATGACGAACCAAATCGATTTTACCTCAAAACAGAAGAAGACCATAACTACCTAATGATGACAAGAAAGAATCAAAATGAAGAAAATAAGTATGAAACAAAGAACACAAACACGAATACAAACAACCAATGATGAAAATAACAAAACATTTACAAAAAACAAACAAATAAGACACGTAAGAAACGATGCAGAAACAAAAAAAAAAACATAAAAAGAACCTAAACAACCAAACTACACGTCAAGTTAACATTAAAAGCTAAATTACTACACGAATCCCAAGGTTTGAACGCCTTTTAATAATAATAATAATAATAATATATATATATATATATATATATATATATATATATATATATATATATATATATATATATATATATATATATATATAACAACATTAATGAAACAAACAAAATAAACAAAGAAAGATTAGCCTTATCTCCAGGCACCTTTGCAAATCTTGAAACCCTAAGACTTCCTTATTTTCACCACTATTCCCAAACCCCATTATTCTCACACTTACATACTCACCACTTCCCTACAATACAATATGAAATTCATTCTTTGCTGCTCACCAAACATTTACCTCGCCGCTAAAGGAGGAAACGAGAATAGAAACTTTCCATCAGTATCGCCTCAAAGATAACCAAGATTTCCATCTGAAGAATCCTGAAAAAAAAAGCGAAAGATCACGGCCAAATTTGAAAAAAATCCGAATATTTTAAGCAAGATCAAATAAAATGAATCTTCCTTAATTGATTTTCAATCTTCAGCCTCATATAAAAGACTGCATCCGACAGTTAGAACGTGCTAAAATAAAATTGATAAAGTTGAAATACAACCTGGTCTTTGAGAATTCGGGGTATTTTACTAGTTCTTATGATTTTACTATACAATTATAATACATGATATATACACTTTGGTTCGCAGGAGAGTTATTATTTACAAAATATCGAGGCGTGCGAACAATTTGTCTCTTATTATTACAGATCGGGGCAATGAAATGAACATAACCAGATTCAAAATAGAAGAATGATTGGTTGCAGCACATAAATTTTAAAGTAGCAGCAGTCCTGAGATTCTTTGTTTCAAACCATGTGACGCCAAACGTGTTAACAGCTCACGAGAAACGGAGTTTTTTTAAAGGTAAGTGTCTGGGACATCGAAAGAACGCCAGGATCAAAGAGACCAGAGGGCGACACAATGAAGGCAATCCTTACTAAGAATACAGAAATAACGCCAGGGGGTGGGGGAGGGAATGAAATTCCTGGCCGAGACTCGAACTCAGGTGCGCTGATTAACTGTTAGATGCTCTACCGTTAAGATACCAGGCACAGTAACTCTACTACGCCCAAACTTCACCCTATCAAACCCAGTATATTCCTAATCTAGGAACCTCTAAGGGATTTTTATACCATTTATTCTTATCCGCTCACAATTTAAAGGCTCATTATCCATGTCACATGCAAAGAAAGAGCAAATACAAGTTCTATAGATAGTAACAACCACCATAGGGCTTTCGCCATATTTATTTTCTGCCATTAAAAATCATTTTGAAAACAGAAAGAAAGATGCAGAAACCTTGTATTGCAGACTATATAACAATATTGTAGAGAACTTCCCCCCCCCCCTCAATAAAAAAACGTGTAATATTCCTAATTCAAAAGCCTTACATCAGATTTGAATTCAAAAGGTGATTGCTAAATATCATTAGGCTTCTAGTTTTTCTACCGCATTGCTTGAGTCCATACATGTAAGTCTCACCCTCGGAGGCTATTTAAATCAATTTTATTTCCTTTAAAATTTATTAATATGAGATGTCCATATCATATTTTAATTAAGAAAAAATCCCTTCAAAATGATATATAATATAATGCGATTCCAATTAACGATGTGGCTACTAGTTCCAAAGATGAAAGCCTATCTATTTTTTTTTTGTCAACGTATCGATAAACTTAATTTCATCAGAATTGTAGCAAAAATGGGGATTCCTACATAATTTGATGAGCTAAAGGTGAAATTTCAGAAAACCTCCGCTGTGTTTTTTATGCTGCAAAAAGAGTACTAATCGCGTTTGTAAGCATTCTAGTCATCATTTACGGCTTCGGTTAGGTGCAAAAAGCACTTATTTTTAAGATACTAGCACTCTGAGTACGACCAGATGTGGGCAGTATTTAAATACATTTATGTATTTAATTGTATTTGTAAATAAATTTGAAATCATGTATTTTTATACTTTACTGATAATAGGTTTATATAGCTGTTGAGAATGTGTAATGTATGTTTTAGTTTGTCGCAACTTGTATGACACAAACGGTTGACTGAGTGAGTCGGTCAGGAAAGATTGCTTGCATCAGTTCAAATTCAGTTAACAGATGGTCACAGTTGTGTTCAGTTGTATAGTGAGAGCGCTCAGCGTTATTTCAACTGCTGCATGGCAACTACAGCTTCTTCGAAAGAGTATGAAATGGAGAGATTAAACAATAATGAAGACGAAAAGATAACGAATCATATAATTATAGTCATCCTTTATTAGATGGTCTTTTTTTAAAGTGAAATCTTCCGACGGAAAAAAAGTCAAGTGTGTATGTACATCATGCAATGGCGAAATCTCTGCGGCGAGCAATGCTACTTCTAATCCACACCTTCATTTGAAGGTAAGAATTGATTAAAGCTAATTATATGATACTTAATTGAATTGAGAAGTTTCACTATTTCTTTCTTTTTTTTTTAAATGGCAAAATTGCTAGTAGCTAACAAAAATGTTAAGTAGCGTAGGCTTACCATAACCACTAACCTGCCTGCTTCATTTTTGCAACACCTTTATTTATATATATGCTGATTGAGTTTAACGTGAATTATGGCAACGTGAAGCAAATGTCCTTCAATTATCTGATCATGTACATTTATCAACAAAGAAAGCATCCTGCTTTGGTGCAAAAAGCGGATAACTACGTGACAGCTCAAAGGAAAGATTCAAAAAGAAAATGTTCACTATTAGATGATGGTCCTTCATGCAGCCGTTTCAAAGTAAAGACATTACCGGAGTGTTTTGCGGTGAATACCTAGAAGGTCAAACAATTTGTTGTTGATAACCTGATTTCAGATTTTATCATACAAGGTGTGCATCTCCTATCAACCATGGAGCAATCAGCTTTTGTAAGCTTAATTAAAGGTGAGTTTTGAGTTACAAATGTTGTTTATAATTATAGTATTAGTAGTACAGGCTAAGCTCTTACAACAACTGAATACTAAAGTGTTCGGATCATTGATCACTACGTAGGCTATACAACGAAGTTAAATAAAGGAAGACATATACAAACAACAGAGATTAATAGATTGCAATAATTTCCTGAGAATCCGCATACATATATCCTTAAAGCGCGTTATCATTTACTTGAAAATATCATTGAATAAAACATTTTCAGGAATAATTGGTACAATTATTGATCGATTATATATAGTTATTAGATGAATTCCTATAACGATGTATTTCGTTATAGTATCAATACCTGTATATCATTATGTCAAACCTAGCATGCCTGCCCGTCAAGAATGTAGGAAATAAAGTGGATAATGTATATATTCCTAACAATACAGAAAGTCAATATTTTACTATGTAATTCTGAATAGGAAGGACTAATAATATATTTATGAATTAATGTACCAGTTCTATATAGCTATAGGATATTCATATAACTACATTTTCTATATAAAATTTTATATCCATACCATATATTCTCATTTCACTGTGAGAATCAATTTCACTCACAATAATCCCATATTCCACTACCGCAGGTCTAAATTCTTCAGTTGACGTCATTTCAAGGCGGACACTAGTCCGAAATCTTATAGAAGAATAGAAAGTGACAAGAGCTCTACTGAATAATAAACTAGACAGCACCTCTTACTTATGTCTTACTGCAGATGTGTGGTCAACTCGTCACCGTAGTTTTTTGGGCGTTACAGTTCATTGGGTATGTTAAAATTTTGTGTAACGGTCTAAACCCCTACAAGCGGAAATATTTAATCATAACTATATATATATATATATATATATATATATATATATATATATATATATATATATATATATATATATATATATATATATATATATATATATATATATATATATATATATATATATATATATATATTATTTCAACAAGGGTTGGTAACCATAACTTAAATCGTGTGATTGGTACGCCCGATCTCTCGAGCGTTTTCAAATAAAATCACATGCTTATTTATTCATTCACTTTGTTCGGCTATCGGAATCAGGCCTGTAATATTGAAATTGTAATATTTAGCTAATATGTCCCAAAAGAATCTACTTTTTAATACGTGATTCTTTCTCTCATTTACAAACCCTCCCAACTCCGTTGTAATGTATTTATATTACCTATTTATATAATCTATTTATTCAATCTATTTATGTATCCAATTTAATCCATGCAATCTATTTATACATTTCAATCTATATTAATATTTACCCAGTCCATTTAACTATATAATCTATTTGCTCATATAATCTATTTATCAATCCATATAAATATTTATCATACATTTATAATATTTTTTCATTTAACATTCAACTATAATCTAATTAATATTTGTCAATCATCATATGTGTACTCTAATTCTCATTAACTCGTGCAAAGTTAATTCAACCGCATAAAATTCAATCCAATCATAAACTATATTTTCACTTTTTAATCATAACTGCTCATTTCATAATATATATTTTTCGTATCTCTTTGTTTTAATACAGTATTCCCACGACGTTGCCGACTTAGGCCTAAGGAAATTTCGTCTGCAAATTCGAACTTTCCGTTAGCGATTAACTTCATTCCCCTTGTATAACAAAAATATAGGTTTGGGGGTTTATTGTGACCAGAGCTGTCTAGTTAATTGGGGTAATAACCACCTGACAACCTATAAATGGTGCCCAGACTAGTTTAATTATCTTCCATTCATTCATTCGTAATAATAAATTAATTTTCACCGTCACGTGTCGCATTTTTTCGAACGACTCATCTCGCCTCACTCGTTCCATTTTTCTCGCGTGAACTTTCATTTTCGACACGTGTTCGTTTCTCAATCCATAATTTGCCTTAACATCCTTAAGTTTCTCTCTTAGCAATTTGATAGAATTAATTATCAATACAGTAGTAAGGACAAAGAGTGATCAAAATTCGATAATTATTTTCTCAATTTTTTTTTACCTTCAAGCGAGGGAATTGGATTTGTGCACATACACACACTTTTAATATTTTATAAATGGATTACGACGGAGCCCAAAGCTACGCCCCAATATCGGGGACAATTACAACCACGCAAGCATCTTCCCCAGTAACAACGATGAACTATTCGAACACTTTCGCCCCCCACGCAAGCATCTTCCCCAGTAACAACGATGAACTATTCGAACACTTTCGCCCCCCACGCAAGCATTCTCTCGCATTCGCCTCCCACTCCCTCTACGGTTCAGCTGCCACCATTCGACTCACAAAATCCCATTGGCTGGTAAGAAATGGTGGAGCTCCTCCTTCAACACCAATCAGTTCCTGTGGACCATAGAACGATCGCCGTAGCCCACAAATTACCTCTGAGTATCTTTTATATCAAAGCTCTTGCCCATGCCAAAGGAGCGCAGCTCGACCAACTCGAGCCACTCATAACTGAGATATTCATGCGTGGGATGCCAGATCAAATTAAGCCCCTTCTTTTAATGTCCTCCCCATCGAACGTGGAGAAAATAGCAGAAGCGGCTGATGCCCTGTATAATAATCCTTTCATCAACTGGGGAAATGCAGGCCATGGGTCGTTTAGCGATGTAAATAAACACTCATATGTATCCATTTCTCAGGTTAAATCACTAGCCGGTGCTCCTTACAACCGGCCAGGACTCCCTCAGGATAAATCCTTCCAGGTTTCGGGTCTTTTATCCGTTCTAAAGAGGATTGAAATGGATATTCTTGCCCTAAAGGTGCGAACATTTCTTCACCGAGAGCAATATCGTGAGCAGGACGGAGGAGTCAGACGTCGTTCCTCCTCCCGAAAAAGGCAAAACCAACGAGAGAACTCCAGCACAAGAGGTGAGGCAAGGCAGGTTCATTTTCAACCTTCGTCTAATTCCCCCTATCCTGACAACTCTCAGGGTAGCTGCTGGTACCACTCTAATTATGGGAGCAACGCTGTCCGTTGTGTACAGCCTTGCAATTTTTACCATGCATCAATTTATGCCACCAACTTTAACCCTCATACTGGTCGTGTTGCTCATAATACTATATTTCAACCTTCAGGCTTTTGCTGGTACCACCTCAAATTTGGTGCAAGAGCAGAAAAATGCTCAAAGCCATGCTCGTACCATCAAAATCGCCAATCTCAACATACCCTAATTCACCACCTCAAATCCTACAAAACTCTACGGGTTCTTACCCAAATTTCACCATCAGCACAGGGCACTTTAAACTGAATTCGCAAGTGATACGTGGGTCTGTCACCAGTGCAACCTCATCCCTTCATCAAGTCAATCCTTCCTTTAGCGTTCATGACCCACTCTCTGGTTTCTCCTTCCTAGTTGACACTGGCGCTCGATACAGTGTCATTCCAGCCTTTTCAGTCGAGAAAGCTTGCACCCCTTCTGATCCGCTCTTTAAAGCTGCCAATTCATCGGACATAAGGACTTATGGGAGGCGTATCCTCGATCTCTCTCTCGGGTTACGTCGTGTTTTTCCAAGGACCTTTATCGTTGCCGACGTCGACATGCCAATTTTGGGCCTCGACTTTCTTTCCGCTCATGACCTCTTGGTTGACTCTCGTCACCGCAAGCTCGTCGACAGAACAACGACCCTAACTGTTGATGGTTCATTCTTTCCTTTCACCAGCTCTCTGATCTCTGTTCGTCTCCCTGCAACTGCTCCCTCCCTTCCAGCAACTCGTGCGGGAGTTCCCAACCCTCTGTCTGCCTCCTAAGGACAGACCTATTGAGCACAAAAAGGTGCGATTCCACTCGCACATCCTTGCAACTTTCCATTGATCGCCTGAAACCAGCTTTTATAGAGGCCGTTCACCTGGAACAGTCCCTACCTTTCTCTTCCACTAATATAAGTCCAGTTGATCCCAGCCTACCCACCGCACCCAACTATTCCTTCAACACTTCCCAACCAACTAACTACACTTCAGAACCCTTCTTTAGCTCTTTCAAATCAAATTGCAACTTTTCCTCCTACCTCTTTTTTCTCGCAAACCCTCCGCCAACCATCTCTACACCCCAAAATTCTTCTTCCCAACTGCTGCTGCCTCTTTTTTGTTGCAGGACCACTCGACAGCAGCTGGAGAACATCAAGCGACCAACGCGCAACTCCCGAGTGTCGCCTTTTCGGGAGGTCCAGAATAATCGTCACCCGACGCTCCGGTCCTCGCTCGCGACAATCTCCCACATCAATCGAGTGGCACTTCTAATCGCCACCTGACCCGCAATCCGAGTCAGTCAATTCGTTCTGGACGCGTTGTAAGGAGGCCTCGCCGCTATATAGTCTAAGATTTTTTGTAAACACTTTGTGCGAGGTTTTCCCTCGGTGGGGTAGTATTGTAGTGGTCTACACACCTACAAGCGGAAATATTTAATATATATATATATATATATATATATATATATATATATATATATATATATATATATATATATATATATATATATATATATATATATATTTCAACAAAGGTTGGTAACCATAACTTAAATCGTGTGATTGGTACGCCTGATCTCTCGAGCGTTTTTAAATATAATCACATGCTTATTCATTCTCTTTGTTCGGCTCATCGGAATCAGGCCTGTAATATTGAAATTGTAATATTTAGCTAATATGTCCCAAAATAATTTCCTTTTACTAAATTTGGTATTTTTAAAATAATCACAAATTTCCTTAAATAAACCTTTTTGCAAATTTTTCATGCAATACTGCTGTGGATTAAATTTAAACTTATCGCCACTGGTCTTATTAATAAACGTGAAAAGCAGTTTAGTTGCCCTCATCAATTTATTTCAACTACCGATTCTGGTGGGATCGAGAATATATTGTATTGTCTCGGATTTCACAGCTAATAATTTTGCTGAATCCACATCTGGCTCAAACTTTTGGTGAGAGCAGCTCTCTTTACTATTTAGCCACTCCGGACCTCGGAACCATAATCGGTAGTCTTTAAATTTGTTAAATTTTATCTCTTTAGTTAATATGCCTGCTGGGTTATTCTCTGTAGGTAAATATTTATAGCTACATTGGGGATCTGCACGACCCATATCTACTACCCTATTTTGTACAAATACTATTTTACAATTTTTATTTCTTACTCACTGCAAAGACACTTCGTTGTCCGACCAAATATATCTACTTTGTATCTTAATATTGTTCAATACTTCTTTTAAATATTTATTTAATTCTCATCACCATATACATGGGCGTTGATTCTAATTGTGGTAAAGATTTTTTTTTATTTCATAGGTGAAATGCGGGATTTAGAGATTATTAGCATGGGATCGTATCTATAATTTGTAGCAAATGCTATGGCTCTGTACGTTTTTTGCGAAGCATCACAAAATATGTGAAGGTCATCTAGGGTCGCTTATTATGGGGTTGGCCTAAGTAGGCCTTGTTTTGATTGCAATGCGATCCTATTAGGGTTTGGCACAGTGGCTTGCTTGCAGGTTTCTTGACGTACGGTCCGAGTGGTATTAACCGATCAAGGTTTGTAAGCAAAGGCTCCTTTGTGAAGGAATAAAACACTTGTATTTTTATACCACTTTGAAATGTTTACACTTACGGTAAATATTTAATTTGCGCAACGGAATATGCTAAATCGAGTTATAATGGCGAGAATAATAGAGATTCGCATATCAGTGAATTAAGAGTCTAATAATTAATCAATGAATAACTAAATGAATCAATCGATAATGTGTCAATAATTATCATTTGAATGAAATGTTCTCTTATTTATACCAGGCAGCATTTTGGAGGCGACGCGTAGCTCCGCCTTCCTTGGGTCGCTGAGGCAGTGCTTAACTACCTATCAGTCCAGCGGAGCCTGTGAATGGCTGAAATTCTCCACTTCGTATCTTAATTTGAGGGTCTCTTCTCTGCGAGGGTATCACAGAGACTCCGTTTGCTTAAAGCTACAAGATGACCTTAAAAAATTTTACATTAAGGTGGAACATCTTTTGTCGCCGATTCTGTTCCCCATTCCAGACAGCTTTAATTACTCTGTTTTCCCATCTGCTCTCACACTTGGGTGTGATAGCCTTAAATTGTAGTCGAGTTTCAATCCAGACGTTCTAATCAAATTCCGCTGGTTCACAAACTGTCTCCAAACGATCTTATTTTATTGCTCCTACCATTCCATCTTTGATACTTAGACCTGGCAAAATGTGTATTTGTCCTTCTTTCTCTCTCTCTTTTGTGTGTGTGTGTGTTTGTGTGTGCAGTGATTGTACACTACACACGTCCCCTCTTAGTCCACGTAGTGCGTACGATATAAAAAAAATTACATCCTATGAGAGAGTTACTACTTATATATATATATATATATATATATATATATATATATATATATATATATATATATACAATTGGTATCTAATCTCAAGGCTACCATGTTTATTACAACAATATATATCTAAGTCATTATACAATGATAATAATTAGCAATTTCACATGTACATATCTACAATTTACAAAGTTCAATAATATTTGTACATTGGGTGTTCTTGCAAATGAAATCCGTCTCCCTGATGGTGTTTTCACATTTTTTCCCAGGGATTCCTTCGCTTTCTATGAAGCGTTACATGGTGCGGATTTGGTGTTCCTTTCTTCCTTATCTGTTTCGCGGCCGAGTTGCTCATAACAGACCCGTGACCTTGGGCGACGCTGGGTGGCCTGCCTTCGTTGGTTGCAGGCAATTTTGCCGGTTTCAACCTGTCAATGGAGACAGTGTCCCTCCTGCCGTTCGGGAACTCTAGTTTGAAGTCCTTGGGACCGCGTTCGATGACTGGAAAGGGGCCCGCATAAGGCGCCCCTAAAGGCTTTCGAACGCGATCTATTCTCACCCACACATGTGACGCGTCTTGCAGAGATTGTGGCATGAAAGGTTTTGGCACCGCCATCTGATACTTGTCCGAAATCGATTTGAGCCATCGTTGAGGTTAGTTCCTTAATGAATTTGCATTCTGTTTTTGACGAAGATGGAGAGACCAATGGTTGCGAGTATAATAAGGTAGTTCCAGTCACTGCCGTAAAGGGGGAAAATCCCGAAACGTTATGCAAGGCATGAATGCCCAGCAGGATTAGTGGCAGTGTCACTAGCCAACCTTGTTGGCGGGCCATTATTGAGGCCTTTAAGGTCATATGTGCCGTTTCCAAAATCCCGTTTGTGGAGGGTCTGTACGATTATCGGTTATCGCCGATAAGGTTATCGTTATCGATTTATCGGTTATCGTGATACATTTTTTCGTTATCGCGTCCACCTATGACTTTAACTGCATACTTTCGGTCCTTAGCCTTCATGGAGCATTTCTCCAGTGGCAATGCGGTCGATATTTTACGACTCGAGGACTGCACAACACAAACCCTCTGTTCAACGGTTGGCAACTCGTCACAAAAAAAATAATGATGAAACGCCTTTTTATACCTTAAACACTTATTGAGTTTTATTCGGACGTTTTCTGTAGGGTGTTCCCGCTTCTTCTCGTAAACAATTTTAATTTCTTATTCTACCAATAAGATTATCATACGTTTTATACACAGTACATTTATTAGATATGTGTTGCCCTTGACAGAAAACAGACTTATAATTATTCACGGATTTAGTTTTGTAGGGCAAACTTACTTTAATATCTGTACTTATGATAGGTCCTTCCTCATGTACTTCGTATACCTTACCTTCTGGCCTACTCCATATACTAGCTACTCGTGTAGCAGACGGGAAATTTGCATCCGTTGCGGTCGTTTTATAGAAATTTAAATGATTTACTAGATTTCCCAACCCGTCTCTTAACTGTCACAACTAGTGTTTTGTATTTCATCGTACAGCCTCGTTATCAAGGTTGTACAAAACGATTTATGACGAGCAATCATAGGAATTGTTTCCATGGAGATGTTAATTTAAATTTAATTAACTAAAGTGGGAATTATTGAGGGCGAACTAATTTTAGATTAAAAATAATGGCTATAAGATAAACTAAGTGCAAGAATAAAAATCTCAGCAAACATGAAAATAAGCGGCGCGCCCGAAAAAGTAGAGGGGGTGGTGCGTGTATGTTTTGTTCACCCACGCATGCATATCCATGCGCGTTTGAGTCCTAGTTCAAATATACTCGGTGCCATTTTTGTAAAAAAAAATACCCGAAAATAACCAAACGAAAAACGCTTTTTACTCACTTTATTGCGATGGGTATACTTCCGAAATAGCGGCGAGGAAAGCGTGGAATCTTTCTTTAATTGCCGTTTTGGTAGAAGGGATTTTTTTTTTTTTTGCAGAAGATGGCGGTTGTGAGATAGGCGTCAAACTGGATGGTTTTTCGTCCGTATTTCGGGATTGAATTTCTCGGATCCTGCAAGACCCACTCAATATTTTGGGTGCTTGCTCCGCTTTCCGGGTAAACAAAGTTTTTTTAATGGTTGACGGTTTGATGTTTGTAGCCCTCTAATTTGAAAAAAAAAGTTCCATTCAAAGCTGATTTTTTTAAAATAATGGCGATCGCTTGAGTCACGTTTAGTTTTTGTACATCTAAATTCATAATTATCTTTAATCTCTTATGCCTGACCCACAAACTTCACAATCGATTTTAACTTTAAGCAAATTATGATCGTCCAAAAATGTTAACAACTTTTCTCGATAAAGCAGAAAGTTAGATAATAGACAAAGTGCAAATTGCACACAACAAAGCCCGGTTGAAACTGAATTTGCCGCCTAAAAGTCGTCTCTCCTCCACCCAAAAGGCTCCACAAAAACTAGTTCCCTCTAATCGATCTAGTTAAGTATATTTAAATGTATAAAAAAGGTAAAAATAGTAAAATGGGGAAAAAATATATTGACAAATAAAAATGAATACAAATGAGGATAATGAAAAGACATTAAGTGAAAAATAAAAATTCAACATTCATTCATTTCTGACGTCAGCCCCTTCCCCCTCCTCACTATAATTAGCAAAATGATTATAGTCGCAGAAATTATTTGGTTAAATAAAAACGTTAAAAAAATGTTAGAACATTATTCTATAAACAATTATGATTACATAGTGGGGAACTGTGCCCCCACAATTGATTGAAACTCAGGATCATCGTAGGGGGGTTCCCTCGCAGTGATAAACCCCCACGAGCAGTCCCCTTAAATTTACTCCAAAAAGGTGAAACATATTGGAACACGACGAAATATTTTACGTCCCATCGTTCGCGCCACAGCTCGATTTCCTTTCGTTGACCTTATGGTTGTTTACGTTTTCCCGGCAGGTGATCGGCAGCGATGATCCACCATGTTTATTTCCCTTTCACCTCCGTAGCCTTCCTTGTGAGCCCTTATTTTGTCCTTACAACACACCTGGCACACCGTATTGCAGTTGACACTTATTCACGTAAATAACATCACAGTTTTGGGCCAAAGTATGACTAAGTTAAATTTTTTTAACTTAGGAAAAAGGGTAGAATCAATGATATATAGAGAAAGCAGTTGAAATTAGCAAAAATCATTTCTTTTAGGATTTTTAATATAAAAAATGTTAAATGAAAAAATTCTTATTTTTGGCTTGTGATACTTATGTCAATAAAATAATTGGTAAACATGTAGATTATCGGCTCGGCCTGGAAAAAAATTTTTTGTGTAAATATTATTGTTCACCCGTGTTTGAATCTTCGTTCGCGTTATCGTTCACCCGTGTTCGAATATTCATGCGCGTTTGAGTTTTGTTCGAATGCTAGGTGCCATTTTTTTTTTTTAAATCTCGAAATTAAACCCACCGAAAATGGTGTTAACGTAGGCCATTTTAGTTACCAAATTGCCCGAAAATAACCAAACGAAACACTTTGTTTCCCGTACTTAAATGCAGTGGTTATACTTCCAAAATAGCGAAGAGGAAAGGCTATTTATTTTGCGCGTCTGCGCCCTATTCGAAATCTAGCTGACTTGAATCACATTTTATTTTCGATCATCAAAATTCGAAGTTAGGGTTCCCATCTAATGCTTGGCCACAAATGTCGCATTCACTTTTAATTCGCACTAAATTATACACATCCAAAAAGGTGTTTAATTTATCTTTATCAGAAACTAGGGTTAATAATTCCGCAATAGCCGACGGACAAAATTCAGAATTCGATGATTATTTTCAAACTGCGTAAAAGGGGAATATTTGACACCCAAACTGCTAAAAAACAAGTAGTTCCTTGAAATGATCTAGCCAATTACATTTAAATGTATAAAAGAAGGTAACAAAAATAGTAAAATTGGGAAAAATATATTGAAAAATAAAAATGACTCCGAATGAGGATAATAAAAAGCTATTTAGTAGGAAAGAAAAATTGATATCAAGCATTTCTGACGTCATACCCCCCCCCCCCCCACCCCTATAATAATTCGCAAAACGATTACAGACGCTGACATGATGTAGTTAAAGCATTCACCTCTGTAAACGGCAGAACATTATAACAATTAGGATTATACTGGGGGGCTGTGCCCCCCAGACACCCCCCCTGTTTAATGAAACTCAGGATCATCGTAGTGTGGTCCCCCCCTTATGCTTACCCCCACACGAGCCGTCCCCTTAAATGTACTCCAAAAACGTGAAACATTTTGGAACATGGACGAAAAAACTACGGTTTATCGGCCGGGCCGATAATCTACATAGTTACCAAGTAATTTTATGAGAATCATATTTCTTTACCCTTTTTCTGGTAAACATGAAGATCGGTGGCTAACTTGCCCTATAATGACAGACTAAACTCTAAAGCTTTTCTCCATAAAGGGTAGGCTACTTATAAATGACATAATTTATTGCTATCGCATTTTCCACAATCTCTGCTCTATCTGACCTGATTTTTTCATTTTATCCCCAGATGTAGCCACTTGAGGTCACATATATAAAATTTAATTTCAGCACTCAGTCTGAAGCTCGTAAACGCTTCTTCTCGTCAAGAGTGGTGTCAAGATGGAATTCTCTGCCCTCGGAGGTAATTGATCCTCCCAGCCTTCCATTGTTTAAATCCAGATTGCAACTTTTCTTACACGAGGAACAACTAGGAATATTTATTATAAACCTTAAAAAAATATAGTATAAATCATTTGCCCCCCCCCCCCCAAAAAAAAACCAAAGTAATAAAGTAGTTCTTCAAAAATCAGCAGATCAGGTTAATTGGGATAGGTGGTCCTTGTCTTCGTGTCTCCCGGCCAACAGCACGCATAGCGCATTGCCGCGAAGGATGGCCATGCCAATCCTTTGCTTCAGCCACAAGGTCTCGCGTGGCTCGCCGGTCTCCGCCCTGATACGCCGACCCAGTTCCTCGATGGTCTTGAGAGTCGAGGGGCCGGCTACGCATGATGTTTCAAATGCGAGGGGTTCGAAGTGGTACGTCTGCGAAAGGGCTGCGTATTTCCGTCGTTTGGTTTCCTCCGCCGCGCCGGCCGCCGATGATGGTGCTTGTGCCGACTTGATGGTGTTGCACGGGGCGAAGGTATCCACGCAGGTGGCATCCCATACCAGACTTCGCCCTTGGGCGTAGGGGAAGGTAGTCATCCCATCCGGGCGCTTTCCGTCGCCTCTGTCGAGTCCAGGCGGCTCCAAGATGGAGTGGAGTCCTGCGCTGGTCAAGGCACGCCTGATAACGTCGTTGATTCCTGCATGTCGCGGAAACCGACCAGCGCTTTTACGACAGGAGAGGGGGTGGTGCGCCAAAGTGTCTACTTCTGCTCCGCAGCGACAAAGATGGCGTTGGCAGACTGGCGCTCCGATCCTCTGAGCGACGGCGATGCGAAGAGTGTTCGCGTCCAGGTGGGTCCCCAGGGACGGGATGGGGATGGCATGGAGCAATCAGTTGCTATTTAGTAGGAAAGAAAAATTGATATCAAGCATTAGTCTTAGAAATAAGAAGGATGAATTATTTAGTTATATCATTCATGAAGATATAGATATAATATGTATAGTTGAATCATGGGTTAATGAAAATATATTTAATGATAATGTCAGTGAATTTGAACTAGAGGGTTATACTATGTACATTAGTCAAAGGAGAGATAGGACTGGTGGTGGGTTGATTATTTATATCAGAAATAGCATTTCTTCAAATCTAAATAACTCTATAAAGCAAGGAGAAGGTGAATCATTATGGATAGATATTAAGGTTGGTAAAAATAGGAAAATACACTTGGGAGCTTTTTATAGACCACCAGGACAGACTGATTGTATCGATGAGTTAATGATTAGGGAAATAAGTAAAGGATGCAAAGAAGATACAGTTATTCTTGGTGACTTTAATTTAACTTCTGTAGACTGGGAAAATATGATAGGAAGAGATAGAGCAAGTTGTAAGTTTATGGAGTGTTTTGAGGATAACTTTTTGATCCAATTTGTTAATAAGCCAACAAGGGGTGCCAATATATTAGATCTAATTCTTTCAAATGATGATCACTTAGTTCAAGGATTGAGTGTAGGGGAATCATTGGGAAACAGTGATCATCAGATGGTTCGGTTTAATTTGCAAATAGTTAAGGGTAGAACAATGACAAACTCCACGAAAATTCCAAATTTTTATAGGGGAGATTACGATAAATTACGCAGCATGCTAAATCAGATTAGGTGGGATATAGAATTCCATGGAAAGAATACTTATGAGATGTGGGATATTTTTAAGACTATATTAAACAGGGTTCAGGAACAGTGTATTCCGATGAAGTCTATTAGGAAGAAATGTAGGAAACCATTATGGTGGAACCAAGAAATAGCTAATAAAGTTTCAGAGAAAAAAAGGGCATACCAGAGATTACAAAGTGAGAGTAGTTTAGATAATTTAAACCATTATAGGTCAACCAGAAATGAACTAAATAAGATTATTAAGAAGACCAAAAGGACAGCAGAAATTAATTTAGCTAAAAATAATAATAAAGATCCTAAAAAATTCTTTAGCTATTATAGAATCAATAATCAATCTAACAGTGATAAAATAGGGCCTATTAAATATGAAGGGGTTTTGAAAGAATCTGATGAGGAAATAGTAGAGGTCCTTAATGATCATTTTGCTTCAGTATTCACAGAGGAGAAACCAGTTAGATTAATTGATGATAATTCTAGGTCAAGGGAAGTAGTGATAAATTCTATTAATATAGACAGAGAAGAAATTAAAGGGCTTATAATTCAGTTAAATACTAGTAAGGCATCTGGCCCTGACAACATTCATTCTAGGATACTCAAAGAAGGTGTAGAAAGTATTGCAGTAGCTCTCGAGAAGATATTTATTAGATCACTAGAGTCTGGAGAAGTACCAAATGATTGGAAATTGGCAAATGTAGTGCCAATTTTTAAAAAGGGAAGCAAAGAGGACCCAAATAACTTTTAGACCAGTAAGCTTAACTTCTATAGTCTGTAAAATTCTTGAGAAGATGGTTAAGAAGGGAATTTCTGATCATCTAGAGAGTAGCAGGTTAATTAATGATGCTCAGCATGGTTTTAGAAAAGATAGATCGTGTTTGACTAATTTACTGGATTTTATGGATTATGTAACTAAAGAATTAGATAGGGGTGAGAAAGTTGATGTGATCTACTTAGATTTCAGCAAAGCTTTTGATAAGGTTCCACATAGAAGACTAGTTCATAAATTAAAGCTGCATGGGATATGTGGGAACGTTTTAAATTGGATAACTGAATGGCTGAAAAATAGGAAACAGAGAGTTGTACTGAATGGAGTGAGGTCAGAATGGAGGAATGTTATTAGTGGCGTACCTCAGGGATCAGTTTTAGGCCCTTTATTATTTATAATCTATGTAAATGATCTTGGGCAAGGTGTAAATAGCAAAGTGTCAATTTTTGCTGATGACACTAAATTGGCAGCTGTAGTCAAAGAGGTTGAGGGTAGCTTTAAAGTGCAGGGTGACTTAGATAAGCTGTTAGCTTGGGCTCAGAAGTGGCAGATGACTTTTAACCTTAATAAATGCAAAGTTATTAACATGGGGAGAGATAATAGGGAATTTAGCTATGAGATGGATGGATATTGGCTTAATTCAGTTGAAGATGAGAAAGACTTAGGAGTGGTAGTAGATAGGTCACTGAAATTTTCAAAGCAGTGTATTGAGGCAAAAAATAGAGCAAATAGGGTGCTAGGTTACATTAAAAGAAATGTTAGCTACAAGAGTAAGGAGGTCATCCTTAAACTATACAACTCTTATGTCAGGCCACATTTAGAGTACTGTATACAGGCATGGTCACCACATTTTAGACATGATATAAACTTATTAGAGTCAGTACAAAGGAGGGCAACAAAAATAATACCATCCCTGAAGCACCTTGAATATGAAGATAGACTGAGGGTATTAAATATGTTTTCATTTGAAAGAAGGTGTGTGAGGGGAGATATGATTGAGCTTTTTAAAATCTTTTCTGGGATGGATAAATTAGATTTCAGCAAGTTATTTGAGTTAGAAGGTAGTAATAGAACTAGAGGCCACCACTTAAAGATTAAAAAACAGAGGTGCAGACTGGATGTTAGAAAATATTTTTTCACTAACAGAGTGGTAGATTATTGGAATAGTTTGCCACCTGAGACTGTAGACAGCCCAAACTTGAATGTTTTCAAGCGCAGATTGGATGATTATATGGGGATGGAGGGTTAATTTCTTACTTTTTGGTATGTGGATATGTTTCTTGACTCATTCCTGTGGATGCAGTTTCTTTTTATTGTATATTTTGGGGGACTTTGATTTTGTTTTTGACTGACTCCTATGGAGGCTTTAAATTATATATTGTAGATGCATGGTTGGACATTCCTATGGATTGTTAAATTGTATATTGTAGCTGCATGATCTGACAAAATCCTATGGATGCATTATATGGGTGGGATTTGATGGATACGGATGACCTTTGATAGGCCCTTGTGGCTTTTGTCATCCGTTAAATTATGTTATGTTATGTTATGTTATGTTATTTCTGACGTCATACCCCCCCCCCTATAATAATTCGCAAAACGATTACAGACGCTGACATGATGTAGTTAAAGCATTCACCTCTGTAAACGGCAGAACATTATAACAATTAGGATTATACTGGGGGGCTGTGCCCCCCAGACACCCCCCCCAATTTAATGAAACTCAGGATCATCGTAGTGTGGTCCTCCCCTTATGCTTACCCCCACACGAGCCGTCCCCTTAAATGTACTCCAAAAACGTGAAACATTTTGGAACACGGACGAAAAAACTACGGTTTATCGGCCGGGCCGATAATCTACATAGTTACCAAGTAATTTTATGAGAATCATATTTCTTTACCCTTTTTCTGGTAAACATGAAGATCGGTGGCTAACTTGCCCTATAATGACAGACTAAACTCTAAAGCTTTTCTCCATAAAGGGTAGGCTACTTATAAATGACATAATTTATTGCTATCGCATTTTCCACAATCTCTGCTCTATCTGACCTGATTTTTTCATTTTATCCCTAGATGTAGCCACTTGAGGTCACATATATAAAATTCAATTTCAGCACTCAGTCTGAAGCTCGTAAACGTTTCTTCTCGTCAAGAGTGGTGTCAAGATGGAATTCTCTGCCCTCGGAGGTAATTGATCCTCCCAGCCTTCCATTGTTTAAATCCAGATTGCAACTTTTCTTACACGAGGAACTATTCTCCCTGTAGCAATCAGTTGCCACTTGTGTCCTTGTTTCCAGTAACCCCACAAGTTCTTTTTCCTGTTTTATTCCATAGGAAGATACACTCAACCAGTCACTTTTGTCATGGTTTTAAAGTTATTATTACTCTGCTGACTGCTGGGCCCGCCCCCTCTGCCTAGCTCTGATTGGGCAATGGCGGTGAGGCCCTACAAGGTAAGAACGATGGGACGAAAAATATTCTGTCCTGTTCCAATATTTCTCACCTTTTTGGAGTAAATTCCACGGGACTGCTCGTGGGGGGTTTATCACTGTAGGAAATCCCCCTACGATGACCCTGAGTTATAATCAATTGTAGGGGGTCTGGGGGCACAGCCCCCAGTATATAATAAGGTAAACATGTAGACGAGCGGCCGGCCGGAAAAATTATTTTTGTGTAAATATTATCGTTCACCCGTGTCTGAATATTCATGCGCGTTTGAGTTTTCTTCGAATGAAAGCTGCTGGCATTTTTTGTATTCAAAAAATGCCCGAAAGTAAACAACCTGAAAACGCTGTTTACGAAGGCCATATTTTTACAAAATTGCCTGAAAAAAAAACAAACGAAACACGCTGTTTCCGTACTTAATTGCAGTGGTTATACTTCCGAAATAGCGAAGAGGAAAGCCTATTTATTTTGCGCGTCTGCGTCCTATTCGAAATCTAGCTGACTTGAATCACGTTTTATTTTAGAGCATCTAAATTCAAACTGAGGGGCTACATCTAATGCCTGGCCACAAATGTCGCATTCGCTTTCAATTTTAACTAAATTATGAACATCCAAAAAGGTGAACAATTTATCTTTATCAGAAACTAGAGTTTATAATTCCGAAATGGAAGACGGACAAAACACACAATTCGATACCATTTTCACACTGCTTAAAAGACGTCTGATTGATCATTTTCAAACTGCGTAAAAGGGGAATGTTTGCCACCCAAACTGCTAAAAAACAAGTAGTTCCTTGAAATGATCTAGCTAATTACATTTAAATGTATAAAAGAAGGTAATATAAATAGTAAAATGGGGAAAAATATATTGACAAATAAAAATGACTTCGAATGAGGATAATAAAAAGCTATTAAGTGGAAAAAATTGAAAGCAAGCATTTCTGACGTCATACCCCACCCCCAACCCATATTATAATTCGCAAAACGATTAAAGGCGCTGACATGATGTAGTTAAAGAATTCACCTCTGTAAACGTCAGAACATTATAACAATTAGGATTATATACTGGGGGGCTGTGCCCCCCAGACCCTCCCCAATTTAATGAAACTCAGGATCATCGTAGTGCTGTCCACGCATCGTGTTTAACCCCCCACAAGCCGTCCCCTTAAATGTACTCCAAAAACGTGAAACATTTGAGAACACGGACGAAAATAGTACGTCATTTAACATAACATAATTTCACGGATGACAAAAGCCACAAGGGCCTATCAAAGGTCATCCGCATCCGTCAAAACCCACCCACAAAAAGCACCATCGCCAGGGAAAGACAAAATCAAAGTTCCCCACAATATAATATAACAGATGACAAAAGCGGCCAGGCCGCTCGTATAAATATTTATCTTTTAATCTTATTATTTAACTTTGCACAACCCCCCTTGCAAAAACTGCAGTTCCAGCTTCTTCCTCCACCATAAATTTCTATACTGTGACAGGAATATCCTCACATGCTATGTTTACTTACTTGGTTTACTTGGAGAAGTTTTGAGGTCCGTCCTCATAGCCGTAGTGATCTACCGCTAGTGCCATTCCTACTGTCCCTTCTCACGAGGTCCAGTTGGTCTGTTATGGTGTTGGAGGGGGCCCTTCTGATGGTGGTATACCCTGGCACTGAAGGCTCATCCGGCACCATCCTCAGAAACTTGTCCAGTGCGCTTTTGAAGCTGTCCACCGGGCAATTGGTCCTCCCTCTCACTTCTTTTGGGAGAGCATTGAAGGTTTTTGGTCCTTCATACCCCAGGCTGGATGCAAGTAAGGTCTTGACCCTCTCTGGAGCTCTTGGTGGGATTGTCTGTCGTTCACACTTGCGCCCATGCCTCTCACTGAAGTATGGCTTGATTTTTGAGGGTGTAGGGTCAGGAACTAGGCCCTCCAGGATTTTCCATGTGTAGATGACCCTATACCTCCCTCCTTCTTTGCTGGGAGTAGAGACCTAGTGTTTTCAGTCAGGCCCAGTAGTTTAGGTCCTTCATCCCTCTAATGTGCCTGGTATAGTACCTTTGGACAGCCTCAAGCCTCTGGATGTCTCCTTGTTTGTGTGGGGACCAGAGTTGGCTACAATAGTCCATGATGGGTTGGATTAGCACCTTCCAAAGGGTTAGCATTATCTCTGGGTCTCTTGAGGTGAAAGTTCGCAGTACCCAGCCAGCCATCCCCCAAGCCTTTTTAATGGTCTCCGTGATATGGTGCTGGAAAGTGGCGTCCTCCCCTAGATGAACCCCCAGACATTTTACGTGCAGTTTTGGCGTGATCTGAAAGCCTCTCTCCGTGTAGAGGTCGGTAGTGTTTTTCAATGCTTGGTTTGTGCCATATCTCATCATCTCGAACTTATCTTCGTTGAATAGCATATTGCAATTGGAAGCCCAGGCATATACAGCATTGAGGTCGTCTTGTAGGTGGCACACGTCCTCCTTCTCCATTACTGCACGACTGATATGAGTGTCATCGGCAAAGGATAGGAGGGTTGAGTCCACACTCCTACTCATGTTGTTCATATGAATTATGAATAGGAGTGGGCCAAGGACCGAACCTTGTGGGACCCCACTTTTAACTTTAATTTTGTTTGACCTATGGCCATCCACTGCGACTGTTTGGGTGCGGCCTGACAGAAAGTTGTGAAGCCACATTCCTAGCTTGCCCACAATGCCTAGGTCCCTTGCTTTATGAAGTAGAACTCCATGGTCGACCATGTCAAAGGCTTTGGCGAAGTCTAGGAATACTACGTCAACATTCCTCCCCTCCGATAGGTTCTTTAGCAGCCAGTCGTGGTGCGTCAGTAGATTTGAGAGACAGGATCTACCTTTTTGAAATCCGTGCTGACTCTCTTTTATAAGGTAGTTCATCTCGAGATGTGCGATGAGTTTGTCCCTTACACACTTCTCGATAACCTTGATAATGTGGGATGTGAGGGCAACTGGTCGATAGTTTTTCGGCAGAGTCCTGTCTCCTCCTTTAAATATTGGACTTATTATGGCTTCCTTGAGTAGTGCTGGGATAGTGCCTGTGTCCCAGGAGGATTTCCAGAGCATGTGGATCGGGACTGCTAGGACTTCACTGCAATTCCGAAGTAGGATTGCAGGAATGCCATCCGGTCCAGCAGCGGAGTTTGTCCTTAACTCCTTTATTGCTTTGGCGATGTCTTCAATCGTGACCTGAATATATGTGAGAAGGTTCTGATTGGTTGTCCCATCAGTGAAGAAAGTTGTGGGGTCATGGATAACTGCTTGCGCCCTTGGTGTGCTGAACACATTATTATATTGGCTTGCTAGCAGCTTGCAGGTATCTCTCGGGTCATCAGTAGTGATTCCTTGTTCATTCACTAAAGGCCCAATCTGAGATCTGGTCTTGGAGAATTTCTTACAGTAGAAGAATTTTGGGTTACGCTTTATATTTTCTATTGCCTGGTATTCCTCATTCTTCCTCTGGCTCTCGTGTGATTGTTTGATCCTTTGTTCTATGTCCACTATCTTTGCACTGATTGTGAGCCTGTGGACTGCATTGTTGCTCTTTCTCAGTTTGGTGTTGAGATTTGCTCGATTTCTCATAAGTATTTTTCTATCTTTGGGGATGGTACGGCTGCGATCTTTTTTCTCACTTTTTCTTGGGACATAAGTAGTGCACACCCCCAGTAGCGTGCTTTTCAGTGCATCCAGTTTGTTATTAGGGTCAGGGTCCTGCAGCACTGTTTTCCAGTCTATTTCCGTGAGTTCTTTCCTCAACTGCTCCCAGGCTACCTTTTCACTAAAGAATTTTAAGCATGCAAAAGGAGACATTTCTGGCAGCGGCATGCGTCCCGGGGATGTCCTACATTCTAATGCTTTGTCAGGTAAACATGAAGATCGGCAGAGCACCTGAAAAAGTGTATTTTTTTTTGGTGTGTATGTCTCATTCGCCTGCACATGCATATTGATGCATATTTAGTTAAATAAAAATGTTAGAACATTCTATAAACAATTGATTATATACTGGGGGCTGTGCACCCCCCCAATTGATTGAAACTCAGGATCATCATAGGGGGTCCCCCCCACAGTGTTTAACCCCCACCCCATGAGCAGTCCCCTTGAATTTAGTCCAAAAAGGTGAAATATATTGGAACATAGACAAAATAGGGTAAATATGTAGATTATCGGCACGAACGATGGGACGTACTATTTCGTCTGTGTTCCAAAATGTTTCATGTTTTTGGAGTACATTTAATAATTCAAAAAGGACTCAAATGCGCATGAATATTCCGACACGAGTGAACGATAATATTTACACACAAATTTTTTTCCGGCCGGGCCGCTAATCTACATATTTACCGATTAAAAGAGTTGAGGAACAACAGAAGGACATGACGAACAAGCAACAGGCCCTTACAATGACAGTGTAAGTGGTAACCAAACAGGGAGAGCTTGACCATAGTGTAGGAAGTATTGAGGCCCAGACAGTGAAAGTAACAGACAGTTGAGAGAAACTCCACAGAAACACTGGAGCTGGTCACCCGACTAGGAACACTGGAAGCCAAAGTAGTAAGCTTAGAAGATAAATTTAACTCACATAGTGTATATGGCTGAAGTTGGGGAGAAATGAAGTAGGTATCGGTACACCAGTAACACCACAATCTTCACTACGCGAAATGGGTCCAGACTTTGTAATCTCTGAAATCTATGAGAGAAAAAGAAGGAAAAATAATTTAGTAATGTACTGGGTGCTGGAGTTGGTAAATATGTAGATTATCGGCACGAACAATGGGACATACTATTTCGTCCGTGTTCCAAAATGTTTCACGTTTTTGGAGTACATTTAAGTTGATGGCTCGTGTGGGGGTAAACACAATGGGGGGACTACACTACGATGATCCTGAGTTTCATTAAATTGGGGGGGTCGGGGGGGCACAGCTCCCCAGTATATAATCCTAATTGTTTATAGAATAATAATTCAAAAAGGACTCAAACGCGCATGAATATTCCGACACAAGTGAACGATAATATTTACACACAAATTTTTTTCCGGTCGGCCCGCTAATCTACATATTTACCCCGGAGTCAACTTTAGCAGCAACCAGTGAAAGTTTAGAGCAAGACAGGAAGTTTGCTGGAGATCTGATACAGGTTTGCAGAGTGTCTGATGGCTACAACAAAATTTTCAAGGCACTAAGACTGGTCAGGAAAAGACCAGACAAACCCAGACCTCTGCTTCTAAAATTCACAGACTCGAATACAAAGCCAGAAATATTCAAAAACATGAGGAACCTCAGAGGCAATGAAATCTGCTGTGCAGTAAGGGTTGCTAATGATCTCACCCAAAAAGAGAGAGAGGGAAACAAGCCTAAGAAAAGAAGGAAAAAAATTAGGATTATCTGGGAAAGGTCAGTACAGTCACATGCATCCCTTGGAACAGGAGACTACCCAAAGTGACGACAGAAACTACAACACCAGCGAGGAGTCATTGTCAAAGCCAAAAACCAGAAGAGCAAGAGGAGAGACAGGAGACACATGGGGCACGTCGACAAATTCTAACACCAGTGGCAGAGGCAGGGCAGGTGGAATCCAAGAACAGAAATCATACGGTGCAGGAGGGACCAGAGGGAACAAATTAAATAGTGCAAAGAAGGACAAATGTACATAGTGATGTAAATACGGAAGAATGCAATAACCTATTTATTTTGTTTAGTAATGTAGATACATTTAGTCCTGACAAGCATCTAGAGTTAAGTGAGAGGCTAAAGCTGATGGAGCAAACCCCTCATGTCATTGTCCTACAAGAAGTGAAGCCTAAGCATTGCAGATATGAAAAGTCTGTACAAAACAGAAGGATACGATATTATAGAGTACAATATTGATGCCCAAGAGGGAAGAGGTCTGATACTGTATGTTAAGGAGGATTTAAAGTGCAATACTGTAGAACTAAGTACGAACTATCGTGAATATTGTAGTATTGTGGTGAAGAGCAGCAACGGAAGGAGTGTGAGCATAACATCTGTATACAGGAGTCCCAACAACTACTACAGGAAATAAGTGAAAATCACTCCATGTATAAATTAGTACTAGGAGATTTCAATCTTCCGCTCATAAACTGGGAAAACTATACTACATAACATAACATAATTTCACGGATGACAAAAGCCACAAGGGACTATCAAAGGTCATCCGCATCCGTCAAAACCCACCCAGAAAAAGCACCATCACCAGGGGAAGACAAAATCAAAGTCCCCCACAATATAATATAACAGATGACAAAAAGCCACAAGGGCTCATCATAGCTCATCCGAATCAAACAGCCTCTTTTTTAAGGCACCCAAACTCCCAGGAAAACTACATCCAGAGGATTGCGTCCAGAAACAAGGGTATCACCAATCAAGGCTTGTCAAGAACTAAATCATGCAGCTATAGATATATACAAACAATTTGTTCCAGAAGTCTACCACTCTATTGGTAAAAAAATATTTTCTTAAATCCAACCTACACCCTTGCTTTTTAATTTTCAAGTGGTGACCTCTAGTCCGATTTCCATCATCTAACTCAAAAAACTTGCTAACATCCAATTTATCTATCCCAGAAAATTTTTCAAAGAGATCAATCATATCCCCTCTCACACACCTCCTTTCGAACGAGAACATATTTAATACCCTCAGTCTATATATATTCAAGGTGCCTCAGGAAACGAATAATCTTTGTTGCCCTCCGCTACACTGACTCGAGAAGGTTAATATGTCTAAAATGTGGGGACCATGCCTGTATACAGAAGGAAATCAGAATTTTTCTAACATGTTTATTGAGAAAATAAGAGACTGCTTCTTCACCCAGCATATAAGGAGATCACACGGATGAGAGGAGAAAACAGGAAATACTTTGGACCTGATCTTCAGTAATGATGACTCAATAGTAGAAGAAATAGAACTTAGCAGTCTACTAGGAAAAAGGGACCATGCTTGTGTACAAGTAAAATGTGATCTACAGAACATGGAACCAAGAAACAAGGGCATGCATTATTTATATGAAAAGGTGGATTACCATTTCATGATGGAAAAATAATATAGATTGGAATCAGTTTTTATCAGACATGAGTGTGGAGCAGAAATGGACTAAATTTGCCACAAAGCTGAAACAGGTCATAAAGGAATGTGTGCCAAAGAGAAAAACATGAGGAAAAGAACCAACAAAAATCTACCCATGTCGAGGCAGCTCTGGATGAAAATCAAGAAAAAAACAGAGACTGTAGGTGATACTGAAAAGGTTAAGGGAGAGCACAGGAGCAGGTCATGATAGGGAGTGTGCAGAGGTAGACACCCATTACAAAAGGCTGAATAACCAAATTAGACAGGAGACAAGAAACGCCACTAAGCTCAAGGAGAAGGAGATTGCCAAAAATGTCAAAGAAAATCCCAAAATCTTCTGGAAGTATGTGTCGTCACAAAAATGGTTCAATCCACCGTTTTTGTGATTGAACCAGAGGAGGAGCTGCTGAGCCCTTTACAAAGAGAGGTACCAAGCCTAGATGGACTGGAGATAACTCAAGACATGATTAGGAAAGTCCTTCAGAATCTAAAGAGGAATAAATCTCCTGGTCCAGATGGGATCCACCCAAGAATTATCAAAGAGATGGCCGAGGAGCTTCTTGTACCCCTAAATATTATATTCAGTAGCTCCCTGGAGGAAGCAGTAGTACCAGAAGAATGGTGCATCCATCACTCACATTACACCATTATTAAGAAAGGCAACAAAAGGGAATTTCTGACCATCTAGAGTATGGTAGGTTAATAAATGATGCTCAGCATGGGTTTAGAAGAGGTAGATCGTGTTTAACAAATTTACTAGATTTTATGGATTATGTTACTAAACAACTAGATTAGGAGAGAATATTGATGTAATTTATTTAGATTTTAGCAAAGCTTTTGATAAGGTTCCACATAGAGTAGTTCACAAATTAAAACTGCATGGGATATGTAGTAAAGTTTTGAATTGTATAGCTGAATGGCTGAAAGACAGGAAACAGAGAGTTGTGCTGATTGGGGTGAGGTCACAGTGGCATACCTCAAGGATCCGTTCTAGGCCATTTATTATTCATAGTTTATATAAATGATCTTGGGGAGGCTATGAATAGCAAAGTTTCAAATTTTGCTGATGACACTAAATTGGCAGCTGTAGTCAAAGAAGTTGAGGGTAGCTTTAAAGTGCAGAGTGACTTAAATAAGTTATTAGCTTGGGCTCAGAAGTGGCAGCTGACTTTTAACCTTAAAAAATGCAAAGTTCTTAACATGGGAAGGGATAATAGGGAATTTAGCTATGAAATGGATGGGCATTGGCTGAATTCAGTTGAGGATGTGAAGGACTTAGGCGTAGTAGTAGATCGGTCACTGAAGTTTTTCAAAGCAGTGTAAGGCATAAAATAGAGCAAATAGGGTGCTAGGATACATTAAGAGGAATGTTAGCTACAAGAGTAAAGAGGTTATCCTTAAACTCTATAACTTGTATTTTAGGCCACATTTAGAGTACTGTATACAAGCATGGTCATCACATTTTAGACATGACATCAACCTGCTAGAGTCAGATAGACTGAGGGTATTAAATATGTTCTCATTTGAAAGATGTGTGAGGGGAGATATGATTTAGCTTTTTAAAATCTGTTCTGGGATGGATAAGTTGGATTTTAGCAAGTTATTTGAGTTGAAAGGTAGTAATAGGACTAGGGGTCACCACTTAAAAATTAAAAAACAGAGGTGCAGGTTGGATGTTAGAAAATATTTTTTCACCAATAAAGTGGTAGATTACTGGAATAGTTTGCCATCTGAGATGGTAGACAGTCCAAACTTGAATGTATTCAAATATAGATTAGATGATTATATGGGGAGTGAGGGTTAACTTTGGGGTGTATTCTGGACTCATTCCTGTGGATGACCTTTGATAGGCCCTTGTGGCTTTTGTCATCCATGAAATTGTTATGTTATGTTAGACCTGTGAGCCTGACGAGTGTCTTCAGTAAAATAATGGAGTTGATCTTGAGAGATGCAATCATGACGCACATGTAGAGACATAGCTTATTTAGTAACAGGCAGTTCGGATTCATCTCAGGTTGATCGACAGTACTCCAGCTGATTCATGTCTTGGATAAGTGAACAAAATTTATGGATGAAGGGAAAGCCACGGATGTCATCTACTGTGACTTTATGAAGCCTTTTGAGAGGGTTCCTCACAAGAGACTTCTTTCGAAAGTTCATAGTTATGGATTCAAGAGGCACATACTTGAATGGATCAAAGGTTTTTTGACTGGCAAACGACAGCGGGTGTTGGTCAGTGGAGAATCCTTTGACTGGTGTAAGGTCACTAGTGGAGTACCTCAGGGCTCTGTACTTGGTCCCCTGTTGTTTGTCCTGTTTATCAATGATCTCCCGGATGCAATCAATCATGGCAGTGATGTGTATCTCTATGCAGATGATACCAAGCTATTCAGGACGATTACAGACAACGAAGACTGCAACAGGCTTCAGGAGGATCTAGATGAACCGCAAAAGTGGTCCGAAAGATGGATGCTTAATTTCCACCTAGATAAGAGCAAACATATGAGGATAGGCAGGTCACAAGTTGAGGAGCACGAGTACACCATGTATAACAGTGTTGCCACCACTAATACTGAGAAAGATATTGGTGTGGTGATAGATGACAAGCTGGCATTCTCTGATTATCTGGCTGAAAAGGTCAACAAGGCTAACAGAATTGTTGGCATCATCCGAAGAACTTTTGTATATCTTGACCCACAGCTCTGGTAAGACCTCACATAGAATATGTGAACCAGATCTGGTGCCCACATCTGGTCAAAGATGTGGAAATGATAGAGAATGTTCAGCATCGTGCCACTAAAATGGTCCCCCAACTGAGGGACCTGTCCTATGAAGAAAGAATGAGGAAGCTTGAATTACCTATGTTGGCCTACAGGAGATCCAGGGGCGACCAGATAGAGGCGTACAAAATCATCACCCATAAATATGATCAAGACTGTTCAGAAGGAATTTTCCAAATGAAGGATGATGATATAACCAGAGGGAATTCAAAGAAAATTTACAAGACACATTCAAGACTCAACACCAGGAAATATTCCTTTTCCAGCAGGGTCATCAATAACGAATAACTTGCCAGAGTGGGTGGTAAATGCAGATACAGTAGAGAAGTTTGAGTTGTGACTGGATAAAGCATGGAAAGGCCAGGCACAGAAATATGACTATAAAGCACACACAGGCACCATGCACAACCAACATATGCCGGTAATTCAAAAGCAGGTTACAGAGCTGGAGCCACAGGCATAAGCCTCTTCCAGAAGATCATCTGTGAATAAAAATAGTATTGCAAGATATTTATGATATTATTGCCAAATAATTCCCCTGCTAACCTTGGGAGGACTTTGGTAATTATATCATTTGAAAGAGAATGTAAAACAACATAAGTTTCAAATTTCGCTAGATTTAGCAGAATAGTTATGATGTTATTGCCAAAACAAAATTATTCCCAGGCTAACCTTGGTGGGATCTTGATATTTATATCAATTGAAAGAAAATGTAAAACAACATAAGGGTTTCGAATTTCATTAGAATCTGTCAATAGTTACAATGTTATGACCAAAGCTAAACGGGGACTGACTGACCAACATAGTGAGATATAGAGTCGCATGTGACTAAAAACTATTGCATAGATTGTTACACCCTTATTCAATAAGCTTCCTGCAAGCTTCAAAATGACTGACTCTAAATGACTAAAGAAAGGAACATATATAAATATATAGTTGCCAATTTTCATCATTCATTTTTTTTTTATTTCACAGCGAAATGAGCCCAATATGACACACGCATTCGTATACCACTTAAGCATACTTTGCTGTATAATCATAATAAATTATGGTGTTGCAACATGAGCCACATATGTACTTATTTTTTTGGCATAAAAACATGTGAATTATCCTTACTAAAGAGCACACAAACTCCAAGGTCAATAGCCCAAATGAAACTGATGATATGGCAATTTGAAAACCACCGCAAGGTGGAAATAGTTAAAAAATTTGCCCACAAAAATTCATACACGTAATGTGTTAATTTAACAATTAAAAGAAACTAAATTAAAAAGAATCTATCTAATTGAGCCCAAATAATTCCCACTTTCGTTTCTGGGGGGAAAAAATTTACGACAGATACTATCTTTAAAGTAACTGCTTGCGTGAGAAATGAAGCTGTAAATGATGCCTAAAAATACCATTAGTATTATTTTTACATATTTATTTTTACATTATTTGTATATGATATAAAATAGTCTTCCATGAATGACAGCACTGATTTAAAAAGCATAAAACAACCATGGGTGTCATGAAAATTTGTTGAAGAACTGAGAATTATTAATCATAATTATAAATAGGTAGAAGGTTAATAATATTTTTTTAATTATATCAATAGAATAATTCTTTTCAATTAAAATGATATATTATTTGATTTATTAAAAAAGGATTTAAATATTTTATTTTCATTATTTTCAATAACTTGTACCATTTGTAATTTTGCAGAGGGGGAGTTCGAGAAAAAAAGCCCGGCGACCAATGGGTTAACATAATATCATAACATAACACGACTTCTGGTTCTTGTAATACACCTGTCAATAAGTCATCTTTTCCATGCTTGTTAGATCCCTTCACAGAAGAGATAGATCCTGATTATAAATACCTATTATTATTTGGATTATCCTCGTTTTCTGGTGCTGAAATCCAGTTCTGGGTCTCCGCTTTCTAAATTGGACATGTTTCATTTGAATGAGGAATTTGAGTCCTGCTGTGGTCCGCCCTGCCGTATGTGAGCCTGTGATAGTGGATATTTAATGGTTGAGGTATCTTCGCGAGAGTAGTGTGGTGCTGTGCAGGATTTGTCCTCCCTTTCGGAGGTCCCGGTTTCGGTTGTGCCACACATTCGCCTTAATTTTGTTAAGGGAGTGAATTGCTCCAACAAATTATTGCAATATGATGTTTTGAGACTAAAGGATAAACTTTCAGCCCAGAGTTTTACAGACAAGTTTATAGGATTTCTAAGTCTGTTAGTCCCGCTAAGGTTTCTACGAGTATGCTCATCATCACCTTTGAGCGTCAGGATCTGCCCCAGTTTGTTTGTGCTGGTTATCTTTGTGTCCTGTTATGGCGGGCTCCCCAGACGTTGTTTTAATTGCCACCAGTTTAGCCATATGAGCAGCAATTGTACGTAGACTCGTCGCTGTGTAGCCTGTGCATTGGCATACCATGGTTCCTCTTGTGGGAATCATGAATGTTGCGCCAATTGTGGAGGTTCCCATAGCACAGCTTTGCGTTCTTGTCTCATATTCCTTTTTGAGAAGGAGGTCTTGGCTCTTCAGGACTCCCTCAGGCTGAACTTCCGTGAGGGCCGTTGTAGGGTGCTGGGGCAGCTCGCTGTCTCTTCTCTGACATTCTCTGGGAGGGTGGAGGTCCCGCCGTCCTCCCCCCGGTTGTCCAAACAGAGAAGGTCCCTCTGTTGCTCCTCTGCCTTTGGTCCCTCTGTTGTGCCCTCTCCTTTGCCATTGGTCTCTTCTCATGTTCCTCCCTTTGTCGCGGAATGTGAGACTGCCCTAGCTGAGACGCATCTACCCCTGGTGTTCCTTTGCCTCAGCCAAATGGAAGGGTTCTTCCTCACCCCATTCGGGGTCCAAGCACACTGCCTCTGATGAGGCTGGTTTGACCCCCAGAGTTGGTTGTTGGGGCATCCTTCATTTTGATGTCTTCTCCTCCCCGGTCTTCGCTGGCCTCCCCCTTGGCATCACCGATGTCATTGTCCTGGCGGAAGTTCACCCAGTTCCGTCTTCCTTGCCCCTCACCTCTGTGCAGTCTTCTATGTCTCCTACCCCAGTTTTGTCTTCCTTGCGTCCTACCCCTGTTCCTTCATCTACTTCTGACCATGTTCCCTCTGACCCTGTTCCTCTCTCTTCATCAGATCCAATTCCCTCTTTACCCTCTGACCCTGTTCCCTTCTCACCCTCTGTCCATGTTCTACATTCTGTTCCATCTTCGCATCTTCTTTCCTCACACTGACTACATGGCAGGAATACGGGCAGCTCTTCAGACTGCTTGGCAAAGAAGATGGGAGACGTTCGAAGGGAACTTAAAGTTGCGTGCCATTGCACCATGACTGTTCCCATGGACCTATCCCCTAATGCCGCGATGGCTTCAGGTCACTTTCTGTTGTCTCCGAATCGGACACACTCGTGTGATGCATCGCTATTTGATGGAGCGCTCACCTGTGCCCTATTGTGATGACTGCATTGTCCCCCAGACTGTTCGGCACATTCTTGTTGAATGTCCCAGTCTGGGTGATCTTCGCGCACATTACCTGTGCCGGTCTTGGGATGGGCGGGGTCACTACCGCCTGTCCCTTGTACTCGGGACGAGTGCATGCACATTGACTGGTGGACTTGTTGACTTTTGGGGGGAGGCCGGCCTTCTCCCTTGCATTTAACTAAGTTTTGTTGTTTTTGTTATTGTTATCGCTTCCTAATTATTATTTCTTTTGTTGTTTTCTGTTCAAATTTTTTAAAGTAGCCTAGAACTAGGCTGTTTGTTTACAGTGACTTATGTCCAAGTGGGCAGTTGCTTGCTAGATGGCCCCTTAAAAAAGATAAATAACTGCATTGGAGCTGATCGTGACCGTGCCTATGCTGCTGACAGATTCCAGTCATACCCTAAGCCCTTTGGGTTTTGGACAAGGAAACTGCTTTGAGAGCTCAGTGTAGCTCTTGGACTGGTCTTACTTCTGGTTCTGCCAAGCCACTATCCTGGAGGGTACCACCTTTGAGTATTTGTTCCCATGCCTCTGCCCCCAAAGCTTCCACAGCACTAGGAGTATTATGTATGACCTTTTATGACCACACTTTGTGTCACGCTTGATCCATGCCAGTATATACAGATGGAGAAAACAACATAATACACAGCTCTCTGCATCTTAACTGGCCGCACAAAAAACACCCTAATTTCCCACCTGCACACAAAAGCTAAAATACTATCCATCGATGACCACCTGCAGATAACACCACTCATCTGATCCTCACCTACCCTTTCCTTGAACACCTCAGAGACTCCTGGAGAAGACCACTCACTATGGTGATATTCCTGAGTGCTGCCGAGTTTGACATTAAGAGAACCCAGGGCCCACAAAATAAGTAATATTATGCTCCTTATTACTTAAAATTAAAATATATTTCAGTTTAATACTTTTTTAAACTAATGATGAGGTAAGAACACTATTAGTCATTAAAAGAATACTTATATTAGGTTGGCTAGAAAGTCCAGACTCACTTAGGAAACAAAGAAAACAAAAAACATTTATGGAGCAATACCAACACTTATTCATCAAAATAACATCGTTCTTTACAATCTTCTTCCAGCAATCAGGCATTATCCAAATCTATCCTAGATACTAGGTTGAAGGTAGGCCAGAACATGGTTGATTGTCAAGGCTAAGATCCCCAGAGTTGAAATGTCCGTACCATCTTGAGTCCTTCACCTGACTGACTGTGCCTTCTCCTTCAGTATTGCAAATTTCCTTCACAGCATCGCTTGTAACTAGCAAATCAAAACTCTAATTCCACTTTCTTCCAAACTCATTTCTGTCAGTTGGGGCTTATACAAAGAGAAATAAACTGCATAGGAGCAACAAACAACAACAATTTACAGAGACTGGTAGTTGAATGAGTAAGGTTAACTTAACCTAATGTAGTCAAATGAGTAAGGCTAACCTAACCTAATGTAGTTTAACCCTTACAGCACCGATCTTATTTTCTTGAAATCGCCCTGGTGAAATTGGCCTTGGTACAGCATTATGGAAAATAATAAAATAAAATATTTAAATCCTTTATTATAAATCAAATAATATATAATTTTAATTGCAAAGAATTATTCTATTGATCTAACCTAAAAATTATTAATAGCCTTCTACATATTTAGAATTATGATTAGAAATATTTGCTTGTTGCCATTTTATAGAAAACGTTGCTTATATTTATGGATAACATTTTTATATTAAAGAATTTTTAAAATTTGCAAAAAATGAAAACAAAAGAATTGCGGGGTTGAATAGTCGGTAAATATGTAGATTATCGGCGCGAACGATGGGACGTACTATTTCGTCCGTGTTCCAAAATGTTTCAGGTTTTTGGAGTATATTTAAGTTGACGGCTCGTGTGGGGGTAAACACAATGGGGAGACTACACTACGATGATCCTTAGTTTCATTAAATTGGGGGGGTCTGGGGGGCACAGCCCCCCCAGTATATAATCCTAATTGTTTATAGAATAATAATTCAAAAAGGACTCAAACGCACATGCATATTCCGACACAAATGAACGATAATATTTACCCCAAAAATTTTTTCCGGCCGGCCCGCTAATCTACATATTTACCAAATAGTCTTTCTTCCCTTAGTCCACTTTGAATAACATGCTGATTTTAATTGGATAAAAAATGAAAAACATAATGTATTGAACAAAAAAAGGAAGAGTCGTCAAAAATGGCTGTTTAGATGTGTGTAAACCATAAATCAGCCCTGTTTTTACAGTCGCTTTTGGTATGGTATGGAGTAAGGAGTAAAGTTACTCAGTTACTCCTCGCATTTATAAATCTGTTTACAAACAAAGAAGGACTGGCCTAAGCCATTTATGTATTTTAATTAGATGATTAATCACTAACATAGGAGTTTGACAAAAAAAATCATGAATTATCTTAATAATCAGGGTGAATAGAGTTTAAAAGTAAAAGGCCCTCAGCAATAACCTAATGTTGGTGTTGGTCCATAAAATTTTGTTGTTTTCTTCCTGCTTCCTTAGTGAGTCAGGACTTTTTGGCCAACCGTATAACTAGTCTAGTATATTTATAAAAATGGCATAAGTAAGAACAATACTCTTCAACTTTTAAGATATATATTAAATAATTTTGTCATAACTTGGAAATAATTTTTTATACTAGCCTAAAGATGTAAATATGGCATTTGGGGATATTTTAAAGAGAGAGCCTAAGCCAACTACAAAATTTCTGGCAGATTCATTTGATGACCATTTCTATTTTTTTCTTCAATGGAAACCTGTGAAAGATGTGTAAGTAGACTGTAATTTTTTTCATCAGTTAGGCCTATTAATGATGGTTTTTTTAAGTATTAAGTAATTGAAAAATGAACTCAATAATTTTAATTTCTATAAATTTTTATTATTTTTTAATGTAAATTTAGGTAGTTCTTCCCAAAATGGAATTTTTCTATTAGTTAAATGAGTTGCCTAGCTTAATTTAAATTGTATTTATACCTCTGCATACATATGGCTCTTGAATTGGAGTCAGATGTAAAATTTCAAACTTCACAGATAATATTTATTAAGAGTAATAATTTTTCAGGATATATTTAATTTTAAATACTTATTTGAATTTCTTTGAAAACTTTAAAAAATTATATAGTAGTTTATGGTTTTAATTTTTGGGGGAACATATGTCACAAATTGATAATGGCAAGGAGAGTTGTAAAATGGTCAGCAATTTTTTAATGCAATACAATATTAACTTAAAGGGATATACTATCCAAGGTCAGGGTGAAAATTAGTAATACAAAAATCAGTAGTTTTAATGGCTCCAACAAAAATACACCCACAAAACACTCAAATTAAAAAGCATATTGTAGTGCATATTATCCTAAAGTGTTAAGAGAAAATATATTGAAGAAATGTAATACTCCAAATATACCATAAGCTCAGAGCTAAAAACTACTGCTAGTGACAAATGGTGTAACAATGACATTAAGAAAAGTTTAAAAATTGCACCATCAAAATAGTGATGAAAAACAGTATATTTTTTATCACAACCACATTTTTAGTTAAATCCATCACCGATCAGTTAGCTTTAGCAGTAATTGGGTGCCAGTCTGGTGATGCATAATTAAGTATGGTACAGATAAATGGTTTGTGTAGGCTGGTTAGTGTTTCCTTTCATTGTCCAAATGTGGTGCATGTTAGAGCACATATGGCATTGAGTTTTTTTGTTACATGTTTTTGATGCAGTGTGTGAAGGTCTTGTGTCCATCATAGATGATGCCTAATATTGTAAGTGTTTTATCTAGTGGGATGGGGTGAGTTTGTAGTGTGATGTTAGGGTGGTGGTTTGATTCATGCCTGTGTGAGGTGAATAATGTTACTAAATTGTTGTGGGAGAGCTTTGTTTTGGAGCCAGAATTCTAGTTCTGTGATATGTTTTCTTTTACTCTATGTTGCTTTATTGGGATTTTTTTGTGAGGTCATCTACATATGATTGTACTGTTATAGAGGAGTGTTCAGGCTAGGTGTTTCATACATGAGGAGGTTCAAGTGTAAGGAGGGGGGAGTATGGGTGAATAATGTTACAGGATTTTTGTGGAGATCATCTATATTGCTCTATTGGGATGTGATTGTGATGGCACCTGCATATGAATTATACTCTTAAAAGAGGAGTGTTATGGTTGAGTGTGTCATGCATGAAGAGATTGAAGAGTAACGAGAAAGGAGGCCCCTTGTGGGACACCAACTTAGGTATAGTGGCAACTATATTGAGTTTGTCTAGTTGTAAATAACTTGCTGGTCTGTTTGAAAGGAAGCTTGGGGGCCATTTTGTCATTTTAGTGTGTCTGTGTGTTTAATATTTTTTTAATAATGGTATGTTGTGGGATTGTGTCATATACTTTATGTTTACCAATATGGTTCTTTGTCATAGTAAGTTTGCATTAAAATCTAGCATATGTTTTGTTATGTTTGTGAGTAATGTTGTGGAGTGTTTTTTAAAGAATAATGTTGTGAAAAGTTAAGTGGGATTAGATTTGAGATTATTTTCTGTATGAGATGGTTTGTTAAGGGGGTCTGTTTGGTTTAATAATTGGTACAATGTTAACTTTTGTTGCAGATTGTAGTGATAAGAGTTGTGTAGCCAGGATTAGCTGAAGTTGTTTGTTAGGGTTATAGCTATAGGGCCTAGGTGATTGGTGAGTATTTTGGCTGCTGAGTTTTTAGGTTTTGTAAGGTGGTTTGTGTGTCTGATAGTAGTAAGGGTGGTTCTGCATATCTCTCTAAGTGGATTTTGTGGGGGGTGTTTATTGTCTTTCTGTTTGTGTAGATGGTTGGTTTGTGTCATTCTTGGAGTAGTTTCCTTTTGGATGAGGGAATTTTGTTGTGTTGTAAGAGCTCTGTATATAGGAGAAGGGTCCAATTATTGTGTGTCTTTGATTGTTTTCCAAAGTTGGGTTGTGTTGGTTTGGTTTTAATGAAAAGTTTTGTTTTATCATAATGCAGTTGCTCGGGACCTTTCAACTCAGAGACCTTGCAATCAATGATAGTTGTATGTTGTAGCTATTTCCCCATTTTTCTGTATGCATTTTCACCATTTTACCTTCGGTTGTCTTTTTACTCTTCTTTATTTATTATGTGAAAGAAGAGAGTAAATGAGAGGGTTAGAATAGGTAGATGGGAAAAATGATAAGCAGATGTTGTATATTCTTTTTCATATATATAGTACCGTCCAAAAAGATCAGAATGCTTGTATTTCTATTGCAACATCTTCCATAACTTTTACCAAAGAAAATCAACAAAGGTTTCCAAAATCGGTGTCCAATAACCTACAGTTATAAACTAAGTATGGATAAAAGTTATTCAAATTTAGATGAATAAAGTGAAAGTTATCAGTAGATAAGCAATTTACTTAAAAAATTAGAGTATCCAAATACTTGGGTCTCTTGTAGAGAGTACCGGCATTCGTTGCATAGCAACTAACTTCGGTTCAATCTTGTATGTTATGTTATTCTCTTTTCAGCTGTCATCCAGGTAATGCCAAAGAAATGCCACACCTCTCTGTCTGTGAGCTGATCATAAAGCTGCTCTACCAAGATAGTCTTTCACTTGGAGCCATTGTAAGGACTGACAAGCACTCCAAAAGTATAGTGCATAATATTCTGTCAAACAATGACAAAACAGATTTATATAAGACTGGTAATCAACTGCTAGGCCAAGGAAGACTTCAATAAGAGAAGATAGCTATTACCCAAATTGTGAAGGACCATTTTAAGATGGCTGCCTCAGTTTCTCAAGATATTAGTGAAATGTTGGCCAACGGTGTCTCTAGGCAGACACTCATATCAGTTGGAGGAAGACAAACTTCATGCTCGGATAGATGCAATCACGCATTGATCAGTTTGAAGAACCAGAAAGCTGTCTTGCATTTGGCACTGAGTACATTACATGAATGAATGACTAATGGAGTCAACGGCACTTCAGTGACATGTCTAATTTCAATTTTTCAGATACAATGGCAAGCAGTTCATTCATCGGATAGCAAGGAAAAAAAAAAAATTGTAAATTGCACAAAAAAGAGTGTGTAGTTTGATAGTATTGAAAATGTCATGATCATGGGTATGATTTTGGTAAATGGCACTGGGTCACTTGTTGCACTGTATGGTCCAGTATAAGGGGATGAAAACTTGAATGGACTTGTGATCTCTCACAAAGGTATTAATGCACTATGTCAAATGTTGTAGAATGAAGCTCTCCATCTCGGCTAATTCTCTGGATACTATTGATCCTACTGAGTTCATCTTGGATTGCAGGTCCAGAATGAATCTACTCTTTTCGAGGATGACTACCTCAAGTGGCAAATAGATTATCTAGGAAACATAGCTGCATCATATATTATTTGTGCTGGGGAGTAACTATAATCTGACTTGGGAGAGCTACACATAGTTAAGAGGATGAAGGTTAGTTTTTCTAACCAGATAGACCGCATTTTTGCTAGAAGATTTAAGGGTCTGATGTTTTCGTTCAAGAACAGCATCCCCATAAGTGCTCCCAGGCTGTATATAGATGTTACTGTTGCTGTTAGCTGTAATAGTTGGTTAATTAGTCCTTACTGAAATTGTAAGGCATTGTCTAAAGTTATCTGTCCCAGTGCGCTGAACCAAGATATGTAGCCATTAAAGAAACCTTTGCTATAAATTATGACATCTGCCTGTGGGGAAAAGCTTCTACCTATTTAGTGAATCTGCAAATGACTGTAAGAAGGTAACTAAAGCCTTCATTTGTGATGAGAAAAAGATATCAACATTGACTTTGTAAAATTGGCTGTCAAGAGCTGTGAATTGTCTTTATGGTAGCTTTGTGTAGCCCTTTGTTTTTAATTTTGCAAGCAGCATAACTTCTAACCCAATCTCGTACTCTTTTGCACATATGTACTTTTCCAGATGAATTGATCTGAAAAAGGACTTCAAAAGGGATCAAGTTCCTAGATGGCCCAAATTGTATAACATGAAATGGAACCCTACAAAAGTGAGGATTAAGATCTGATCTGACTAAGCATTAGGATAAATCACAGATGATGAAAATGTGAGAAGGTAGTGATTTTATGCAGTTTAAGGAAGTTTAAGGATCAGATTGCAATAAAATCAATTTCACATCTGAGGAATGTGCTAGTGAGAGCTTTATAATCTATGATTTCACACATTGGAATGACTAGAGAGATCAGATTAGTATGTAAAACAGGATGATGAAAGCTGTGCATCACCTGTGATGAGGGTAATCATGAGAGAGTGTACTCAGATTCTGGCTGCCTGAACTGTGTTTGATATCATTGATATACTGACTGATAAACTCTGGGGAAGGGGAAGTGTTTTGTGGGATAAGTGTAACACTCACAAGGTTGCTCAACAATCGGTGTACATGTAGAAATCACTGCCCTTTAATATATATTCAAAATGCCCATATTGCTAAAAATATACTAAACAATTCTTTATTAAATGTGGTATAGTTAAGTTCAGCACCCTTAATGTACTTTTGGGTCCTTAGACCCATTGGATAACAAAGAAAAATGTGCAAGATGTGGAGAGCAAATAGACTGACAGACAGAAATAGAATTAAAGACTATGATAGATGCAAAAGAATGAGGAATATATTGAATAAGTTGAGGCTGACAAAGATTTGGAAGATGTATTTCTGACAAGTTAGAATGTCGGATACTGAGCATAGTGTTCCTGGAATAATGGAAGCAAGAGTAAAAGTAGTTTAATGTGTCTTTACTGGCCTGACTGGCAAGGGACAGACTTCATCCACAAATGTCAGGATAGGGAGTAAGCGTGATGCATATGGGAAAGAGTGAAGTTGAGGATTATTAAACTGTGGAATGGTAGAGTGATTGCTTTGGAGAGTGTATGTTTGCCACTGAGTCTTGGGAATCAGTTGAGGGTGGAGTGTGAGTTTGTGATGCTGTATGATGAACAAATGCTATGTTGCTTTAGCTGGGGATTGATTTTCTTTGAGAAAATTGTCCATCTTTGGTTGCAAAGGAACTGTGTGATAGAAGATTGTTAAGATCCATGTTGGGTCTAAGTATGTTTTGCACTTTAGCAGTATGATTCAGCTGGAAATGGATGATTTAAGTGAGGTTGTTAATCAAGACAATATTTTGGAAAATCCAGATATGTCATAACATAACATAACATAATTTCACGGATGACAAAAGCCACAAGGGCCTATCAAAGGTCAACTGCATCTGTCAAAACCCACCCACAAAATGCATCCTTAGGATTGTGTCAGATTATGCATCTACAATATATAATTCAAACCATACACAGTAATGTGTCAAAAACAAAAAGCATCATCATCAAGACTCGTAAAAATCCAAATCAATCGTAATATACAATAATAAAAACTGCATCCACAGGAATGAGTCCAGAATACCCCCCAAAGTTAACCCTCACTCCTGATATAATCATCTAATCTGTGTTTGAATACATACAAGTTTGGACTGTCTACCATCTCAGATGGCAAACTATTCCAGTAATCTACGACTCTATTGGTGAAAAAATATTTTCTAACATCCAACCTGCATCTCTGTTTTTTACTTTTTAAGTGGTGACCTCTAGTCCTATTTCTACCTTCCAACTCAAATAACTTGCTAAAATCCAACCTATTTATCCCAGAACAGATTTTAAAAAGCTCAATCATATCTCCCCTCACACATCTTTAAAATGAGAACATATTTAATACCCTCAGTCTATCCGACTCTAGCAGGTTGATGTCATGTCTAAAATGTGGTGACCATGCTTGTATACAGTACTCTAAATGTGGCCTAACATACGAGTTATAGAGTTTAAGGATAACCTCTTTACTCTTGTAGCTAACATTCCTCTTAATGTATCCTAGCACCCTATTGCTCTATTTTTTGCCTCAATACACTGCTTTGAAAACTTCAGTGACCTATCTACTACTACGCCTAAGTCCTTCACATCCTCAACTGAATTCAGCCAATGCCCATCCATTTCATAGCTAAATTTCCTATTATCCCTTCCCATGTTAAGAACTTTGCATTTTTTAAGGTTAAAAGTCATCTGCCACTTCTGAGCCCAAGCATATAACTTATTTAAGTCACTCTGCACTTTAAAGCTACCTTCAACTTCTTTGACTACAGTTGCCAATTTAGTGTCATCAGCAAAAATTGACACTTTGCTATTTACAGCCTCCCCAAGATCATTTATATAAACTATGAATAATAAAAGGCCTAGAACAGATACCTGAGGTACGCCAGTGATTACGTTCCTCCACTGTGACCTCACCCCATTCAGCACAACTCTCTGTTTCCTGTCTTTCAGCCATTCAGCTATCCAATTCAAAACTTTACTACCTATCCCATGCATTTTTAATTTGTGAACCAATCTCCTATTTGGAACCTTATCAAAAGCTTTGCTAAAATCTAAGTAAATTACATCAACATTCTCTCCCCTATCTAAAATCCAGTAAATTTGTTAAACACAATCTATCTAACTCTTCTAAACCCATGCTGAGCATCATTTACTTACTTACTTGAATACTTGAAGAAGGTGCGCGGACCCCGCCTGGCCATCTCATTGTTGAGACTGCCATCCTCTTCTCGCTAATTCAGTCACAGAGTTGCTGTAAGCCCGGGGGCGACCAGGTACTGGTGGCTCATCGGGTAGAGAGAAGAGAAACTTGGTTAGCTGCGTCTTGAATGCATTAAGACTTCCAATCAATGTCAGCTCTGGTGGCAGGGAGTTCCACAAACGTGGACCTACTACAGTGAAAGAGGAGTCGTACTTCGTTAGAAGTGCTGGGTTAAAGCCTCCTAGTGGGGGAATAACTGCTTGTATGCCCAATCTTGATTGTGGACAGAATTTTATTTAGGGATCATTGGGACATATATCATGTAGTATCTTGTAAATATTAATTATAATAAAACGTTCCCTCCTTTGTAAGGACATTAAGCACAATTTTTCGAGTCTGTCCCAGTATGTAAAATCTTGATATCCACAAATTTTTCTTGTGTATTTATTCTCTTTGGACAGATTCAATATACTGAATATCACCTACTTTGACTGGGTTCCTCAAAGGACAGGTGTATTCCAGGTGGGACCAGACCATGAACTTGTAAATAGTTAACATAGAAAAGGAATCTCTAGACCCAAATGCGCTAAGTGCCCAGGCAGCTGCATTTCTTGCTCTCAGACACATTGTTCCTATATGGGGAGTCTATGACAGGTCACTAGTTAGAACAATCCTGAGGTCCTTCAATTTATCCACAAGGTATAACTGGAGATCCGCATCTACCACACAGCTTTGGAGAGCTGTGAGGAAGGGCATCTCAGCAATCCACAGTTCATGTCGAGTTTCATGCATAATCAGGTCAAGGGAGGCCTTATCTGCACTACTCGTTATCTTTCTGGATATTTTTGTATCGTCTGCAAAAAATCTGACTGTCGAGTTTTGGACGATAAATTCCATCTCATTGATAAATATCAAGAACAATATGGGACCCAAAACTGTACCTTGGGGGATGCAACTTTTAACTGGATTAGGTAAAGAGTGATGTCCATCAATGACAACAACCTGTGTCCGATCACATAGAAATGATTCTACCCAGTTAATTATCTTTTCATGGAATTTATATATTTTCATTTTTTCAATCAAGAGTCTGTGGTCTACTTTATCAAAAGCTTTTGCATAATCCAGGTAGATAGCATCAGTGTTGGCTCCATCAAGTAGACCACTTAAAACTTCGTCAACTTTAGCTATCAGCTGTGTCAGTGTGCTCTGACCAGATCTGAAGCCATGTTGATTTTTCATTATAATTTTGTTATTTTCTAGAAATTTAATTATAATTTTTCTGAGACAATGCTCAAAAATCTTGATGAAATGGGAAGTCAGTGTAATGGGCCTATAATTTTCAGCAGTTATTTTGTCACCTTTTTTGTGGATCGGAGTTATAAGCCATTTTGTAAAATTTGGGGAGTATTCCATATTCACTGGATTCATTCCAGATAATGAACAGAGGTTTTACATTTGAACTCGCACAATTTTGTATAAATTTTGTTGAGATACTGTCTGGTCCAGTAGCGGAATTATTATTGATCTCGCTGATTGCTTCCAAAATCTCCGCTTCTGTTAGATTAATTTCGTCATCTGTTGTGGGTTCTTCAATATTTGGGGAGGCAAAGTTTGGTAATCTTAGCCCTCGGCATCAGGGTTGCTGTATACTTCTGAAAAGTATGATTGGAGTATATTTGCTATGTTGGTAGGGTTGCTAACAAGGTCTCCCACATTACTTTTGATAAGGTAGACCCTACTCTTCATGCTTAATCGAGTCTTGGCATATGAGGAAAAGCACTTTAGATTTTTCTTGATATTAGAAATTGCAATTTTTTCATCTTTTTCTAGGTGTTTTAGGTGACATTCTTTTATGTCAAATATACAAAGTGCCAACTCTCATTCTAATTTCTTGATTCTATTGTCATTTAAAGCAGTCCTCTTTACTTTCTGTAGCTTGCTCTGGATTCTCTTCTTTTTTCTTCTTAAGGTGTGTGCTTTTTGGGGCTTTCCACTTCTTGGTCTCTTTCTGGGGATATATTCCATAGCCAACTGAAGCAGAATCATTGTGACTAGGATAGGAAACTCTTCAAAGCAACACATATTGCGAAATGCCCGCCAGTCAGTTTCATAGATGGCAGTGTTGAGCTTTTCATAGTCACCCCTGGAAAAATCAAGCCCTGAAATCATCACAGGACCTGTCTGACATGTCTAGTCTACGATTTTCACACTGTGGTTGGATTTGTATCTTAACTAACAAGGGAATGGTCAGATATCATCGTGTTGACAGTCTGTGGATAAAACCAAGTTTGGATTGTTAGTGCAAAAGATGTCAAGGACGTTATTACCTCTTGTTGGGATGTGAATGTATTGGTTCATCATCTTTTCAGAGAGAAATTGAAGCAGGAAACCACCTATCTTTTGATTTTGTGACAAAGTTCCTGGTTTGAAGGATTTGTCAGTCCAGTCAATAAACGGAAGGTTTGTGTCACCAGCTAGATAAACTTTATAAGATGAATCAGTATTATCTTCGATCGACTGGGATATAAAGTTTAGCATATTTAAAAAACTAGTCATCTCATCTCCAGGAGGGCGATATATTACTACTACACATGTTTTTATAGTGGAGAAGAATGTTGTGATACATCCACATGTGCCATCATCATACAAATTCATAGAAGTAATAGGCAGGCTCTCATGGGAGTATAGGAGGACACCTCTACCATTACGGTCGCCTCCCGTGATGTTAAACTGGTTTATACATAACTGGGCATCAGTTATGTACTGATCCAGCCAGGACTCAGTTATGGCAATGAAGGGTACAAAGTTGCCATTTTCATTCTCATTATCAATTAGTGCTTCGATCTCCTTGATTTTTTATTTACATTGGCTGGAAGCACTAGGGTCGATGGATCTAGTATTTAGTAGTATGAAGCAGGCTCGGTGGCTTTCATACTTTGCACACTGATCCCTCACCCGTAGGTATTGGGTGGAATTTGATTGGTCATCTCTAGTGTCTGGTTCGGGTGTGCAGTTTGTGTCGGCACTAAGGTTGGACCAAGCTGCCACCCTTGGTGCCCTACTTGATGGTAATTGGACACCAAATTAGTCCATGTCTGGTACTAATGAGACATGTCTAACTTTAGTTTTGCCATGTCTCTCTCTCTCTCTCTCTCTCTCTCTATGTCTTTCCAAAGACCAAGTATCATGTCTTCCAATGATGTGGCCCAGTCGTTTTTTGACTGTTGAGGTTCAGCTATTGGAGTTCTGGAGTCTGATGTACCATCTCTTTGGCCTATATTGACATTTTCAAGGGGAATATCCTCTTCTTTCTGTTTGGTTCCCTTAAGGTGTATGTATGTACACTCAAGATTTGTACACAGGCGGCTCTTTGTGGAGAATTTGCACAGGATTGGATGGAAATATAAGCAGTTAGAGCCCTTCTTGCAACCTTTCTGCCCTTTTGAGCCAAAATTGCAGAAGTTGAAACACCTTTTTCTCTGTAGAATTCACATTTTCTGCCATCAATAATCTTGTTACCGTTGATACCGGGGGGGAGGGGGCAGGCTCCTCTCCTGTATCTAGGGCATATCTCAGATTTTGTTGATGGGGGGGATTTCTTGCACATTTTTGCCTGTGTGCTAATCACGCTGGACTGAGTTAGATGGGCCTTTAGATTCCACGACAGGAGCGTTGGATACCTCATTTGTGGAGGATATTTCAGAGATATCCAGGCTGCAGCTAGGGCACAACCAGACAAATCATTTGGGGACTATGTCAAGCAAGACAGCTTTAAAAATTTTCATTGCAACACAGGAGTACGATCCCTGTTCGTATCTCGCACAGGAGAAAGGCAAGGACTCTTCTATTTTAAGGCAATAATCCTGGGCATGAGGAAGTTCAGTTTTTTGGTTAATTTCAGAGCCAGTGTTTTCCCACTTCCCTCGTAGGACCCTGGTCTCAATTTTGAGCCATGAAGCAGCTTCTTCCAGCATTGGTTTGTTGAATTTATGGATCGCTTTCTCATTCACATCAATGTCTCTACCAAAATCTACCACAGTCTAGATGGTCAAAAATCCCCTTCTTAACTATCTTATCAAGAATTTTACAAACTATAGAAGTTAAACTTACTGGTCTAAAGTTATTTGGGTCCTCTTTACTTCCCTTTTAAAAATTGGTACTACATTCACTAATCTCCAATCATTAGCCATTTCTCCAAACTCTAGTGATCTAGTATATATTTTCTTAAGTGCTACTGCAATACTATCTACACCTTCTTTGAGTCACCTAGAATGGATGTCTGGGCCAGATGAATTACTAGTATTTAACTCAAATATAAGCCCTTTAATTATTCCCTGTTCACATTAATGGTATTCAACACTACTTTCCTTGAACTAGAATTATCATCATTAATCTATCTTGATTCTCTTGTGTAAATACTGAAGAAAAAATAATAATTAAGAACATCTACTATTTTCTTATCAGATTCTTTCAAAATGCCTTCATATCTAATAGGCCCAATTTGATCACTGTTAGATTTGTTATTTTCTTGGATCTTTATTATTTTTATGAGCTATATTAATTTCTGCGGCCCATTTGCTCTTTTTAATAATCTTATTTAGCTCATTTCTGGTCGACCTATAATGATTTAAATTGTCAAAAGTACTTTCTCTCTGTAATCTATGGTATGCCCTTTTTTTTTTAATAATTTCACGGATGACAAAAGCCATCTTGTGATTTCACCACAACGGCTTCCTACATTTCTTCCTAATAGCCTTCATTGGAATACACTGCTCCTGGACTATGTTTAATATAGTCTTAAAAGTGTCCCACATCTCATAAGTATTCTTCCCCCTGAATTCTAAATCCCACCTAATCTGATTTAGCAAGTTTCATAATTTATCGTAATCTTCCCTATAAAAATTTGGAGTTCTTATGGAGTTTGTTGATGTTCTACCTTTCACTATTTCCAAGTTAAAATGAACCAAGTGATCATCATTTGAAAGAACCAGATATAATATATTGGCACACCTTGTTGGCTTATTAACAAATTGAGTCAAAAAATTATCTTCAAAGCATTCTATAAACTTACAACTTGCTCTATCCCTTCCTATCATATTTTCCCAGTTGACAGAATTTAAATTAAAGTCACCAAAAATAACTGTATCTATTTCACATCCTTTCCTTATTTCCCTAATCATTAGCTCATCAATACAGTCTGTCTGTCCAGGTGGTCTGTAAAAGGCTCCCAAGTGTATTATCCTATTTTTACGACCCTAATATCTATCCACAGTGACTCAACTTTATAGAATTATTTAGTTTTGAAGAAATGTTATTTCTGATATAAATAATCAACCCACCACCTGTTCTATCTCTCTGTTGACTAATGTACATATCATAATCCTATAGTTCAAATTCACTCATGTCATTAAATTTATTTTCATTAACCCATGATTCTATTACACATATTATATCTATATCTTCATCAATAATATAACTAAATAACTCATCTCTCTTATTTCTAAGACTACGAGCATTGGTATAAAGACAAATCAGCCCTCCTATCCCTGAAGCACCCCTTTTAAAATGTATACCTTCTGCTCTATCTCCTCTGCATCTCTTTCCTTTCCCTGCCCCACCCTGTACTCTTATATTTCCCTGACCACTATCAGTAACTAGTTTCCCGCCTGCAAAGACCCAACGACACTATCTAACTCCTGCCACAACCGGTCAACCCCAGCCCAGCTTAGATGGAGTCGATCCAATGCATGCAATGCCTTATTCCCATAAAACCCATTCCAAACATCTACAAACACTAATCCCAACTCCTCACACAGGCCTTTCACATACTCATTCAGTCCAATTGCACAAAACAATGCCTTTCACTCTACTTTCACTCATCCTTTCAACTAAGCTTTTGTACCCCTCTCATAACTCACATGAACCCACCTTCTTTACATCACTTACTCCCACATGCGTAATCACAACTGCATCCCTCTCACACCCAGACACCAGACTATCATACCTCTCAGACACATCATTTACACCAGCACCCGGCAAACAAACTCTCACTCCCTTCCATTTGCTTGCACTCAACTTCCTATCTAAATATCTAATCTGAGAGTCACCCATCACAAGCACCTCAGTCATCCTCCTAGTCCCCCTAGGCCTAGTATTACCCTCCCTCCTGTTCTTATTCAAACTTCCATTTATTTCACTTTCTGCCACAACCACATCAGACAAATCACTTTCAACTTCTTCCTCTTCCTCTCTCAGGGCATCAAATCTGTTAGTCAATCTAACAGGTTCCATGTCCCTCTTACTCACAGACCTAACCTGTCCTAACCTATCTATTCTATCTATATTCACCCACCATTCATCTTCACTCACATCAGTCACTTCTTTCTCTCCAGTCCCTAGTCTAGGCCTATTTTCCACCCTCCTGGTCCCAGCCACATTCTTCATGCATACACTCGCTTAATCTCTTGTATTCATCGTGCAACCGACTCACCTCCTCTACCAAAGCCACATTTGCACTAGTCACATAACAAAATGGGCATTCAGATACATTTGCTCTTCTTTCAACACCACAAAAATCACAAACTACATACACACAGCTTACATCAAAAGGCACACTCGCATCATCCAAAGCAACAGCCATACTGAGAAACTTTTCAAAATATAATTAAAAATTCCTTTAGTATTATGTCTTTAACACTCAAAGTTAACTATCCTCCTGAATTTAAATATATTACACCGAAAAATCCCAAATGAAAAAACGTCACTGAATAGAGAGCTCTCCGAGAACACATCCGATTGCTACCAACGTATTGAAAGGTGAATTAGTTTGAATTGGCCTGAATCTTTGACAGAGTTTGAGAGATATGCAAATTTGGCTAGAAATCACAAGAGAGTGAAGATGTGCTAGTTCCTGTGATGCCATTGGTTGGAATGATTGGATTGATTAAGATTATGCATGATAGTTTCAGACATATAGGAAAGTTTAAGTTGTGGTAATGTATGACAAAGTGTGCTTCATCCTTTTCTGTGAATTGTTGTGAATCATATTGCTGTGTGAAAAAATTGTAAGGAGGAAAAAGATCCAGGATGTGCAAGTGAACCCCCTGCTTCAAAGATTGAGTTGAGAGAGCCATTTGAAATGGTTGATTTACTGTGTATGTTTGCTAAAAATGAGTTCTTGGAATGGTTGTAATGGTGGACTGTAAGAGTAAGTTTATAGATGGTACTCTGTTGAAAGATATGACAACCATGACTTGCGCAAATAATGGATAACAATGTTTTTCTTAATGTGTGTGATTAAGGCTGAGTGGACCTTTTGAAAGAATGTTGAGAGAATGATCCTGTATATGTATGTCCTAGTTGATTGGATTGGTTGAAAGAACAATATCTATGATTTGCGAGATGTTACAAATGATGAGGATAATGCTGTTTGGGAGGTATGGTTAGGTATAGTTTTATTATCATATAATTTGATTGAGTATAGGGTATGACTCCATTTCAGTATGTATTGAACTTTCAGAGAAGAATGAAGGAATGTATGTGACTGTAAATGAAGGAGTATAGTTTAAGGTGATTGAGAGGTTTCATTCATTTGAAATGGTTAAGAAAGTTTTGGAAGCCAGAGTGGAAAGATAGATTAAATGTTTGGAAATTGAGTGACAAATTTGAAGGTCCATTATGTATGTTAAGAATGCTTGGTAAAATGGAGGGATATATGTATTAGAGAAAGTGAAGATGGGATTGAAGAGGTATGAGTAGACTAGAGTCAGTTGAAGTAGAGAAAGCCTCTGGAATATTTGGTGTTCCATCCTTTGTTGCAGTTATTTAAGGAAAGAAAAAGTGATTGTGAGAGAATGAAGATGATTCATCTGATTAGTTGATTGTAGTGACATGGCGAAAAAATAAAAATGAATGGGAGTTTTGAGTGAGAAGAGTGCCACAGATCTTTTAGGATTCTGTTATAAATCACTGAGTGAGGCTTGATAGTGGAAGAGAGTTTTCTATATATAGGGAATGTGCTTTGAGTTGGATGAAAGCTCGGTGAAGAATTGATTCTGAGTCAGAATATGAGGGAAAGTTTTAGTTGGGATGATGTGCATGAATTTCAGGTTCAAGCAAAGGAGTTGGTGAATTTCTGAGAAGTGTGATTGAGTAGGTAGGTAGTGCCATAAAGAATTGTGCGACAGTGTTTCAGATTATGACATTTGAAGAGACCGAATTTTCTGACTAGACTAACTCAAACAACTCACCTGACTAGGCAACCTGCCATACTTAGCCATGGGCCAGTAGAGGAGTATGAATGGGTTCAGAAAGATGTGTTAGAGTATTGGAAGTAGTGTGATAGTTATGAGAGTAACAGAAAAATTGAATGAATGGCTTAATGGAGGAGGGATTGGATTTGATGAGTGTAAGAATTAAGTGATATGTAGGAATCATTTTACCCATTTTATCTATAAGTTTTTACCACTTTCCCTTTGTCTTTTTACTTTCCTTTCTCCTTTTGTTGTGTGAATGTAGTGACTGAAAGGGTTTAGAAAATAAAAGTTATAATAGCTGTTTTATGTTATTTAAAAATTGAATATTATAATTTATAGTCACTCTATTTTTTTAGTATTTTTTTAAAAAATGAGTAGGTCCTTGCACCCAAATTATGTTAAAGAAATGTTTATTTGACAGAACTGAAATAAAATTTCAAATTACAGTGGAACCTCGGTTGTCCAATGTCTTCCTTTTTTAACAAATCAGTTGTTAAACAAAATTTTGAACTAAAAATTGCCCCAGTTGTCGTACCATAACTCAGTTGCCGAACAAGCCAACAATACCACACAGGCAGCACATAACTACTGAGTGACTGAGCATGTGACATCAGTCTTGCCTCAGCCCACGCTCGGAGTATACACGCTAAGAATGTTGTCTGATTTTGCCAGTATTTCACAGGAGGCAACACCCCTGAAGTTGGTTGCCAGGCCAGACTGAGATAAGCCACCATGGGACCTAAGAAAGCTAGTGAAGGTGGAAAGAAAAATAGTGAGAACAATAATAGAAGTGAAGAAAGAGATTATATGAAAGCATGAGAATGGCATTCATGTTTCAGATCTGGCTTTACAGTATGGCTTAGCAAAGTTGTTGATTTGTACCATCCTTAAGAACAAGGAAGCAATAAAAGAAGCTAAGGTTGCCAAAGGAGTGACTGTGATCACCAAGCAAAGATCTCAGACATTAGAAGTGGAAAAGTTGTTACTGATTTGGATCAACAAAAAGAAGTTGGCAGGCAACAGTATTTCAGAGACAATAATTGGTTTTGTGTATTAACTTGTACACAAAATACTGTTTGAATAAGCAATCATCTGGGGGGGGGAAATTGTTTCAGTTTTCAAACTTTTGGGTTCGCAAATGGCCTTCAGGAACGAATTAAATTAAAAAACTGAGGTTCCACTGTATAGTGAAAACCATTGAGAATGGCCCCAATGATAGGGTGCACATTATTTACACCCTGAGGGTTTTAGGGAACTTAAAAGAACTCCATATTTGCTAACTTGGCAAAGAGAGACATCCCACATTCTTCCATTGTTTAGTCAGACCAAGACACTCATGCACTCATCAAAGATTGGCAATTGAAGGATGGTGGAAAAGTTCAGAAATGAGATAGAAGAGTGGTTTTCAACCAGGGTACCACAGGAGTGACCAAGAAATAATTTTTTAAATGCCTAAATGAGAAACAATATGTATTTCAAATATTTATTTAAAAAATTTAAGTATGCTTGAAAGTATTTTGAACTAGCTTCTCTGCATTGTGCAACATAAAAACAACAAAAAGACAGATTGCAGATAGTGAATGAAGAAATAAGTTGCCTTGTCAACTATACATCTCAATATTAAAGAATTGTGATACTCATCAAGCTCAAATTTCCCATTAAACTTTTAAATGTAAGATATTTTTATTTTCTAATTTTTATGTCTTCTTTCGATTAAATTAGGTTAAATGTCAATTGTAGTTAAAATTGAAGTGCTTTCCATGTAATTAAGTATTTATTTATACGTAAATTATTTTATATTTGGGTGCCGCAGCGACTTCTAGATAGCATTTAGGCTGCCACTACCATAAAAAGTTGAAAACCACTTAGAAGACTCAGGATCTGATTATGAGGCAACAGCAGAGAGGAAAACCCATGGTCGATAATCTGATGCCATCCAAATGCCAGAATTTGTGGTTGAAATCCAGATCATCAACAATAATCACAGAAAGTTAATGTGTGTCATTTTAAGAGAGAAAGGTATGAATGAAAAGCTCATTGGGACATTCGACACTTTTCATACAAGATGAGTTAGGAACAATTTCTATCCAATGCAATGCAGGAAAAGTGACTCAAGCATATCAAGAAGCTGATCAACAAGTTGAAACACCTGTTGGAGCCAGAAATGCTGTAGTTCTTCTATAATGAGAAGAATTTCTGCTAAGACAAGAAAATTAGCTCCCAGAACAGCAGGTGGCTTGCTGCTGCACCCAAAGACATGCCCAGAGTCTGCAGATGAAATTTCCACGTGACAATCGAGGTCTTCAGCCTCATCAGCAGTGGTGATATCATGCCATCCCACTTCTTCCCTGAGGGCCTCAGCTGAACACTGATGGCTACATCCATGTTCTGAGCTAGGTGGTGAAGCGCTGGATTAATAAGGTAGCTGCAGAGAGGCTTTGCTAGTGACAGCAAGACTCTGCACCCTGCCATACCAGCCGAAAGACCCAGGCCTGGTTGTTGGAGAATCTCTTTGATCACATAGCACCTGATATTTAGCCTCACAATTTGACTGACTGTAATCCCATCTACTTCTTTGTGTGGGGTGTGGTGAAATGAGAGACCAACAAATCCAGCTGCAACACAAAGGACAAGCTTAGGGCCAGGATTACCAGGGCCTTCAAAGGCCTAAAACAGGAGATAGTGATGAAGGGCTGTGGCTGGGTCCAAAGTTCACCTGGAGGCTATCATCAAGGCCACAGGCAGGTTCATTGAATGGGATTGATATGTGTCACGAAGACAAATTTGACCAATATATCTCAAAAAATAAAAACTTATTTTTTTACTGAGACAGGTATCATGCAAATGAATACATCGCACCCTGTATAGATGTATGGTTAATGGCTATCAAGAGAGACTAATTAGACCTCTTAGCCGGTGACTAGTTTTCATCCCTGGTTGTGGCTGGAAACATGCAGGGTGGTCCACCCCTTCTTACTCTTTGTTATTATTAGGGTGATAGTTTTTAATATACCCTTTTCTCCTACTAACCCCCTCTTAATTTTCCTCATCTATTCATTTATACATACAGGGTGATGTCAGATCAAGCATTGGCACCTTACTAAGGCTGACATCGGAGGTATTGTCTGGCTGCTGGAGGATCTGAAGCTATATTATATCTTTGACACATCTTCACTTCCTCTACCTTCATCAACTTCTCTACAAATCTCTCCTTACATACTTTTTGTGGAATACATCCTCATTGGTATTTTTCTTTAAATTTAAGTGGGTAAAATAAGTCTTAAAATAAATTTTTTTACAGATTTTTTTTGAGGTACTTTGGAGCTGTAACTACAGGAGTATGCAGTGTCACAGCTGCCTTAATCAATTCAAAAGTTAGAAAAGCAGTTAAACTTAGGAATCATGCACTCTTTACTTCATATCTCCCCATTGTTATGCTTCCATCCATGATTTCCATGGGCAGCCACTTATTGGTAAGTGTGAGAATGTTTATAATTAACAGTAAACAGTTTAGACTTTTATCTAATGTCAAACCTTTGCTTGAATCCCAATTACTTCTGAGACTAAGTTATCATACTAGCCATGGTTTGGAAGTTGTCCATATTGCTAAATAATACCCCCTGTAAGGGGCGGAACGATTTGCCTTCCTGTCTGCCATCCTGACAGGACTCAGCGCCCCATCAAGCCCCAGCTTACCCTCTTCTTTCAGACAGCCTGTATTTCTCCCCTACTTCCCCTACAACCTCTTCCACAACTTTCTCTGGTCGGTCTCTATTTTCACAGGGTAGATGCTGACCTTCTCAGCCAACTATCCAGGATTGGGGCTGAGGAGGGAGGGGACAATGTTCCCTAACCACTGAACTCCAGTTTGGGATGGTGGGTTTTTAACAACCTGCTTCATCCCCACCCATACTTTCCTCACATCTTCTTTCCTTCTCACTTCACCATCTATTTTTTTTATGCTGTGCCCAAGGTGGAGCCACCATGCTGAAGGGCTGCCAGGTCACCAGGCGGGAGGGATGGCCTTAAATGGCGGCACCTGGCTCTGCCAGGCCCGTATGCACCCCTTGCAGGGCGGGCTACTGCGAGGGGTGATGAGCGTTTGCTTCCTGCAGAAAGAATAGAGTCCCCATGCCCGACGATTCAAATCCCCCCCTCCCCTAAAGCATCTTCCCTTTGCCCCTCATGATCAACAGAGCTGCCTTCGGGCAGCTCCACAGAAAAAATGGAGGCCCCCCCCCCCCCTGTGCTCTCGCAGGAGACCCTCCAAATCTCTCTAATGGGAGAGGAGGCTTACTCATTTTCTTCGCTTATGGGTGTAGGGTACTCATCCTCACCCCTTTGTGTGGAGGTACCTTCGGGCACCTCCCTCTTTCCAGTGGCAGTCCCCCATTTACTTTCCAAGGGGACTGCCAAGAAAGCCAGCAGGCAGCCCATAGCCAACCGCTCCCCATTGAAGCAGCTTGGTAGGGCAAACTCCCTCAGGAGTGAGAGGGAAGCCAGGCTCCATTGGTCTCTTCCCTCAAAAGACCTGCTGGCTGGAATATTAAACCTAGCAGGGGTCAAGGCCTGTGCCTCCCAAGACTCTACTCATGACACTGCTGCCAATAGGACCTGTGATGTCCTAGGGGGGGATGGCCAACTGGCCTCCCCCCTCCTTCTTTAGATAGACATGGTCCTTGAGGCAACCCAGCCTCAGACGGTAGGGCATTCCTCCATGGGAACAATTCCGGGCTCAGCACCAAGCACCGAACTTGAGTCCACCCCTATGCAAGGTCCTCCTCAAATGGCTCTGGTTTCCAAGGCAGTACAAGGAGGGTAGGGATCTCCTCCTCTTACCAGTGCCCCTACGACTGCTAGGACCTTCTCCATCATGGAGAAGGACCTTGCTGAGGCTGGTACATCTGGCCAGGGGGCTCATGCCGGCGGAGGGGAGAAGCGGGTTCATTCCCCGCCCTCCTCTCGTAAAAAGAAAAAAAAGACTAAAAAGAGGGGGGGGGGGCTCCTCTCCATCCCTGGGGATGGAGGGGTCTGCCGCCACTTTGGTAAGCGACCAAGCCAAGATTGGCACATCCGGCCCCTCTGCTCCCCTGGGTGCAGAGCCCCTGACTAAGACCAAAGTGCTAGTGCGCAGAGCGGAGCCTCAATTACATCAGGGGCCCTCATTCCGAGATTACCTGGCATTTTAGAGCCAGCTGGCTTCAAACGCTTCCTGATTATTTGCTCCACTGATGGCAGCATGTTGGCTAAGGGCAACATGATCCATCAGAGGAGAGCTTTAGCTAGTGTGATTGGTAGAGCCAAAGGTGACCCGTTTCTCGGACAGGAGCCTTTTGCCGAATACATCGAATCCCTCCAAGGCGGCCATGATTAGTGCCCTTCGGACACTTGATGGCACGCCTGTGAGTGTGATGCACACACTACCATGAACTTTGTGAAAGGAGTAGTTTATGCAAGGGAACTCATGGACTACTCCATAGAGGACATCACCTTAGAACTGGCTGACCATGGGGCAGTCAAGGTTGAACATGTGATGAGAAAACAGGAAGGGGCTTCAAGACCCACCCCTACACTCTTCATCATGTTCAACTGTGGCAAGCTCCATGAGTCGGTACATGCTGGTTGGTAATGCTACCGTGTGAAGGCATTCATGCCACTTCTGCAGAGGTCCTATTACTGCCACCTCTTCGGCCATAGTACTCACTCCTGTCGACGTTCAAAGTTGGGGTTACCTGAAACCTGTGTAAGTTGCTCCAAGGCCACACACGATAAGTCCAAATCATGTGTGGCCAAGTGTGTCAATTGCGGAGAGCCACACCCCGCTTCTTCGAAGCAATGTGGTGTGTATCTCCTTGAGAAAGAAATCCTGGCTGTTCAGGTTCAGGATCGTTTTTCATTTCGCGAGGCTAAGGACTTGCGCCTGGCACTACCCGGGACGTCCTATGCCTCAATGTTGAAAAAGACACCCTCTGCTCCTGCCCCCTCCAGGCCTACAACTACCGTCGTTTCTGTGCCCATTCAGAACACTTCTGTGGGTTCTACCCACCCCGGGAACTCCCCTGGCTAAAACCGGGGATTCCCCACGCGTGACCGTTTTTCCGTAAGGCGAAACGGCCACGCGCCTCCACCGAGTCGTTAGACTCACAGGAGGCAACACCCCTGAAGTTGGTCGCCAGGCCAGACTGAGATAAGAATTCTCTATCTCAGTCGAGGAGCTTAGTTCGGTAGATGAGGCCGTTGAGTTCTCCGGCAACCTCATTACCGTGGGCCTAGCTACTTTTTCTAGAAGGTCTGGCCATTTTGCACGCTGACCACTCCCGTGGTCGTTAGCCGAGTGAGAGACGGCCCTCAAGCAGAAGCGCTATGCTTACATGCGCTATAAGCGCCACCCGAACGATTTCACTGTCTGTGAATTTCGTCGGGCTATGGCTAGGTTCCGGTATATTTCGAAGCACGTCCGCCGCTCTTCTTGGCGGGCATACGTGTCTTCACTTAACGGGAAAGACCCCTCTAGCAGAAGGGTGGAAGCGGATCAAAAGGATTCGGGGCAAGTTCTCGCAGGACCCCGCGTCCGTGTCGGAATCCTTCTCTACCACTTTCTCCGCATTCAATGCACGTCGTGATGTCGCGGAAGGCCGCCAGCTGGACTTTACCTGCAGAGGCGGAGAACCCTTCAACGACAGGTTTACTCTGAGTGAGTTGCATTCCGCTATTGCTTCATGCGCTGACACCACCCATGGTCCGGAAGATGTCCCGTACACCATGCTTCGACACCTGAACCTGTGTGAGCGAGGCATGGCCTTTCTGTTAGTTTTGTTCAACAGGATCTGGGTGGAGGGTCTCCTCTCGCATTCGTGGTGAATCGCTACTGTGCTTCCCTTTCGCAAACTGGGGAGAGATCACTCTACTCCGGCCAGTTTCCGCCTAATCTCTCTAACCTCTTGCGTGTGCAAGTTGATGGAGAAATTGGTAAATGTAAATGTTAGATTAGCCTTTTTTCCTGGACTGCGGAAGCGATCTGTCTTCTGCATAGTGTGGCTTCCGCAACTTCCATTCCACGTTGGATGCTCTGCTCCGACTGGAAAATGCCGTCTGCAAGGCTTTCCTTCGTAGACAGCACTACGCAACGGTGTTTTTCAATCTGGAGAAGGCCTATGATACCACATGGCGATACGGTATCATGGAGACTCTCCACACGATGGGGGCGAGGGTCACCTCCCAATGTTTATATCTGAATTTTTGCAAGATCGTCGATTCCGCGTATGGGTTGGGGGAGCCCTCTCTGGCCCAATGGAACAGCAAGAGGGTGTCCCGCAGGGAAATGTCCTTAGTGTCGCACTGTTTGCCCTGAGCATTAACGGCATCACCTCGGTGCTGCCGGAAGATGTTCTCGCTACGCTCTACTTTGACTACCTTTCGATCTCTTTTAGCGCAACCCAGATGCCAACTCTGAAGCATTGACTCCAACAGGCATTGAACCGCGTCTCTCGCTTTTCCGCAAGTTCCATTCCATGTTAGATGCTCTGCTCCGACTGGAAAATGCCATCTGCGAGGCTTTCCTTCGTAGACAGCACTACACCACGGTTTTTTTCTATCCGGAGAAGGCACTTCTGCCGCCATCCACGGCTCCACCCTGACCCAGACTTGTTTGTTAATGGGGTACGCCCGGAAGTGGTTGAATCGCACCGTTTCCTTGTTCTTGTATTTGACTGACGCCTCACCTGGGAGTCTCATTCGCAGCTTTAGGGTTTCTTGTACCCCCGCCATGGATATTCTCCGTTTCGTGACGTTCAGCGCTTGGGGCGCTGATAGGGCTACTGCCTTACTTTTTTATCGATTCTTTGTTCGTTCGAAGCTCGACTACGGATGCGAGTTTTATGCATTCGCAGCCGAGCGTGTATTGCGGAAGGTGGATTTGATCCACCACACCGGCCTTCGCCTGGCGACTAGGGCCTTCCGCACATCCCCCATTGAGAGCCTACTAGTCGATGCTCGGGAGATGCCACTCGCTCTATGCCGTGCACAGTGCATTATTCGCCTGTACGCGCGAGCCCGGTGCCTATGCTGCCGAGAGACGTCAGTCATACCAAAAGGGTTTAGGGCTAGGAAACTTCTTGGAGAGTTAGGTATAGCTCGCTCCGGTGGCGCCCCTGGTTTTGCCCAGGACGCCACCTTAGAGGGTACCACCTTTGCCTATTTGTCGCCACGCTTCTGCTCCCGAAGCTTGTACAGCGCCCTGAGTATTGCGTTCGACCCTTTTGGAACACATTTCGTGTCACACTGGGACTGTGCCAATGTATACGGATGGCTCCACGTCCCAAGAAGGGGTCTGCTTCCACGCCGTATCCTCTGTTTGAAGTCAGAAGGGCTCTGCCAGGCGCTGCGTCTGTCCTCACGGTCGAGCTGGTGGCAATACACCACTCAGTACGGGAGATTACGCGACGTGCCCGGTTCGGAGACCGGATTGTGATCTATAGCCATTCACAAAGCGCCTTGAGTGCTCTCAGGGCATTGGAATCTCCGCATCCCCCTGGTTCGCGATATCTCTGACGCCACACCACGGTTTTGGCGAGTCGTGCGTATGTCGAGATTATCTTCTGCTGGGTTCCTGGACATGTAGGAATTGCGGGGAATGAGGGCGCCAAAGAGTCAACGATTTTTATGCGACGGGACCAGCGTTTCGCTCTTCCTCACACCAACTACACGGCAGGAATACGGGCAGCTTGGCAAAGAAGATGGGAGAGGGTCGAAGGGAACTTAAAGTTGCGTGCCATTGCGCCGCGACCGTTCCCATGGACCTACCCCCGAATGCCGTGAAGGCTTCAGGTTGCTTTCTGTCGTCTTCGAATTGGGCACACTCGTGGGACGCACCGCCATTTGATGGAGGGCTCGCCAGCGCCCTACTGTGAAAACTGTTGTCCCCCAGACTGTTCGGCACATTCTTATTGAATGTCCCAGTCTGGGCGATTTCCGCGCACGTTACCTGTCCCGGTACCGGGATGGGCGGGGTCGCTACCGCCTGTCCCTTGTACTCGGGATGAGTGCGTGCACATTGGCTGGTGGACTTATAGACTTTTTGGGGGGAATGCCGGCCTTCTCCCCTTTATTTAACTAGGTTTTTTTGTTGTTTTCTTTGTAGGTTGCACGCTGCTGCGCCGGCGGGGGAGGCAGACCTCCCCCCAACGCTGGAGCTTGCTTCCTAATTGTTGCCATTTCCTCTTTTTATTGCTTTTGTTGTTTTTCATATTCTTATTTTAAAGTAGCTTAGTGCTAGGCTGTTGTGAGTGCAGCGACTTGTGCCCAAGTGGGCAGTCGCCAGGTAGGCTCCTAAAATTTAAAAAAAAAAATATGCTAAATAATACTTAAATAGGAATTATATATGCATCCAATCAGCAATAAATCCTAGTAAATATGGCAATTCTTTTTTTTTTTTAGTTTGTATTGAACCCTCTATTGATGAGAGAAAGAAACTGTCCTATTTGTTTGCAAGTTAGATCTGGATTTCTCCTCTTTGGCTGTGGGGTCGTCCTACCGAGTCTTCTTGCCCCAATCAATGCCTTTATGGTAAGTTCATCTAATAACAAAATATTTATTTTTAGAAATGAGATGAGAAAAAAAATGGGTATTCCCATTGTTAACCCCTTCTGCATGAATCTGCAGCGCCCTCGCACAGTGCTGTATACAGCATTTTATTTAAATTTAAATTTAGCCTATTCTTATGATGTTTGTTCATGTTGAGAATATCTTTCAAATAATTAATTAAAAAAACTTTTAAAATGATATATTGCTTACTCACCTAAATGTAATGTTTCCACCCTCATGATAAATCCATTGCTTCACATTCTTCATCACTAATTGAAATATAAGTGTCACTATCACTACTATCATTTGATTTATTGTCACTGCATAACTATAGTTACAACAAAAGCCAATAGTGGAAAAGCGCATGGAGATTGTCTCCAAACATGCCCTTGCCTTCCCTAGGTCAGGGAAGATGAGAAAAATTGAAGCACCTGTTTGACCCATGGAGCGGCTCCCCTCTCACCATTGACCATTGATATAGGCAGCATAGCCCCTTTGCCATATTTGGAGCCACTCTTGAGTAGCTCCACCTCTGAAAAGGTGCCCCTACAACCTCTTTTACCAGAGAGAAGGTTTACTCCTCCCGGGCCTATGGGTGCGGTGGCTTCCTCCTCATCCTCTTCTTTTGAGGCGGCTCCATCTCCCTAGGGGCCAGTGGCACCCCTTCCTTTCCTATTGCCGGCTACTGCTAAGAGAGAAGGCAAGTGGCTCAAAATTGACTGCTCCCTGTGGGAGTGGCTTAATAGGGCTAACCACTTTAGGGGAGCAAGAGATAGCAGGGCCTGTCAGTCTGTGCTCGCTAATGTCCTGCAGTCCAGCATTTTAAGATGACAGGAGTTGATGAAATTTGTCAAGGCAGAGTCCTCAATTAGGATCCTTGAATCTTTGAGGGGGGGGGGGGATGCTGCATGGAGCCCCCTTCTGAGATGGACATGGTCCCGAAGGCAACCCAGCCATATATGGCAGGATCTGCCATGGGGGTGAACCTAGACTCTGTGCCAAACATAACCTAGATCTGCCCATGTGCAAGCTTCTCTTCCCGTGGCTCTGGCGCCTGAGGACTCAGAAGGAGAGGATAGACCTCCTCCCACTGCTGGGGACCTTTTATAGTGAAGAACTCCATTTTAAAGGAGGATTTTGGGGGGGGGGGCTAACCATCTGGCCTAGGAGCTCCTTGTGGCAGTGGAGAGAAGCAGATTCATTTCCCACCCTCCTCTCCACAAAAGAAAAAGAAGCCAAGAGGATTAAAAGTTCCTCTCCCTCCAGGGAGGGATTTGTCCACTGCCGCTTTGGAAAACAATCCACACATCTGGCACTTAGGCACCCCCGAGTGGGTGGGTGGGTGGGGGCAGAGTAGGACCAAAGTCGCAAGTGTGCCTAGCGGACCCTTGATTTCGTCAGAGATCCTCATTGTGAGATTACTTGGCATTTTTTACTTTTGAGCACGCTTGCTTCAAACGCTTTCTGGTTATTCATTCCACTGATGGCAGCATGTTGGCCAATAGCAACATGACCAGTTTCGTGGACAAAAGCCTTCTGACATTTAATAGCTCGCCAGTGAGTGCGATGCCGCCCTCTACCATGAACTTCGATCAAAGAGGGGTTTACGTGAGGAAACTCATAGACTATTCCATTAAATATATCAGTTTAGAGTTGACTGACCATGGAGCAGTCAAGGTTAATCGTGTGATGAGAAAAGAGAGAGGGGCCTCAAGACCCACCCCTATACTCTTTATCATGTCGACCATGACAGCCTCCCTAAGTCTGTCCGTGCCGATTGGTATCGCTTCCGAGGGACGACATTTGTGCCACTGCTGCAGAGGTGGTACTACTTCCCCTTCCTGGGTCATACGAATTGCTCATGTAGATGTGCAAATTTGGGGTTGCCTGAAGTCTGTGCAAGTTGCTGCAAGGCCATATCTCTTGGAGAAGGAAATCCTGGCCATCGATGCTACGGATTGCCTTCATTTTGCCAAGCTAAGGACCTGGTTCTGGGGGTCTATACCTAAATTTTTAAAAAGGCAGCCTCTTCTCCTGGCCACTCCAGGCCTATGAATATGGTCTTTTCCATGGCCATTCAAAACATCTCTGCAGGTTTTACTCACCCCAGACATTTCCCTGGTAGAGCTGGCGGTAGAAAGGGTTCACACCCAACCTAAGCTTAGAACAGGGCTCCCATCCCCTACCCCCGCATGACCTTTTCCCGTAAAGCAAAATGGGCACGCGCCTCAGGAGGCTACACCTCTGAAATTGGTCATGAAACCATCCTCCGCAGTTCCTAAAGTTTCCCACCGAAAGGAAGTCGGCACCAAAGGAGCTTCAGCTCCTACGCCCCAGCCAAGGCTGAACTGAGGGGCTCGGAGACGGTGAATGCTCCAAAGCCATCCCGTCCGCTGAAGGTTTTGAGGTGAAGGGAGGAAAAACTTGCATAGTGAGACTAACATCTCCTAATAAATCCTCTATATAGACTGCGCCTTCAGTGCCTTGTTCGGTCAGCGGTGCCGAGTTCTGTCTCCCGGAAGCATATGGGCATTCTGCGAGGGTCCCTCTGTTTGAAATCAGTGGGTCTCTTCCAGGCGCTGCATCTATCTTCACGGCTGAGTTGGTTTCAATACACCGTTCGGTACATGAGATCAGGCATCGTGCCCAGTTTGGAGACTGGACTATGATCTATAGTGCTGAGTGCTCTCGGGGCAGTGGAATCTCCACAGACTCTGGTTTGCGATATCCGTGATGCCATGGTTTCCACGAGCCGGGTCAATGTCGGGATTATCTTGTGCTGGGTTTCTGGACACATGAGAATTGCGGGGAATGAGTGGGCCAAAGAGTCCTCAAGGACTGGGCAACCAGACCAGCATTTTGCCACATCAATTACATGGCAGGAACCCGAGCTGCTTAGCAAAGTAGATGGGAGGCTGCCTAGGAAACTTTAAAGTTGCGTGCCATTGTGCCGCGACTGTTCCCATGGATCTCTGCCCCCCCCTCCCCCTATGCCACAACGGCTTCAGGTTGCGTTCTATTGTCTTTGAATTGGAGACACTCGCAGACCCCCATTTGATGGAGCACTCTCTTTACCTTATTGTGATGACTGCGTTCTCCCCCAGACTGCTTGGCACATTCTTGTAGAATGTCCCAGTCAGGGTGATCTTTGCGCACATTACCTGTGGTCTCTACCACTTGTCCCTTGTACTCGGGACACCGCCTCTGTTCCAGACGATATCCTGTATGCCATGCCTCAATGCCTGACAAGTGAAGCATGGCCTTTCTGTTAGATTTGTTCAACATGATCTGGACAGAGAGTATCCTCCCAGACCTGTGGCTAATGGCTACTGTACTCATTTTTCGCAAATTGGGGAGAGATTACTCTAACCCGGCCAGTTTCCGCCCAATATCTCTAACCTCCTGCCTGTTCAAGTTGAAGAAATTGGTAAATGTTAGATTAGCCTCTTTTCTGGACAGTGGAGGCTATCTGTCTTCTGTAAGTTCCACTCCACATCGGATGCTCTGCTCCAACTGGAACATGCTATCTGTGAGACCTTCCTTTGTAGACAGCACAACCGTGTTCTCTCAAAATAATGTAATTTCAAAACTAATGATTTGAGATAATTTAAATTTTTCAATTGAAAGGTTGTTTGTGTATTGAGTAAAGTGATTTGATGAATTATTCAGATATCATGGTTTTAATTAAAACTCCAATTTAACTGTTATTTTATAAGTTTTTTTATTTTAAGTAAACAGAAAAAAAACTTTTATATTCTGGAAAAACAACGCAAAGTAAGTTACGTCATTTTATCAGAACAAAATGTGTACTTTTCTTGTCTGACGAAGTGAAAATGAGTTTCTTTTTCTTCACTATATTTTCACAATGGCCCAGGACCATTCTGTTATTACTGGACAGGTCCAGGAGCTGGTCCTGGACCTGTCCAGCTATAATTGGAAATATTGTTTTCACAGTATTGCATAAAGGTTTTATTTGAAAAATGATGGATGAAATAAATTTTATTTGAAAAATGATGGATGAAATAAATTTACTTTTATACAAACTATTATGATTATATTTCTGGTAATGCATCAATTACATAACTAAAACGATAGCCTTTTAGAATTGAGTAGAAAAATGATTGCATATATGTATCATAAAGATTCGTAAATTTCAACTTAATTTATACTATTGACTAAACTAAAGAAAATAGAACTTGTATTCATGAGGAATATTTATACATTTTTCTTACACTGTAAATGAAGCTTATTATTATTTAAAATCAGTTTGAAGGTCATTTGATTTTTCAAGTTCTTGCAGCTATGACCAATTACACCAATATCATCCATAAAATCACTGATTGTGCTTTTCTGTTTTAATGCCTTGCTAATGCAAGCGTGCACACTGTCACATGGCATATAAGAATGCCCAGGTTCAAAGTATTTTATTGTAATTGTTACTGTCTCAACTTTGGGTGTATTTATTAGTTTCACTAGAGTTAAAAATAGAAGCCAACATTTATTTTGACTTGCACAGTTATCAGCATAGATAATAATTTCTCGTTTCTCTTTGAGCTTCTTTAAGAAGAAAATCGCAATAAACACTTGCAATGTCAGCTGCTGAACATCCTGCCTCTCATTCATGCCACAACACAGCCCAAGCATTTGCATTTTTACCTGGCTGGGCAAATGTTTCATTAAAGAGAACAAGCTTTCTTGAAAAATAGTAATCTTTAGTCCGTACTTTAGGCATTAACAACGCTTTCTGCATGTCAATTGTTATAACAAATACATCCTTGCATTCTGCATCAGAATGAAGCCCCATTCTGCATTGTTTCGCATTTTCTAGGTATACAGGGATCTGACTGCAATGAGCATAGTCACAATTGGTACATGAATGATCCTTTTCTTTATGCTTTTCACTATGTTCCATACAAAGTGCACATTTATCTTGATCAGAAATGCTTGTTGATATTTTCAAACCTTGAAAAACTTTGAAAATGTATGGCCAAGTGCACATTTTGTAAACCAGTCCATTATTTGATTCTTCAATATAATGATTGAAAATCTTAATAGGGGTAACATCAGGTGGTATGTATCTACGGTTTGGGGCATGAGCTTGTCTGTAATGAGACACGCAAAGCTTATAATAAGACTCAATAAATTGTATGAGTTTAGTTCTATATATAAGCTGGAGGTGGTTTTCCTCTCATGTCTAGAAAGGTATCAACTGATGGATCTATTTGATGCTTTTCATTTGCATTTATCACTGCTCTTACAACTGAATCATGCTTATATTGAATCATGCTTATATCCAATAGTAGAGAGAAAAAAAACTCCTTGCAAACTTCTGTTTCTCTATGATGCAATACCTACTGATTTTTGCTGTTGTTTAACATTTTGTACAGATCTTCTGATGAAATCACATCTTCTTTGTATGTCCAGTGTTCAGTATTCTGAGTGGATGCACATTCTTTCTGATTCAATTATTTTGAAAAAAACATTTGCTTTTGCATGAACATAGAGGAAGCAAAGGGTGTTTGACTTTCTGTCCTTCGCAGGACTCGTCTGTTTCATCATGACTGCGCGTTCTTGTTGAACGTTTCGGAATAGCTTCCACTGCATCTGAAAATATAAATACAGGTATATAATTACCATTTGAAGCTTGTTGTGAGTGAGTGCCTCTCACAATAGGTCTTGCCATTTTATCGACTCACTCTGTTCTGCAAAATTTCATCTGTTGTGAGCATGTCAGATTTCCTTCATCTAAAGGTTCATCAACACAAGAAAAAGTTGGACTTCGGGAAGTTTCTGATACTCTAACTGTTGTAAGCTCTGTGTAGCTTTTTTCTGGCTCTTCTTCGATGTCAACTCCTGTAACAAGTAAAAAAAAAGAATGGAATAGAAATTAGAAAAAATTTGCATGTTCATTTAAAGGTTACATGCGCCACGAATACTGATAATATAGATGATATTCAGGTTGTATTTTAAACATTATTGTGACAAATTACACGATTGTTTTGACGTTTTCATCACATCTGAATATGTGCATTCACAGTAACAAGTGTATCGCTACCATGTTATCTAGTATTTATCAAACTTACATTATTAAAATTTACTGATATAATGATTAAATTGTAGGGGCTTAAATGAATAGACCCAAAACCATAACATCGTTTCAGTATAGCTATTTTAATCATTGACACAGCTTTACCTATTCAGAATAAAAATCTTAAGTTCCTTACACAAATCTATCCTCGGCTTTAGACAATACTGACTATGTGACACGGCTTGCATTTATTTTTTTTCCTTTTATAGATCTCTCTCTAGATCAAGTAATATAAAAATTTTACAAACTTGTAATATTTTTATACCTTTGGCTGAAACCAGCAGAAAACAATTAATGATGCACTCTATTTAACCTAGCTACATAAAATTAATTAAATTTAATACAAAAATTTCTAGTAAAATATTAGATCTGCTCAATCTGCAACATGCAGTGTTATTAGCATTAGATAAAGTTCATTTACTCAATAGAGAAATCTTTAAATAAAAAAATTCATTCAATTTTTAGTTCAAAATCAGTGACTGTATTCTAATTTTTTAAGTACAATTTACTGTCACATTTGCTGTTATAGTACAACTAAAAACATAACTATTCCTTACCTATTAAAGGTCCATTTTTTCATCTAGAGATACTAAAATTGCACACAGAGAATGGCAGCTATATTCAGGTTCCATTTTGGTCAAATATATGCGATCAAAGCGATGCGTATTAAATTTTATGTTAAGAATTGCCTTATTATCAGTCCGATCAAGAAGTGAGTGACATGAACACTGCTGCTGCAACTTTGAGATTGAATGTTAAATCATGTATTCAATTCTTTTATAGCAGTCTAATTCAGCATGCTTAAATCTAAGAATTAATGTATCATTTTGTTCAGACTCTTTTTTAATTGTCTTCATGCACCGGCTTGGTATTGGATTGTGACATCATGTGTCGAATGATAGGCTGCGCGCCTGCAGCTGCAGCCCTGGAATACCCTATCTAACACGTTCTAACATCTTATATTTTGTAAAAACGCAGTAAAATCATTTAAGCTCCTTTTTCATGACATCAGCGAGCATTATCGTTCCTTAAAGGATTATGTGGTGTTTTACTGTACCATTCATGAACAAACACAAGCAAATGTGTTGTTTATGGCCTCTTCTACCTCCGTATGTATGATGGATAGACAAATTTGACCCTTAGGATATTATAAAATAAGGTTCAGTGATTCAAAAGCATGTTCCGAGAAAATGACGCATTTGACTTTGCGTTGTTTTGTCAGCACTACACCACAGTGTTTTTCAATATGGAGAAGTCCTATGATGCCGCATGGCGATACAGTATTATGGAGACTCTCCACATGGTGGGGGGTGAGGGGATGCCTCCCAATATTTATATCTGAATTTTTGCGAGATTGTCGATTCCGCCTACTGGTGTAGGAGAGCCCTCTCGGACCCAATGAAGCAGGAAGAGGGTGTCCTCAGTGTCACACTTTTCCTTGAGCATCAACGGCATCACCTTAGTGCTGCCGGAAGATGTTCTCTCTCGCTACACTATGTGGATGACCTTTCGATATCTTTTGGCGTGGCCCAGATGCCAACTCTGGAGCGTCGACTCCAACAGGCATTGAACCGGGTCTCGCCGAAGCACATAGGCTTCGGCTCTTCTTGGCCAAGACTAAGGTGGTGCACCTCTGCCGCCATCCACGCCTCCACACTGACCCAGACTTATTTCCCAATGGGGTGCCCCAGGAAGTGGTGGATTCGCACCATTTCTTTAGGCTTTTATTTGACCAGCACCTCACCTAGGAGGCTCATATTAGCAGCCTTAGGGTCTCTTGTGCCTGGAAGCTAATCATACCCTACTGCCTTACTTTTTTATCAATCCTTTGTTCGTTCGAAGCTCGACTACGGATGTCTGTTCTATACATCTGCAGCCGAGCGTGTATTGCGGAAGGTGGACTCGATCCCCGACACCGGCCTTCTCCTGGCGACCGGTGCCTTCCGCACTTCCCTCATTGAAAGCTTACTTGTCGATGCTGGGGAGATGCCACTCGCTGCACCGTGCACAGTGCATTATTCGCCTGTACTCGATCCCGACGCCGACCTCAGTCGCCAACAGCTCTCACCCCATCCGCAGCTGATCTCGACAGTACCTATGCCCCCAAGAGACGTCAGTCATACCCTAAGCCCTTGGGGTTTAGGGGTAAGAAACTTCTTCGAGAGCTATGTATAGCTCTCGGGCCAGTGGCGCCCCTGGTTCTGCCCAGGACGCCACCCTAGAGGGTGGCTATTTGTCGCCACGCTTCTGCTCCCAAAGCTTCTATAGCGCCGGAACACACTTCGTGTCACACTGGAATCGTGCCTGTGTATACGTATGACTCCAAGTCCTAAAAGGGTGTCAGTTTCCACCCCGTATCCCCTCTGTTTGAAGTCGGCGGTGCTCTACCGGGCGCTGCGTCCGTCTTTACGGCCGAGCTGGTTGCAATACACCGCTCGGTGCGGGAGATAACGCGACGTGCCCGATTCGGAGACTGGATTGTGATTTATAGTGACTCACAAAGCGCCCTGAGTGCTTTCGGGGCATTGGAATCTCCGCATCCCGTAGTTCGCGATATCCGTGACGCCACGCCACGGTTTTGACGAGTCAGGCGTATGTCGAGATTATCTTCTGCTGGGTTCCTGGACATGTAGGAATTGCGGGGAATGAGGGCGCCAAAGAGTCCGCGAGGACTGGGCTACCAGACCAGCGTTTCGCTCTTCCTCACACCGATTACATGGCAGGAATACGGGCTGCTTAGCAAAGAAGATTGGAGACGGTCGAGGGGAACTTAAAGTTTTGGGCCATTGCACCGCGACTGTTCCCATGGACCTACCCCCCAATCCTGCGACGTCTTCAAGTTGCTTTCTGTCTTCTCTGAATCGGACACACTCGCGGGACGCACCGCCATTTGATGGAGCACTCGCCTGCGCCCTACTGTGAAGACTGCGTTGCATGTTCCTGCACCAGGTGGAGGCTGGCCTACCCCCAATGCTGAAGTGCGCCTCCTTGCTTTTTGGGTTTGTTTTCTTATTTATTTATTTTTTAGCTTTATTTGTTATTTACATATTGTTGGGGGGGGGGGGTTACTTGTTTATTAATATACCCCAGTAGTAAGTTGTGTCATGTACGGCGACTTATGCCCAAGCATGCAGTCGCCAGATGGGCTCCCAAAATTTAACGCAGACTTTTTTACCTCTTCTTATGGAATATTTATAGGATCTGTGGCTGAGGGTTTTAGAATGACTACCACTTTTAAGCTCTGGACTGGTAGGCAGTTAATTTTGTTACTGATCATTAGCCATCCAGAAATCTTGATTCTTTGAGGTAACTCTTTGCCCCATATGAATTGACCATACCCAATCAACCCCTCTCCATTTATCTTCTACAGAGGGCCCTCTTGTCAATCCAATGTTTTATCTCAATCTAGATTATTTCCTTTTTATAATTTTACGACTATTTATCCAAGTTTGAACTTATTTTTCATTTTTTTTAACCTTACCATGGAGGTACATGTTATTTATTGCTTTAGTCTATATTTTAATTTGTAATGTTAGAATGAATATTTTAAAAAAATGATTGCTAGACTGCTGCCAGCAAACATATTTTTTAATCTTAATATATGTTTTTCTGATGACCTCAGATATACATATATTGAATACAGTATATGATAAAACTAGATACTAGTCAAATTTTTTCATAGGGTTTGTCTTTATGATGCATTTTATTTTTTTCTCACTTCTTTGGTTTTGGGGGATTTTTTTTTCAGACAGCCAATCGGTATTACACATACGCCATTCCAAATTTAATGCAGGCTCCGCTGGAAAATCTGCGATTAGCTTTGAAGATATTTAAACCATTGGGTCCCATGTTAACACTCTATAGCACTATTACAGTAAGTCCTTTCCTCCTTTCTTTTAATTCATTATAAACTTTCATTGAATATCAACTTTTACGCATTTATTTTTAATAGGTTTGAAAATGTCTCTCCCCTACAATAAAACATTTAAAATTGATTAAGATTTAGGACAAAGTATAGTTGGAAGGTAAAAAGGTTAATTGTTATAATGAATATGAATAGATTGGTTGGAAATGAGAAAATTTTGGTGTACATGTATGCAATAGAAATGCAGATAGGATTGTGGGATTCTATTGTGAAAATTGTGTATGTCACAAACATATACTTTTAGCACATAATTATACAAAATTGTATGTAGGAGAATGAAGGAGAATTGTAAAACTATGATTGACTTGATCTTAATAAATAAAGATATGCCCAGAGTACAGTTTGTGATGTGAAAGTTGTAAAGAGCTTGAATTAGTACATCAAATTGGGATGTGAAAGTTGTAAACAGCTTGAATAAGTACGTCAACTTGTATAATTATCTTGGTAAATTCAACCCGGTTGATTGAGTAAGAATTAGGCCATGAATATACATATATACAGTAAATTGGGAGGAAAGAAGTATAAAAGAGAGAATTATTCTAGAAGAACTGTAGGTTTCTTAAAGGAATTATAGTGAAAAGTGTCTTTGCCCTAACTTGTGGGTGCTGAATGGTGGAGAGAAGTAGGAAAAAAGTGAGAAGTGTGCTAGAAGATGAAAAAAAGAATGATGCAAATGAAGGATTTGGGCATAAGTCGTTGAATCAAGAAATAAATACAAATATTAAAAAATAATGGTAGTGTTTAGGTAGGCAGCATCATTTTGTCCCTTACACCATGGATGAAATCGCATGAATGGATAATAAAATGCACATAAAGATCAGAATGACATGTGAACCCAAAGGCACCATGGGCTGGTCTTCTTGGGAGGAGTTGGGGATCATATTGTGTTTTGGGCACCAACCAGCGATGGTAGAACCCTTCATGACTCCAGGGGGTGGAGGCTAGTCCCCATTTCCTGTCAGGGGTATATGGATATGAGTGCCCACATAGGGGACACCATTACTCCATCACAGGGCTTTGGTGCAGGGGAGAGAGTGAATATGTTGGATTGTTAAGATGGGAAGGGAAATAGTAGTTGTGTTGTGATTGGCTCTGCATGACGATGATGCATCTGCACTCACTCAGATCTAACCCCACCCTGTCGTATCCACCAGGCTAGCGAGAGCACCTTGGGGAGTGTATAGAATAGCAGTGAGAATTAGGTAAGTTGAAAAGAGCTTCATCCTGTGTCTAATGTGAATGTTCATTGTGCTGGCATGGTAAGAGGTGGTTGCCACAGTAGCAAACCCATCACTTTAGAAGTGAAGTAGACATAAAGTTAAAGAGTGGGAAAGGGACTGGTGTCTATGTTAGTTGGTGAGACACTTAAGAGTTTGGGAAAGTGGTAAGGTAGATGTGTATGTTATGATGACAGGCATATTCATATTCAAGAGCATCTAAGTAAATTATAACTGTACCAAAGTGTAAAAGTAGTTTGAGTGTAATTGGAAAGTTTATGGTATGATATTGTGAGTGTGCATATGTGTAGAAAAAAATTATGGTCTAATTCGAGGTGAGTAAGTTAGTTTTAGATCTGAGAGATGTGTAGATCATGTTTTCCTCTTTGCTAGACCCTGTAAAGGTTAATAGGCCTCTGCTGTGGAATGTTTGGAGGTTATATGGTGTTGGTTGTCTGTTGAAAGCATGAAGAGGAAGGCAGAGTGAAGAGTGGATGGATCATGAGTGGTTTAATATAGATTAGTTTGGGCCAAGTGTGTATAATGACACTTGCTTTTTAGCATGTGGATATGGCTGGTGTAATGAGAGAAGTATAGTCTAGTGGATACGGCCTTTGTCTTCTAATGCCAAGTTGCCAGATTCAATCCCAAGCGAGAAAGGGTACAAACGTCAGCGCATTTAAAGGGCTGGGCAGCGATTGGTGGACGCACTGTGCTAACTCTCAGGGGTAGGTAAATTTTACACACGTTATCACACATACAGCCAATCACAACACTTCTGTGTTGATATGCAGGGGGGTGGGGACCATGTATACCCTTACCCATGATAGTTGGAGGAGCGCCATATTCCCCGCCCTGAGTGCCCGCACTTAAGCACCCTCTAGTACGGCCTCTCGACCCAGTGCCCGTAGCTGTCTACCATTACTGACATCTTGTTTGCTGGACTGTGGCTTTACTTCTCCTACTATTCTCGATCTTGTCTACATTCGCCATTGTCTTTTCAGATTTCTCCTTACCTATTTCTGACCCGCAAGAGGGTAGCTTTCGTGGAGCCGCTTATCCCTCTTTATTACATACCATAATCTATCCCTTTTTCCAACTTTTCGTCTTACTATCCAGAAATGTTCTGGTGGCTCGGCGCACTTTCGACCTATTACCCGAACCTGACCGAGTGACAGGATACACTGCGAAGTCCCTACCTACTACGAGGGCCGAAAACCGGATGGCTAGGGGTAGTATTAGGGGCAGGTGTTGCTTAGTTGCGACTCACATCCCCGCTTTCAGTACACATCTATAAGATGTGGCTACGCTGGCAACATCCTTTATGGATGAAAGCGTCGGGACAAAGTCGTTGTATGAGTCGGGTTGTCAAGGCGTATCTTAGCTCGCATCCGCAGGCCGAGTCGGTGTTGATAATCACATTCTGGACGTTTCTGATCCTATGGGGACTTTTCTCTTTGCCTCGCCAGGCATTGAGAGATCATATTATCTATTTTCATGCATCTTTTTCTTTTTCAAAATTGTTAACATAGCTACAAGAGAGGAAATATCATTAATGAGCTCAGAGGCGAAAGGAGAGCCGCCTCCAAGTGCAGCCTCGCCCCCTCTAGAACTTTCCCTGTACCATCTTCTAAGATGACCTCGGGCAGCTCTACCTCTTAAAAAGAGGAACCCCCTCTGCTTTGTAGGGTCCCCTCCAAGTCTCTTCCAGCGGAGAGGGGTTTTCTCGATCTCTTATGTCTACGGGTAAGGTATTTCCCCATTTATCTCGATCAGAGTCGTTCCTGAGCGACTCTTATCTTTACCTTTCGCAGTGGTTCGCCAAAGAATGCAAAAACAGCGCCGATTAGACTCCCGCTCACGGTGACGGCAATTGGACTGAGCGAATCCATTTAGGGGGACAACGGATAATGGGATCGTCTGGGTCTTGCCCCTCTCCCAGGTTCTGCGATCCACGATTCGTGACCTTGCTAGGGCCGGTGTCTCTGTCGCCCACTTTTTTGCGATGGAGGTCGGCATGCCGGCCCCGACATGCTGTGCTTCAATAGGCTACAGGTCTTCCACAAGGGGGATATTCCTTGTGTAACATGTTACACTCGGTACGTCGAGGAGCCGCCCGTCCCCCAGCCTGAGTCCAAATTCGGGAAGCCCCGTCACTGGGTTGATTTGAATTCTGACGATGCCTGGGTAAGTTGTTTAGTGCGCCTACCCCTCGCTCCCTCTTAGCATTCCTCTTTTTTCTACGACTCTCCCTTTAACCCTCAGTCTAGGCTTAAAAAACTGACTAGCAACCTAGTATCGTGTCAGAGAGAGGATTTGGAACCTCTATAAATAATGCCCTTTAACGCCAGCAGGTCGCAAGAGACAAGTACTTGAGGGACCCTGTGTTTTGGGGCTTGATAATGTGAAGATCTGTTTTGTCCAAATAACCCCTTCCCTGTGTTTAATGGGCTGACCACCATTCAACGGCCCTCCCAGGGTGCATAATGTTGTACTGCTTATGGGTGGCGGGGGGCTTACTGCCCTGTTGGCTACCAAACCAATGAAAAGTATCAGGTCCCGTCTCTGGGTCTGGTACAACAGATTTTCAGATATTGGCCCTCCTGTCGACGATTAGTACCACCTAGTATGGAAGTCCACGCTGTCGACCTATCTCTTTACCTGCTCAGTTGGGAGCTGTGGCCCTTAGGGATCGACAGGTCCACTAGGTAACTTCTGGTTGGTGCACAGGTGCGAACACCAAACTTCCACTTTTCACCGAGATAAGGTAGGCGGAAGCGGCTGGACGCGGGATATACCCCACCAATCTTTTTTTCTCTACTTTCCTTTTCGGATTAAATTCACGTCGAAATCCTCGCCCGACCTTGGTGTTAGGGCAGTCGAGGTAAAGAGCAACAGCACCGCTTCAACCGCTGTAGGAGCTGTCCTAAAAGCATTTGTCTGCGGCAGAGGGAAAAGGGTCCAACTCCACTGATGGAGTTGGACCCTCAAAGAATCTTCGAGCGGTGAGGGCGTTTATCTCCATTAGCGACGGGTTCGGGGTTTTCCCCTTATCCCCTTTTGTAGAGTTACCTCCAGGCGGATCCCCCTTCTCTTTGGCAGACGCCATAAGACCACAGCGAGGCAGGAATATACATCGTATCAGTCCCCCTCCCCCTTCCTCCCGATGATGGCAGGTGAACTACCTCAACCTCCCTTGGGGGATAAGAGGCGGCGTCGTCCCCTAGACCTCTTCCTCCGCGGGGAATCCTGGTGACGGGCGGGTCTGCTACCGTTTTGCCAAGTGAAGAGAACAAGGCGGGCACGTCCAGCTCCTGGGCGCCTCTGGTGGGGAGATCTAAACAAAGACCAAAGTTGCAAGTGCGGTGAGTGGAGCCTCGAATACGTCGGGGGCACTGTGTAGATTGCTCTAAGATCTTACACGATGTCTTTATCATGTGCCACCAAGTGTGTCAATTGCGGCGAACTGCACGTTGCTTCCTCCAAACATTGTGTCGCGTATTTGGTGGAGTAGGTTCAGGATGCGGACACACACTCTTTTCGCGAGGCTTAGCAACTTGTTCCTCTCTGAACCTGTGACGTCCTATGCCTGCAAATTTAGGCAAACACCCTCTGCTCATGCCCCTTCCAGCCCTACCAGTGCGGTCGCTTCCGCGCCCATTCAGAACAGTTATGTGGCTTTTACCCCCCGGCGCTCCAATGGTAGAACTGGAAGCTCAAATTGGAATTGGTCATACCCCACCTCGGCTAAAACCACATTCTCTATCCCGGATGCTGCTACGCCAGCATGCAATGCAGGTCGTGATGTTGCTAAAGGCCGCCGACTGGACTTTACATTAAGACACTGAGAATCCTTTAACGACAGGTTTACATTGATTAAGTTGCGTTCTGTTCTCGTTTCGGGCGCAGACACCGCCCCTGGTCCGGACGATGTCCCGTATGCCATGCTTCAACACATCGGTCAGCGAGCATTGCATTTCTATTAGATTTATTCAACAGGATCTGGACAGAGGGTATCCTCCCAGACTCCTGGCGAATGGCCTCTGTGCTCTCTTTTTGCAAACAGGGGAGAGATGATTCTACCCCAGCCAGCTTCCACCCAATCTCTAACCTCCTTCATATACAAGTTATGGAGAAATTGATAAATTTTAGACTAGCTTTTTCCTGGACAGCGGAGGCAATCTGTCTTCTGTACAGTGCAGCTTCCGCAAGTTCCACTCCACGTCGGATGCTCTGCTCCGACTGTAAAATGCCGTCTGCGAGGCCTTCCATCTTAGACAGCACCTCGCCACGGTGTTTTTCGATCTGGAGAAGGCCTGTGATACCGCATGGCAATACGGTATCATGGAGACACTCCACACGATGGCGACGAGGGGATGTCTCCCAATATTTATATCTGAATCTTTGCGAGATCATCGATTCCGCGTACGGGTGGGGGTGCCCTCTCCGACCCAATGGAGCAGGGAAGTGTCCTCAGTGTTACACACTGAGGACACTGAACATCAACAGCATCACAACGGTGCTGCTGGAAGATGTTCTCTTTTGGCGCGGCCCAGATGCCATCTCTGGACTGTCGACTCCAACACGCACTGAAATGCTACTCTCTCTTTGCCGAAACGCACAGTTTTCGGTTTTCCTTGCCCAAAAGTAAGATGGTGCACTTCTGCCGACATACTCCGCTTCACGCCAACCCGGACCTGTTCTTAAACGGGGTTCGCCTAGAAGTGTCTCTAGTACCCACCTCATGAACATTCTTCGTTACGTGACATTCAGCACCTGATTCGAAACTCGACTCTGGATGCGAGTTTTATGCATCCGCAGCCGAGCGTGTATTGCGGAAGGTGCACTCGATCTACCACACGGGCCTCCGACCGGTGACCGGTGCTTTCTGCACGTACCCCATTGAGAGCCTACCTTTCTATGCTGAGGCGATGCCACTCACTATTCGCCGGTCACAGTACACTATACGCCCGAGTCCAGTGCGTGCCTCAGTCACTAGCGGATCTCACGGTATCCGCAGCCTATCTCGACGGCTGCTATGCCGCCGAGAGACGCCATTTATACCCTAAGCCGTCTGGGTTTAGGGCTATGAAACTCCTTCGAGAGCTTAGTGTAGCTCTTGGGCCGGTGGCGCCTCTGGTTATGCCCAGGACGCCTTTCTGGAAGGTACCACCTTTGACTATTTGTCACCATGTCCCTGCCCAAATGCTTCCACAGTGCTGGGAGTATTGCGCTCGGCATTTTTGGACCGCACATCGTGTTGCGCTATATCTCTGCCAGTGTATCCGTATGGCCCCAAGTCCCAAGATTGGGTCGATTTCCACGCTTTTTCCGATCCGTTTTAAGTCTGCAGGACTATACAAGGCGCTGCCACTGTATTCATGGCCGAGCTGGTTGCAGTACACCACTCGGTACGGGAGATAACGCGTCGTGCCCGGTTTGGAGAGCGGATTGTGGTCTATAGCGATTCAAAAAGCGCCTTAAATGCTCTCGGTGCATTCGACTCTCCACACTCCCTGGTTCGAGGTATCCGTGACGCCACGGTTGCTGCGAGCAGGATTTCGATATTATCTTCTGCCTGCTGGATTCCTGGAAATGTGCGAGTTGCGGGGAATGAGTGCGCAAAGAGTCGGTGAGGACAGGGCGACTAGACTAACGTTTGGCTCTTCCTCACACCGAATACATAGCAGGAATCAGGTCAACCCTCCGGGGTGCTTGGCAAAGTATATGGGAGACGGGCGAGGGGAACTTGAAGTTGCGTGCCATTGCACCGCGACTATTCCCATGGTCCTACCCCCTAATGCCGCGACGGCTTCAAGTTGCTTTCTGTCGTATCCGAATTGGACACTTGAGCGGGACACCTGCACTTTATTGCCGATGACTGCGTTGTCCCCCCAGACTGTCCGGCACATTCTTGTTGAATGTCCCAGTCTGGGTGAGACTTTGCATACGTTAATTGTCCCGGTATCGGGATGAACGGGGTCGCCTTCGCTTGTCCCTTATACTCGGGATGGGTTCGTGTACATAGACTAGTTGACTTCTTAGAAGAGTCTGGCCTCCTCCATTTTATTTGACTGTTGTAGGTTGCAAGTTTCCACGCCGAGAGAAGGCGAACCTCACCCTGATGCCATAACGTGCTTCTTGTTTTTGTTCCTTGTTCCTCATTTTGTTTCGTGTTTTTTTTTGCGAATTTTAGAATAGCCTAGTACTAGTTTCGTATTTTAAGTACGGTGACTTATGCCCTTAAAGGCAGTCGCCAGATGGGCGAATTTAAAAAGAAATTAGTCGCCTTTTATGATACGCACCGGAGGACGGTAATTAGGGCCCAGCGAAGACCTTAAGGTTGACCCTTGCACACCGCCTCCTTGCCGTATCCTACGGAGTCTGTGGCTTTGTGGAATTTAAGAGAAAGAATTGATGTCGCTCTTTGAAGTGTTTGCATGATATTTACGACAACCAAGATGCGAAAACTAACGTGGGCATCTCTGCCCGAAAGTTCTTATAAAGAAGGGTACACAGAGTAGCTTTAAGCGCATAACTATTGGGATCGGGGAGGGGGGCAACAGTGACGGGCAGGCCCATCCGGGTTGATGACTCTTGGGCTGCGCCCCTTAGGTAGTCCAGAGAGGCGGGGAAGAGGATGCGGCTTCGCCGGTGGGCAACAGATTGAAGCACGCTTTCCTCTTTCACATCACACAAGGCGATGCAGTCACTTTTTAATTCACTCAGGTTCTGTCACTCTTTAACTCACACAGGTTGTTTTTCTTTCAATCACACAAGTTCTGTTTTTCTTCTCACCTCCATGGCCACACAGAGCAATACTCCAAAACCACCGCAATTTTCATTTTCTCCTGGATTGATTCAACATATCCCGAAAATCGGCTGAAATCTCCACATCTACGCAACTCTTCATCCACATTAAAACCAACTCTTATGGCTTCATACATTTCACCCGATCTTAATCATTCTTCAGAGTCCCCCTCATGCCTTTCCGCCATTACCACCCCTTTTCTTCTTCATCTCTTTTAACTTCCGATCAGCCCCTTCAGGAGGCGCTATAAAATCCCACAGCACGTAACACTCCTTCCACTAGCCTGGTTCCTCACAACAGCCTCACAGCAGGCGCCGCCCCACTTAATCGTAATGATGGGGGCCACCAGCACAGGCTGCATGATCAAAGTCTTTCTCGCCTTAATCCCCCCATGGGGTCGGAGAGAGCAGAGGGAATCTGTTCCTGGGAAGCAATTAATAACAACTGTCCTTTTACCGTCCAAGGGTTGGTAACCGTTGAGGAACGAACGAACTGCGCATATCGTCGTCCTCTTAACCCAAGCTCCGCGCTCTGGAGGGTAATTTTGATTCCTTTTCACAGTTCGGCTCCGGAATGCTTCTCGCTTATTTAGAGGAGACAAATTATCACCGAGTGATGCTGAAATTGAGCGAGATGGAAGCCCAACTGATGGAAAGAAAATCTGCAAAGCGATTAAAAGAAACTTGATTTCTAAACTGTATATAGTAATTAATATTAAACCTTGTATATGTTTTAAATTTGTAACTACATTTTTCTGTCTATCTGTTAGTAATTTGAGCTTATTCGAGTGAATCATTATTATATATTCAAGAAATGAAACCGAAGTACGCAAATGTCCGCCAGGTTATTGAAGAGGTTCGTAAAGAAAGGGAAAGTGTTTGCAAGGTACATTGATACAGTGGCTAAAGAGGAGACTACGCAAATCTTCAGTGGTGGCGCTAAATAAATAAATCGACCAAATATCCGTAGCTATAGAAGCCACATGATGGTAATAATTTGGATTTTTTTATAGCGTTCTTCAAGGACATATATATCCACAAAGCGTCTATCTACCGAAGAAAAGCCTGAGAAAAGAGGCGAATCTTCAAAGCCCCAACCAGGGAAGATGACGTTATCACAGCAGACAAAGCATTCCACCTTCTCGGGGTCAATTATAGAGAAAGTGCAATCACTCAAGTTGCATAGACGACGACGAGGAAAAATTAGGAGAGGGGACGAGCCAGAGCGTACGTTTTGTAGGGGCTGGAGACGGTCAGTGATGAAGAGAGGTAGGAAGTTGTATTATATGTAAGAAAATAGACCTTTAAAGGTGATTTGTATCGAATGGGGCGCCAGTACAGTTGGCAAAGCAGGGCGGCTGTACGAGAGAAATCTCCTCGGCGGAGAAGACGAGCTACATAGTTTAGAACCAGTTAGGTCGAAGAGTGGACGTCTGGGAGCAGCGAGATGGGAGTTGTAGTCGAGGCGTGAGGAGATGAAAGCATGAACGGCAATCTCAAAGCTGTTGTGGTCAAAGTGGAAGCGGATGCGGCTGAGATTACTGACAAAGCACAAGGACAATTGACAAACAACAACGAGTTTTGAGAGAACTGGCTATCAAAGATGAGGCCCAGGTTTTTTGCTATCGAAAAAGGGGGCATTGGAGTCTCCGAGGTTAAGATAGGGAGCAATAGTTTTGCAAAGAATTAGATCCGTAGGAGTTCACAAGTATTACCCTTGTTTTGTCATGGCTGACTTTCAGAAAGTTGTCTGAGAGCCACTCAGTGATGATGTTTTAAGCGGATACTAAGGTTTCTAAGAGTCTCAGCAAACTAGGCTGTGGAAAAGGAGAATAAATTTGCATGGCATCAGCAAATGAAATGATAGACCAAGATGACGCATAAGAATACCAAACATAAAAAGATAGATGCGAAAAAGAAGCGGAGCAAAAACCCACCCTTGAACATCGAAACGCACTTCCGCCGGCTAAGATCTATCATTATGGATATATATGATCGAATATCAGATGAAGGAAAGATATAAGTTGAACCAGTGAAGGACAATTCTCAGGAGCGGTAAAAGACAGTGTGGCTAACACTGTAAAATGCTGCCGAGCAGTATCAGAATGAAAAGCTGACCAGGATTGTTTGGGTTCAAGTTCGGTTTCTGTAAGATAGGGCGAACAGCAGCGTGTTTGAAGATGGTACTATTCTAGACAAGAAAGGTATTAAAAATATCAGTTCGGTTATGGAGAAACTGGCAGTAAAGACAGTCTAGAAGAGAACAGATGTTTTTGAGAGGACTAGGTTAGTTAATTCCTCAGGGGACAATGGAGGGGGAGTTACCGAGAGGCGAGGAATAGAGACAGAAGGTATGTCAACCTATAGAGTATCTTATGTGAGAAGGCAAGAGATGAGAACAATTATCAGGAAGCTTTAGCAAGGGGTGTGGCTTCTGTTTTTCTGCAAGGATACGATGGGTGCGAGCCTCTGTATAACTCCCTCGTTCGGCCGCACCTGGAGTATGCCGTACAATTTTGGAGTGCTTCGTTTCGAAAGGACATCACAAGGTTGGAACGCGTACAAGCTAGGGCAACCAAACAGAGTCCCTCTATCCGACATAAAAGTTATGAGGATAGACTAAGGGAATTAGATCTGTTCTCGCTGGAAACCCGTAGACTGCGTGGTCAGCTCATCGAAGTTTTCAAAATACTTCTAGGGTTTGACAATGTTGACTACCGGGATATTTTCACACTGAGTGAGAACCGAACGCGCAATCACGGCTTCAAACTTGAACTGAAGCGTTACAACCGCAATCTGTGTGGAAATTTTTTCACCTACAGTATCTGCGGTAAGTGGAACGCACTTCCAGTGGAAGTTGTCAACAGTGAATCTGTTGACCAGTTCAAGTCAAGACTAGACAAAGTCTTGAAAAGTGTCCGTTTAGGGACGCAAAACAATTGAGCAGCCATATGCCCGCTCCATTGCTAGTCCAAAGGTACCCTCCCTGAATGGACCGTAAGGTCTCCTAGGGTACCTTCTTTCCTTGTTTTTACTCTCAGGCAGCCCCAAAGCGTCTCGCATTCTCATTTCTTGGTATTCAAAATAATGGTTGATAACCCCGTGTTCAGGCCAAGGTAAAAAAATAAAATCGGTAGGAACTACAGCAAAGGCAGAAGCTCAGAATGCCATACAATTTAAAAGGGAATCTAAACCAAATCGCGCCAATCCGGAGGCAGTAAAACGCTACTTCAAGCCTCCGGGGAGTGGCGGTTACTAGCCCAGGGCATAGCAGATGGCTTTATACCGCTAAGCTTATTTCCCAAGCAGGCATCCTATGCCGTCTGCCATAGATGTCAATCATAGTCCCTTCCCTACAGGGGAGGAAATGAAGCGCAGTACGTAGTGGGTTGGGCTTTGAAACTTGTTTCGCTGACCAGGAGGAAAGCAACACTATGATGCCCCCCCTCCTTTTCCAAAGGGAGCTGGTGAGTAAAAAACTTTAAAAGTGAGGCATAGAGAACGAATGTTCCTCCGGGTTATTCTGCTGTATACATATCACAGATGGGTTAAAATCAGGCAGTATTATTGGTAATTTTTCCCATTTGTGAAGATTCCACTGAAGGATGTTCATCACGTGGATCGACGGTGAGACGACATTGGAAATATATGAGAGGATGTAGAAGAACCATTAGGGAATGTGGTGGTAAGATCCTGAGAAGTCTATGGCACGCCAATTAGGAAAGGGGAAGAGTTTTTACCAACCTCAAGAAAATAACGAGGAGGATAGAGGCGCACCAGTCCGAACATGACGCTTGTCAAGGTCTCCCAAAGTCAACCCATGGGAAAGTAGATAGCCAAGAGAGACTGTATGGTTAACGAACGAAGAATACATCTTTCGGCTATGACTGAATGCCAGAAGGCTAGGCAGAGGCCATTTCGGCATCTCTACCTTCCTTCACCCAAGCCACACCGGAGACGACGTGGTAACATACTGAGAAGACCGCAAAACTCAGGAGACGAAGGAACGGCAGTATAGCGTAAGTTAGACGGGATCGGGTGAAATTCTGCTGAGGTTTAGATATCAAGCATGGAAGAGCCCATCTTACCGGTAGTGGATCTTTGTGACAACAAATCAGAACCGGAAACTTTCGTAGCCAGAGAAGAGGATACAGGTAAACCTTTGCGTTAAAGAATACCGTGATTGCACAGAAGCAGCATCAGTTGTTTCTGACCCGGAGACTGCATAAGACGACTCCAAATACGCTCGGATGCTCTCAATAATTTTAGGGTCGTCTGAAAGTGCCGTAGAAAATTGATCCGCGTCACTTTCCAATGGGGGGGAAGAAAGCTAACGAACAGCCGGCAGAACGTTAGGCGCTGAAGCATCAATAGTCCGGGAGATTATGGAAAGATAAGGCTATCGGGGACAAACAGAGCGCGAAAAGGTAACCCTACGAAGGAATCCTACTGCAGACTTTACGAATGGGAATTGTGCGTATCGCGGACTGATGGTACTCTACCTCTAAAGAGGAAGACGGCGAAGCACTGAACCTTCACAGTTGGTGCACATTTTCGTGTGATGCAAGATTTACCATGATAAAGTGCGCGATCGACACAAGTACATTCATGAAAACAATTTTAGCCCACATGGTTAAACATGACTGCTGAAGGAACGTCGGGGATTATAAATATATCGATTCACATGAGGAGGGGGGTATCCCGCCTTTAAGTGAATAAGCAACTGCTGTGGGCCAAAATTGGAATGGCATATCTCTATTAATTCGGACACCATTGACTGTTTGGACATCGATCACATGCTGGTCTGCAAGTTTCGATTGCAGTATCTTGTAATATTTGAGCTCATTAAAGCGTATCACACTCTTTAACGAATTAAAGGTAGCGTGTGAGCAGACTAAAGGCTTGAGAGTGTTTTACATTTTAAAATCATTAGATTATTACATGGAAGAGTAGATTTCTAGCTCAGCGTATGTTTCCACTTCAAACGAGTCCTCTCACGTTTAGTTGCCACTCGCACCCAGCTGCAAACGTTATAGTAGTACCCTTACCTAGCCATCCCCCCCTTCCCGTTTTATATATTTATTTAATTTAAAAATCTCACCTGGTGACTGTTTTTAAGGGCATAGCCTACGAAATTGCTGATTACCCGATTCTTAGGCAGAAAGACGACTAAAGATAAAAAAATGAAGCAACAACAAACCAAAATGCAACCCAACTTGTTCGCCCATTTTATGCACCCCCCCCTCTCCCTCGTATTTACTTGCTGTTTAAAAAGACGTGCAACTGACACCGCGTTTAGAGTATTCTCACTCGCCCAATGTAGCCAAGAAAGAGAAATACTCGTGCAAGGAGGGATTGTTTATTCAGAGCGAGACACATAAATGATAAGGTTTAAGGTAAGGAACCAGTGGGTTGCTGCCCAATCCAAGTGGATTCTATATGGCAGCGAGAATGAAACGAGGCAAATCATCTATAAAAGGTGGAGACCACTTTGTGACCAAAATTTTTAAAACAACGGGTTAAAATATTCCTCCGCTAATATGAATCGAAGACGGGTGTGTTGAGGAATAGTTGAAAGGGTCGGGAAACAGGACAACCTGAGAATGGCGAAATGGCTACACTCCAATAAAAGGTGGGCAACTGATTGGTCCCCACCGCAAAAACGACAGCAAGGGCTGATATGAACATCACCCGAAACAAGATGGCCGTGAGTAAGTCTCGTGTGGCCAATGCAAACTCGGTAAAGGGCGACCTCCAACGACCGCATTCTATGACGGCTCGAGGGCCAAGAGCGAATAGAATTTTTAATTTTGTATAGTTTGGATGATGAACAGTCATCCCATTCATTCTGCCACAGTTGAAAATATATATTCTTATTGAAGGAAAGTAGTCCCTAAAAGGCAGGGCCGAGTTCTCAGGGGACACAGAATGTTCTGAGCGGGCCAGCCGATGAGCTCTCGATGCCCAGGGACCCAGCAAAAAAATAATTCTATATCGGGACGCATTTTGGATTAGCCAGTTGCAAATTTCCGTGACTAGGGGATGGGATGCATTAAAAGATCTAATTGAGTCAGAAAAAATGGCAAAATCAATAAAAGGTAAAATTGGGATGAGTAAAGGCTAAAAAGATTGCTGAAAGTTCAGCGGTAAAAATGGATGCTGCTGGCGGCAAAAAGAGAGAGAGAGGAATTATCGTCCTGGGTAGGTGGCTGCGGCACCCACGCCACCGTCCAACTTAGAGCCATCCGTGTATAGTGGGTAGCATTGTTTGTGTAAGATCTAATGCTGTAAGAACGCTCTTAATGATGCGAGGGTCCATGAAGGACTTCTCCAGGCTCCACATACTGTGGGGAGAGGAGCACGCCAACTAGGCGTCAGTAAGGATTGAAGGGTAAGGACCCTTGGACCACCCAGGTTAGAGAGATGATCTATGCAAAGGTTCAAGGGGCGGGGTAAATATGGCAACTTATCATATGCCACCGTTGATTCGGCAGCATACAGGCATCTGTAGACCTCTGATACAGGGCTTGCTGTACTCTGCAGAGGTATCGCATGTAGATTTGAAGTTTATGGTAGGACAAAGGGAGTACCCCAAACACGCAGGAAAGGCTGTTGACAGGAGAATTACGGAAGGCGAACTCCGAGGTTTCGAATGGGGTTCGGCATTTTAAGGGCTGAAGGGAAAGCCGATGAGTAAATTTGACAGCCATAATCCAATTTGGATTGGACGAGGGCTGGGTATAATGTCTACAATGTTTGTCGGTCGCTGCCCCACGAAGTGTGTGAGAGGACTTTCAAAATGTCTAGAGCCCGCAGACAGCTTGTTCGAAGTCGGCGTAGGTGTGATAACCAGGATAAGTTTTGATCGAGAGTTACGCCAAGGAACCGAAACTCGGAGACAAACTATATCTTCGCCTTGTAGGGAGATAGATGGCGGAACAAGAACCCCTCTGCCTCGGTGGAAATACATTGTTTTGGTTTTGTTCGTGGAAAAGCGGAATCCCTTAAGTTGTGCTCTTTTTGGATACAGCATCAACCGCCAGTTGTAGCCGACGCGCTGCTGATGGAAGTCGAGGTGAGTATAGTATATGGTTATCTATGTGATTTATCTTCTGTTAATAAATCAGCCTACATAGCGTTTCGAAAACCATAACCATAAATTTGTTTGATCGAAGTTGTCTGCCGTTAGTTTTAGGCCTAAGGCGACAGCGAAATAAATTTTGGAATAATGACTTGGACTTTAAGAAAGACAATTACACAAATTTAAATATATTCATAAAATCGACGAATGTACAATGAGATAAGTAGGTTAGGTATACAATGTAAGATATTTTAACATATGATTTATAGCAACAAAATGCGAAGAGAATTGAAGTATGTGAAATTAATATAGTAATTAATAGTGTGAATAATAGAGTGACTATGATGGACTGTGAATTAGGGGCTGCAATATGAGAAGTAATATAATTAGGACTTACTCTCGTATGGTCGTTTGCAAAGAATGTGAAAGTGGAATTAACTAAGTATGATTTGTTTGGAGGTAAATGACTAATTGTAGAAGGAATGATTACCGACCTTTATACGAAGAAAGTTGCGCGTCGACTGGGAAAGAATAGTGTGCTATTTTGTCGAGCTGCAAACGTGTTTGTTTGTTTGTGTGTGAAATTTTAAGAGATGTTGTTTGGAACAGTATACGTTAAATGAATTGAAAAGTAAAATAAATGAATTAATTATTAAGTTGTACATAAAATGATTTAATTTATAAAAGTTAAGTAAAATAGTTGGAAGATTAAATTGACAAAGTTGAAGTAAAATAATTGAATGATTAAATTGACAAAGTTAAAGGAATGCATAATGAATTTTACATATTGATGTATATATATATATATATATATATATATATATATATATATATATATATATATATATATATATATATATATATATATATATATATTAAGTTTCCCAGGAGGTTTTTATTATAGGAATGCCCAGAGGCATTGCTATAACACTCCCCCCCTCATTTTACTATTTTGAGATTACAAGTTCCAGTACCAACGAGGCCTCCTGACGACGCGACCGGAGCGTGTGACAGTGCCATTGGATTGGCTGCGAGTACGAGGACAAAGTTTTGCTGTGGCAGTGGCAGTAGCGTTGAACGAGGCACTGGCACGAAAGAAGGTCGATGGAACGAAGATGATCCGCTTGCTGGTTCCTTGCGAGATGGTGTCAAGCGGGATGTGGTAATCTTGAGTCCCGTTGTCCACTGACGGAGTGACCAGTGGGGAAGAGATTTGCTCCTGACTAACCACTTCTGCCGACGAGGGTTCCTGCAACAAAGGAGGAGTAGGCAACAAAACGGAAGGTGGAGTTGAAGAGGCAGGAGTAGTTAAAAAGGTGGGGTTTAGGTTGTTTGGGGGGATTACTGTACCATAAAGGGGAATAGTAGGAGGAGAATGAGGTGATTGGGGTTCTAGACGAACATTTTCGGTATAAGCGGGTTTTAGGCGGTCGATAGAGACAGTATCTTGCCTGGTGCCAAGCTTTAGGACGAAGAATTTCGGCTTCCTGGAGCTAACAAGAAAGGGTCCGTCATAGACTGGTTGTAGCGAAGTGCGAGCTGAATCTAGACGGACGAAAACATGGGAGCATGTTGTCATCTCCTTCGGCACGAAGGTTTTATAATTAGCAGGCACTCTAGGGACAGTTGGCTTAATTTCAGCCATCACCCGTACAAGGTTATGTACGTATGAAGAAGGATCTAGGTGAGAAGGTAGAGGTCGGTCAGATGAAGAAAAGAATTGATCGGGTAGACGAAGCTGAGTACCATAAACTAATTCTGTGCAGAGCAAGCCAAATCCTCTTTCAAGGAGGAACGAATGCCAAAGAGAATCAAAGGTAGCTTGACCACCCAAGTTATGTTTGGATCGGTGGAGCGTAAGCTTGCTTTGATGGTCCGATGCAGACGTTTTACCTTAGAGTTACTTTGGGGGTGATAGCTTGTAGTACGAAGGCGAAATGAACCAAGGACTGACATGAGTGCATCCCATTGGTGGGATTCAAACTGGCTGCCACGATCAGTCATGATCGTTGAGGGAATACCAAAACGAGCAACCCATGCTGAGACGAAAGCTTGAGTGACAGTGGAAGCTCTGATGTCCGAGATAGGAACCGCCTCTGGCCAGCAAGTAAAACGATCGATCATGGTGAGAAGATAATTGCAACCGTGGGAGTAAGGAAGAGGACCTACTAGATCGATGTGAACGGCGTCAAAACGGGACAAAGGAAGAGGAAAAGGGACCAGAGGAGCTTTTGTGTGGTGGTGTACTTTAGCACGCTGGCATGGCAGGCATGAGCGAGTCCATTTGGCCACGTCGGCATTCATACCTCGCCAAACGAAGCGTTGTGCAACGAGCTTGCGAGTGGCATTGACGCCACTCGCAAGCGCAATTGTTGCATAATCGATGGGCGCAGTGTAGGAGAGTTGCGTACCAGAAATCGATGAAATGAGAGAGAGCGTGTCCGGTACGACGTTTGAAGAACCAGGAACTTAGCGAATATCGTTCGTCATCTGCAGGATAAAGTCAAGATGACGAGTATCAACTGCAGTGTGTACTGACGAAGTACTACGAGACGAACATGCACCGACCAAGGGCTTATGGTCAGTAAAAATGGTAAATTCACGCCCTTCCAAATGATGGCGGAAGTGGCGGACAGCGAGATATATTCCGAGGAGTTCTCGAGAGAACGTTAAATATCTCTTTTGAGGGTTTGTAAGAGCGCGAGAGAAGAAAGCAAGAGGTTGCCATTGGTCACCAACTTTCAGGTGCAAGGTTGCAACTACGTGGGTTGAGGATGCATCTGAGGCGACGCTAATGGAGGCTCCTGGAGAAGGATGAGCCAATTCCACAACGCGGGCAATAGCCTCTTTTGGTGCGAGAGAATGAATCACACGCCTCAGCAGACCATTCAAGAGGAGAGTTCTTTTTGATCTTGGTGAGCATAGAGTTGAAGGGTTGCATGACTTAGGCACATTTAGGGATGAATCTGTGGTAGAAATTGACCATGCCACAGAAACTCCTGAGTTGTTTGCGTGATGTAGGACGAAAAAAGTTTCGCATCGCGGTAACTTTATCTTCGAGTTGACTAATCCCTACACTCAAGACATGGTGCCCCAAGAATGAGAGTTGTGGGACACCAAAGAGGCAATTGGAGGTGTTTAGTACAATACCGTACTCCTGAAGGCGAGAAAAAACTTGGCGAAGGTAAGAAAGGTGTTCCTCCAGCGAGGAAGATGATATTAGGAGGTCATCGATGTAGCAAAATACAAAGGAAGACCCCCTAAGAACTTGATCCATAAAGCACTGGAGAGTTTGACCAGAGTTACGCAATCCATATGGCATCTTGACCATTTCAAAAGCACCAAACGGAGTGGTGATGTTAGTCTTTGCGACATCATCTGGGTGAAAAGGGATATGGTTGAAAGCACGAATCAGATCTAAGCGAGAAAAAATCGTACAGCCATGGAGAGAAGAGGTAAAATCGGCTAAGTACAGCAAGGAATAACGATCAGGAATTGTTACAGCGTTAAGAGCTCTGTAATCCCCAACTGCTCTGAATTCCCCCGGTGTGGATTTGGGCACAATGTGAAGTGGAGAGGCCCACGGAGAAGAGGAAGGCCTACAAATGCCTGAATCAATCATGAATTGGAATTCATCACGCATAGCAAAGAGTTTATCGGGTGCTAGACGGCGTGGCCGCGAGAATACCGGACCTCCTGTTGTCTCGATCCGATGCACCACACTATGTTTAATGGGCCTGTCCTTCAAAGGTGGAAGGGTGAGCTCAGGAAACTCCTGAAGGAGGCGCTGAAACGGTATATAGGAGACGAATAGAGAGGAGGGAACTCTGAGAAGGTGAGTACGAATCTGAGACAGTGAGGAGAGTTTTGCGGTCGACAAGAGGTCGTGAGCCGAAAGAACGTCGAGGCCCAATATTGGACAATCTATCTCGGCCGTGATGAAAGTCCATCGAAAAACCCGACGGAGACCGAGTGAGACTTGAAGGTTAAGCCTTCCATAGTTCCTAATATTGGTCGAATTGGCTGCCTTCAGAACTAAATCTGAAGGGGCAGAAGCTTTGTCGGCCTTAGAAATTGGTATGACACTGCATTCAGCAACAGTGTCCACCAGGAATGAAAATTCAGAAAGTGGGTAAAAAATACGAAATGGACGAGCTACTTGAGGAAATGAGGTGTAGGCAGGGAAGGTAGACCCTTTCTGTTCCATGCCTTTCTAGTTTAAATTTTGTGATTGAGAGACTGGAGTGAGAGGACTGCAAGAATTTGAAGTTTGAGGATTTGGAGAAAGTGGTTGAGTTGGGTGAAGTGAGAAAACGAGGGTTGAGATTTGAAGAAGGTACCGGGTCCAAATATGTGCACGGTTGCAAACATTTTAGAGCTTGTGCACCATATTCGTTGTGGTACCAGCACTATTGAGTTAGATGAGAGGAAAAGGAAACGTTATGCTTCGGGAGACTACTTGGCGCATTATGTGAAAAAACATAACTGTGGCTACAAGGCTGTGTACAGTGTACAGCGTTGTGTCCATACCTTTGATGATACGATAAACATGTAGACGAGCGGCCCGACCGGGAAAAATTATTTTGTGTAAATATTATCGTTTACCCGTGTTTGAATATTAATGCGCGTTTGAGTTTTCTGACGTCATACCCCACCCCCAACCCCTATTATAATTCGCAAAACGATTAAAGGCGTTGACATGATGTAGTTAAAGCATTCACCTCTGTAAACGTCAGACCATTATAAAAATTAGGATTATATACTGGGGGCTATGCCCCCCAGACCCCCCCCCAATTTAATGAAACTCAGGATCATCGTATTGCGGTCCACGCATCGTGTTTACCCCCCCCCCCCCCCCTCACCCCGTACCCCACCCACGAACCGTTCCCTATAAATGTAATCCAAAAACGTGAAACATTTTGGAACACGGACGAAATAGTACATCTTATCGGCCGGGCCGCTCGTCTTCATATTTACCGATGATACCAACATAGGCCTTGATGGTGAAAATAGTTGGAAGAATGTGGTTGAAAATTTTGCTGTCTCTCACCTCTTGCATCGGGATTCCCTCGTTGGTTTCTCTTTTGTGAACCAGAGCGGGACCTGCGCCTTCGATTGCCAAACCCGTGTCCGTGCTCGCTCTGTGGTTCATGCTGCAGCTTTAACCGATGGATGTCGGCTTCCATCCTCCGTATGGAAGCCTCAAGGTCTCTCGATGGGGAATATGGAACCCTTGAACGCTCGGCCTGTTCGTCAGAGGAGCTCGAGGTGCCTCGAACCTGCGAAATTGAAGCATTGTTAAATGGGCCGTGAGTTTGGCCACTGCCCCAATTCACATAAGGACTTTTATACAATTTATCTGTGGCTGCAGCAACCTCATCAATGTTCGTGGGGTTCGAGCTTAAGATTAATGGCCTAATTCCCTCGGGGACTCCTCTCATGAAAATTTCGGTGAGGAGAGGGCTAAAAAGTTCAATATGAGCACCTTTTACCCTGATAAGGTCCTTCAGATGAGACAAAAAGGAAGTAGGACTCTTATCTCCCATTTCCTGAGTATTCAGGAGCTCTCTCGTGTCATCTATTTGGGACCTACCATATGTATTGAGAAAAGCCTCATTCAGGTGGTCTAAAACATCAGCTTGTTCCCCGTTAATCAACACTTCTCTGAATTGAATAAAGGTACTTATGGGTAACCGTTGGATGATTGCTGATACTTTCTCCTCCTCGGTGATGAGCTGTGGTTTAAGGAGGAGAGATGAGACTTCCAACCATGCAATTGGGTTTGCAGGATCAAACACGGGAAGAGAGAGGTAAGCATGTGGTTGTCTATGCGCGGACTGTGGGTTCGATGCAGACGGTTGGGCGCTAACTTATGTCCTTAGTTGGTGTGTTTGGTCCATCATAGTCACTGTTTTATGTATACTTGTGCTAGGCGAATGAAGGTGTTTACGTGAGAAGTGGCTGTGTTTACGTGTGTGTGTGTGCGTAAATTGGTCACGAGCAAAGGAATATGAAGGATTGAAAAATAATTGAGAAATTAAGGAAATTATCCACTCGTTGAATATAGGGGATAATATTAAATTAAAATGACGTAAATTATGATAATTGGAAGGATGATGTTAAAGATTACACGCAGTATAAAAAAAATGAACACGTGAATCTAAAAAAGGCTCGAGCGAGGCCTTGGGACGAAATGACGCGTGTAGTCAAGAATTATTTTATCGTTTAAACTTATTTATTGATTGACGGGAGATTACTAAACTTTGGGCACCAATTTTATAGTATATGGTTATCTATGGGATTTATCTTCTGTTAATAAATCAGCCTAAATAGCGTTTCGAAAACCATAACCATAACCATAAATTTGTTTGATCGAAGTTGGCTGCCGTTAGTTTTAGGCCAAAGGCGACAGCGAAATAAATTTTGAAAAAATGACTTGGGCTTTAAGAAAGACAATTACACAAATATAAATATATTCATAAAATCAACAAATGTACAATGCGATAAGTAGGTTAGGTATACAAAGTAAGATATTTTAACATATGATTTATAGCAACAAAATGCGAAGAGAATTGAAGTATGTGAAATTAATATGGTGAAGAATAGTGAAATAATAATATAGTAATTAATAGTGTGAATAATAGAGTGACTATGATGGACTGTGAATTAGGGGCTGCAATATGAGAAGTAATATAATTAGAACTTACTCTCGTATGGTCGTTTGCAAAGAATGTGAAAGTGGAATTAACTAAGTATGATTTGTTTGTAGGTAAATGACTAATTGTAGAAGGAATGATTACCGACCTTTATACGAAGAAAGTTGCGCGTCGACTGGGAAAGAATAGTGTGTTATTTTGTCGAGCTGGAAACGTGTTTGTTTGTTTATGAATGCATAATGAATTTTACATATTGATGTATGTGTATATATATATATATATATATATATATATATATATATATATATATATATATATATATATATATATATATATATATATATATATATTTAAGTTTCCCAGGAGGTTTTTATTATAGGAATGCCCAGATGCATTGATATAGTGAGGAACAGTATAGGGCTAAATCATCGACAAACAGAGTTGCCGATACACCCTCTGGGAGAGACGAAATAATATCATTGATGGCAGTTATAAAACATAAGACACTTAAAACACTGCCCTGAAGAACTCCCTCCTCTTGGGGTTGCAGGTCAGAGTATGCGTCTCCAACACGTACCTTGAAGGATCGAGATGCTAAAAAACTTTGAACAAGTGACGGTAAAAGGCCTCTCATCTCCCAGACGTATAGCTGCTTCAAGATGCCGTATCTCCATGTTGTGTCGTAGGCTTTCTCAATATCGAAAAATATGGCCAGGACTCGGTGTTTTAATGAGAAAGCTTTCCGGACCAATCCCTCAAAACGTACTAGTAGGTCAAGGGTACTATTACCTTTGCGGAAGCCACATTGAATTGGAGAGAGAACGTGTTTGGTTTCTAGGAACCAGTTTAGGCGCTCCAATATCATTTTTTTCCAGCAACATACTCAAACAGCTGGTGAGAGCTATAGGGCGGTAGTGATCTGCGCCCAACCCGTCCCTGTTGGGTTTGACAAAGGGAAGGATGATCCTAATTCGCCATGCTGAGGGGTAAAAACCCTTTACCCATATAAGGTTGTACAAATCAAGTAAGAAGAGAGTAGAGTGTGGATGTAGGTGCCGAATCATATCGAAATGCATCTCATCAAGGCCAGGGAAAGTAGATCTGCAAAGGGACGAAGCGCTCTGCAGCTCATGGATGCTGAATAAAGCGTTATATGGAAGGTTAAATTTTGTTGCGAAGTTGAGAGAATTGAGATTCTTCCTTTGATTTATAGGATTGAAAAGCCTTATCGTGACGGCGCGGAAATTGTCAGCGCCATGCCGTCATTCTCCAAGGAACCCTCTAAGTTTAGTGTGAGGGTATGATCTATAAGTTCTAAAAGGTCGGGTCTTTTCAATGATAAACAAGGGGGTAGGTTAATAGAGCAAACGGTAAAAAGCTTAGTAAGAAAAACCCTCACGGCAACAGCTTGGAGGGTAGTATGTAGGGAAATGCGAGAAACATGGTGGGATGAAGATACCATGATTGATACCTCCCCATGAGAGGAGCTTCCAGCAGGAGTAATATATTTAAAAGTGAGAAAGCCGGGTACCGGCGGAAAGGGCTGTATACCCAGTTTATTCTCCTGGATACAAATAACAGCAGGTTGGATAGTCGTCAAAAGAATTTTGAGTTCTTCCCACTTTTGAAGAACGCCTTGGCAATTCCATTGTAAAATGGAAGATATTATGTGTGACGATTAGATACCACTGTGGATATCTTTCTCTCTTTTGTGGCCGATATTGTATTTGAGGTTCGTCCCAAAGAGCTTGGGAGACGGAAAGCTGATTTTGAGGAGCCTGCTTTTGCAGGGGAAGAGATCCTCGATGAAGCAGTAACTGGGGATTTTTTCGTGGGCTTTGGAGAACCGACCGAGGGCCTTGATTGTAATTCGGGCTCACAACCTAGCGGAAAAGGAAGATCAAGAAGGAATTTTCGGCCGGTATATCCGGATTCATGGGTCGAGGGTATTTTCGGTGTCTGAGGAGTCGGTTCAACCGCTGCGATTGGTGATGGAGTATCAACTGCTTCCATCGGATTATGGGTTGAAGGGTGAGCGGAATAAACAGGTAATCTGAGCGAGGTGTGTGGAGCTGGGTGTATATCTGCCATCGTTTGGATCAGCATGGAGCCTAAGTCCTGTGAAGGGCGGGACGGACTTAAGGGCATAGAATGTTCAGCCATGGGGGGGGAGTCCATTGAAGATTCCCGGGGGTCGGCCGAGTCAGTTCCAGAGGCTGCCCCCTTATTGGTGGTCGATGACCCAGGTGAGGAATCCTTCCTCTTACCACTGGGCTTTGGGTCTCGGGTTCGGGTGGATGAACATTCACTGGTCGATGTTGAGGATTCTTTCAAATAGCGTCTGATGTCTTCAAGTGTCTCACCCTGAGCGTCTCTCCCAGCTAGAGCTGTTGGAGAGAGGGGGGCTACATTGGTTATCTCGGTGTGAGAGCGATGCTTCGACTGCATAGTCTGAATGTTTCCGACGCTGCGAGTAGATATAGAATGAAGTGCTTCAGGCTGGTTGGAACTCGCACGTGATGGTCGGTTTCGTCCAGCGTTACATAATACGTCAGAGAAGAGCTTGCCGAGTGGTGAGGTTTGTGCTCGAGCACGCTGGCGGGCCTCTCTTATATCTAGACGTAGGGAGTCGCGCAAAGCGAGCACCTTCTTTTCATATGAAAATATAGAGCAGAGTTTTGACGCAGCACTGTGGGTACCTTTGCAGTTGGCATAGCGAGGTGTTTTGGTGCATTCGGGGCCATGGTAGTCAGAGCTACAATTCTCGCAGGAGCGAAGGTGCTGACAGGCACGGCCAACATGTCCAAATTGATTGCAATTGAAGCAGCGTCTGGGTAGTTCGATGTAGGGACTTACCGGGACACGAAGGTACCCAGTTTTAATATACTGCGGCAGTTCTTGTCGTTCAAATGTTAAAATCAGTGTGGCGGTTGGGACTTTAATCGAACCTAATGTTTTAGTTACCCTGTGTACGAGTGTGACACGTTGGGTACTAAGCTTACTCTGAAGGCGGGTGGGGTCGTAGTCCCTTAGTTCGTTTGAACGGACGACACCTTTGACAAAATTCAAACGTGGATGGGGCGAGACAGTTATTGCAATTTCAGTTATCGAAGATAGATTTCGCACAAGGTTGTATTGAGAGTGGGATGACACCTCTACTACGAATTCACCACTACCTCTTGACCACATTCGGCGGGGTTCACCACAGCGGGACTCAAAAGATTCATTGACGTCAAACACATCGACTTTTGCAAGTGGGGTGTCGGATGATGAATTCATGACAAGAAAGCGAGGATAATCTAAATCTGGGTCTACTTCGTTGGAATAGGGGTCCAACGAGCGAGGGAAGGCTGAAAGGGGAGCTAAGGAACGTTTGGCACGAGAACCCTTACGAGAAGGGGAAGTTTTTGGTTTATGGCTAGCCATTGCAAAAAGAGAAAACTTCACATTGTCCCTCGGGACTCCCCACCATGGAGGCCTACAAGGGCCCGGCACTACTGCAACTATACAATCAGTTACGTACGGTATGTCCTCTTGGAGAATGAATACGGATCCAACACACCATCTTTAGAAACCTAAGAGGCTGCCCGAGTTCTCCTACGCACGGAGAAAAGGGGTAAACGATGGGTTTCTCCTTGGGCATTCGGTAGACGAAGGCCGTGGAGATGACCAGCCTCTTTCACCTTCATGAAAGAACAATTTGGAACCAATCCATTAAACGAGCAGAGGTCGGGTATCCATACGATCCACTAGATAGGTGAAGGAAGAAGGGGGAAATAAAGGGCAGTGGAAGAACGTAATAGAGGAGGAAAGAAAGGGGCATGTTAAAAGTCTTGTTGGCAGCACCATGGGTCCCCTAAGGGGCCCAGGGCTGACCCTTCCTCGCCACGAGAAGGCCAGAGGCTCTCTGGGAACACCCCTTAAGAAAAAATCCCACAGAGGGAGGGGGATAAATGATAGGTGTAATGAAGAAAATGAAGTCTCAAAAGAGTGCTATGGTAAATTTAATCCAAAATGAAGTAGAGGATGCAATTTCCAGAACCGAATTGGTTTTGAAAACTCGACCTAAATCATTTATTTCACAGAAGCTCTGGTAATATACAGAATAATTAGAGTTTAAATCGTTTATCCTTGATTGAAGGAAAGGAGATTTCTCTTTCATGAGAGCGACCGTCCACACTTTGGTCGTGTGACCAAGGGTGGGAATTTCTCCTTTTTTCCTCCATATTTTTGCACAATCTACCACTTATTCTGATCACTTGATTTTAATCGAAAAGCTACAAAAGAGCGGGGTATCAATTCTTGTATTTTCATCAAAACCAGTTGATATTTTTAGTCAGACTACCATTCATAGCTAAAAGTTGTTAATGATAATGGTAACTACTTTGTTACTTAAAGTTCATATTAAGTCATTGACTGGTTTTTAAGGTCATATTTAGCCCCATGCAGGAGGATCTTTAGAAATACATATATAGAGACGGTACCACGTGTTTTCCCATTTAGACCAGGTGCGACAGATCACTGGATCTCTGAAGTAGGCCCTGGCAGCAACGTGGTGGCATATATGTGCCTCACATAGTGCCAGAAGTCGAGCGAGATCCCGATCTCAGAGCCTCGATCACAAGCCTTCAGTAAGCCTAGCCAAGCCGGTATATTATTTTGAGTATCTTTTGAAGTCAGATACTAGATTAACGCCACCTTTCACCTCACTCGTTGGACTTGAGGGACCTCTCCAAAATATCCGCGTTATTTTTAACCTTTCAAATCGGTGACGTCCTTTCTCTCCTGGGGTTCCTCATCCTTGCTAATAAACCGGGTTGCCTCCTACCTTTAACCTTCTACCATAAAGTGGGTGACCGTGAGCCCTCCAAATATGTGACTGGTCCCCCCTACAAACTGGTAACCCGAGGCCCCCGATACGTCTTTCGGCAGGACGGCGCCCCCGTCTGCACGGCCAAGACCGTGCTAAGAGTGGGTGAGGTTGAATATGAACTTCTAGTCGAAAGACTTGTGGCCGCCGCAGTCACACAACCTCAATACCATCGACTACATTGTGTGGGCGCGTTTCGAGGTGAAGGCCTGCATGGACCGTCACAGGAACGTCGACGAGCTTAAGTCCTCCGTCAACAGCGTATGCGTCAGCATGAGGAAGTGTGAGCGGCATACAGGTCTCGTCTGGAGAGAGCGCTTGCCGCCGAGGGGAGCCACATTAATTAATATTACAATTTTAAACATATTTATGTGTTTGTCGTGGAATGGCCAGACTCTATATTTATATATACGTAAGTACTTTGGGGTTTGGAGTCGGAGTTGGTTGAAGACCGTTAGTGAAAGGGGAAATTGCTATGAATCCAGTGGGGATGGTTTATTATTAACTTTGCGGGCCCCTTTTAAACAAATATTTCAGAGTGCAAGTTGGCCAAAGATTAACAGGTAGCTGGTACGCGCTGGGATTGCAAAAGAAAGACAATGATGAAAATATAACTTTACTAACAACAAAATGATATATATATATTTACATAAAAATCAGGTTTAAATGGAATGGTCGCCCAGACGAAGTTAAGGGTCCACACGCGATCAGGTAGGTTAATTAAGAGATTAAAGAGGTCAGATTCAGTTTGGTGATTTAAAGGGGGATTTTAAACTGGGGCGTTCACACAAATAATGGAGCAATTGGGTAAGCCAGATTCAAGATCAATCTGCAGGTGGCAATGGTTACGATTACCTTACGGGCTCGTTGCCGAAAAGGGGCCTTTTGGGGGTACGATGAATACGATGGAAGAAGTCAGTTTACCTCTTGCTTCAGACGAGTAAGCACTTGCTTGTCGCCTTCGGAGTTGATAATCCTTGTCAAATCCTTGCCGATTGACTAAGGCAGAGTTCACTGATGTCGAAGCTTGCCGATTGACTAAGGCAGAGTTCACGGATCGATTTAGCCTTCAATTCGAATCAAAATCGCCGCTGTGGGGAAGAGGAGCGTCCTTTAGCTCGTTCGTCGGAGTAGGTGGAAATCTGACAGTGATGCTTTCTAAACTCATTCGAAGCGTTATATAGGCGCCTGGTGAGGTGGCTCTAAACGCATGCACGAATTCAAGGAAAAGTCGGCGACTCCTTCGGGGAAAGGGGGAATCGTGATAACGTTCGTTGGAATGTCAAACGGATTTCAATCTTCGAGCGGAAAGCGAGAATGCTAGTGGAAAGGTCCCCGTATGTGGGGGAGGGGGGGGGGCGATGACATCGGTTCCTAGGCAAATACAGCTGGGGCGTGTGATAACGGCGTCGGCCACCTTTTTGCCCAGGTTCAGCCATGCTTTCCCAGCTCCATGCGTTGATCTCCGGATCCACGTGGGTACAGAAGGGCACGTGGCCGCCATTTTACCTCATTTTGCTACAGTGTTAAAACAATAAAAACGTCTTTAACTGCATCCAAACTACCATTGTGTCCTTTGTTGAAAGCGTCCTAACAAATTTTACAGAACTTTTGCAATACCCAGTAATCCAAGGACATATTTTTGGCAAAGGCTAGAGGAAGGATACTTCGATCACAAGCCAGGATCGGAATTGCCTATAGGCGAGCACTAACAACCGGTTACACGTCAGCTCCCTGCAGCCGAGGATGAAGCCTGGTCGTCTCGAGCCTCTCCTGCCACCAGGGTCCTTCTCCCCTCGGTCAAGATACGGGTCCGAAGACTGCACACATTCTTACCCGTTTTAACCTAGTGCAGGTTTGATGCCCTCAATTTAAGGGCATCCGTCATCATTGACCTTGATGGACTACCCAAAGCAAAAAAAAAATGTTGAAGATCTTTAATACAGTCAATAAAGAAGCTGTAAATCTAGGCTGATGTCTTATTATCAATGTCTCTACATATACAAATCCCACTCTTTTAATTCATCTTTTATCACTTGAAATTATGTTACTTTATATATAAGAACCTTTTTGCGATTTTCTGTGATTGTATTTAATTTCAATACTACTGAGTTGTGAACCAAATTCCCATGAAGTTCCTTAACTTCAACCCCACAATTAAATTTTCTTTATTACTTTAGACCTAAATCAAGTATCTTTTCTCCCCTTGAAGAGTGTTCGACAAATTGAGGCAAATATTTAAAAATGCCTTCAAGTTAAGGTTATCCGAATTTGAACTCATCGTATACCAATCAACTTCCTCAAAATTGAAACCACTTGCAATGCACTCATTCCTGTAACTGTTAGTTAAATTAATTTCGTTAATTAGTTGGTCAACAGCATCGCTAGTTTAATGTGCGGGTGCACTCACACTGTGACGTACCACTCAAAATAGAAACGGATGTAGAACCCCGAGAGCCGGAAGCTACGTAGGTGTTATTCGGTTAAAGCAATTAATAAATCACTCGATCATAGGAGTGAGAACTTAAAACATGAATGTGCTTGTCTATTTTAAATTTTAGAGTCAAATGTGACTGTTTGGGTCCTACTGGATCACCCAAAAGTCGGTCGCGATAGCGTCCGCTCTACGAGTTATCGTTCTTCGAAGTGAATCTTGAAACAAACACTCAATTATAACGTAGTGGAATTTGTGCCGCAAAATTAAAGCTAAATTGAAGCAACAAAGGAAAGCGCTAGGATTTATTCGCATATAGGATATAACTACATTCTATAAATCCTTATCTAGTCATCTAAAATAGTTCTGGTAAATAATAGTTCTGGAAAGGATAACACAATACTTGAAATATAAGACAAAACCAGGTCAACAGACCTAATGTCACGTGCTCTCAATTATTCTGACTTATGACCTAACGACCTTCAAAACGTTCAATAATTCCCAGACTAACCTTGGAAGGACCTTGACAACTCTACCAATCGAAAGAAAATATAAAACAACATGAGAGTTTCAAATATCGTTAGAATCGGTTGAATAGTTACGATGTTATTGCCAAAAACCCATTTGAAAGTAAAACGGTTACCATTCGACCGGCTGACCTACGGACCGACATAGTTACTTATAGAGTCGCGTGCACGTGACTAAAAATTAACTTCACACTCGTTGGAAACAACGCGATTTAGTGAGGCACGGAATGAAGCTGTTAAAATTCAGATGGGTTTTGACGGCGGTGAAAATGAACATTTAAATAACACGAGTAAAAAACGGAGGCACTGAGTAGGAATCTCCCATAACATGATTTAAAACATATATTGCTAAGAATCTTTCCATTTTATTCAAGTTTAAATTATTGAAAACCTTATTAATAAAAGTCCTATATATAGTTTCACGAAACTCTTCAGTGACTATTTCAAACAGCAGAGTGTTAAAGTAACGAAGTATAATTACTCAAGTACTGTAGTCAGGTAACTTTGTTATACTTTTATACTTTTCACTCCCTGAAAATTACTTAATAATTTGAGTACTTTCATTTCTACTTGCGTATTCTTTTATCTTTTTACTTTTACTTCATTATATTTGAAAAGCATAGAAGTATTCGTTACTTCTCAGTTAATTTTAGCCAATCGCAGACGTAGAAGCAAGGGTTAGACGATGACCAATCACAAGCGTCTACTCTGGGTTGTACTTGTTATGCCCAGGGAGTGATATAGGTATCCTGGGGTGCTTTCCTGCATTGTGGGATATTTCACTCGAGTTAAATACCCCCATTACCTCAATCTGTTGCTCATGAGCGCCTGTTTAACTGTTTAGCTCTACAGGACTAATATCTGCCTCCAAAGCTGGATAATTTAGATAGCCAGAACTTTGAAAATCAGTTGTTTGTGAGGTTGAATAAAAAATATGCCAGTAAGTAATTAATTTGTAATTTTTTGTACCTAATAATTAGTTTAGTTAACAAGACTTTTATATTCTGGAATTCTGTTAAACTGGATAATTGTTTAGAGTTAACTTTACTTTTCAAATAAACTAGACTTTCTGATCAATCGAGGGATTTTACAGTTTGATTGTTAAGTTCAGTTTAATTGAATTCTAATATATAAGGGTCAGTACAGCGGTTATAAAATGGTTTACTGTACAGTATACTGAATAATTTCTGAGGTGATGGGTACTTTACTATTTGTCGACACTTTTTACTCTCACCACTTGAGTATTTCATGAATAAGATACTTTATTACTTTTACTTAAGTACATTTAAGTTTGGGTACTTTTACTTGTACTTTGAGTAAAGATTTGTCAGGACCACAATACTTTTTACTTAAATATCAAAGTAGGGTACATTTTACAACACTGTTAAACAGTTAAATACAGGGTGACACCCCCCTTCCCCCAAACGGGCCCCAACTTTAGATAGGCTTAATTTATTAATTTGACAAAACATTAAGAAATAAAGCCTATTGCAATTGCGTAAATATTGCGTAAATAGAGGACTGGATTTAAATGGATAGGCTAGCCCCCCCCCCCTTTCTTCTCCGCAAAAGGGTTTTAGTTTAACCAGGGAAATCTTGCTGCAGCTGGCATCTGAACGATGGCGTGCCCTCTCGGCATGAAGACCCGCAGTACCGTGCTTTCTCTGATCCTACACCCGCAGGAAAATCGGTAACTATATATCTTCCACATATCTTTTTACTTATTTTATCTTCACCATATTTTATGTATTTTTACAGACTTTCTGCGGGAAATGATCTCGTTGGTTCTCTTTAAATTTAAAAAAAAGAACTAGTCTTCATTGATCCTACGGAGGAAAAACTAGAATCATAACTAGAAAGATTTGTAGCTAAGATGTGCCATTGGTGACTCCAATATCTCCGACCCAGAACATATATTTTTGAGTACCAGGATATATGGATGGATGGTACTAAGACACATGAGCATCACAAGATCTTTCAGTGAACTCTACTTTTTGAAGCCTCTAAAGAAAGATCTGGACTCAGAATACCGGATTATAAAAAAGGTTTCATTAATTCTAACATACCAGGACTCACAGAGAGCGTTTCAAGCGTGTGTCGAAGTAGAGGAAACGTCGAGGATAAAGATTCGGTTCTTCTTAACGATTTGGGAACATTAGATTTCATACGGATGCCAAGAATTTCCCAACGGTTCCTACCCAGACTACTCCTATTTTGGTAATATTTAAACATTTACAAACAAAAAAATGGCTTGGAATTCATATATGTATTTGCTACTAAAAACCTTTTGGGGGCAAATCAACTCAATTGGTCAAGTCTTGTTGGAGTGTTTTTATCCTTATTTCGTTTTCCTGACGCGTTTTCTTGACGATCAAATATTCGGCCTTCGTTTTCTCAACTGTTCAAGCATTTTCATAACATTTCATACATTTTCATAACATTCTTAACTAAAATGGCGATAAATAACAGGTAATTTGGTACAACATTCATTCGATGGTCGAACAGTTTGGTGACCATAATACGATGGTCCAACAATTTGGTGTCGATATGTAAGTGCCAAAGTAAAGATGACGACCCCTTCCCCCTCACTGACTCAACAGTCCTTTAACCCGCCCCGAGTGTAAAGAGATGAGCCGTGGTTACTCTGATCAAGGCACCTGTATGTGAAGAAGAAATAATACCCATACCGTCTTCCGGGGCATGTCGGAAAAAGAGCCTAAACCCGGATAAGGACCGGTGGCCTGGGAAGCCACACACCAAAAGTTGGCGTTGATGCGCGCCAAGCCTACATTGAAAGGAAGTTGGTTGATGATAATGAGGATGAGGATAATGATAAACTGCAAGAGAACTAAAAATGAAGTCTATTGCATCCTTATGGTACATCCACTTTTTTCCATTTAAAGAGAAAACCAACGAGGGCGCCCCCTCCCAGGAAAGGTGTTTTAGATGGAGATTTTGAATAGGTGTGGAAAGATAACCTCAGATGCTCTTAGGAGCAGGGAGGGGCCTGTAGCAAACTCAATCCTCCCATTTCGGAGATATTCAAACGCATCAAAAAGATTCCAAGATGTGGTGAGGAAATAGGATATTAGCTTTAATGAGATATATTATATTTAATTGAGAAAAATTGAAATTGATGTGACCAACGAGACAACTTTCATTCAGTGTGGGACAGACAGATGAAAGATAGAACTGGATAGAAAGATTTAAAAAATAGTGATAAAAGAAAGAAGGAAATGGCATAAAATGGAATAGCAAACTTTTGTTAGCTTCATATACTGAGTGAGAGGAACCCTCTCCGCCTTCGTATGGCAAGATGAGGGTGTCCCCGCAGTGAAATATTCTCACTATCGCTACCCATCTGGCGACTGCTTTCAAGAGCATAAGTCGCCCGTAATTAAAATTCTAGCCTACTACTAGGCTATTCTAAAATTCGCTAGGCTATTCTAAAACAAGAGAACAAAAAACCTTAAAAACACAGAAAAAACAAACAAGAAGTAAGCACGTTTCGGTGACGCGGTATGAACTCGATGCTACCAAGAAATATTCTCGCTACTCCCTATGTAGACGACATTTCGATCTCTTTTTGACGCAGCTCAGATATCTACTCGGGAGCGTTGACTACAACAGGCTCCGTCTGAAGCGCCGTGTATCATGTTATGTTTCGGTTTTCTTCGACCAAGACTAAGGTCGTGGGCATCACCCAGATTTTGACCTGCTCCTAAATGAGGCTCGCATGATGAAATAGCACAGATTTCTGGCTCTAATTTTTGATCGACGATTCACCCGGTAGGCGCACATTTGCAACCTTAAAGTCTCTTGTCCCTGGGTCATTATAATGTTTTGATACCTAGTACTCAGCAGGTGGGATGCTGAGGCTGAAGCTTGACTATGGCTGTTAGATTTACTCTTCCGCACCCAAAGGGCTATTTCAAATGGTGAATTCAACCATTACACTGGTCTGCGGTTGGAAACTCGTGCCTTCAGTACTTCCCTATAGAAAGACTTCTTGCCATTTACCTTACTTCGTTCAGCATGCATGAGACCCTTGTACGAGTAGCTAAAATATCTCTCACAATCGCCAATGGATCTCATTTCGTCCATAACAAATCTCGACGTCGTTTATGTCAGTTATCTCCCAAACATTTCGGGTTAAGGGCTAGAAAACTTCTTCGAGAGTTAGGCGTAACTCGAAACAGTAGCAACACACTGGAAAATACCATCTTTGAACGTTTGTCGTCATGACTCTTATTCCAAAGTTTCCACAGCACTGGGGATATTGCGTTTGTATTTCTCGGAGTACATATTGTGTCACAATGGAGCTTTGCCGATGTACAGCGATGGCTTTAACTCCGAAGGGAGGAGAGGTGGCTTCCATGATACCACTTCTTCGTTTGAAACTGTCGGGACCCTTCCGGGCGATGCGTCTGTATTGATGGCCGAGCTAGTTGAAATATACCGCTCGGCACTGGAGATTAGGCGTTGTACCTCATTTGGCGACTCTTTTGTAATTCATAGAGACTCATAAGTGCGATAAGTTCTCTTGAAGCATTAAAATCTCCACTTCATCTGGTTTGCAGTATCCGTGATGTCATACCTACTGTGACTCGGCAGGATATCAAGGTTGTCTTTGTTGGGTTCTTGGACTGTAGAGTTTTCGGAAAACAAACGTGTTGATGAGGGGACCAGACTATCTGTACAGAATAAGAAACTGGGCCGTCATTTTACTCTTTCCTACACTTACTACATGACAGGGATCATGTTATCTCTTCGGGCTGCATAGTAGTAAGAATATGGGACGCGTCCGTGAATTTAAACTTGTATGCCATCATACCTCGAATACTCATGACGAGGAAAAAAAGGGGAATTTATATGTGAAAAGAGACTTGCATTGGGGGGGGGGGAGAGTACCATGATGACAAACCTGCCCTTGCGATGGGGACTTCCTGCTCAAGAGAGCTGTTCTATCTTGGTGAATAGGTCTAATGCAATTGATTGCAACAGACTCCTCTTTCCGGTTCTTCAGTATAACGTGATACTTCAGAATACGCCTTAGGACTTAAAAGGCTATATATGGGTGTCACGTGGTGTGAGGAAATCGATACCCCTTCCCTTTCACAGACGAGCCACGGGACGTTGACCACAAACATCCTGGCAGTGTAGACGCCATGGTTCAAACTCTTAACCACGTCGCTCTCGCCCCTCTTCCCGATGAGAAGCTGAACGACCTTCCGAGACCACAGAAGGCAATAATCAGCTCAGGTCGGACTGGCGACCATAACATCGGTTTAAAACTTCAAATTTCTCCTAAGAGCGGGTATTCAATTTCACCTTAGAGGCGAAATTAGACGAGCGTCGCCCGAAATCCAGAAGGTCCCAACAGGCCATCTGTACGACGCCCTGATAAAAACCGTTGGAGGAGGAACCTTCATGCGGCCTGTCCACAAATCTCCCCCTCCTACCCCTACAAAGTGGGGTGACGACGTATATATACCAAAATCTTAAAAAAAAACGAGATAGAATAGGTGAGTTAGCAGGCTACCAAGAGAAGGGACTAAAAAGCAGCTCATCCTCGAGCTAGTTCCTGGTGATCACACCGAACTTTAAGTTAACTTGATCAAGTTCAAATTACTCTCGTCAGAGAACCCCCTCCCCCTATCCTGGTGTATCCCAAAGAACCGAAATAGTCCTCGCCCTTGAGGAATACTGGAACTAAAAAAAAGAAGCTCATCCTCGAGCTAGTTCCCGGTGGACATACCGAACTTTAAGTTAACTTAATTTAAGAACCAAGTTCAACTTACTCTGGTCAAAGAAACCCCTCCTATCCTGGTGCATCCCAAAGCACCGAGATAGTCCTCGCCCTTGAGGAATACTGGAACTAAGAAGGAGAAGCTCATCCTCGAGCTAATTCCCGGTGGTCACACCGAACTTTAAATTAACTTGATTTAAGAACCAAGTTCAACTTACTCTCGTCAGAGAAACCCCTCTTATCCTGATGCAGCCTAAAGCACAGAGATAGTCCTCGCCCTTGAAGAAGACCCCTGAATGCATTCCCTCCAGCACTCCCCTGAGTCAAAGGATTCAAGCATTGTCTCATCGCTAGCCAGTGCGAATATCCCCCAGAGTAATCCGAAGAGAAGAAAGGAACATTCTTTCACTATCCCGTTGGGATATCATTTCCCGCCGAAGGCGCGTGGCTCCTCTATCTGCCACACTCGCCAAAGTCCTATGTGGCTTCAAAGCTATTTCGTCCGCACCAAGCATCTGGACGATCGGTACCGTCATCCAGACAATAACATTCTTAAAGTAACGTAGCTCATTGAGTTCAAGGTCAGACTCAAACCAAATTCAAGAGGGATCTGCAAAGGTATTTAAACTCCAGTATCTGTCCGGTAAAGGCCGTCAGCATTTTTTATATTGAAGTGAGCGGTGGGTCAACCATCACTAAAATTTCGAATAGTTCAATTTAGAAAGCCTTACTTAAAATTATTGAAGTCATTCCTGTGTATTTAGTGCATAATATTTCTTTGGTTCATGTCTATTTTTTTGCGTTTTAATTAAAGTTTAGGTTTGTTTTAACAATTTTTCATTCCATCCTCGAAACGCTAAGTATGGCACAAAGACCTCTCAAAGATAAATCAGTAATAATCAAGATAATAATAATCAAACATATATAGCACTCTTAGAGAAATAAAACCTTAATAACGGAGTTTGGTGAAGTACGTAAACAACCCATACGTACGAACTCCAGCCATCACTCGGTTTTTCCTATACCACGACACGTGGTCTTCTTTATGTGTTTATGCCAAATTCACTAGTGACTTCTCTCTAAAGGAAGGACTCGAACTGTCCTCCGCGATCCGACATGATGATCGAAAGGACCACATACTTTGTTACTCAAGAGTCTATTAAAGTTTGGGTGACGGGCTAGTAGTCCATAAAAGCATGGTTAATGGGCTAGGAGTCCATGGTTGCCATGGAAAAATCTTCCACCCAGTCAATAAAGCAATCCACAATCGAGAGCGATTAGGCCCTCTCTTGGCAGCGCAGAAGCGTACCTATGATATCCAGGTGGGTACAAGATTGGGCATGAGGGATGGTATGTCCCTGTAACTTTGAGTGAGCGTTGACATTGTACGCAGTTGCGAGCACAGCAACAAACGTCCTTGTTGATTCACGGAAAATGAACATCGATGAAGCGCCTTTTGGTATATTTAATGCCCGGATGAGTAAGATGGTACAGGACAGCGAAAACAGGACAGGATATATGAATATACATGTAATAATAGTTATAAGTAGTGATGAGTATAGCTGACTTGCAAGCTTATAAAGTAATGATAGAACTGAGAAGGTATATTCAAACTGCCCCTTTTTTATGGGGTTTAATCAACCAATTCATAATACATCCAGAAAAGAAACAAAAAATATTAGTAACATGAATACATATGAATAAATATAAATGAGGCAGGGGGAACATATAAGAGCCACTCCCACCAAATAGAATTCATTCATTTTCAAAACTATGAAATATACACTACACTAGATAGAGGAAGTTAAAGTAGAAATTGAAAAGATTGTAAATCTAATTGACGTACAGGTTTATGAGCACGTAAAGATCTTCTAGGGCCAGGCAACTGTATTGTCAGATTGTCGTGACTATTCACACTGTTATCAGCATCATTAAGCTGATCTTCTTGTATCTGGATAATTTTGTCTTGCTCATTTCCCAATATCTTCTCGTTGGCTTGAGGAAAGTTAGTAGTTGTAGATGGGAAACTGGATCGGAAAGGACACCTGGACTTCGTGATTCGGAATCATTAGGTGTAATATTCTTAGGACATGGAGCTAAATTACGCAAAACAATGAGATGAACTACGTCCACAGCTGGTTTGTATTTACTGCGATTCCCAAATCGTTTGAGGAGGACTTCTCCAGGTTCAATTAGCCAAGAAGCTAGGGCCGAACCTCTAACTGAACGTGTCTCAAAAGCAAAAAGTCGTTCATGTGGCGTGGTATTTGTAGAGGTACAAAGCAGTGAACATATGGCATGTAAGCATCAGATAACACATCCTGCCATGCACTTAATGGCAAACCTCGAGTTCAATAGCCAACTTCACAGTATTCCAAATAATGCCATTATATCGCTCACATTGGCTGTTTCCACGGGGGTTGTATGGAGAGGTTTGGCTGCTGTTTACACCAAGACGTAGTAAAAATTCTTTCACTTTCTTAGAAATGAATGACAGGCCGCAGTCTGAATGGATATATGAAGGTAAACGAAATAACAAAAAAGATATGTAAGTTAGTCAATAACTACTTTGGATTACATATCTCGGCATCGAAATGAAAATGGAAATCGGCTAAACTCATCAACGAATGTAAGGAGATAACGTGACGAGTGCGAGGAAACTGGAAGCAGCCCCTTAAAATTAATTGGAAGACGTGGAAAAGGTGCAGTCGCCCGTATCAAAGAAGTATTTTCTGGTTTAAAGAAACGGGGTTTAATTTTAGCACATACCACAACAATCAGCAGGAATACGGCGGATTTCATCGATGGAGTAAGGAAGGTTTTTAACACGAACATAATGTAGCATTTTCTAGACTCCAGGATGAATGAGACTCTCATGAAGCGATTTTAAACTAGTAATATCCGAAGTGGCGTTACAATACGACAGTGATAGTGTATCAGCAACAACATTTTCGCGACCCGGGCGATGATGAATATGAAAGGAAAATGGAAGTAATTCCATACGCCATCTGATCTTATCGTTCTTTATTTTACCTTTTACATTGGTATCATACATGAATGACACAGCTCTTTGATCAGTTGTTACGTTAAAATTTTACCAGCCAAAAAAGGTTTTCATTTACATATGCTCTCTACCACCTCATAGGCTTCTTTTTCAACGATGTGGTGTCTCTTTTCTGATTGGTTCAATGAACGTGAGAAGAAAGCCACTGGTCGGCCGTACTGTGATAAGGTGGCACCGATTGCCTTATCTGATGCATCCGTTTCTATGGAAAAGGGGGCGTCTTCACCAATAATTTTCACTGAAGATTTGGCAATGTCATTCTTTAAAGTTTCAAATGCTTGAATCGCCTCAAAAGATAAAGGAAATCTGGAGCAATCTCCAAGAGGCCGTACTTTCTCTGAATAACTGCGAACTCATTTAGCATAGTAAGCAAATAACCCCAAACAACGCTGCAAGGATCTTTGACTAGATGGTACGGGTAATTCTAACAAAGGTCTTATTCGTTCAGTATCGGGTTTCAAATTGCCATCAGAAATTTGGTAACCGAGAATATTAATGCAGGTTAGAGAAATCTTAGATTTCTTAGAATTCAGGGAGAGATTATATTTATAAGCACCTTCCATGAAACACTTTAGATTGCTGTCATGTTCTTCTTTTTTCCGCAGACTGTTATGTTGTCAAAATAGGCATAAATGTTACATAGTTTGTTATCAGTTATAAACTGATTCATAAAACGTTGAAAGGCGGAAACCTCATTCGTAACACCTATAGGTATGCGCCTGAATTGATAAAAACTGTTACCGGCCTGAAAAACAGTGTCAGGTCGGTCCTCTGAGCATATTTCTATCTGATGATATGCATTGGATAGATCAATAACGCCGAAATAGTGATTCTTGGCGATATTTGCTACTATATCTTTTATCCTGGGTAGCGGGTGTACTTATTTATTGTTCGAGAAAAGTCTGCCACAATTCGTTTTTTCCTATTTGCGTTTGATGTCACTACCACTTGTGCACGCCAAGGAGAATTACTATGTTCAATAATCTCTTCACGAAGTAGACGTTTAACCTCATTTTCAATGAAACCAGCATTTTCAGAGCTATAATGACGAGACTTGATAGCAATGGGAGTGCAATCTGAGAATAAATTTCTAAACAGTTTAATTAGGGGAATCTTTAGTTTAGTCAGTCCACACACAGTTAAGGAAGGTTATGTACCCCCATAATTTAAGTTAACGCTTTTATGCACTCTTCAAAATGGTAAGCCAAGAATAATATCAGTACAAGTACAGTAGCTTCGACATTCTCATAAGTGCGACCATTAATCGAAACGTTTAAGATTTACTGAGAGAGAAGAAGATGTCATCGAAATAACAGACGATCGTTCATGAAGTGGGAGATGCATAGCTTGTACTAAAGCCTCATTTAGAAAATTCTTTGAACTTCTACTGTCACCAGATCTTAAAGTAACTGAAGATACCCGTTCAATTGAACAGGACCAGTAGGCAACAGCAAGCTGCTGGTAGCGCAGGTGGAAGCAAACGTGACAGAAGATAGTGAAACAGGACGTTTGGATTTTGACTTACAAACTTTTGCAAAATGCCCAAGCTTCCCACATTTACGACAAATTACCTTCGCGAGCTGGAGAAAGTGTTCAGTGATCCTCAGGATGGCGACGACCACCACAATTGTAGAAATAATTTTTGAAACAGCTGCTGTAAGTGGAAGGCTAACTTCTTCACATTCTTCTTCATTGCTAGAGGTCATAGATGTACCAGAAACAGCCGCCATACTAGCAGTACATGACTGGGTGTAACTAAGTATGATTCAGATCTCAGCAATGCTTGCTCTAATGCTCGAGCTTGTTGAGTAGCATCGGTAAATGTAAGCTTATGATTTTCAAGGAGTCGTGCACGAATGTTCGAAGATTCTAACCCTCGCATGAAGACTTTCCTGATACTCTCATCACGTAGACTGCAGCAGTAACATCCTGAAAGTTGCAATCCACAGCAAAACAATTGAGAGCTTGAAGGTACTGATCAATCGATTCTTCTGGAAGTTGGATTTGAGTAGAAAGCAAATGTTTGGCATGCATTTCACTGGTAGCCTTAATATAGGCAGCTGGCAACAATTCGATAGCCTTCGAATAATCAGCACAGCCCTCTATTACATCCGCGACATGAGGACCAATGCATAAGTAGAGTACTTCTAACTTGTCTGGAGAATGATCAGATATTGTAGAAAGGAAGTAGCAGAAAATTCTATACCAAAAATTCCATAATTTGCCAGCGTGAGGATCCGAAGTAGATACATCAAACTTCTCAAGTCGTATGACTTTATTCATAATAGTTGATTAAATTGTAATAATAGTTATAAGTAGTGATGAGCATAGCTGCCTTACAAGCTTTTAAAGTAATGATAGAACTGAGAAAATATATTCAAACTGACCCTTTTTATAGGGTTTAATCAACTATATTCTTAATACATCTAGAAAAGATACAAAACAAAATATTAGGAACATGAATACGGCCATGGTTTTCCTGTGGAGACGTCGCAATAGATACGAGAACTATCCAAGTCGAATGCGAGCTTTTTCAATTTGAGTGCCCTGGAGAGCTCAAGTATTTTGGCGAGCTCGGGATCATCGTACTGCAATTGCGAAGTAATCGATGTCAGTAAGAAGGTTCGAATTTAGCGTTGGCTAGTCGAGATCGAGAGAAAGTATCTGCTACGACGTCTTTCCCCTTATTATGGCGAATATAGGTGGCAAATTGCGAGATATAATCGAGATGGCGACATTCGTGTGGGTAATGACGATCGAAAGTGGTATGCATCGCGGACAGGAGTGCCTGATGGTCTGTATAAATGGTGAAACTTCGCCTGTCCCACTGGTGCCTAAATACAGCCAGGAGCCACGTTCTAAGGTGTTGTAACGCCTCTCAGCAGCAGGATTGCATCTCGGCGAAGAATGTTTGGGACTTGCTCCTTCTTTTCCATGCTACAACATGCCTGCCACGACGTCGTTGGATGCGTCGGTGGTGAGGGAGATATTGGCTGAAGAGTACACATGATATCATTGCCTGTGAGCAGCCAAAAGATTTTTACTTCAGGAAAAGCCATGACTGCTTTATTCTTCCATGTGAGCGGGGAGTGCTTTTGTCGAGTTCCTCCTTTGATGAGCGCATTGACGGTATTTAAAAGTTGTGCATCGTCTGGAATGAAACGTCCGTAAAAGTTGAACATCTCCAAGAATTTGTTCTTGCTCCAATTAGCACGTCGGTGAGGGAGATACAATCCTCCATGAAATGATGACCAAGAAAGGTAATATCAGAGTACCCAAAGGTATATTTTGCGGGTTAGTTCAAATTTCGACTTCGTATATACCTTGTAAGAGTGTTCTAGGTGTGAGATGTGCCCCTGGGGATTGAAAATGGGGACCAAAATGGCGTCCAGAAATACAAAGAGGAAATTGAGATCTCGTAGTGACCATAGCTTCTGTGCGAGCTCCCATGAAACTCCCGCCTTTAGCACAACGTCTCAAGACTTTGAGGCTTCAATGTGCCCGGAAGTACATAATGTTGGACATGAGTTGCGTTCTCTTCACTGACGAGACCAGGGCTACCCTTGACAGACGTGACGGTATGGCAAATGGTTGGCTCTATTTCGGAGATGACGGCACAAACGTTTTAATTCGTCAACAGCAGGGAGGAGGAGTCATGTTGTTGGCAGGTATAGTTGGACACAGACTTGTTGGCCCAGTGAGGGGGCCAGATAGGGCTAAAGTGACTGCAGCCTTCTACTTCAATCTCTTGAAGGAGGTCTCTGATTCCTGGCTAGACGACATACCGTTGTCACTTCTAAGGACTCTAGTTTTCAGGCATGACAACGCTCCATCCCACTTTGACAGGGCGACCCAAGCATTCCTAGGCTCTTACGACATAAAAGGTGACATGTTTATGGTGTGTCACCAGCCTCTCTGGATCTCAACCCAATCGAAAATTGGCGGTCCATCATTAAACAAGATTTTTATGCCGATGGACGTCAATTTTTGTCTAAAGAATTCTTGTGGGCAACCATCAAAGCTGCGACAGAGGCAGTCCAACCTGCTGCTATTAAGAAATTGACGGATTTCATGCATGAAAGGGTTTTTGAAGCCATCCCTCGAAATGGGGCTCATGTGGGAAAATAATTCATTATGTCAATCAATTGGGAATTATAATTATATTTTTCTGTAAATTATATACGCAAGGTATTCTTAATGGGCATAATTATCCGTCGTTTTCTCAAAAATATGTTTAAATGGGCTACATTCATTCAAAAGCTATTAGCGTGGTTCATCCAAAACACAACAAATCTGAAATAAAAATTGAAGGATGCAACACAGCATAATGAATACATAACATAAGTGTTGCCATATTGTGCAGATCAACTGGGAAAAGTTTCATCAAAATTGATTCACAGAGAACCGAGAAGTGCTAATTTTCCCAATCAAGCTATTATTAGCCTGGTTCACGGTGTAGTGGAGGTCTTGTGGATTGAATCCTGGTCAAAGGGTATTTGCTAGTATGCCTTGATCAGATCGACTTTCGAGAATATGGATTTCCAGTGGGGATCAGCATAAAAATCTCTTACATTTGACAGGGGATAGCAGTCACTTTTTGTTTGGGCATTGAGACGTCTAAAATCGCCGCAGGGTCTTCATTCGGCGCCTACCTCTCTGCAAACTCTTTTGCCGCTGAAAATTTGTGAGGGGGGAGCCTTCACGCGCGGAAACACAGGGAAGGGCCATGTCTCAATGTGGTGAGCTACTGCATGCTTAATAGGCTCATCTCCTTGAAATGGGCGTCCTAGTTTGGGAAAATCGCCGAAGAGCTTTGTGTACGTGGATTCAATTGTAATGGAAAGTGGAAAGGTAATACATTCTTGTAGAGTAAAATTCCATCTGCACGTCGACTAGCCTACGCCGTTTGAGGTTAACCAGCAAGTCAACATGAATTAGTAAATCGGCACCGAGGATCGAGTGTGAAATTCCATCTGAAAGAACTTCTTATTTCTAATTTAAGTGTCAGCCGTTTTTCGCTGTATGTTGGGATCGAGGTAGCGTTTGCAGCCTGTAATTTATGAGACTGATCTAGCCTCTTTTGTTCAGCAAAACTCACTGATATCGCGCTGACGGCTGTCCCAAAATCCACCAAAAAACAGGTCTTGGTGACGAGGTTAATCAGCAGAAGACAGTGTTCTCTAATTTCGCTCCCATTGCACACCAGTGAGCAGGTGTTTAGTTTCCCCAAAAGGAACAAAGAGGAACACACTTTGCGAGCATTATCTTTGAAACGGCTTTGTCCCAGCAGTAGGCTTCACGCCCCCTTTCGAGGGAAGAAGATTGACAGGGAGTGAGTTCTTCTTTGATTTTCCCGATAGTAGGTCTAAGTCACAGCTCAAGGCGTCGATCTCACCCTGCGGCAGGAAAGGGGGGGTACAATTTGAGTAGGATATCATTCATTTTTGCTATTTGCTCCGAATGATTGCTAGTATGTATGGTGGTCAACATCTACTGCATCTAGGGCCTGGAGTTGTTACGAAAATAGCTCCTGGAGAAGATCATCGCTAATAGAAATGCTAAGTGAATCAGCGAGGGACATCATTGCACGCAATAACAATATGAGTCTCCTGCCGACAAGCTACTCCTGCGCTAGGAGCTATCGTAGACTTAGCGCTTGGAAATTGCTGTGAGCATAATTAAAGCTTTATTGAGAGTCTCGTATCATCCGATTGTTGAAGGGGATACGATTAAATAGCGACGGTCACAACAGCTGACTGGAGCAAGTAAAAGATCATGTGCGCGAAATTCTCCTTATTTCGCACAGTTCTATCGGTCTAAAACAGGGGTGTCGAACCTGCGGCCTTCTTGGCATTATGTGCGGCCTTCTACGGTTTTTTGAAAGAGCTCCGAATTATTATATTTTTTATAAAATATGAGCATCTCAGAAGCTAGCAATATCTAAAACTAAACTTAAACAAAATGCTTTATCACGATTAACGTATTGTATCAAGCTAAGAACGTTCCAAAACATTTGTAGTCGTTTGCACTCATGAGTCACCAACGGTCAGCCGCCGCAGCGTATCAGTAATAGTTTACGAATTGCTTTCGAGTTTTAAAGTCGTGCTTCGGCTCCATTCCCAAAATTCTATTAACCTTTAATATTATACTTTTGTATGTGATACTCACTTATAGTAGTAAACCATCAAAGTGATATAATACAAATTGACAATCTCATAAAAAGTATACATTAACTATTTAAAGCTATCTGAGAATTGAAATATTATGAATAAATAAGTCTTTCATATCATAATAGAAGGAGAATTCGACCACCGTGAGAGGGTTCAAGCAAGGCATGAGTAGGCCTGGAGGCCTGGGCATACACAAAAAAAGGCTATGCTACTATAATGGGCAAAACTACAATGTTTACTTCCACCTCGCCAATTGGTTCTCACTTCTGACCATATTAACATAAAATAATGAAAGTTGCATTATGCCTAGAGGTAAGGTGGGTTAGTGACTAAGTTGTGCTTTTGTTTCATTAACGTTAAATTTAATTAATTAACGGTAAAAGTATGGTAAAGTACATGAAGGGTTTATATGGGGGGATCTGCCCCCCATATCTCCCAGACACAAATAATAAAGTATTTTTAGTAACAGGTATGAATATTGTAATATTTTAATTAACTTTTAATTGTATATTACATATATATATATATATATATATATATATATATATATATATATATATATATATATATATATATATATTCACTGCAGGTTCTAAAATCTAAAGTCTTATAATAGCCTAATTAACTGCTAATTCAATTTATTGTGGTTTTAAATTTTGACACAAACTTACGCCATGTCAAACAAGACAAAAATAACAGTAAAAGAAGGACACAGTTTTTAATGATGAGTGGAAATTGCATTTTTTTTTTCTGCTAACGCTAAAATGATCTGGTTGCTCTGTAATAATGCAATATCAACACTAAAGAAAATCAACGCACACCAGTACTATGCCACTCATACAGCATACAGTGTACAAATAAGCTAAACTAGAAGAAGATCGAAAATGTGTGCTGCAGAAATTAAAAGATCAAAGGCAAAAGCAAAAACAGCTATTCCAAACGGAAGTTAAACGAGGAAATGATCATTGACGGCGTAAGTTAGAAATGTGTATGGATAGATAGGAGAAGAAAGTTTGAAGGTGTGTATATGAGAAAATGATGGTAATGAAGCAACTTATAAAGTAGAATATATACTTGGAAAAAAAGGAAAGACATTTAGCGATGCCGAAATTATAAAAGAATGCAACGTTGAAGTAGTAGGTTGCTTAGATCGAGAAAAAATTAATAAGTACAAGCAACTGCCTCTTTCAAGAGTAACTATAACAGATCGGCAGCATGAAATAGCCCGCAACGTAACAGAACAACTTCATGAAATTATTCTAAACGAAAACGTATATTATTCGCTAGCTTTGGATGAATCAACTGATGCTACAGACTCAACTTAGGTATTGTTCTTTGTTCGTGTTATAACAGAGGATTTTCGTTGCTATGAAGAGTTATTTGCTTTCGTTACCCTTATAGATCGAACACTGGGAATTGATATCTTTAATAACTTTAAATAAAAATGTCTCAAAGCTAAACTTAAATTTGATAATTTAGTAAGTGTGTGCAATGACAGACTTGCACCTAGAAGACTTAATCTTCGAACTCCTAAGTTGGAACCAGATATTAAAATGCTTTCCCGCCAGGAACAATCCCCAAAATGTCACTGAAAGGTAAAGTAAATAAACAGTTTTTAGTCTTTTTTTTACAGTTTGTACGTTACACTTTACGTTATAGCGGTTATACTAATACGATTTTATATATTATTTTTGTGCATATTTAATATATAATGTAATGCCGCCTTTCTGGGTGACACCAGACCTCCATGTGGCCTAATAACACAAAAAGGTTCGACACCCCTGGTCTAAAATATGGCTTCGCACTGTGATCCATAACTCTGTGTTTATCTCCTCGTACAACCCTCAATGTATGTGTAATCCCTAGATTGGGAAAGCAATATTATCCTTGATGGTCTCCATCGCACGCGATTATTTATTTATCGGAAAATGCAGCGAGTTCAGTGAGGCACGTAAATCAATTTTTATTCCAAGCAATGACGAATAAAAGAGTATATTTAGGAAACAAAGTCAACCAAAGCACTTCGGCTTCTGATACCAATTGGTGTAGACAATATCGACATCATTAACACTACTGGCATTCAATTGTATGCCATTAGGATATTAGGACCCATCTACTTTTCTTTTGATTAACAGAGTGAATTTGGAGGATGTTGTATGTATAATCTTGACTCTAGCTTATTGGAAGGAAAGAGATTGGATTTTGTGTTTCATTACAGTAAATAATTAATATAACGATACTAATTGGATAGCGAAATAATAAAGTAACGCATAAAATATATAATTATTCGGTTCATTAATAATATTAATAAAATTAATTTCCTATTTATTAAATTAATATATCGTTTCACTTTAGGCATTGTGAAAGCACTGTAATTATAAGGGAATTGATAATTATGCATTTCACCGTCTGTTAACGATAATAAAAAGGGTGAAGTGAAATAAATGGTGTTTGAGTTCGGTTAAGTTATACGAGGAACGTTTTAAGAACTTGCCAAGTAGACTAGAGAAAGTAGAAGACCTTCGAACTTGAAATGAGATGAGTAGAGTAATAGGTTTAGCAGACCGCGTAAACTTGGATTGAACTGGGATGGATTCGGCTTGATTAGACTGACTGAACCAATTGAACTCGGGACTACTCTCGACAAACTATCTCTTTCCTTTATTTTATTTTACATTTTAACACACAATATTTTTGTGGCCACCTCTCCAGGTCTATTTGCCATCGAGATTGCTATGGGAAGGCGTGGCCTAAAGCTATTTATTCTCTTTCCGAATTGGTTGAATTGACGTGCCTTGGTGTAGCTATGTTTGTGTTATCTGTTTGCGTGTATATTATTTGTAATTTTAGTTGACATTGGATCGGGCACGGCTTGAGTAAGCTTTTCACATACCCTAAGCAATGGTTGTGCCCTATAGACCAATCTAACAGCCCAGGAAAATTGTCTCAATTGGTTATTTTGAACATTCATTCGTGCCGTCATAAGACAAAGAATCGTTTTCACCCATCAGTGTAAGGTGACTGGCAAGGGTGGGTCATGGGTGTAGATTACACCCATAGGTCGTTTGAGATGGAGAGAAATTGTTGTCCATTTTGAGTGAATTGCAATGGAATCCAGCTTAAATAGCCATGGTAACTTCCTCGACAATGCCTAGCGTGGCGTAGACCACATAGCTGCGTAATTGCAGTTTACTTTTAAAAAGTCACTTTATATTCCTTGCAAAGCTAAAAAATAAGACAAAATTTCTTGTTAAATATTTGTAAGAGTAAAATAAACTAGAATAATAATGATTTAGACTATCGGTTTGCGTTATGCCTTGGTTGCTCGTTCCTGCGGCGCCACGACGAGCGAAAGGAGCTGTCTGGGAGGGAAATGACATAACGATTCGTCTATTAACGGATATTCACAGTTGTTCACAGTAGAAACTCGGGTGGGAGTCTGTTCAGCTTTTGAGACCCGGCTCATCATTGGGTTTTGAAATCAGTTATATCCTTCTCTTAGGTGGACTGCCTACCATGGCTACGAGCTCTACCTACCCGTTCCCACCGTGACGCCCAGCCACGGTGGTAACGTCCCTAGTAAATAGTGTCAGCTTTAAAAAGACTCCAGGCGGAGATTAACGGGTATTCGAATATTTTTTGTTTTTAAATCAGTGTGTTGTTGTTAGAATGAAAGTTATCGTGCTCGATCTCAAATCCCATCGAACTGAATACGAACGAATGCGGGTAAAATACATTTCTGATTTGTGCCGGTCATTTATTTTTTTCCCTTTTATTGTGTATCGATGTTTGTTCCGACGTAAAACTTTGGGGATTATGGCTAAACTTAATGAATCTCTGGTTACGTTCACTTATTGATTTTCTCGGCATTTACAGGGCTTGTGTAAATATGCCCAGTGGCCTTGAGTTTGAAGAATTGATTGAATAATCACGATTAGAATTGCAGCGCCATTGTCCGGGAGTATATTGAAGGGTGCTCCAATGGTGAAAACGGCTTTGCTATACATTTTGACGTGCTATTCTTCAATTAAAAGTTAAACGACCTATAATATTAGGTTATCCCATAAGTAATGCGTCACTTTTCATGCTTATCATTATTTTATTGGAGAGAAATAATCGAAAGCAGGTTTGTTTGTACACTAGCCTAGTCTACAAAAACCCGAAGCCTAGTTAGTTGTATGCCTTAGCCTAATTCAAGGATTGTATTTCGATATACCGTAAGTCGTAATTGTAGGGGCTACTAATTTCGTCTTAGTATTGTTAATTTAATGCTCCTTATCGTTAAATGATGAATATTACTGGTGTCATAATACCACACTCTAACGTTATGTTTTGGGAGTTTAGAAACGGCAGCAGTGCTAAGTTAACAGCAGAAAGTTTGGTCAAGTATATGGTGAAGGATCATTTATTATGGGCCAATGCCAAAGATTGTTTCAGAATTAATTAAAGAAATTCAGAATTTCAATTTTTCTGAAGGGCAGTATAAATGCAGTCCCCTTGTCCTAAACATAATCTTAAAGGATATATTTAATTTATCCGTTATTGAGTAAAAAGGTATATATATATATATATATATATATATATATATATATATATATATATATATATATATATATATATATATATATATATACTCTTATATAATTAAAACGATTTTTTATAAACATGGTTATATTCTGCATATTTTTAATGAGTTATGTCTTCCGTTAAGGTATGGAAAACAATGTCGGCTATATGTCCATATGTCTGCATACATTTATGCGCTCCTCGAAATTTCTGATAACTCTCGATGCCTCCAATTGCACCCCTGATTTCCAGAATTGTGCGTGTTTTTTTGGCTGATACCTGTGATTTTACATAGCCCCATAAGAAGAATCACAAGGGGTAAGATCACAGGACCTTGGTGGCTCTTCCTGGTCACCATGCAAGGATATCACTCGTTACGGAAATTTTTCTTGGAGTAATGCAAGCGTTTGGCGCTAAGTGTGGCAGGTCGCTCTATCCTGCTGAAACCAGAGGTTGTCAATCTCCGTATCTTCCAAGTTCGGACTTAACTGAGTGGATATCAAGTCTCGGTAGCGTTTTACATTAATGGTAACTGCATTCCCAACATTATCTTCAAAGAAGAACGGTCTAAGCACCCAACCTGCCCCAAAACCACACCACACAGTCGCTTTCAGTAGATGCATTTCACGCTCCTGCATTATTCGAGGATTTTCATTTCCCCAAATCCAGCAGCTCTGTTTATTGACAAATCCACTCAAGTGGAAGTGGGTCTCGTTACTGAAGATGATTTTCTTTGCAAAGATTTTGTCGGCTGCAAGTCTCTCCACAACCCAGTCAGCAAATTGCTTCCGCCTCCCGTGATCAGGTGACTGAAGAGTCTGTGTAAGTTGAATTTTGTACGCATGCATATGGAAATCTTTATGCAGAAATCGATGTAATAAAGTAGTCGGGATGTCCAACTGCTGCGAACGTCGGCCAATCGATTTTCCCGGACTCAGAGTAACACTATCTCGCACAACAGCAATTTGTTGCTCTGTCCAACAAGTGTTTGAACTGTTTGCGCCGCACTTTCTCCGTTTTGGTAAAATGTGTTCACGATGAGAACGCGCTGCTCAGTTGTAGACTGCTCATGACGAACCGTACACAAGTATTCTGAAAAACAAAAAAAAACTTTAATTGGAGTGAGGAGAGATAGCAAACATGATAAATGCATTCATTCAGACTTCAAAACACAAAAGTGTCGTTCAATTCAAATTCAGCGGCCTTTATGGAACACCTCATATATATATATATATATATATATATATATATATATATATATATTATATATATATATATATATATATATATATATATATATATATATATATATATATAACGGGGGGCCCAAAAGTTACTTCACATTTAAAAAAATTAATAACACAAAAACTAATTAAGTTATAAAAAAGTGTGATATATAAAATGAAAGAGGAGATCTTGGATTTTTATTATTTAAATATAATATCCTTCAAATGTTACCCATTATTGTTAAAACAAAGGCGGATTCTTTGCACCATATTTTCCATGACATTTTCCAAAATATCAGGAGTGATTTTGTCGATTTCTTCAATGATGTTTTTTTTCAATTCTTGAAGATTATTAGGTTTATTTACGTATCCCTTTTCTTTAAGGTATCCCCAAAGGTAAACATCTGGAGGGGTAAAATCAGGTGATCGTGGTGGCCAGGAAACGCCACCTAAACGTGAAATTAACCGACCAGGAAAAGCTACTCTTAGTGTTGCCATGGTTTCTCTCGTTGTGTGTGGTATCGCTCCATCTTGTTGAAACCACATATCGTGCATATCCAAATCTTCCAGTTCTGGCAATAAATAATCTTGTATCATTTCTCTGTAAGTGTCCCCTGTTACTGTCACTGTTTTTCCGTCAGCATCTTCGAAGAAGTACGGACCAATGATTCTCGAACTGGTTATGCCGCACCAGATCGTAGCTTTCTGTGCATGAAGAGGCTGCTCGTGAATTATCATGGGGTTTTTCAGCACACCAGAATCTGCAATTTTGTTTATTAACGTATCCAGTGATGTGAAAATGGGCTTCATCGGACATGATTAGGTGCGAGGTAAAAGTCGGATCATTTGTTAGTCCCAAAAATGCGCGTGCAAAGTTTATTCTTTTTTGATGGTCTGCAATATTTAATTGTTGAGTTATTTGAATTTTGTATGGATGAAGTTTCAATTATTTTGTTAGGATGCGTTGCAATGATGTTCGAGAAATTCCTAGTTGACTGGAATGTATCCTAGTTGACGTTTGTGGCTGTTGTTGAACACTGGTTAACACACGCTGAATGACACCTGCATTCGCACAGATCTCGGTCTACCAGAGCGTTCTTTATCACCTGTAGACCCGGATCCTCTGAACTTTGATACCATTGCAAGAATGCAATGCCTCGAGGGACTGTTTCGTTGATTAAATGCTGTTCTAAAGTCCCTCTGCACAATAAAAGAAGATCTATTTTGTTTTAAATAAGTAGTCACAATTCTTGCTCGCTGTTCTTTGCTGTATCTTGCCATTCTGGGTTAATAATTAGCCGGGTATTATTGTGTATTATATTCTTTATATAAGTATTATAGATAGACAATAAAAATGTGAAGTCACTTTTGTACCCCAATAAAACCCCAAGATCTCCTCTTCCATTATATACGAGGGGCGGTCAATAAGTTTTGCGAATCGGTAGGGCAAAAAAGAAGAAGGGGGGTGGTTGTTTGTGGGGGTGTTAGGACAAGTTATGACAAGTCAGGACTTGCAGCCGCACGCTCCTGCCTCCTCTATTTAAGAAGCAGTAGCTGATCATAGATCGTCAGTCACAAATTGTTCAACAATGGAGAAGGTTAAGCACCGCGCAGTGATCAAATTTTTGACCAAGGAAGGCAAGAATGCAAAAGAGATCCATGAACGTATGGTTGCAGTGTACACCGACACCGCCCCTTCCTATGCAACCATTGCTCGCTGGAATAGGGAGTTCCGCCATGGTCGTGAGTCCCTTGAAGATGACTCCCGTCCAGGACGCCCATCAGACGTGACCAACGAGGACAATGTGGCCGGTGTGGAGAGGATGATCCTCGAAAATCGACGGGTGAAGGTCGAAGAAATCGAACGAGAACTTGGAATATCACATGGAAGTGTTATCAACATCATCCACGACAATTTGGCCATGACCAAGGTCTCTGCCTGTTGGGTCCCTAGAAACCTCACGCCCCATGATCGACTTCAACGTCGTCAACGTCCACAAGGCCAGAGTTGCACAAGCTGCCATGCGCGAGTGCGGATTCGAGGAGCTCAACCACATCCCCTACAGTCCAGATCTGGCCCCTAGCGACTACTTTTTATTCCGCCAGCTCAAGGCTGCACTGCGTGGACGCCGGTTTGGGGACGATGAAGATGTCCAGCTCGCCGTCCAGGAGTGGATTGAACAGCAGTCGGGAGATTTCTGGTTGTCGGGAATTCGAAGCCTCAGGGACAAGTGGCGCAAGTGCATTGAAGTCGAGGGTAGTTATATTGAAAAATAATAAAACACTTTTCCTCATATCTCGTTTCCTTGTATCCGAATTGCAAAACTTTCACCCACTTTTATAACTTAATTAGTTTTTGTGTTATTAATTTTTCAAAATGTGAAGTAACTTGTGGGCCCCTCGTTATATATATATATATATATATATATATATATATATATATATATATATATATATATATATATATGATGAAAATTAATGCAATATCGCAAGAAAAGTAGGGCATTGGGGGAAAAAAGAGTGGATCTTGTGTTATGCTTATATGCACTTCTCTTATATTTTCTACCCAGTGTCAGTTGAAAAAGGGTGTGAGATACACCGAAACTGTTCTGAATTAAATTGTCTTCGGAGAATGTGGTTTAATTCCTCATATATATATAAATATATATATATATATATATATATATATATATATATATATATTTATATGGGAGAACCGGGAGGGTCCGTACGATTTTCAAAAAAATAATTGCAATAATACTATAAATAAAGTTCTATGACTTATTTTTTTTAATTCGTATATTCTATCACCGTTATCTTATACCAATAAATAAGAGAATGATGACTTCCACAAAATTATTAAAATATTGTACGGATGCTGTCGAGGAAGCGGGTGGTCCCGTACATTCAGATGGGAGGGTCCGTCCATTTGTAACATGTTAATTTTAAAAGGCCTAATGTTTTACCTAGAAGCAAATAATAACTGGGAGTCAGGCAGAAATGTTTATTGCCATAAAAAATAAGAAAATATATATTTTTTCACATTCATTTTAAGTAATAAAAAAAGGAAAGAATATTTTTCCACATTCATGTTGCAATTTCAGAACAGAAACCATTAGGCCTATCTCATAGTATAATTTTGAAATAAATGCCAAATTTATATAAACCAGAAGATCTTTTAGTTTTCTGAGTATGAGGAGTAGGAAGCACTCCCAAAATGTGTTGCTTATCACAGACTCGTCCCGAATATCAGGATATGTGAATGTGTTTCCTGTGCCACAGTTTTGAGATAGTCGTAGATATGCTACATTGAAATCCCCGTTATCATCTTCATTACTTTGCACTTTGCCTACCTATCAAGACAAAATTATCTTTCCAAGGTGATTTTTCAACAAACTGTCCCACGACTGTAGAGCTTTCAAATTCATCAGAGAATTCTTCTTCTGAAGAAAAAAAACATATATTACATTTTGGAACACTTATTTATAAGTGCATAGGCTAGTATAAATATACACACTCAGTGCAATAGCATTTACTTTTATCTATATTTAATGCAAAGCATACATTTTTTTTTAATTTTATTAATATCAGGCAGATCCGGACACAACTGTACGAATCCTCACTCATCCACATTTTTCATGAACATTATCAATAACTCATTTCCAAAGTAATGCTGCACGCGATATATTTCATACAAATTGCTCAATTGCTAACTAAAGAATCAGAAAAAAATTCATTAAATATGATTAAAATGGAGGAGCTACACCTTACACAAGAGCCACCAAAAGTTACATCGTAAATGTTAAAAAAATGAAATTCTCACATGCAGAAATTTTTGCCACAACATATTCGTCAAAGTCTGAGCATCGACTGATATGATTATTTCCACCTTTCAAAAGCAAGAGTCAACGCTTGAGTCATATTTATTATTGAGTGAGTGGAGCTGTCCGAATCCTCCCACCGTACCGACCCTCCCGGTTCTCCCTTATATATATATATATATATATATATATATATATATATATATATATATATATATATATATATATATATATATATATATATATATGCAAAAAATCCCACAGGAAAATGAAAGGCGGATTCCAAGTACTTTCGAACTTGTTCAGTTCATTATCAAATAATAACGAAAAATTTTACAAAGCTTGTATATACGAGTATATGAGAGACATTTTCCCGATTTAATTGCTACATTTAAATCTAGTAATGCCTCTCTGCCATATTTATATGGTTTTGTAAAGACTCATAAGCCCCATGCGCCCTATTATTAGTTCTGTTGGCTCAGTTTCATATTCCTTATCTAAACGGCTCACTTCATACCTCACGTAACTTTGATATTCCCTTGCTAGTTAATATTTTCATTGAACTCATCTCAATGTGTACTAAAAACTAAGTTTTCTTTTAATGATAAATTTTACCTTCAAAAGTTTGGTTTGGCTATGGAAAATTGCTTATCCCCTGTTCTTTCCAATATATATATGGAATTTTTTTTAAACTACCTTGTTCCCCACCATTATCGATTTTCCCCTTGTTTGGTTCCGATATATAGGCGATATTATTTGTTTGTGACCTTCGTCTAAGGATGTTAATGGTTTTCTTACTGAACTTATTTCTTTGGTTCCCTCTATTAAAGTTACATTTGAACTCGAACAAAATGGTGTCCTCCCGTTCTTAGATCTACTTATTCATAGGACTCCATCTACCGTAAGCCTACCAACGTCGGTTCTTATATTCATTTTTACTCAGGTCATAATGATAAAAGTCAACCGGTCTGTCTTTATTTCAATGTTTCTCCGGGGATTGAGGGTCGCCAGCCCGGAATTCTTGGATCTTGAGATTTCCAAGATCTTTGAAATAGGTAACAATCTTTGCTACCCTCCAAAATTTCTTGCAGGATGCCTAGATTTCGCAAAAAAATCCTTTTACAGAACTGAAATCCTTCCCGCATATAATTTTAAGAACTCCTTTGTTTTACTGTTTTCTGAGTCCTTTGCCTTGCTTCCCCGCCTATTAAATAAGTTAAATATTTCTGTAATATTCAAGTATCAGTCTACCATGTTCAAAATGCTGATTCATAATAATAACAATAGTATACGGGGGTTAATTCTGTCGATTGTTCAGTTTACCTTAAGCAATACTTTGGCCAAACCGGTAAATCATTAAGTGTACGATTGACGCAACATAAATACAATATTAGAAGGGGGGAAGCAGTAGTGCTTTCTTTGTCCATTTATCGGAAAACAGTCTCTCCCTATCAATTGGAATTCGGCTAAATTTATTTACAAATCTGATGACTTTGTTCAAAGAAATATTGTTGAATGCTCATTCATTAATTCCTAGCCTAATTTTAATATATCCCCGGCCTCTTTAAACTGGACCCTGTTATTAAAAGGCTTATTTATAACGAAATTGTCCATTTTAAGTCTTATCCCTTTGATTTATTAATTTAGTTATGTTTTTCTCGTTTATTTTTATGTATGCACAATTAGATGTGTATGTATTGAGTTTAGTGACATAAATGTCTACATTCTGTGCTCACAGTTGCAATTTCCGGAAGTAGACCATATCTATTTGGTTTTGATAATATTTCTCTATTTTGTGCCCTTTCGTTGTACATGGTCGGAGCATTACTTACTCTGCTGTCTCTCATATATATATATATATATATATATATATATATATATATATATATATATATATATATATATATATATATATATATATATATATATATATATATATATATATATATATATATATATATATATATATATATATATATATATATATATATATATATATATATATATATATATAGTCGGACTCGTGGCAGAGAGACCATAAGTGGTGGGAGGGAGGGGATCGCGGGGCATCGAGTGTTGCCTGTTGTGACGTGTTTGAACTTGTCGCCGCTTGGCTGGATTACATTTTTTCGTTGCGGTTTGCGATATTGAGGGTTTTGGAAAATGTTCCTGGTTTGGTAAAGCTGTTCACGTGTGCAAAGAGAAAACACGGGAATTTTGATGGAATTTTCGTTCTCCAGCTTCAAATATGTTTTCGGTTGTTGTTCGAGAACTCTGGCTGGGGCAATTTAGGTTGCCTGAGCGTAGGAGGCATTTGCCCTCCTCGTTTCCTCAGCTTTCTTTTCACCATTTTTCCTTTTATTATTTCTTTTTTCTTGGGACAGGACATGGTCATAGCCCCGTGGTTCAGCCCGCAGTTTGGGCACCTCTCTGTCTGCACGGTGCATTCTCTCCATTCATGGCCTTTTTCCGCTGCACTTTGAACGGGTTATTTCCTGTTCGTTGAACTGTTTAGTCGGGTGGTGTTCCATTTTGAATCAGCGGCAGTATACTTGAATGGGGGAAAATTCTTCCATCTCAATTTGCTCGCCGCTGATCTTCGCGTTAAAGAGTAGCAGCCTTTTTTCTTTTGTCTTTTGGGTCATTTGCGTCTCACTAAAGATGCTCTTAAGGACGTGTTGGTAGTCTGTGTTGTCTCGTTTGTTCCGGAACTTCACTACCTCCACGGCTGGCTTCTGGATATCTCTTTCAATATTTCCTCTTTTGAATGTTGCCCTATCCAGGAGTCTAGCTGTCTGCAGATCACACTTCGATGTGCTTGGATTTGAGATGGGGTGCTGGGCTGGAGATTTATCTCATTTAGTACATGTTGTCCCATCTCTTTTGTCAGGGTTTTCCACATCTGACTTTCTCTCACAGATGGCGATGTATCCGGCTGGTGTCTCGATTAGTCTAAGGATAGCCACATTTATCTTTCCAAAGATGGTTTCGAAGACTTTACCTCGCTCCGACTTTTGCTGCCCGCCTAGGGTCCTCAGGGAGACTCCTGTGGCGGGGTGGGATGCCATTTTCGTGGTTTGCAGCCCCACTGGCGGGGGAGTGGTGCAAATCTACCTTACTGCTGAGACTTGTTTTTCCTAGTGGCGGTTACACGCACTCAATGATTAGTGTGTGTGTGTTTATTTATTTACCTTAGGGATGGAGATTCCCCCCCCCCTCCTGGCTCCCTCGCTTACCCTCCGCCTTGATGAAAAGGGGAATTGCCTTTTGGGATGAATGATAACGATGGATGAGATGAATCCGGAGGGGGAGAACCTCTCGGAGGTGACTTATAGCGGACTTATTGAAAACACTGTACCCTTCGAGGGCGTTTTAATCGTGACCGCATCTCACCATATTATAGAGGCGGTTGATGTCCCTATATGGTCCTAGGAGAGTCCCCCACTGGGATGAGCAGCAGAGGTCGTAGTCTGCCTCATGTCTGGAATAGTTTCTGACATTGTTATCGGCTGCGGGATACTCCTCAAACCATCTTCCTTCAATGCCCCCAATTATGCCAGTGTAACTGCCCGGCATAGTTGGGACGAAACATGAATGGCAATCCCCTCTCACATTTGGCAGCACTTCACGCATGGGGATGGGCCGGGGACTTAAGCAGTCATCTGCCTAAGTGGGGCCGCTAAAATAGAAAGATGAAGATGAGTGATGGTGATGAGTACAACAGTATTAACTCTATTTTTTAACAACTGGTTTCTATAAAAATAGAAACCAGATTTCGAAGGCGTTTTTCGTTACTTCCTTCACCGGGTAGGGGGAGGTAAATAGCACATGTACTTCGTCCAAGAATTCCGAGCAGTCTTTATGCCCAGTAAGTGAGAGAAGAAGCGGGTGATAGAAAGATAGCAGGAGGGAAGGGGGATGGACTTGATTCTAATTCTTCTTTTGGTAATACTTGAGTTTATGGGCGCACGCTAGGGGGCGCTATTTCTGGGCTACAATTAATGCGATCGGCTCTGCACTATAATTTCCAGTATGTCATTTTAGAAAGCCTCACTTAAAGTTATTGAATTCATTTCTGTGTGGTTAAGGTGTCAAATTTCGTGGGTTTAGATTTTTTGTGTTAATTAAAGTTTTAGTCTTTTAAAAAAAATTTATTCAATCTTCGAAACGCTAAGCAAGGCACTAGTTCCGCTCAAAGATGTAATGAAGAAATAATAACGATAATAATCAGATAATAATAATAAAATAAATATAGCACTCTTAGAGATAAAACGTAATCACGGAGTTGTGAAGTACATAAGCAACCCATACGTACAAACTCCAGCCATCACTCGGTCCTTCCGATACCACAACAAACTGTATATTGTTGGGCAACAAAATTTGGAAGCATTAAAACAAATGTATTAATAGACACACAAATTGCAACACGTCCGATAAAATCCAAAGCAGCAATAACACTTTTTACGCAAATTCAACCAAAAAAACAATAATACAATATCATTTTTACATCCATATTTTTAATTTATATGGTTTAAATTATGACATAGTTTCGTAGACACACGAGTAATTTATGTGACCTATTTAGAATTTGGATGGGTCAAGAATAGTTAAGAACTTTATAACAACCCTTTCTTCGTCATCGCAAACATATTATTCGACAAACATTCATTATGGCGAGAATAATTGTTTAAGGAATTGGGGACAACTGCAAATCTGTCTCGTTTGAGTCGCCATTGGAAAATTCCACTCCGCACGTTTCGGTGGATCCTTAGATCTGTTGAAAGTGGATCGTATAATGAACGAAGACGAAAAAAGAGCGATTGAAATCCCGCAACACCATAGAATAAATACCCGCGGTAACTTTAGAAGCGGTAGACCCGATTCGAGGGAAGAGCCCTCCCCAAGATATACTGCAAGGTGAGATTGCGGACTCAAAACAGAAACCATATTAAGGAAATCTGCAACAAAAAACAAAACAAAATATATGAAATATTGAAGAACTACAGAGGCGCGAGAGCCCCATTAAGAATACAGAAGCCTAATAAAGAAAAATAAGAACCAAAGAGATGGATGGTCACCCAGCAACTAACTCTTTAACTCTTATTCATTCCTCTTCACCACTTTATCCTAAACAACCCTATCCACTATACTATGATTATACACTTTTAATTCTACTTTTTTCGAGACGTAAGACCCCAAGAATGAAAAAAGGAGAGATGATCATTTGTAGAAAGATTTCATATTTGGGCAGCCGCCATGTGCTATGGTGAGATAAAGCGAAGATCGAGTTGTTCGGCACAAATGTGACGTATGTTTGGAGCAAAAGTGGTGAGTGAGGCTGGTTTAAAAAAAAAACCCCTCCCCACAGTAAAACAGAGATGAATCTATTGTTATGAAGCAGATTCTGCGCAACAAGTGTCGGATGGGGTGAATTTCATTGAATCAACGGAACGATGATTATAGAATACTACAGAACTATTTTGAAAGATCATCGAAAGAGTGTTGTTTGCAGGCTTGGCTTAGCAAGAAAATCGGTCTGTCAACACAATAACTTATCCAAAAAATTCACAGAAATTCTTATCTTCCTGTTTGAAGGAAGCTAAAATAAACGTTATGGAGTGGCCACCTCAGTGTAAGTTTTGGAAACAAGAGTGGGACAAAATTCCATTCGAAGTTTTTTGTTTATTTACTTAGAAAAAAAAACTATATTAATTGTTTGAGGAATTATTAAATCGTGTTGCGTATCGATACTTTTTAATTCCAAATTTAGTAAAAGGTGTTATTATTCCATTATTTTTCTATCAAACCCGTTGAAACTTTTTGAATGTGTCTAGTGATATATTTCTATAAATTGCATCTACGTACTTTACCCTTCGATAAATTGTTCATGAATTATGTCGAAAAGTTATGGTATTGGGTAGGAGTATGAATATTTTCTGGAACAAGTGTAGGTAAGACCGAAACTAAATTCTAATTTATAGATTCCTTAGGGTACCTTGAAACAGAGGCAGAAATGTTTGGCAAAATACGTGAAATATTAAAATAAACCAGAGGAAATGGGGGTGGATAGGCTTTTATGGGGCGATAGGCCTTAGCCAATGGAAGCAAATACTAAACCTCTATTATCTTTTGAAATTTTCTCCAGAATTACGCACAAAAGAACCCAGAAGTAAAGAATTTAAATTAAAACCACCTCCCAAATAAAGTATATTGACATAAATCATAAAAAAAATATAAGCATCCGAGACAATGTCTGCAGCTGTTTATTGCATGCAATGCGTAAGGGAATCTGACATTGAAAACGCTTTACCAAGTGTTAAAAAGGCCTGCTCTCTTTCAACTGAACACTTGTAAAGATAAATTTTAAGGTCAGTGTCGAACATCGCCTAAAAACCAGTTAGTTGTTTGTACTGAAAGTGGAAAGGAGTGTAATTATCGTACAGTTGTGTGCGCGTAAAATTCGTGCTTTGTTTGGTTGGGTGTGTGTTAAGTTGTCATAAACGGTTTCCCAAATAAGCGGTTCCATGGTGAGTACACATTAGTAGTTCGGAAAATAATTTTATATCTATTCTTTTATCTACCAAACTGGGGATGGGGGGGGGGGAGTTTAAAAGACAAAACTGGCCTAAGTCAATAATTAAATATATTGACGTTAAGAGAAAATAAAGTACCTATTCTAAATGTTTCTCCCATTAATGTCAGATTAATATCACGATAAATTGACAAATTCAACGTAGTAATTACTGCAAATGGGTAATTGGGATTCGCATACTGCAAGAAGAATTTATTGTAGCGGTGAAAATGCAGGAATAAAGATATTTTCTGTTCCCTCGCCTGAGCATCTTGGGAGATTATGGAATGAGTATCGGGTTCTTATAATTAATTAATAATTAATCAGGGTTGGCCTCTCAACCTAATCTTGACCATAAATTGACAACTCAAAAATTGGGTTACGTAAAAAATTCCTGAGTTTTACTGCAAAGAGATTTAGATTACAATGCTCACTCGCTCCTGTAAAGAAATTACCATATAGGAACTAATAATTATTAATACAGGATTCATTTATCAGTTATATAGGGGTAGAAAAGGCAAAGCATAATAACCAATCAACTATAAAGCTCTGGGTCGAGGGAATTCGATGCCGTTCAATTAAACTTGATATGAACTTATGAAAAAAACTATTCAAACTTCATTAAAATAACACCATTCACACTTTTGTCACTTCAAGGGTATTTTTTCTCACAATTTCAAAAGTCTCATTTGTTTATAAGTTGCTTTCTTGTAACTTCCAGTTTCCAATTTTGATCGCAAGGCTGGTGGACTGTTGAAAACTTTCATTATATGGGGCAAGGAGTGTGTGAAAATGTTTTCCCACCTTTAAGTACCATCAGAAAATCTTTTAAAATGTGGATACGCCAGAGCCCCTAGTTTGGTTGGTAATTTTGAATTTTTACAACTAGCACCACGCTTAAAGATATCAGGGTCTATTATTTTTTTAATAAGCAATGTGTTACTATTTAAAAAATAGCAATGGGGTTAAAAGTATCCGTAATTATCTAACACTTTGATGTGAATTTAATTCAATAAAAAAAATCGATTTAGCAACATCAAAACTTCTCGATGTACCTGCCTCTTCTAATGCCCCATTTCCAATTGAAACTATCCCCTTTTGAGTGTTTTGGTCACTAACTTCATCTCCACCAGATGGCTCAAGTGCTCTCGTGGCCATTCCTCGTATTTTGAATCTGAGTTTGAACCTGTAGAGGAAATTCTTGCAACAGAGTTTTGTGCTGCCAAATTGTAGACTCGTTGCTGCTCTGAACGCCCTCTCGTGGCAGCTGTGGGTGTAATAAAAATTGCTCAATTTCGGCTTGAATATCGCAGAAAATGATGACCAAATGTAGACATTCGAAAGCTTTAAAGCAATTTCTAATTTGTATGTATAAGACGCTCGATCTATTCCTGCGACCATAACGTTGTTCGCTTATAACTAACGGTCATTCACTCGTGCGCGCGTAAACTGCCGGACACAAGATGTGAAACGTTTACTCATTGTAACTATATTATATGATAGGGAGAGTGCGCAGTTGTCCCCGAATCTGCCTTCACTTTACAAATAATAATGATAATCAGCAAGTAAAGATATTTTTTATGCCACAATATAAGAATTTCAAACACTAAGCATCGGCATTTATTAGCGACAAGTACCCGGGCAACGCCGGGTACCTATGCTAGGTATCATTTAAAGTAATAAACTTTGAGGGGTAACTGATAAAAATTAGGGATACTTTAATATTCTTGTTTTCTTTCTTTTTGGTTTCACTTTCATAACACTACACATGACTTCCATATTTTGTTAGCGTGGTACCGCCAGACATTTGAAGCTGTTTATAGAGGGCTAAAGATGTGGGGAATGAAAATATGTGGAAAATTCACAGCTTGAGTAGTGATAAGACCTACATGGTACATTGGAAATCAAGGGAAAAATATATTTAAAATAATTGACCAAGTAAAAAATAGCATTCCCAAATTCGACCAATTGAAAATAAAAGCACTCCCCAAATTGATCAGGAATCAAAAAACGGCGCTGCCAAAGTCAATGAAGCAGAGATTTGGCCAAAATAAGCACTCCAGGAATTGACGAATTGAAAATAAGTATTATTAACATTGACCAGGTAACAATAAGCGGCCCTTCCAAAGTTAACCGAGATAAACTCTCCCGAATTTTATCAAATAAAATTAAGAACTCTCAAAGTCGATTAAATGAAGATGAACACCCGCAAACTTGACAAAGTAATGATAAACAACACTTCAAAAGTTGAGCAAAAAAGTAGTACAAAATTTAACCACTCAAATATTAGCCGAGATAAGAACTCCTAAATTCGACTAATTGAAGAAAATCATTACCAAAATTAACCAAGTAGCGATAAACAACCTTCCCATAGTAGACCGAGATAAGCAATCCAGAAATAGACCAAGATAAGTACTCACAAACTTGACCGAATAAAAATAAACACCCACAAATTCGACTAATTGGCTTTTTTTAATAGCAGAGTTCTGTCATCACATCTTACACCCCACGGCACTACTACATCATAACTTTTTCACCCCCCAGCCTTTAAATATTAGTTTTCGTAGCCGAAAAATTATAATTTAGGAACAACAAAGCATTATTTGTGAGTTCATCGCAAGTCCTTCCGAGTGATGAGGGCTCATGGAAGTTAGCATTTGAATTTACAAAAAGACAAACTAAGTAAAAAGAAGAAATATGAAAAACTTGGATTCATGTATCTAGAACTCGTTAAAATGGGACAATAACACAGGCCTGCGTTTGAAAAGTTTGAAAATTTTTTTTAGGTTCCCCAGGATTTCCTTGTGGGTTCTTAATGAATCCAACCTCCTGAGCTCAAAAATGAATGTATATTTGTTCAATCAGGTCAGATTTTCTCAGTACAGCATACACCATTTTCATTGAGATTACCTCATTTTTTCTGAATTTAAAAAAAAAAAAAATTTCTCTATCTAATAATGCATCATTACTGTTATATCATATAAACAGGAATACACGTATGTAAACTATAATTCTTTCAATAAACAAAAAATAAAAGAATGCAACATAATAAAGAAAATAATTATAATTTCGAAGAACAGACGCCCTTGACGATTTTCGTTTGTGCCTGTCATCTGGTGCATCACGCTTCAAACACCAACAGTAATCAGCAAGCATGTTTCCGTTCCATTTACACTGGTACCTGGATTCCATTGTTTTTATGTCCTGGTGGAATCTTTGCCCCTGTTCTTTACTGTAATCCCCGCAGTTGTCGGGAAAATAATCCAGATGGGACTGTAAAAAGTGTATCTTTATAGACATTCGAGCTCCCAAATGTTTGAGACTTGTTAAGAGCTGATTGACCAGGGCAACATATTCTTCTAGGCTTCTTTTATTGCCTAGAAAATTGATAACTAGAGCTTTGAAAGCTTTCCAGGCATCTTTTTCTATGTCCTTCATTGATGCATCAAATTGCTGATCAAGTTCCTGATTTGAAGTCCATCAAAAATTCCCCCATGGAGCTTAGCGTAACTGATTTGTGGAAATTTTTGAAGAAGAAATTTAAAAGCTTGGCCTACTTTATTAAGGGTTTTGACATAATTTTTCATTATGCCAAGCTTTATATGCAGTGGAGGGAGGAGTATTTTTTGAGGAGGCACTAAAGGTTCAGCTATCACATTGTTTGATCTAATTCTAAATGCTTCTCGTGGAGGCCAAACCTTCTTCTCATAGTGCATACTATCTGCACGACTGTCCCATAAACATAGGAAACAGGGATGCTTCGTGTAGCCTGTTTGCGTCCCAAGCGTAAGAGACACTACCTGAAAAAAATTTAGCACGGTATGTAAATTCAGTGTAATATTTCTAAAAACAAATTCAAAGTAATATTTCTTAAAACAATAAGAATATGTATATGTACTGAAAAATCCTGTATGCCGATGCATTAAATCATCGTATTGGAACTAATTAGATATATGTACATCTTATTTTGAGTTTATTGAGTTGTGTTGTATACCTTCTCAATTAGGATAAGTTCCCCATTAACCCAATAGGATGCATTAACCTATAGGGACACACTTCAACAAAAAATATAACTCAAAAATGACTCATGATTTCCAGATTTGCATTCTTGTAAAATGTAAGTTGACCAAAAGGTGTATACAAGTATTAAGAATTAAAAATGAAAATGTCAATATCAAAAAGCTTAGAAATGCCAAGTGTAAAATGATCTTACCTTTAAGTCACCACATATCCTCCACTTATAGCTAGAGTAATTTATTGCATCCAGCAATTTTTTCATATTTTCATAACTTTCAGTAAGTTGGATTGAATGGCCTATAGGAACGGAAGCTATCTTGTTACCAATATTCAGTAACACAGCTTTTAAACTTCTACTGGAGGAATCTATGAACAGTCTCCATTCTAATGGGTTGTAGGGAATTCCAAGGGCCTCAACAAGTCCTTTAATATTGGCGCAAATAATGGTGTAAAAAATAGCTTCGAAACTCTTGTTCTCTATTTCTGTACCCCCCTAAATGTTGTTTCTTAAGCAAGAAGATTACTTTCACGAAGTCGAGAGCCAAGAAGTTGTGTATTCGCCTTTGAAACCCCCAGATCCCTGGTCAGGTCATTTAACTGAACTTGAGTGAATGGTCTTGCGACCATATCATGTGTGGAAACCTGATAAGACTCAGATGTGTCATAATCTTGGTCAACTTCCATATTAATCTCTTCATGTACCTCTATATGTTCAGGGGGAGAAGGTATAGGAATTCCTGGGCCATGGGGCAGGGGTTTGATGGCAGAAGGAACATCCGGATATGCCACACTATGTTTATTCTTCTTATTTATACCTGAGGAAAATATAATTGCATATTACATAAAGGAATTGATTTGGAGTTGCAGATAGTACATAAATGTTTAGTAAAGGATATGTTCATGCTGAAGTGAACTATGTTAGTTTTTAATTGTATGCTAAGTCTTTGCATAATAATGACATTTTCAGGAGCCAGTATAATACAAAAAGCTTAAATACTTGATACAATGCTCACCTTTAAGATTTGTCATGCAAAAATAGCAGTCCGTAGTGTGGTCCTTGCCATCTCTCCACACCATGGGAACACCAAAAGAGAGGGACTTCTGTTCGCCCTGACTCCAGCGTCTTAAACTTATGTAGCATCCCTTTCAGCAGATATGTGGTGCAAAACTTTTATCTTGATCTCTTAGCCTTACTCCAAAATATGCATGATACAAAGATTTAATTACAGGAGGGATTGTACTTTGCTGCTCGGGAAAAGTCACTTTGCCGTAAACAGCAAAATCTGTCGGAGCTATTCTTACATTTTCTGTTCATTTTTAACTCAACCACTATTATTATTATTCTTATTATTATAATGCTAAGCAATTTTTAACCTGCAAAATATAAACCTATTTGCATAATTACTTAAAATGTACACAAAATTTACTGCGAATAGAGCAGTGCAAAAACTATTGAAATTTGATGTATTATAGGAGATGTATAAACTATAAAATTATTATCACCCCCTGTATCGCAAAAACTGGAGGTGATAGAGAAAAACGGATGACAGATTCGGATTTAGGAGGTCAATTTTATTAAGAAACACTATAGAAAACCTAAGGTACATTTTTGACGCAGACCAGTGTAATCGATCTATTTTTATTTTAGAAAATCATTGCTCACTTCAAATGACATTTTAAATTTAAAACGATCTAATTTTCACCGAACCACTAAACAGAAATATAATGCAATGAATCTTTTTCACGCGATCAGGTGTTTTATTACTCCGATTGGATGTTATTTAAATATCTGGTTAATTTAATTAATATTCCGAGACCACTGATTTTCCTAGCAGAAGGTGCAAACAGGAATTATCAAGTCAAAGAGGATATGTGAAGCCCTCGTAAAGTCGGTAATCTTGGCAGAGGCTCTTAAAGAGTTTTTAGTCGCGTGGACGCGACTCTATAGGTTACTCTGTCGGTCCGTAAGTCGTCGGTCGGATGGTCACCATTTTACTTTTCAATAAGTTTTTCGGCAATGACATCGTAACTATTCGGTTGATTCTAAAGAAGTTTAAAAGTTTAATGTTGTTTTACATTCTCATTCGGATGATATAATTACCAAGGTCCCCCCAAGGAGAGTCCAGGAATTATTTGGCAATAGAACCCTAACTATTGGGCCAATTATAACGAAATTTTAAAGCCTAATGTTGTTTTACATTTTCATTCGAATGATACAATTGCTAAGGTTTTCACAAGGTTAGTCAATGAATTATTAAGAGAAAACTGATTATGGGTCGGATTGCCCCACTTATTCAAAGTTTTGAGAGGTACCCGACTTAGGTCTATTGACCTTAACTGTTACTTACGTGACACAACTAATGAATGAAACAGCATACTGTGTGTGTGTGTGCGCACACACACACAATAGAACAAGGAGACGTATTCCATCTAAATTGAGTCTATTCTGATAAGTATTAGTTCTAATTTTGGTCCCAACTACGGTGTGTGTGAGGGGGTTAAAAATCCTGATTACGGTGTATGTGAGGAAGTTAAAAATCCTCATTACGGTGTGTGCGAGGGGATTAAAATCCCTATTACGGTGTGTAAGGGGGTTAAAAATCCCCATTACGGTGTGTGTGAGGGGGTTAAAAATCCCCATTACGATGTTTCTGAGCAGGTTAAAAATCCACATTATGGTGTGTGTGATGGGGTTAAAAATCCCCATTAGGGTATGTGAGGAGGTTAAAAATCCCTTTTACGGTGTGTGTGTGAAGGAGTTAAAAATTCCCATTACGGTGTGTTTGAAGGGGTTAAAAGTCCCCACTACGGTGTGTGTGAGGGGGTCAAAATCCTCATTGCGGTGGGTGTGAGAAGGTTAAAAATCCCTATTACAGTATGTGTGAGAGGGTTAAAAATCCCCATTTTGTTGTGTATGGGGTTAAAAATCCCCATTACGGTGTGTGTGAGGGGGTTAATATCCCCATTACGGTGTGTGTGAGGGAGTTAAAAATCCCCATTACGCTCTGTGTGAGGGGGTTAAAAATCCCAATTACGGTGTATGATACAGTTAAAAATCCCCATTACGGTGTGTATGAGGAGATTAATAATCCCCATTACGTGGTGTGAGGCGGTTAATAAACACCCATTACGGTGTGTGTGATGGGGTTTAAATCCCGATTACAGCTTGTGTGAGGGGGTTAAAAATCACCATGAGGGTGTGTGTGAGGGGTTTAAAAATCCCTATTACGGTGCGTGCGATAGGGTTAAAAATCCCCATTACGGTGTGTGTGAGGAGGTTAAAAATTCCTATTACGGTGTGTATGAGGCGGTTAAAAATCCTCATTACGGTGTGTGTGTGGGGGGTTAAAAAATCCACATTACGGTGTGTGTGAGAAGGTTCAAAATAGCCATTACGGTGCGTGTGAGGGAGTTAAAGCTCCCCCATTACGGTGTGTGTGACGGGGTTAAAAATCCCTATTACGGTGTGTGTAAGGCGGTTAAAAACCCTCATTACCGTGTGTGTGAGGGGGTTAAAAATCCCGATTATGGTGTGTGTGGAGGTTAAAAATCCTCATTACGGTCTGTGTGAGGGGGTTAAAAATCCCCATTACGGTTTGTGTGAGGGGGTTAAAAATCCCCATTACGGTGTGTGATGGGGTTAAAAATCCCCATTACGGTGTGTGTAAGGGGATAAAAATCCCCTTTACGGTGTATGTTAGGTTGATAAAAATCCTAATTACGGTGTGTGTGATTGTGTTAAATATCCCCATTACGGTATGTGTGTGAGAGGGTTAAAAATCCTAATTAAGGTGTGTGTGAGGGCGTTAAAAGTCCCCAATATGGTTGTGTGTGAGGGGGTTAAAAGTCCTTAATACGGTGTGCGTGAGGGGGGGTTAAAAATCCCCATTACGGTGTGTGTGTGAAGAGGTTAAAAATCACAATTACAGTGTATGTTAGGGGGTTAAAAATCCCCACTACGTTGTCTGTGAGGAGGTTAAAAATCCCCATTGCAATGTATGTGAGAGGTTTTAAAATCCCCATCACGGTGTGTGAGTTGGTTAAAAATCCTCATTACCGTGTGTGTGTGAGGATGTTAAAAATCCGGTTACGGTGTGTGTGTGAGGATTTAAAAAATCTCCGTTACGGTGTGTGTGTCGGGGGGGGGGGTAAAAATTCCCATTACGCTGTGTGTGAGGGGGATAAAAATCCCCATTACCTTGTGTGTGACGGGTTTAAAAATCCCCATTACGGTGTGTGTGAGGCGGTTAAAAATCCTCATTACGGTGTGTGTGAGGATGTATAAAGCCCCTTTGCGGTGTGTGAGGGGGTTAAAAATCCCCATTACTCTCTGTGTGGCGGGGTTAAAAATCTTCATTACGGTGTGTTTGATGGCTTAAAATCCCCATTACAGTGTATGTGAGGAGGTTAAATATCCCCATTATGGTGTTTGTGATTAGGTTAAAAATCACGATTACAGTGTGTGTGAGGGGTTAAATATCCCCATTACGTTTTGTGCGAGGTGTTTAAAAATCCCCATTACGGTTTGTGTGACGGGGTTAAAAAATCCTCATTACAGGGGGTGTGGTGGGGTTAAAAGTCCCCAGTACAGTTTGTGTGAGGGGGTTAAAAATCCTCATTACGATGTGTGAGAGTTGGTTAAAATCCCCATTTCAATGTGTAAAGGGGTTAAAAATCCACATTAGGTGTGTGTGAGGGGGTTAAAATCCCCATTACGATGTGTGTGAGCAGGTTAAAAATCCTCATTACGATGTATGTGATGGGGTTAAAAATCCCCATTACGGTGTGTGTGAGGAATTTAAAAATCCCCTTTACGGTGTGTGTGAGGGGGTTAAAAATCCCCATTACGATGTGTGTAAAGTGGTTAGAAGTCCCCACTACGGTTTTTGTGAGGGAGTTAAAAATCCTCATTAGGGTGTGCGAGAGGGGATTAAAAATCCCCGTTAAGGTGTGTGTGTGGGGGGTAAATTCCCATTACGGTGTGTGTGAGTAGGTTAAAAATCCCCATTACGATCTGTGTGAGCGGGTTAAAAATCCCAATTATGGTGTGTGTGACGGGGTTAAAATTCCCCATTACGGTGTGTGTGAAGTCAAAAATCCCCATTACGGTGTGTGTGATGGGGTTAAATATCCCCATTACGGTGTGTGTGAGGGGGTTAAAAATCCCCTTTACGGTGTATGTAAGGGGGTTAAAAATCCTCATTACGGTTTGTGTGAGGGGGTTAAAAATCCACATTACGGTTTGTGTGAGGGGGTTAGAAATCCCCATTACGATCTGTGTGTGGGGGTTAAAAATCCCAATTATGGTGTGTGTGAGGTCAAAAATCCCCATTACGGTGTGTGTGATTGGGTTAAATATCCCTATTACGGTGTGTGTGAGGAGTTAAAAATCCCCTTTACGGTGTGTGTGAGGGGGTTAAAAATCCTCATTACGGTGTTTGTGATTGGGTTAAAAATCCCCATTAGGAGGTGTGTGAGGAGGTTAAAATCCCTGTTACAGTGTGTGTGTGACGGGATTAAAAATCCCCATTACGGTGTGTGTGAGTGGGCTAAAAATCCCCTTTACGGTGTGTGTGAGGGGGTGGAAAATCCCCCTTACGGTCTGTGTGAGGGGGTTAAAAAGGACTATTAACTTTCTTGCATCTATCGGCGATACCTTCGTTGGTTTCCGCCATACTAGTATCGTAAAATTATTAATTCTTTGATATATTTAATAATCTTTTTAATGATATTAAAGAAATATTTTAATTTTGCCACCTCCCTCATTCTGCAACTGTCCTTAAGAACATCATTGGAGATTAGGTGAAGATAAGCCTTCTTAAAAGAAATATGAGCAGTTATATTGGTTATTATTTGGACGCCTTACCTTCACCAGTGGTCGTTTGCAATTTTAATCTTTATTATGGTTAAGTTAGATTAAGCTAAGTTAGATAAAATAAGCTAAACAGCCAAAGAAACGATCTAACCTAGCCTAACTTCTCAAACAAGCTCACAGTTAGGGAGTGTTATCTTTACTTGATCTAACCAAAGTTCCATTTTATTAACATTGTTTCAAAATAAGAGCTACCTATTAATTTAAAAAACTATTTTGACTCTATATAATTTCCTTTTAAAGTCTAAATTATTATCATTAGCAGTAATAATTTTAACTTTTAGTATCTATGTTAGGAGATTGTAGGTGAGGTCATTTTACAGTTTAACTGCTCCATAGCAATCCAAGACGCTTGATTATAAATACTTGTATATATATATATATATATATATATATATATATATATATATATATATATATATATATATATATATATATATATATATATATATATATATCTTGGAGGATACCATTTTCAAGAAAAATCGTCCTTTGAAGCCACCGATCTTCGTCCGATTTATTGATGACATATTCATAAATAGAGATATCTCTAACCTTGCCCTTACCCTCATCCATATATTCAAGGAAAACTCATCTCTCCCCTTCACCTATGAAATAGAAAACAACACGTTGCCATTTCTCGACGTCCTCTTCCATTCTCAACAAAGACGTTTCGAATGATGTGTACATCAAATCGACAAATCTGGGCTTCTGCTTGAGCGAATCGTCCGAATGTCCTGACCGATATAAAAACTCCGTAATGAAACCCCTCATCAATAGAGCCATCTCTCATTCTTCAAACTGGACAGCGGTTGATACAGAAATAAAAGAGTACTTAAGTTGTTCGTTAACAACGGCTACCCACAAACGTCAATCGATAATGTCATAAAGCAGAAGATGGACTCATACCACAACCCACGAGAGAAAAATTAAAAAGTACAAGAGACTTATATTACCAAGCATTCATGAACACAGGATATAAGGAAGACCAAAAAAGTTCTCCATGCCATTATTCACCTTATTTATTATAGCGCAAAGAAAACTCGCGCTCTCGTCATAACGAACAACTGCCTTCCCACGACGGGCCACTTGAAAGAGTGTAACCTTTTGTATGAATATATATTCAATGTCGGTGTCTGTAAGCATCACACATCCTCGTACATTGGAATGGCATCAACAGCCCTGTCTCGGCGGATAACAACACACCTCCAAGACGAAGCCATCAAACGCCTCACTGTGAAGCATCGGACGACCCTCCTCACCCGAGAAATGCTAAGTAGCAAAAGAACCATCATTCTTTTAAGAGTGATCGACGACGAGTTCGCATGGCTGAAGCCGTCACAATGTGGAAGCAAAGACCCAAAATAAACATCCAGCTCTAGCTAGAAACCAACTTGCCCACAATCCACAGTATTAATATCAACCGCATTGCATCATAACCCGCCTACCATTTACCTTGCCTGTCAGTCAGCCAATGTGTATAGAATAAACAGAGAGGGATCACTGTAGTAGATCACAGAAGATCATAGAGGAAACGTTTATGAAAAAACTTAAGAGAGGATAGGGAGAGTTAATAGGTCGGTGGCTATACACCGATGCGAGGTGTATTGTTGTGGTATTAGTTCGACTGGAACGGTGGGAGGAAAAGGAGAAGAAGCAGAGAGACACGTGCTTTCGGAAACGTTGTTCGTGTTGCTGTTATTTTATGTATGTAGGTGTGTAGTGTATTGGTGTATATGGAACGTGGGTGTACATGGTGCGTGGGTGTTGATAGATATGATTCCAAGTATTTCGTGTGAGTCTACGTGTAGGTCGTGTGGGCTAGGTAGTCCTGTCTGGTGTGTGTAAATTATCAACTGTGCCGCTCCACGCCGGCCTAAGGCCGGAAACGGAGTGCACGTACGGCAGTGTCGGATTTCGCAGTTGATGTACCAATAGTGGAAGATACTTTGATAGTGGAAGAAAAGGATGGTGAAAAAAAGAGGGCAAATAGAGAGTTTTGCCTTCGTGATTAGGGCATCGCTTTATATTTAAGTGATTGTTACTTATTCTTGTTGTGTATTGTTATATTTTACATATCGTAGTTATTTTGATGTTTATAACTTTTCTCAGTGTTCTTTGTTCTGTACTTCTATATTTTGGTGTGCTTATTGTTGTTGATGTTTCTTGAGCCTTCAAACCTTTATGGGCAATCGTGTTCGGCAGTTTACCTTGTAGTTGCGTTGTTTCTGTTTAGCTGTTTGTGTTGTACTTGTTTGTGTTTTTTCTTTCTTCCTTCCGTTATGTTGTAGGTGTTGATTGTTGTGTGTGTTTGTTCTGTGTATGTCGGTATTATGGGTTCCTCAGAACAGATCATACTGTTAGGGAATCTTTTGCTGCAGGTAAACTTTTCCCCGCAGTCTGGCAGGGATGTTGATTCTGCGTGTTGTTCCCTTCAGTTCCGGAATGATACTATCGGTCAATGTTGCCCATACCTTTTTACCCAGTCTCTGAGTCGCAACGTTGATCGAATCGAAACATGATCTTCTGTGCAGCCCTCTGCGGTCGATGGCCTCGTTTTCTGGCCTTGTTTAGGGTGAGAGAAGCGGAGTTCTGCACTTGTAGGAGTTTTCCCCTGGATGGTTTGTTGACGATTGGGTCACCACGGCAGGGAAAATGAGCTTAGATCAGATGTACATTATGTATATTTTCCTAATATTGGCCTAGCTAAGATCTCTAAATCTGTGTAGCTTTGAGACTTCCCTCTTAGCCAGATTCTGCCTCCCCATATACTGTGCCTTAGGAAGAGTAGCCGTATCTCCTCCAGCCTGTTTCGGCGGCCCACGTAAACCAGCAGCTCAACGGGATGATCCTAAACTTATCCATATTCGTTTGGCTCTTCAAGCTTGTCTCGTAATGGTTGATGTTTTAGATTTCCGCTCCTTTGTGCTGTCTGTGCCCTTGCATTCATATCCGCGCATTGGACGATTTGTGGGAAATCATCTTCGAATTGCAGATACATCACGCCCCTATGCATCGGAGTTGGAGATCGGTGGTGTAGACAAGGTAAAGCAATGGGCTCAGGCAGCTCGCCTGGGGGACGCCCACCTTTAGTTCAAACGCGAGTCATCTGTTTTCTTCGATTATGAGATATGTCCTTCTATCCATAATGAATTCGTAGAAGATCCTTTTTAAGATCGAGTCCTTCTAGCCAGACTTTCTCGAAGGCCTTCTTCACGTCCTTCAGCATAATGTCCATACAGTGCCCTTTCGCTCGACAATAGGCAATTTTCTCATTTACATAAGAGTGCTACGGCAGTATTTGTGCCCCTCTTCCCCTGGAACCCATGTTGTTGAAGGTTCTACGCTCTCAAGTCGCTCAGTTGAGCTTGTAACCTTTCGGTCACGACCTACAAGTTCTAAAGGGGTTTTATCAGCATCAGGAGTGGTAAGGAATATCTGCACTGTCCATGGAAATATAGTAAAGCCTTTAGGACTTGCCAAAAGTGCTTTGTTCAATTTCAGTTGGACAAATTTCCCCTCCATGATTTATCTCGTCCTGGGCGACTGATTTCGATCGGCAAAGGAGCTCTTCTAGCCGTAGATAAAAAAAATAAAAAATAGCTAACGATAAGACAAATGGCACATTTCAATGCCACATTTACAACAAACATAAACCTACTCCATGGACTCTGTGATCACAAACTATCCGTTCACTATTAACAATAAGACGTTATCGAACCATTTCTGAAAAGGAGAGTTGCCAGTGATGAAAAGTAGGTCCTTTATAATATGTTTGTCAGAAGACTCACTAGTTACGGCCAAAGTAAAAGCCTGTGCCAAAACCAATGTTTCCCCTTAATAATGTGTTGCTTTGTTTGGTTGGATATGAATGGTGTAGTCTATCATGATGTGTTAAATCTCACTGAGACATCAAATACTTAGAGAGATTGTGATCAATTGAAAGTATTGCAACAATTATTGCTGGAAAAGATAGCTTCATTAGTCCATATGAAAAGTGTGTTAATCATAGATGATGTAGTCTAATTGCATTTATCATAAATCTTATTGTATACAATAGTTAAGTGAACCTCAAAAATGATCCCGAATTTTGAATATGGAAGTTTTGTCAAATCCTAGTGACTCGCCAAACTTCGTTCCCTCAGATTATCACCATTAGATTTTTGCTTTATTTTGCCGTGAAACAGTACATTAATTAAGACGGTTAAAATGACAGGGGTATTTTTGCCTCCAAATCCAAAAGCATTTAAAGCCTACTACATGAAAGTGTGTTATAGAAAATGAGGGGAAATATTACTTTGAAGATATGCGATTTCGGATAAGTGCAAATGGATTGCATCAGTTTTTATTCGTGTGCAAAGAATGATCACTTGTTTGGTGGTTCACCTTAACGTCCAAAATACCCATATTTGCGGTCTGGTTGTGTATAAAGTAAATCCAAGAGAATGAAGGAAAGCGTAGTGGAAGATTCTTATCGATTAGGATCTCTTTATGGTCTCTTTCATTTTGTTATTTATTTCTTTTCCGCCAGTTCGTTTTAATAATTTTATCTTATTGTTTCCCAAATCCAGTGGGAAGTAAAACTAAAAAATTATTTCAGCTAGAAATCAATATGCTAAAATGCTTTCAGATGGAAAGCAATATGTTAAAATGATTTCAGATGGGAAGCAATATGTTAAAATGATTTCAGATGGGAAGCAATATGTTAAAATGATTTCAGATGTCTTGTACAGCATTCTTCGTTGCCGATGATTTTCCCAAAACTGACGTTTTTAAAGCTTTTTTGTGCTCTGTACAATTGTTTAACTGGTCAGTGTGCTTTGTTAAAATGATTTCAGATGGGACGCAATATGTTAAAATTATTTCAGATCGGAAGCAATATGTAAAATTATTTCAGGTGAGAAGCAATATGTTAAAATGGTTTGAGATAGGAAGCAATATGTTAAAATGATTTCAGATGGGAAGCAATATGTTAAAATGATTTCAGATAGGAAGCAATAGTTAAAATGATTTCAGGTGGGAAGAAATATGTTAAAATAATTTCAGATGGGAAGCAAAGTGTAAAAGGATTTCAGATGAGATGCACTATGTTAGAATGATTACAGATGAGAAGCTATATTTAAAAGAATTTCAGATGGGATGAAATATGTTAAAATGATTTCAGATGAGAAGCTATATGTAAAAGGATTTCAGATGGGATGAAATATGTTAAAATGATTACAGATGAGAAGCTATATGTAAAAGGATTTCAGATGGGATGAAATATGTTAAAATGATTTCAGATGAGAAGCTATATGTAAAAGGATTTCAGATGGGATGAAATATGTTAAAATGATTTCAGATGGGAAGCAATATATAAAATGATTTCAGATGAGCTGCACTATGTTAAAATGATTTCAAATGGGAAGCAATATGTTAAAATGATTTCAGATGCAAAACAATATTTTCAATTGTTTGGAATGCGCTACCTAATGATGGGTATTGTTGAAAGTATCAAAATAACCTAACCTAGGTTATGTTAGCGTTATTTAAAATGAGAAGCAAAATGGAAAAAATAAATAAATGGGAAGCACTATTTTTAATTGTCATTTTTGGAAGTGATTTAAAACGATTTTTTTGATTAATTCTTTTTAAGGAATCGGATCATTGCTCCAGTGAACCCCAATGGCGAACATGTGAGTATGAACTGATTGTGATGTGGGTGCGAGAGACATTCTACACGATATGGAACAAAATAAAGAGTACTGGTTTTCATTAGCGGGGGAGTAAACGCTTAGAAATTAAGCCTCATAAACTCAGTGGCTTTTAAAAGAGCGCAAAATGTCTGGGGTCTTCGGTATCATTGAAGTACCAAGTCCTAACCTGCCTGGTCTTTCTAGTAGATGAAGGCATGATTTATGTGGGTGCGTGGGAGTTGTTTGACCACTGTCGTAGTATGGCCCTTTTTTGATCACTATACTCTTTGACACCCTTTTTGTAGCGGTATGCTTTGTGGTGCGTGAGTTACTTCTATGATGAAGTAGGCTTTGTTCTAAGAGTGCTAATTCAGTAGTATGTATTGTTCTTAAGGAAGAGCTATTTAAACACATAAGAATAAGAGGAAACACCAGATTTATATCAACATAAACATATATTTTAAATGAAACACTTAACTATATCAAACAAACAGTTAACACATTTCTATCTTTGGCATCTGTTCCTATCGCACGGATATGATGACAAAAATAAACAAATAGGCTTCCCGTAAACATACCAATTGCCGATTAGCATTTTTATCGCGACTCTATTTGATTAGCTTTAAACATTAAATTAAAGTACTCTCGTCTACAAGCACATATGACCTAGGTTCAAGAACAATGGTTTCTACTCCCCTTAAACGTGAGACGTACTAAACTTCTACTATCGCAATATGAATATAAATGTTCTTTCTAACTTACATGACAGGAGGTATTATGGATTACCGGATGTCGCTGGAGGACTTATCTCTCGCTTTGAAGTGCTTTGGCCGATGGTTGAATTTTCGTCGAAGTAGGATGGCTTGCCGCCTGTAGGGGGCTGATTCTTCAACGTAATTAAAGAACGGGAGCTCGTTGGGGCTGGGTTCTTCTCCTCTCACTCTTACGGAGCTTGAGATGTGAGAGTCACTCGAGTGTGAGCGGCTTTGCTTTTCTTCAGTCAGACTTCTTCACAGTCTGTAAAGGATTCTTCGGTATGGCACCGATATAAAGCTTGACTATTTAGGTTAATACGACCCGGAAAGTGGGGATCGATTTTCTCAATCTGATCCTATCGTTTCTCACGGAAATAGTCTTGTATGGCTGAAGGATCGATCTTCACGAACTGAACCTTCTTCTCTCTTATCGAATTCTAATCTTCTTGTCTGGCTGAAGGATCGATCTTCACGAACTAATCCTTCTTCTGGCGTATCGACTTCTAGTCTTCTTGTCGGGCTGAAGGATCGATCTTTCACGAACTGATCCTCCTTCTTGCGTATCGACTTCTAATCTTCTTGTCGGGCTGAAGGATCGATCTTTCACCAACTGATCCTTCTTCTTGCGTATCGACTTCTAATCTTTGTGTCGGGCTGACGGATCGATCTTCACGACCTGATCCTCCTTCTGGCGTATCGACTTCTCCTCCCTCTTTCTTTGCGGGGTTTATTTATAGTCGGATTCCCGCCCCATCTAAAGGGAGAAGTGACCAGGCCACAGAAGCAGATGGGGGGGGGGGGACGCAAATGGTGAGTTTGCCTTTGGGAAGAGCGAGGATTGCAGAGGGTGGCACTGGGGTGCCCAAGTCGGCTCGCTAATTAGAGGCTCGCAACCGCACCGCTACTTGGCGTGCCTTTTGACTAGCACCACTTTTTTTTCATAACCACGGGTTTATGGGTCTCGTAGGTAATTGGATCGTTAGAGCGTCGCTTAAGGGCCTTATGTGGTTGCCTTAAAACAGAAGTTAGCTCCAACTGACCAAAGTGGCGGGGAGATCAAACAGGGTAAGCAGTTATGGTTATTCGCCGGCTACCGTTCCCACGCTTCTCCTCATATGGGGGGGGGGCTTTAATGTACCTATACTCTACATTTCTCTACATTTACCTCCCTCCTAAAGAAATTAACGAGGGGGGGGGGGTTATTCCAATCCGACGCTTACAATAATATACATAGGTAACTTACTGAACATTATATTATACAATAAATTCTAGTTCACTCGGGAATGCCTCGATAACATTTCACCTGACCTTACATTAATTCCTATATTACTGTGCCAACTTAGGATCTTCTTACCTACTACTAGGGGGTTACTCGCCACTACTTAATTACAATTCTACTGATTTACACTTAACTTTGCTATAATACAATAGTTGGGCTGCTGCTTAATTGTCGACAGGATTCCGACTTAACGAGTCGGCCATACAATTGTTGGACCCTTTTATATAGTGAAAATTAAAATGGTGCGCTAATACCAATACTTTACCGCGCCTGAGTCGGCCGTTCGGGTTTTTGAGTCTACCCAAGTATGTTACTAAATGGTAGCGGTATTTCAACCTACTCGAATTACCCTTCTTATGGTACTTGACTACCTTTAAACTGAACATTATGGCTAGAGCGGCCTGTTGCAGCGGGGCATAATTGATGAGAACGTGAGTCCCATAATCCTTCTTTATCAAGGTACACTGTAAGATCAAGTGTGGGTTCGATCTCCGGGGGTCGAAAACAATTTTCCTGGCGGGGTCGTTAATGGGCGTGGAGCTCACTATGACTTGGAGTTTTAAAGATATCTCCGTGGACGTTCCGTTCGGGGAGGAGACTACTAGGGGTAGGGGATACTCATCCGCGTCTACCATCTGACTCGTTTTACCTGGGTGTATCGCAATAACACCTCTTTCCTCCTTCCTTGTCAACTCGTTTGACTCACTTCTCTTAGTAGGTAGTTCCTCAGGTACACCTGCTCGTACCTCTACTCTACCTTCTTCTTTTTCTTCCCTGATAACCCCATTTGGCTTGGTTCTCCTCGTAGGTTCTTCCTTAGGTACTCTCGTCTACAAGCACATATGTCATGATTTGTGATACAAAAATATGAAAATTCAGTGCAAATTTTATTAACAATCAGTAAAGTTCTAAAAATACTTCTGAAGTTTGCTTATTCCCTCCATGTTGAAGAATCCAACAGTAGTTGCTCATCATGTTGGGACTGAATCGGCAATGATATCTGTTTTCCATTATAGCAATGTCTCGGTGAAACCTTTCACCCTGCTCGTCACTGATGTCTCCGAGGTTATCGAGGAAGAAATCGACGTGGGAGTGAAAGAATTGAAGTTTCAAGGATATCCGTCAACCCAGAGCTCAACAACTCCCTAACATGGCTGCCACAAATTATTCGTAGTTGTATGTATGGTTGTTTTCAAGATAGTTCAATGAGACATTCACGAATGATTCCCATGCCTCCTTCTCCAGCGGGTTTAATGTCTTGATGAAATCATCATTATTGACCATTATGCGGATGTGAGGACCATCAAGACCCCCGCTTTTAACTTGGCTTCAGATACCACGCCACCGAACTTCAAAGACAGGCACTGAAATCCAGTACCCGTTTGACCCCCTTCTTATATTCGATAGCAGAAAGCACAACCTTCATAGTTTCATAGCTCTCAGTCATTTTCGCCGTGTGTGCTTTTGACACGGATGGAATACGATTGTTGTTGTGTAGGACTGTTTTTAGAGTATAATTTCCTGGATCTAGGAACAGCCTCCAATCATCCAGCTGGTAAGGGTCAAACTTGCAGATATGTTGCATGAGAGAGACTGCGTCACCATAGTAGCAAAGATTGTCTGCCATTTTCAAAATAAGCAGATAGTCGTCTATGCCGATGATGCGCTGTAATTATGCGCACTCTATCTTCCAGCAGGTTACGCTGCTTCATACTTGATCCCAGGAGCTCTAACTTTTCCTTAGAAAAATCAAGGTCCTTTATGAGATCATAAAGGCCTTCATGGTTGAATGGTATGGATTTACTGTTTCCTGAGTCGTACTGTTAATCATCAGGTATCGGGTTACAGCTAGAATCAGAATCACTGGTAAGTTGCTGTTCAACAGATGGGTTTGGAACTGATGGTTCTGCACTGTGTGGAACTAGTCGGATTGCGTTGAAAGTTATTCCTTTAATGTTTGTCAAGGAGAAGTAGGAGTTGTTGTGGTGGTATTTGGGTTCTCACCACATCATTGGTACAGAATATAGCAAAACCGAACTTTTCTTTTATTCACTCAGGTGATTGACGCAGGAAATATCCGCTATGTGAGGCATTCATTTCTTGTCTAGGTCGTCTAATGGTCTAAAGTAGCTTTGTAGCTCACGGTAACAGCCTTTGTAATGGGTTTCTTGATGCTTTCTGGGGTGAAGGCTCCACATATGTAATAAAAACGGGTAGGATTGTTTACATATTTGCGGCGTTCCATCTTTCACCACTGTCATAGTGATCGAGAATTTCTGAAAGAACAGAAGTGGAAAGATATAATTAATCAATCTTCAACAAAAACAAAATAAATTGAAACAATAGACAAACATAATCGATTGATCTAAAAATAAAGCAAGGGTCACGTCCTCTGAGGGAGATAGATACACTGATATACTGGTTCTCAAAAACCGGATCCGATACGTCTTTACAGATGCCATATTTGAGTTCAGCACCTTCGATTACCATAGAATCATACCATTTCATTTTAGAACCATGAAAAAAGTTAATTTTTTTTTACTTGTTTAAAAGAATTCAAACATTTTGGTTGACGATAAACCATATATTTTAAACTTTTAGGATTTCTATGTCTAATTACGTGGAAAAAGGGGATGTGCCTTTAATTTCCATTTCTAACATAAATCTAATTGAAAGAACTAAACTATTAATTTTAGCTAAAAATAAATTCAGATTTGCGAATATTAGGCCGAAGATAATAATGTCATTCATTTATTTAAGCTAAATTAAAGGTATATCGATAGATTAAGAAAAAAGAACAGTTTCAAAAGAACTCCATATAAATGACACGAGACAGAGTTCCCTTTGTCAAACTTTTACCGATAAATTTTCCAATTAAATTTTTCCATTAAGGGTGAATTGGCAATCATTGACGAATAAAGAAATGAGGTTAACGAAAATAAGGGATGGGAGGAGGGTCAGGAAGAGGGAAAGTATTAAGGCGTTTTTCAAGGAAGGTCAGGAGATCATTGACAGGTGGGACAGAGAAAAGCAAAAGACACACTAAAGCTAACCAGACTAAAGTATTTATAATAAGGGAGTCAAGATCCCACCTGAAACCAGGTGTTATTTATCAACGTTGCGATTGCCGGGAGAAACACATTGGAGAGAGAGGTTACGAACTCAGTGAAAGGATAGAACAGCATCCAATGTCCGACGTTGGAGTGAGCAAAGTGCTCTATTTATGCACATGTTCGTCTCTAATCCTGCCATTATCAGGGGCAGTGACCAAGTACTACTCTTGCATTCAATCAATTATATCCCTAGAACCATTCTTGAATCTGTTTGTGTCGCATCCCTCTCGAATTTCATCGTGAATTTCCTCAGGGGGAGGGGAGGAGTTACATGGGTACCAATGCTGGAGCCCACATCTGGATATTGCGGATTACGTTCCCTGCCGGCCTCGACACTTAAGTAGTATCCTATCTAGTGTACTCTGGCTGTAAACCTTCACATATTTTCACTAACTCTATCTTCACCATCTTCCATAAGAACCATTTCGCATATCTTTGCGGAGATCCATCGTTTGTTTCCATTTTTAGTTTTAAGTAAAATAAAAATAAATATTTTTTGTGAGAAAGCATTGGTTTTAATCTTGGTAGGTCGTTGCCATCGTCATTCCTCGTTTACTCTTCAATCTTCAATCTCCCTTTTTTCCATCGTCATTTTCCCATTAAACGCCAGACCTCATACCATTTTTGCCTCCTTGTGGCACTGTACCCTCTCGATGGCTAGGGAGAGTGCCAGATTTACTTTATTTTCATTAAGTGCCATCCGACTCTCCCGCAGAGCAACGACGATTTCGACGAGAACCTTGATCTATCTTCACTGACGGATGAAGAGGCGCTACAAGTGCTTCAAGTCCTCCAACGGAACGCTCTTCTTCTTCAGAAATATAAAGAAGAATGGCAGTGAGTATTCTTCGTCATATTTCTCTGCTTCCATTGGTTCTTGGGGTCTCGGAAGAGTGATGGTGGAGAGAATCGAAATTGTTTGCAGAAAACCCCGCCCATTTGTGGGCGGAGCATCTTCCCAAGTAATCTCCTCTTGGTGACTACGTACATACACACGAACAATTTTGAACTCGAGTTCTTTTCTTTTTATCTGTTCTTGGGGCGAGGGCGCAAGGATCTTAATTAACTCAATTGTGAATGTACCCCGTCGTGTTGTGGTGGCTGGTTGTATTCTCAAGTTTGTACTTTAAAGCACGTCGTATGTTCCTTCCACAAACTTGTTCCTGCTGGTTTGACTTCTCCACACCAGTATTTAAGTCGAGCTTTTTGTCTTTATCGTTGAGTGCTTTTGTATTTTTTTTTTAATTTATCTATTTTTTTCTTGATCTGTCTGCCACTTTCCTTATTCTTTCTCGGGAATGAGAATCCGGTCATTGGTCGTACAAACTCATTTTCTTTTCCACATAAAAATTCCCAGATCTTCTCCGATAATTCCATCAAGGGGAAAAATATAATAATTGGTGCGGTTAGTGTAAATAATACCGCCGACTGTTTCCAGCCTTCTATGGGACGTCCCTCGTCCTCTATAGGGTAGATCAGGCCTCATAATGTCAATCTAGCTTGCCCCCAAAAGCTAGGTCGAATGCCATTCTTATACATTTATCCTCTTACTGTGGCCCAAAACAGAGAATGTTCCACTTAATTCCGTGGGTGTCTCTGCTAAAAGACTGAACCTGTGGAAAAATTATAACAATTGGAGCGGTTAGTGTAAATAGGAGTAGGAACGTGACATAGGAAGCTAGAAGCAGTGGTAGGTGTTATTTATTATTTTACACTAACCGCAATTCTATCAAGGCCCAGCCAATGTATTTATTGTCTTTCGCTGTTGCGACATTAACACCTCAGTTTGGGGTCAGAAAAGGAAATCTTTCCTTTCATAGATTACGTGTGTTCATTTTTTTCATTCCTTTTTATTCAATCGTTCTATGTATAATTTGCATACAAAAGAAACAATTACTAAATTTTAGAATGAGAGAGACAAAGTTTTTAAGATAATGTGCCCTGTTGCATGTTCCATGAATTTTAGGAATGCTGTATTCATGTTCCATGAATTTTAGGAACGCTGTATTCAGAGTTCCATGAATTTTAGGAACGCCGTATGCATGTTCCATGAATTTTAGGAACGCTGTATGCATGTTCCATGAATTTCAGAAACGCGGTATTTATATCGTTGAATTTCACGAACGTTGTATGCATGTTACGTGAATTTCAGGAACGCTGTATTCATGTTCCATAAATTTCTGGAACACCTTATACATGTTACGTTAATTTCAGGAACACTCTCTTCATGCTCTATGAATTTCTGGAACGCTTTATAAATGTTCCATCAACTTCACGAACACACTATTCATGTTCCATAAATTTCAGACGGTGGTAATCCAAGGCAGGGATTATGGCACCAGGAGGGCTGTCTATATGTAAATGTAATTAATGCAATTATAATAGTGATGCACAAAATCATTTGCCTCCACATTGATTGTTTTCCATTAGTAATGAATGTAATTTTAATAGTGATGCATAAATCAATTGCCGCCAAGTTGAGTTTTTTCCATTAGTAATGAAGGTAATTATAATAGTGATGCATAAATAAATTGCCTCTACGTTGATGATTTGCCATTAGTAATTAGATATTTATAATAATAATGGCAAATAAATTGCCTCCACGCTGAATGATTGTCATTAATAATGGAGGTATATATAATTTCGAGGCATAAATAAATTGCCTCCACGGTGAGTGCTTGCCATTAGTAATGAATGTAATTATAATAGTGATGCATAAATCAATTGCCTTCACGTTGAGTGTTTGCCATTAATAATGGAGGTGATTTTAATAGCAATGCTAAATAAATTGTCTCCATGTCGAGTGCATGCCATTAATAATGAAGGTAATTATAATAGCAATGCATAATTAAATTGCCTCCAGTTGGAATGCTTGCCATTAGTAATTGAGGTAATTATATAAGTGATGCATAAACTAATTGCTTCCACGTTGAGTGCTTCCCATTAGAAATGGAGGTAATTATATTAGTGATGCATAAATAAATCACCCCACGTTGTTGAGTGCTTTCCATTAGTAATGGAGGTAATTATAATATTGATGCATAAATAAATTACTTCTAAGTTGAGGGTTTGCCATTAGTAACTAGGTATTTATAATAATGATGGAAAATAAATTGCCTCCACGCTGAATGCTTGTCATTATTAATGGACGTAATTAAAATAGCGATGTATAAATATATTGCCTCAAGGTTGAGTGCTTGCTATTAATAATGGAGGTGATTATAATTGCAATGCATGAATAAATCGCCTCTATGTTGAGTGCTTGCCATTAAGAATAAAGATGATTATATATAATAGCGATGAATAAATAAATTGCCTCCAGTTGAAATGCTTGTAATTAGCAATGGAGATAATTACATTAGTGATGCATAAATAAATTGCCTCCACGTCGAGTGCTTGATATTAGTAATGGAGGTAATTATAATAGCGATGCATAAATAAACTGCCTCCAGGTTGAGTGCTTGCCATTAATAATAGAGATAATTATAATAGCGATGCATAAATAAATTGCCTACGGTTTGACTGCTTGCCATTAGTAATTAGTAATGGAGGTAATTATATTGTGATGCATAAATGAATTGCTTCCACGCTGAATGCTTGTCATTATTAATGGAGGTAATTAAAATAGCGATGTATAAATACTCGTATATTGCCTCCATGTTGAGTGCTTGCTATTAATAATAGAGGTGATTCTAATAGCAATGCATAAATCAATCGCCTTTACTTTGAGTGCTTGCTATTAAGAATGAAGGTAATTATATATAATAGCGATGCATAAATAAATTGCCTCCAGTTGGAATGCTTGTAATTAGTAATAGAGGTAATTATATTATTGATGCATAAATAAATTGCCTCCACGTCGAGTGCTTAAAATTTGTAATGGAGGTAATTATAATAGCGATGCATAAATAAACTGCCTCCAGGTTGAGTGCTTGCCATTAATAATCGAGGTAATTATAATAGCGATGCATAAATAAATTGCCTACGGCTTGACTGATTGCCATTAGTAGTTAGTAATGGAGGTAATTATATTGTGATACATAAATAAATTGCCTACACGATGAGTGCGTTCCATTAGTAATGGAGGTAATTATAATAGTGATGCATAAATAAATTGCCTCCACATTGAGTATTTGTAATTAGTAATGGAGGTAATTATAAAAGTGATCATGAATAAATTGCCTCCACGTTGAATGCTTACCTTTAGTAATGGTGGTAATTAAAATAGTGATGCATAAATAAATTGCCCCTACGTTGAGTGTTGGACATTAGTAATGGAAGTAATTATAATGGTGATGTATAAATAAATTGCCTCCACGCTGAATGCTTGCCATTAGTAATGTAGGTAATTATAATAGCTATACATAAATAAATTGCCTCCACCTTGAGTGCTTGTCATTAATAATGAAGGTAATTATAATAGCTATGCATAAATAAATTGCCTCAACATTGAGTGCTTGTCATTAGTAATGGGGGTAATTATAAAAGTGAGGCAAAAATAAATTGCCTCCACGGTGAGTGCGTCCATTATTAATGGAAGTAATTATAATAGTGATGCATATATAAATGGCCTCCACTATGATTGATTGCCATTAATAATGACGTTAATTATAAGAGTGATGCATAAATAAACTGCCCCCACGTTGCGCATTTGCCATTATTAATGGAGGTAATTATAATAGTTAGGCATAAATCAATTTCCTCCACATTGAGTGCTTGCCATTAGTGATGGAGTAAATTATAATAGTAATGCATAAATAAGTTGCGTACACAGTGAGTGCGTTCTATTAGTAATGGAGGTAATTATAATAGTGATGCTTAGATAAATTGCCCCTACGTCGAGTGCTTGCCATTAGTAATGACATTAATTATAAGAGTGATGTATAAATAAATTGCCTCCACTTTGACTGCTTGCCATTAGTAATGACGTTAATTATAAGAGTGAACATAAATAAATTGCCTCCATGTTGAGTACTTGCCATTATTAATGAAGGTAATTATAATAGTTATGCAAAAATAAATTTTCGCCACATGAAGTGCTTGCCATTAGTAATGGAGTTAATTATAATAGTAATGCATAAATAAATTGCCTACACGGTGAGTGCGTTCCATTAGTAATGGAGGTAATTATAATAGTGATGCATAGATAAATTTCCCCCACGTTGACTGCTTGCCATTAGTAATGACGTTAATTATAAGAGTGATGTATAAATAAATTGCCTCCATTTTAACTGCTTGCCATTAGTAATAGATATATTATAATAGTGATGCTTAAATAAATTGCCTCTACGTTGAGTGTTTGCCATTATTAATGGAGGTAATAATAATAATGATGCATAAATAAATTGCCTCCACGTTGAGTGCTTTCCATTAATAATGGAGGTAATTATAATAGTGATGCATAAATTTGGACATAATTCCATTTGGCTTCGGTTAAATCACCTTTTTAACAATATTCCTTTGCCACGTTCATCTAAGTTTTATTATCTGCCCCCCCAAAATTTCCTATTGCAGTCTTTTTATTCGGCCTTTTTCACTATTTCTTTTCTTTCTATCCATTTTACCCATTTTCTTTGGGCTTCTGTCCCATACATTCGTGTTTTCTCTATTTGAGGAATATTTCCTCCTTGCTACACTAGTCATTTTTATGAACCCCCGTTAGTGTGCGCTAGTTTCGCCAACTTGATCCAACGATGGTTCCCATCCTGTGACTAACCTCAACCAATGTGGCTTAACTTCGAATTCGGAAGAAAAAAATGTTAATACATTGAAAGATAAAGATTATATAAAGGATAAGGAATAGGAAGGACTGATTTATCACATTTCCTTAACCCAAATGTTCTGGCCAGTGAGGTAAGTGCATGATAAGTCTCCACGAACAAATCAAAGAACACAAGTTCTTAAACTTTGGGGACCTCTTTTGTCTTGTTTAAATTGTTTGAGTAATCCGGTAATTATCTTCCTGTATCTTTCCATAAAACCAAACTTTGGTAATGGTTTGGATATAAACGCCAGGTAATACACAATGTGACCCTGTACAAGCGGGAAACTAAGGTGTCCTACCATGGAAACAAGTTAGCTTGCATGGAACTCTTTTGGTCCGCGGAGGCATCAACAGCTCAGCGAAGGATGTGTTACGCCAAGATGCGAATCGGCTGTGATTTTTACTTCGTATTTATCGATCCATCAATGTCCATTAAGTGTTGCTGGTAAGGATAGTACACCGACTACTATTCAAGTAGTTTATTAACTATTTACAAGTCATTCAGAGTAAGTAGTCGATTGAAGGAGAGACGGTAGAGATAGGTCGGGCTCCAAGAGAGAGAGAGAGAGAGAGAGAGAGAGACTTGACAGTGTCGTCAGCGGTTGGCTAAGAAATGAAATGAAATGAAAAGGAGAGTCAGAAATAAAGAACATATCGTCCGAACCTCCCATCCCCCTGGCGTTATAAGAGTGGCCAAGACTAGGTAGGGGGCCAGGCCTTGTACTATTTTGTATTCTCCCCTCACCCTCACTGTTCAGGGCCCCAGTAGACTCCGAGCAGTGTGGATACGGAAAGTAGCAGTGAGAGGGAGGGGAAGAGGAAATGTTCAGGATAGTGCAGCGGGAAGTATAGTAGGAGACAACAAAGCGGACTTAGGCAGTCATGGTGCCTACGACTTACCCTGGAATCCGAACCAAGGGTGTGTAGTATGCTTTTTTCTATTCTATCTGTTGCTATTCTGCTATCCCTGTCCCATGTGTCCATTGTAAGTCCCATGTGTAAGTTTGATAATCGAAAGTACATATGATGAAATTTGAAGGAAGGTAGAGATTTGAAAAGAGATGCTAGTTTGCCTGGAGATCAGGCTTATCTCTGTCCATTGTTGGATGTGAGTCTACGCTCTCGTAAGTAGAGATGGGGCGCTGTCATCGCCGGTTAAGTTGCCAACGAGCCCTTTAATCGAGCGAAGGATTTCATCTTTGCTGGTTCGTGTCAAAAGCACAATAACTCCCCCCCTCCCCTCTAGAACAGACTTTAGATGCCTTCGCGGCTCACCAGCGATTTTCATTCCAATCATAATGTACATTTCATTATCCAGTCGAAGGATCTCGTTCGCGATGCGGAAGGGGAGGGGGGAATTGGTCTCCTCCTGCACACTCGCTTTCTTTCACAACAAACACCCCTTCACGAATCGAAGTATCTCTGATTTTTTTTTGTGGCTAAATTTGGGGGATAGGAATACCATAAGGTCCTTGGTCATAGAATCCCTGACCTTTGACTCTTATCCTTTGAACCTTAGAGCCTAGGTTGCTCCTACAAAACAGGTGTCACGGGGGGAGAAAGTAGCATTCGTCCGAAGGTCTCCTCCCTTGTGGGCCCCACCACGCCGGATGGATCTCCTTCGCCTGAATATGTAAGCATAATTGGGACACGAGAAATATTTGCCTGCCCCTATCCTGCGGAATGGGATAGGCCTCTAGAACAGAACGAATTTCGAGCATTTCTTCGAAAACAAATCCTCGAAAACAAATCTTCAAAAACAAATCTTCGAAAATAAGCCGAAAACAAATCTTCGAAGACAAATCCTCGAAAATCTTTCTTCGAAAAAATACGTCAAAAACAGTTTTGAAAACAAACCTTCGGAAACAAATCTTCAAAAACAAACCGAAAATAAATCTTGGAAAACAAATCTTCAAAAGAATACGTCAAAAACAAAGTTTCGAAAACAAACCTTCGGAAATCGTCGAAAACATTTCTTAAAGTTCAAAAAGTTGGTAAGGCAAAAAAAACTTCGAATCACCTGAATAAAGCAAACATTTAAAGATATCAAATTTTAAGAATTTTAATTAAGTAAAAAATGGAAATTTTGTGAAATATACATTTATTATAAGATACATTGAGTTTTAATATAATTCTGTACATATTTCAAGGAACATCTTAAGAAAAAATAAAGTAACCTAATCAATTTCGTATAATTTGTTCATTCAGATTAGGGTGTTTTTTTGTTTTTGTTTTTTAAATATTTATATTTCGAATTTTTTGGGTTTTTTTAAGTTTTATAATTCAAATTAATGTTTTCGAAGAAGTGTACAAAAGCGTGGCAGTACAGGAGAGAGCATTTAGGAGATCCCCCCACCCCTCTCCGGTCATACCACCCCAAATAGCTTATTTGGATTTAATTTCACCACTTTTCTTACTAATCTAATATTTTACATTTTTCTATCGGAAAAGCTCTCATTGGTTTTCTCTTTATTTTTTATGCTCCGCGACCCATTTTTTTATTTATTAAAATATTAACCCGGCCGATTTTGTAACTATAACAAGAAAGCAATAATGAAATCTGGCAAGGGTGCTTGTGAAATGTGGCAACAGGGTCGTAATGTGATACTTCCTTGAAATAAATGTAAAATGTGGCATGCTTAACTACAATAAAAGTCACACTTTTTTGTAATTGATCATATTTCCATTACCACTCCATTTTCATTACCACCGACATGCTCTCGCAGTTAATCGAATGCCTCCTGATTTAACTGAAGTGCTGGATAATGCGACAAAAATCGTTAACTTTATTAAAGCTAGGCCAGCTAATTCCAGAATTTTTAGCTTATTGGCTTTCAAGAGGAAAGGTGTTGGCAGTGGTGGGTGCGATAACGAAAAGATGCATCACGATAACCGATAAATCGGTAACGATGACCTTATCGGTGAACACCGATAATCGATAACTGGCGATAAATTTATCGCCCGATAAGGTAATAACCGATAAATCCAAAATTCCGATACTAGCGATGACGATATTAATATATTAAATAAAAAAATCAATAAATCCAAATCTTTATTTTTATCTTTATCTTAGAAATCTTAGAAAAAAATAGAAAAGTCTTAGAAAAATCTTAGAAACTTCGGACTTACCTATTTCTGCCTCCAAGGCACACGCGGCTCGCCCCTCTGCTAAATTGGAACAAAAAACTGAAATTATCGACTATCGCTAGTTTGGAACCAAAAGAATCGGCGATACCGATGAACGATAATGCAGAAAAAAATATCGGATAACCGATAACCTGATATCGTTATCGCGATAACGCCCACCTATGAGTGTTGGCAAGATTTTATGAGTTGCATGAAGAAGTTTACAGCTTTTTATTTGATCAGAAGCATAAATTAGCTTTTAAATTAAAAGATGAAGCTTTTATTCAAAGATTGGCATATATTTCAGATATTTTTGCCCACTTAAATGAAACAAATATTTCATTACAAGGGAACAAGGTTACATATTTCAAAGGTCAGGGGAAGATCCTTGCACATCTAAAGGAAAATAAATCTGTGGAAAGAATACATTCTTGATGGAAAATATGAATGCTTTGGGAATTTATGTGAATATCTTCTTTCCAACCAGCTTATTTGCAGGAGAATATAAAAGCTCCCATCTCTCAGCCTCTAACTGTTTTAGCCGAATTAGTTGGTCAGTATTTTGTTTCAGACACTGATACCTTTCTCTGGATTCAGAACCCATTTCTTGATTTTCCTAACATGCAATCTTTGTCTTTAACAGAAAAAAAAACAGCTAATTCATATTTAAGCAAACTTTGAATTGAAAAGTAAATTTAAAGAAACTGAACTAGCAAAGTTTGGGATTATCTTGAGCGAAGAATTTCCAGAAATTTCGGTTCAAGTTCTAAAAGTTTTAATAAGATTTCCGACGATTTATCTGTGCGAGAAAACTATCTCATTGCAATGAAGCAACGAAAACTAAATACAGAAATAGGCTAAAGGCAGAAGATGACATAATATTGCAAGTTACTTCAATTAAACCCGAATTTGAAACATTTTTAAGTACAAAACAGCAGATGCATCCCAGTCATTAAATAAATAACAATCTTAATTACTCGAGAACCTAAATTGGTAAGTGTTAATGTTATTTTTTTCTTAATTCTTTATAAATTTATTTGGGGGTCTCCGCAAACAATGTTCGACCTCATCAAGGGCTCCAGAGGAACAAAGTTTGAGAACCCTTGTCATAGATGACGGCTCTTTCTCAGTTAATGCTCCTAGGTTGGAAAATATCCTCCCATATGAAGTTCCCCCCTTTTCTATCTTTAATTTTGCTTCGAAAACAAACATATTCTCGAATATTTTGAGGGAACAAGAAGGGCGAGGGGAACTCAGGCTAAGAGATTCTCTTTGCTCGTTGACTGCGAAGTTTTAGTCCGATGTTCCTCTATGGCCCATCTTCTTCAAGAACATTCTCTTTGACTGATGAGATTTATTCCGAAGTTTCGCCCCTTTCCATTTTTTTTTTGTCGAATTCTCGTTGACTGAGGAGATTTATCCCGACGCTTCACCCTGGTCCATTCTTTTCTCGAGAATTCTCGTTGACTGATGAGATTTATCCCGACGTTTCATCCTGGTCCATTTTTTTCTGCCGAGCGCTCGATGACGGATTAGATTTATCTAGACGTTTCACCCTGCTCTATTTTCTTCGTGCGAATTCTCGTTAACTGATTAAATTTATCCCGGCGCTTCACCCTGGTCCATTTTTTTCTCAAGAATTCTCGTTGACTGAGGAGATTAATCCCCACGCTTCACCGTGGTCCATTTTTTTCTCGAGAATGCTCGTTGACTGATGAGATTTATCCCGACTCTTTACCCTGGTCAATTTTTTTCTCGAAAATTCCCGTTGACTGAGGAGATTTATCCCGACGCTTCACCCTGGTCCATTCTTTTCTAGAGAATTCTCGTTGACTGATGAGATTTATCCCTACACTTCACCCTGGTCCATTTTTTTCTCGAGAATGCTCGTTGACTGATGAGATTTATCCCGACGCTTCACCCTGGTCCATTATTTTTCTCGAGAATGCTCGTTGACTGATGAGATTTATCCCGACGCTTCACCCTGGTCCTTTTTTTTCTCGAGGATTCTTGTTGACTGAGGAGATTTATCCCGACGCACCACCCTGGTCCACTTTTTTCTCGAGAATTCTCGTTGACTGATGAGATTTATCCTGACGCTTTACCCTGGTCCTTTTTTTTTCTCGAGAATTCTCGTTGACTGAGGAGATTTATCCCGACGCCTCACCCTGGTCCTTTCTTTCTCGAGAATTCTCGTTGACTGATGAGATTTATCCCGACGCTTCACCCTGGTCCATTTTTTTCTCGAGAATTCTTGTTGACTGAGGAGATTTATCCCGACGCACCAGCCTGGTCCACTTTTTTCTCGAGAATTCTCGTTGACTGATGAGATTTATCCTGACGCTTTACCCTGGTCCTTTTTTTCTCGAGAATTCTCGTTAACTGAGGAGATTTATCCCGACGCCTCACCCTGGTCCTTTCTTTCTCGAGAATTCTCGTTGACTGATGAGATTTATCTCGAAACTTCATCCTGGTCCAGTTTTTTCTCGAGAATGCTCGTTGACTGATGAGATTTGTCCCGACATTTCTTCCTGGTCAATTTTGAGAGACTTTCGATGACTGATGGGATTTATCAGACGTTTTGCCCCGTTCCATTTTCTTCGGACGAATTTTCGTTACCTGATGAGATTTATCCCGAAGTTTCGCGTGGGTCCAAATTCCAAAACGAAAAGTGCGCGTAAAACCTTTTATCATACAACTCTTCTCCTTACATGTTCCCAAATATTACTAAAAAAAAACCCTAGGTTGCGTGGGAGAGGATTTATGTATTTGTATGCGTTGTTAATCCATTCTTTTTATCTTCTACCCAACTTGAAGTTTATGCTGTGCGATGGCTCTGGCCCCGAAAGAGCGGTTTATAAATTAAACTGCACAAAAAATTTCAGTGTCAAGAAAAAAGAACATAGCTCTCATGTGCATTTTGTTATGAAGTTGAGTGTGCGTATTTTGAATTTGATAACAAACTTTCCCATCCCGTAACATTTTCTTGCAAATGGACGATTTAATAATTACGCAATTGATACGGATTTCCACGATACCATAAATGTATTTCACTCCCAAAGTCAGATTGTCGAGGTTTAGTGAGTGGGTAATCCCAGTCCCACTTCCTAGGCATATATTATAATCCTGCACCAAGGTGAAGCGGAGGTGAAGTGTAGCCAATACACCTACCGTAGACACTTCCGTTGAATAAGAATAACCCCGGTGCATCCCTTTTGATCAAAATTAGATAATGATCCCCTGAGTGTGTCCTCACTCATTAAAAGCCAGTCATGGGTGGACTTGTGTAATATTGAGATTTAAGCGGAGTGGATCATCCAAAATAGTTGCACACACAAATACAAAAATAATCTTTAATATACATGAATTAGAAATATGAAACAGCGTATAAAGGTATAAATAGGATTAATCTTTACACTGAATAAGTAAGCCTACATAATGTGGGGATTACACTTGAATTCTACGTACTAGGATGCTTGCGTCTCAATTGCACCTGACAGAATGAATTGAATAATATTATGGAATTAAGCACTGAATTAATCACTTGAAATAATCGAGGTTATGAGCTCGGATGAAAATTCTAGTTAACGGTTAAACTGGTGAAGTTAGGGGAGGGGGTAATTCCCTTTAACGATACCTTGGAGTTCAAAAGAATTTGGAGGGTGAAAGTGAATGGCTTCTTCTTCTGACGATGTTTACCCTTAGCCCGGTCGTCCGAGGTTACCGAATGATGGGTAATCCTAGACCGGCGTCCTGATGTAATGATCCTGGGCCGGATCGCGAAGACGAGTCAGACTGTGACTACAATCGGAATTATTCTCCTTGAAGTGACTGTGCGATTATTTTGCTCCTGGAGTGGGTAGCCAAAACTGATTACCTAGCTACGTCTAGGGTAATCTGCAGATGGAGGTCCTGTGTAACCACTGGACAAGTAACCACCTACAAGTACCGTGACGGCAACAGCCAATTCCCCGAAGTTCCTTTCTTGCAACGGGCGAACTGTTTCCTTTGTGAGACTAGCTCCAAACACAACGTAGGTCCAAGATCTTCTGCCTGACTCCAGGGAGAATTTTCCCTTTTATTTCCCTCATGAGCAAAAATCGAGAGAGAGAGAGCACCAGATTCTGATAAAATTATTATCGCTGTGCGAAAGACCTTTTCATCTGCTGCCCGCCAGAATAAATCCTTCCCACCTTCGAGCTATCCTTGCTCCACGTCGTGGTTTACGACGGCGCGAAAACTCGGCCCTTCGTCGGGCGAACTGTTTCCTTTGTGAGACTAGCTCCAAACACAACGTAGGTCCAAGATCTTCTGCCTGACTCCAGGGAGAATTTTCCCTTTTATTTCCCTCATGAGCAAAAATCGAGAGAGAGAGAGCACCAGATTCTGATAAAATTATTATCGCTGTGCGAAAGACCTTTTCATCTGCTGCCCGCCAGAATAAATCCTTCCCACCTTCGAGCTATCCTTGCTCCACGTCGTGGTTTACGACGGCGCGAAAACTCGGCCCTTCGTCGACTCAAGTATCTTTAGCGGCAGGCATTTTCCTACGGGCCGGCCGCAAATTTGGTCGTCTCTTTAGTGCGGAAAGCGCGGAGGGAATTCGAGGCGAAAGGCGAATTTGGGATACGGGAGGGACGCGCAGCTTGTGTCGGGGTATTTCTGCGTACACTAATGTACGTGGTATTTAGACTTCTACACAGATTAAATGTGTCAATTGTAATTAATTCATGAATATATAATGAATCATGTTTGTTAGCATTATTTAATGTATTAACCGACATTTTAGTATTTACTTCTTCGTTCATAAGACGTCTCAGGTGTGTCACGCTTCAGATTCCAGAAGAGTCAGCCAGCAGAGCAGGGATCCATTTTCCCTTATACCTGTTTTCCATTGATGCTATATTTGGATAGAACCTCTGCATGTTCATCACTCACATCTGCATTCTCTGGGAAGAAGGACAGATAAGAATGAAGAAAGTGTAGTTTCAGTGACATATTGCATCCGAGATCTTGGTAGCACTTGATTAGGCTCTCCACTATACGTTCTCGCTGAGCCCTTAGTGCTTTTTCAGGAGTCCTTTGCATACATCTTTGAATGCAGGCCAGGCCGCTAGCTCAGTTTCACCCATTGTCGCCTCGAAGTCCTCATCAGCTATAATATGACGAATCTGAGGGCCTACGAATATGCCTTCTTTAATCTTGCATCACTTATTTTAGGGAAGATCGCTTTAAGGGACTGGAAATATGGCCCGTTATGTTGCAGTGTTTTGGTAAATTGCTTCATTAGGCCTAGTTTTATATTCAGTGGTACAGCTCATAAAGTTTCTTCACATGTTTAGTCAACTGTCTCTTGTATTGTCTTAATGTAACTGTAGCAGAATCAGGTCGAAGGGCGACCACGTGCCCTTCTGTACCCACGTGGTCCTGATATCACCGCATGGAGCTTTGAAAGCACGGCTGAACCAGGGTAAGGGTGCAGCTTATGCTATTATCACCCCCTCAGCTGTATTTGCTTAGGGACTGATTTCATCGTCTCCCATGGCCGCCTTTCAGCCGACATTCTTGCCTTCCGTCATAAGATCGAAGTTCGTCGAACATTCCATGCTAACGTTATTACAATAATCCCCCCTCCCCCCTAGAGAAACCGAATTTTCCCCCAAATCGCACGTGTGTGTGGAGGCGGCGTCCAAAGCCACCAAAAGCCACCTCACCAGGCGTCAATATAATCCTTCGACTCAGTTTAGTAAGGAGCACTAATAGATTTCCCACCTACTACCGCGAACGAGCTGAAGGACACTCGCCTCCTCCCGCGATCGGAGACATCGGCGATTTCGATTCAAGAACGAAGGCAAAATCGACAACCGTGAACTCTGCTATAGTTAATCGGTGAGTATCCGACGAGGATTCCCATCTCCTAGGGCTCCGTCATCTAAAGCGAGAGGTAACCCGATTTCCCCCTTTGCAGTCATCGTATCCCAACTGGTCTTTTCCTGCAACGAGCATGTAAGCAATTGTAACCGTTGCCACCTGCAGATTGATCTAGAATCTGGCTTACCCAATCGATCAATTCTTTCTGTGTACGCCGCGGTCTAAAATCCCCCTTTAAATCACCGAGTTGAATCCGACCTCCTTAATCCCCTAATTAACCCACCTGTATCTCACGTAGACATTTAACTCCGTCTGTACGACCATTCCCTTTAAACCCAATATTTGTGTACATTTAAATATTATTTTGTTGCTAGTAAAGATATATTTTCGTCATTGTCTTTCTTTTGCAATCCCAACGCGTACCAGCTACCTGTTAATCTTTGGCCAACTTGCACTCTGAAATATTTGTTTTAAAAAGGCCCCTGCAAAGTTAATAATAAACTATCCCCACTGGACTCATAACAATTTCCCCATTCAGTAACGGTCTTCAACCAACTTCGGGCCAAATCCCCAAAAGTACCTACGTATATATATATATATATATATATATATATATATATATATATATATATATATATATATATATATATATATATATATATATATATATATATATATATATAGTAAGAATATGAAGACATATGCGATCGTTTTTTATCCTACCACGACAAAAACTGGTTAAGGGACTGTCCCATTGAATATAAACCGTTAGTGTTTAAAAGATTTATCGACGACTGCTTCCTTATTTTTAAGCACAAAGACCATGCCCCATTATTTTAAAATTATTTCAATCAACAACACCCTAATATTGAATTTTCCATGGAGACAGAATTAAACAATAAAATCTCTTTTCTGGATGTCACCGTTTCAAAAATTGGTTCGAAATTTAACACCTCAGTTTACAGGAAACCCACTACCCCCCCAACTTGGTACCCACTTCTTTAGTTGCACTCCTACTAATTTTAAACATTCCGCCATCATAAACAGTATACACAGGGCTTACAAAATCAGTTCAAATTAGTTTCACTTTCATTCTGAAATAGAATATCTTAGGAGCTTTTTTCATTCTAATTTTTTTCCAGACCACCTTTTTGACAGACTTACTTCCAATTTCTTATATAAAAAGTTCTCTCGCAAAACCCAACAAATAACTGTTCCTAAACAAAAAAATGCTCTTAAAACTGCCTTATCTCCCACTTAATAACACCAAATTCAACAAAGCTTTACTCCCGACTCTTAATAGATACTTTCCCCAATGCAAGTTTCTCCTAATTAATTCTAATCCTATTGGTGTTTATACTTTCCTTCGACACAAAGAATCGCTCCCATTATGCCTGCGTTCTTCCATCATTTATGAATTCACTTGTGCGACCTGCCAAAGTCGCTATGTAGGCCAAACAAGTCTACAATTAAGATGTAGGATCGCTAAGCATATCGGAGTATCATATAGAACAAACATTCATATCTTCAAACCCGAACACTCCTCTATACGAGAACATTCACTAAAATATAACCACCCGCTTGACCCTGATTCCTTTAGTATACTCTCTTCTGCCTCCTCTTCTCTGGATTTAAAAATTCTTAAATCACTCTTCATTAAACAAAAAAACCCGGAAAGCAATGATTATTCATCATCCCTCAATTTATTCACTATATAGGCAAACTTCCAGCTACAACGAAATAAGGTTAGTGCTTGTGCAAAGAAATTTTTATTTTTATTTTAGTTTGTCCCATTTATATACAAATGATCTAGTTTTCAAATGACTTTTCGTTAATTTAATGTTTTAGTTGTCCTCTTCGGCCCCTCCATTATTGCTTATTTAATATTTGAACTTTCGTGCGTTAGTTTACTCCTATTTATTGAATGTTCAATCACTTAAATTTTAACTTTATTGAATTATTTGCTTTGCTCCATCTATTAATATCCATTTTGATTACATAGCCCCTGATCTATCTTATTTTGGATTGTTCGCCCTGCCCTTGTAATTCTTTCTTGTTATAGTTTATATTGAATTTCTTGTATTCCGCTTAAAACTTCAATCATGTTTATTATTCAAATTTGATGCTCATGGGATTATTTAATCATTTTTTGTCACTCTTATTAATCGATTTCTTCATCCATTGCTTTCAACATTTTTGCTATAGTTTATAATTTTGTATTCCAATAAGAATTTAATTCATGTTTATTATTATGCATATTTTATACTCATGGGATTATTATTAATTTAGTTATTTTTTACGATATTAATCAAATTCTTATTAATAGATTTTCACCCATTTGCTTTCAACGGTTTAGGATTATATATTTCATTTTAACTTCTTGCTTTCTGTTATCATTTTCGATTCCTGTGTGTCCTGTTTTGTTTTTTTGTTTTTTATTGCTGTGTTTAGTTATTCTTATAAAAATAATTCTTTGTATTTAGAATTCGCTGATGATGGTCATCGTTAAGGACCGAAACGTCCGTAAAATTAAATGTTCGTAACCATCGCATACGAGTATGTCTTCATATTCCTACTATGAATAAGGTTCACAAAGAACTACTCCATCACCAATATATATATATATATATATATATATATATATATATATATATATATATATATATATATATATATATATATATATATATAGGGTTTGGCCATTCCACGACAGTAACTGATCCACATATATAACAGAAACTGTCTGGGGAGGAATTTTTGCATTCTCTAGGCATTTTAGCCCCGTCTCCTGTAAAGAAAAAACACTGGAGTATGTGAAAAATAATAAAAATAATAACAACAACAAATATTAAATAAAGAACTAAAAGTAGTAATCATTTGTAGTAAGTTACAAAATTATCAAGCGTTACGTAAGAGTTACCACGGATTTGGACCCATATAACTAAAAGAATATTAAGTATACTTTCATAAATTTCATAGAATAGGTTGATAAATACCTTAGGAACACCCGATTAAAACTATATCAAAATACGTTTATAACTTTTAGAGTTGTCAGTATCAGCCCAATCCTGTTTGCATTCAATCCCTACGGAACCATCAGTGTATTTAACGTAAGTAAGATGGTAATTTAAGAGAACCTGAAGGGTCCCAGAAAGAGAAGGATGTTATATTCGTGATTTCCGCAAAAAAATACCCCCTAGAAAGGGTGATTCTCATTTCCAGAGTTTTTTTCATTGGTGTACAGTGTTATTTTAGCGTTAAAGCGAATTTCTATCAAAATCCTTGCATTTAATTTTATGAAATGAGAAACCACAATCGTGTGTCCTTTCTAAACCTTTGAGGGAGAGAGTGAGTGTGGGGTATTTATCTTTGTATATCCCGCAACACCATATGGCTTCGTACTATCGATAACTTTCTCATGAACGGCTTTGTAATATCTCGAGGTCCTTTCAGAAATAAAACTTTAATGAGGATCATAAAAACCATAACTGCTACATGCATTCAGTCAGAGCCAGCTACTGGCTTTCACCTACATACGCAGTGACAAGACCCTAAACCAATGAAGAACCCCTTCCCCGCTTAATTTAACAGTCATAGCAATAAGGTAGATATGCAATGTGAGATTAATTAAAACATAACATATTTGGCGTTCTTAAATTGCCTTTGCCCTTTGCCTCTTGATCGAGGGGTGTGCTGGAAGACTTTCTAATTGGTCGTGAGAATAAAATTCGTTAGTCATTTGTCAAGCATGAACTTAAATCATTATTTTAACTAATACGAAAAAAAAAAATACGTAAGGACTAATTTTGTCGCATTAGACCAGACGTGGGCAAACTGCGGCCCGTGAAAGCTTTTCATGTGACCCGAATTTCATTTCAGAATTCGGCAAAATATTGAAAATTAATTATTGAACATTTTGCCAAAATCTCACCTTAAACGCAGGTTATGTCACATTTGAGTGCAATGTTAACATTTTTTTTACGTTTGAGCTGACTCCTGACTTCGACGGACTTTTTAATGCCTCCAAAACGTACATACTTATCCATCTTATTTTTAGTCGCGGGCGACTGACTCTACATCTCACTATGTAGGTCAGTCGGTCCCCATTTTGCTTTTTTTGTTTTTGTAATAACATTGTAACTATTCAGCCGATTCTAACGAAATTTGAAACCCTAATGTTGTTTTACATTCACTTTCGAATAATATAATTGCCAAAGTCCTCCCAAGTTAGCCAGCGAATTATTTTGTTTTGTCAATAACATCATAACTATTCAGCTGATTCTAACGAAATTTGAAACCCTTATGTTATTTTGCATTCTCTTTCGAATGATATAGTGGCCAAAGTCCTCCCAAGGTTAGCCCGGGGAATATTTTGTTTCGGCAATAACATCATAACTATTTGGCCGATTCTAATAAATTTAAAACCCTTATGTTGTTTTATATTTTCTTTCGGATGATATAATTGCCAAAGTCCCCCTAAGGTTAGCCCGGGAATTATGTTGTTTTGGCAATAACATCATAACTATTTGGCGGATTCTAAGGAAATTTAAAACCCTTATAATTACTCAAGTCCTCCAATGGTTAGCCAAGGAATCATTTTGTTTTCGCACTAACATAATAACTTTTGGGCCTATTCTGACGAAGTTTGAAACCCCTATTTTGTTTTTTCATTCTCTTTCGAATAATATAATTGACAAGGTCCTTCCAAGGTTAGCCCTAGGAATTATTTTGCTTTTGCAATAACTTCATGACTATTCGGCCAATTCTAACGAAACTTAAAACCCTTATGTTCTTTTATATTTTATTCCGAATGATATAATTGACAAAGTCCTCCCAAGGTTAGTCCAGGAATTATTTTGTTTTGGCAATAACATCATAACTATTCAGCCGATTCTAACGAAATTTGAAACTAATATGTTGTTTTACATTCTCATTGGAATTATCGAAATGTCAAGGTCCTACCAAGTTTAGTACGGAAATTATTGAAAATTTTGAAGTTCGTAAGGTCATAAATCAGAATAAGTGAGAGCACGCGACTTTTTGGTCAGCAGACCTTGGTTATTTAAGTCATAGATTCTTAAATCAGCCATTTTCGAATATATTTCATTCGTAGATAAAATTTTCTTAAAAATTACGCTACTTTATAAATACTTATTTTCTTATTACCCTTATCTACCCCAATATGATTAAATTGTAAAGAATAAAAGATAAAAAAATATCAAACGCGTCAAAAGGTGTAGCGAGGCCCTTTGGGAAATAGTCCAATTCGCTACTTGTAGCCTGATCTGGCAGCCCTACTCCCTAATCCTTACTCGAATAATATCATTAAGAGTATGAATTGAAGGGGTGATTACCTGTTTAGATTGAGCGTTTTGGTGTATCTCGAAAAGGTAAAATGAGTCTTAAGCTCAATAATGTGGAGCCAAAAAGTGAGCTCAGAATTCCCAGTCATTAATTAGTAGGAGGCAATCCAAAGGGCCATCAATCATCTAAATTATTAATGTTTCCAGGTTTATCTAAAAAATATATTTCGCTAAATAACCTGGACGTAGCAAAGATCAATAACTATAAAAAAACAAGGAGAGGTTAGGTTAGGATAAATTAATGTATCTATATTGGTTAGTTAGGTCTCAAAGCTTCCCATCATAAAACCAAGATTTTATAATATAATTTAACCTAACCAGACGCACCATCATATATCTTGAAGACTATTGATTTTACCTTCTTTAATAGTTTATTTCACAGCTCAAAACATTGGATGAAACTCTAACTATCATAGAAGCTTAAATCTCAAATTTTCAAGATCTAAAAACGAGGTTAAGAACTCGGTAACGAACTGAGTCAAAACAAAACCCCTTAATAGACGCTTTCACTTACTTGGGGGCCTGTGCAGAGAAGTCCTCTTCAGGAAATAGGAAGTTGTGGAAGAAACTACTTTGGATTAAATTGCCCTTAATTGGCTCGATCTAAATCTGTTAAATGGTGTTGATTCGAACGTGGAGCCAAGATTGAGGGGACGACGCATCACGAAAAGATGTGGACACGTGGGGGCTTAAGATAGCAAACGTTTCGTTAAATGACGCTAAATTGAAATAGTTTATGGTTCTACAATTGCTAACTATTGGATTACCGCTAAATCTAGGCGCTCTATTTAAAGAACCAACGTAGAAGAAAGAGAAAACTCGCTGGCTTGACAAAAGGATTTAAAGAGGATTAAAAAGGAGGGGAAATTTGAGTCAACTGGAACACAACGCCCGAAGGGGAGATACAAAGGCAAAGTACAAATAGAAAATGGATGAAATTAATGGAAAGATATAAAGGGTAAAAGAACAAACATTAGACGAGCTAGTCACCTGGCAATATTCACAGTACATTGTACAGGGTCGTCCGAAAGTCTTGTCACCCCCTACCGAAAGGTAATAAGAAGAATAGAGGAACAATATAATAATATCAAACACATGTACTGATTTTAGTGTATTCACTTTAATTGACACTGTCACACATCGAGAAGGTCTGCATGAACGCCATTCCACACGATCATGTGCCCATACACTTGCAATCAGCCTATCTTCCACACTGTAGGCGCTCAGGTCATCCATCGAAAGTAGAAAATTAAAACAATATTAAGAGGGAGTGACAAGAATTTCGTTCATCTGAAATATAAAATTAAAACTATATTATTTAAAATATAAAATTAAAACACTATTAACAGAGAGTGAGTGACAAGGCTTTCCATCTGAAATTAAAACATTTGGAATATAAAATTTCAACAATATTAACAAAGAGTGAGTGACAAGGCTTTCCATCTGAAATTAAAACATTTGAATAAGAAAATAAAAAATAGGGGGTGACAAGCCTTTCAGTCATCTGAAATAGAAAATTAAAACATTTGAAATAGAAAATTAAAATAATATTAACAGGGGGTGACAAGGCTTTTAGTCATCTGAAATATAAAATTTAAACAATATTAACACGGGGTGACAAGACTTTCGGTCATCTGAAATATAAAATTTAAACTATATTTGAAATATAAAATTAAACAATATTAACATGGAGTGACAAGACTTTTGGACCATTCTGTACATACGATTATCTTTCCCTCCCACACTTTCGAATGTCTCTATCATTCTTTTCCTATTTCCGTCTTTCTTCACTTAAGAACGGACAGTTAATAAGAGAAAGCGCTTAGGGAGATCAGGATCATTCTACCAAACACAGCGGCCTTAAAATAGGAATTAGATCCTGTTGGTCATTATTTTATATTCAGATAAATCAAACCAGTCCGGAGATCTCACTTTAAAGCCTCTGTTACCCCAAGTTATCTCAATTTAGCATTTAATTTTTATATTATATAACCAGGCAATGGTTTCGCTACTCCCTCCTATGGGGGGAGCTTGCGCTTCGCTACTAAGATAAAATAAAATTGTAATTCTTTGGGTTTTAAAAAATTCACAAAATCTCAATACTTACATTTATTTCTGAACTTTGATAAAAAAAACATAAGTCATAACCAAACTAAGATGAAATTATTATTCAAATACTCAAAAAAATCCCCTTCTTAAATTATATAGTTAGTGATGATGATCATGATGACGATAAGTATCTAAATCCAGATGATATTGAAATATTATATTACTTTGCATGTAATATTGATTCCCCTTTCTTGTATCAGTAGTATTGTTGTTTTTCTGTGGGGGCGTAACAAAGCGTTCAGAATGGCGCACGGCATGTTCAGGAACGGAACATGACACCCGAAAGGGGATGTTGTAACATCTGGAGGCGTGTGTGCCCTCCCGGCATCAATGCCTGCTGGAGGAATTGTTCCAATATATTGTACACACTGTTTTACCTCATCTAACTTCACCACTTTCTTTATAGATCCATCGTTACAAACTTCATGAATGATACGGTCTCGTTGATATTGCGCCTTAAATTAGATAAAAACAACAACAACAATATTAATATATATTTTGACTACGAATTGACCGTATGCGGTACACCGAGAATTTCCAATTGATCGAATGTGTTACATTGATATTTCCAAATTGGTTATATGGGTACACCGATTGTTTCAAATTGGCTGTATGTGGTACACCGAGAATTTCAAATTGACCGAATGCGGTATACCGATAATTTCAAATTTGCCATGTGGTACACCGATAATTTCAAATTAGTCATTGAGGTACACCGATAATTTCAAATTGGCCTATGTGGTATACCTCCTATTTCCAAATAGGACGTATGTGAGACACCTATAAATTCAAATTGATCGTATGTGGTACACCGATAAATTCAAATTGCCGTATCCGCGTGGTATACCAAGAATTTCAAATTGATCGTATGTGATACATCGACAACTTCAAATTGACTCTGTTGGGTACATTGACAATTTCAAATTTGCCGTGTGGGGTACACAAAGGATTTCAAATTGGTCGTGTGGGGTACACCGATAATTCAAATTGGCCGTATTAGTACACCGATAATTTTAAATTATCCGAATGTGGTACATCGATGATTTGATTTTGAATTAGAGATATGTGGTACACCAAAAATTTCAAATTGGCCATATGGGGTACAACAAGAATTTCAAATTGGCCATATGGGGTACAACAATAATTTAATATTAGCCGAATTTGATCCATCGATGTTGTCAAATTGACCGTATGTGGTACATGGATAATTTCAAATTGACCGTATATGGTACACCAAAGATTTCAAATCGGCCGTATGCGGTAAACCGAGAATTTCAAATTGACTGTATGTGATACGCCGAGAATTTCAAATTGCTTGAATGTGGTACATCGATAATTTCAAATTGGCCGTATCAGGTCTACCGATAGTTTCAAATTAGCCGTATGGAGTACAACGAGAATTTAAAATTGGTCGAATGTGGTGCAGCGGAGTTTTAAAATTGGCCATATGTGATAAAGATAAAAATTGCATATGGCCGTATGGGGTACATCGAGAATTTTAAATTAGCCGTATGTGGTACGCCAAGAATTTCAAATTGCCTGTATGTGGTATATCGAGAATTTCAAATTGGCCGTATGTGGTACATCGAGAAATTCAAATTGGCGTATAGGGTATACCGCAAATTTAGAATTCGCCGTATGTGATACACCGATGAATTCAAAGTGACCGTATGTGGTACACCTAGAAATTCAAAGTGACCGTATGGGGTACAGCGATAAATTCAAATTGGTCGTATGTGGTACACCTATAATTTTAAATTGGTCGTATATGGTACACCGATAATTTCAAATTGGTCGTATGTCGTACACCGATAATTTAAAATTGGTCGTATGTCGTACACCGATAATTTCGAATTGCTCGTATGTGGTACACCGGTAATTTCAAATTTTCCGTATGTGCTACACCAAGAAATTCAAATTGATCGTATCTGGTACACTAATAATTTCAAATTTGTTGTAAGTGGTACACCGAGAAATTCAAATTGGTCGTATGTGGTACACCAAGAAATTCAAATTGGTCGTATGTGGTACACCGATAACTTCAAATTGGTCGTATGTAGTACACCGTGAATTTCAAATAATTTACTCGTGTTGTGTAGATAAATGTGACACTCAAGCGTTAAAAGGCGCCTTTCGCAGCGTTTAGTAGAGCGATAGTTAACTTAAACCACTTTTTTAGTACAATTGTAGTCAACCCGTTAATTAAACAACAAACTCCCAAGACCCTTACCTTAAATTTTACCTAAATTTAAACAGTTAAATTCAAATACTACCAAAACGCAAGATGTTTTATTGATGCCTGAATAAGTCTCCCTTTGATATGATTTGAGGGTGAGACTCGAAGCTCTGAAGCAGTTTACAAGTATACGGGATTGGTTTTTAATTCATCTCCCCCCAAAAAAAACAACAACTTAAATGCAGGGTTCGAGCATTTGTCCTGTTTGCTCGATTCGTTCCTGGAAGGCTTGAATTCCCCCACCCCCATGTTTCTTATGGAAGTCACTGTCACTTTTGAGCTCTATGTCCAAGTATGGCCAAAGGTACTGGAATATACGCACACAGGCTCTAAGGTAGGCTAAGCAAGGCAACAACTGTTATTGTTCAAAGAGTGCGATTTGAATAGTTAGTTGCAGTTGCGTGACCAAGGAATATTCCAAACACAACGACAAAAATAGATTTTAATACCCACTAAATAAAAGCCACAAAATAAATATGGATATATATAGGGACATGAATAAGACGGAATTAGGTTCCGAATAATAATTAGATAACCAGGGTTATTAAATGGTTATAATAGGAGATTTAGGGTAGTGAGCTATTTAGTTCCTTTGAACCACGAGAGTAAAGTGGGGCGAACTTGAGGGGGAGGTCTTGGTAACCTTGATTACTCACGGGTGTAGCTAGGAACCCGAAGAGGGTGGTGCTACTTTCTCCAAACTCGGATCGAGCGAGATGCGGGCCTCTTATCCTCAAGAGGTCAGTGGACAAACTTCGAAAGGGGGTGGTGACTTCTCCAAACTCGGATCGAGCGAGCTATCGGGCCTCTTGTCCTTAAGAGTTCACCAGTCAAACTCCGAAAGAAGGGGGAGGGGGAGATGACTTCTCCAAACTCGAATTGAGCGAGCTTTTAGGCCTCTTGTCCTCAAGAGGTCACCAGAAGAACTTCGGAGGATGGCTTCTCCAATCCTTGATCCGAAAAGGGTTGAGAAAGGCTAACGTTGCCTCAAGAGATTTCTCCCTGAACCGAAAATACGAGTGTGATGTCCAGCTCTTCCGTGGCCTGCGACCGTCACTAAACACTTCTCGGGAGAGAGCGTCGTTGAATCGAACTCCTTTCGGGGAAGCGTCGTCTAAACAAATCTGTGGGTAATCCTTTGGAGGGTGCATATATACCCGGAGTTCTCCAAAACAGGGAGAGACAGAGGGGCCTTCTCGGACCTCCATTATCGGCCGGGACAACCGAGCGTGGCCTTGCGGGAAAGTGTAAGAGGCCGGGATCAGTGGGTCAGACGGAACGACCAGCGGCTGGAGGCATAAAAGTTGTTCGAGGCAAACCTACAAAATAGATGAGTAATCTCCCGACCCGGGCCGAGGGAAGATTGAGACGGCGGGGAGGCAGCCTTCAATTTTAGCGTCATACGTCGGTGTGAATTTCTCAGTGACCTAGCGGCAAGTCCAAAAAGGGTGAGGTCGGAGGAGGGGGATGGGGTAGTAACGGCTCGCTTTCTCTCCCGAAGTAATATCTTAGGAGGTGGGGAAATACTACTATTTTAGCGGATCCCTCTACACTCTATAAATTCCTCCCCCTTTTCCACGCAGGTTAATAGAAATCAATCTTTTGCAACAATGACCCCTTTATAAATAATTTAACACCACTTTATAAATAGTTTAACAATATCGACCTGACGATTCCACCAGTTTATAAATCTTGAATTTCAATCAAGGTACGATGATGAATCGAGTTTGTATAGAAGTTGTTGCTTGGGGGCTGAATGGAAAATCTGGTGAAAATCGGTCGATATTTTCATGACTATACGCGAGTATAGTCGGAAGCTGTAATGATGAACAGGTAGTAATGAATTACTATCATAAATTATGTCTAAAGAGCTAAGTGCTGATTTTTATATGTCAAAACCAGGAGGCAGAGTTAGAATCTCCAATGAATTGATGTGCAAGGCTTAGTGACGTCACTATAGAAGATTATGTTCGTGTTAACACGTTCGACAAAAGGCGGCTGTTGTGTTGTGTATGCGTTTAAAGGTGGAGTAATAACTTCATGTTTTATCCCTTTTGGAGACAGCTCAAATGGAATGTTTATGGTTTTGCATTAGGTATGCTTTGCAAGAAGGATCTTTCCTAGATGCTTACTCTAGAATGGGTTTTTCAACCCCCTCCTAAGAAAGGAAAATGAACTCGGTAAAGAAAAGGATAAAGGTAGTGAAAGTAAAAATGTTTGGAACGTTGCACAGTCCGAGTAATCTTAAAAGGAGATCCTTTGGGACACTCGGAACTAGGATAGGCACGCAGTTCTGGAAATCAACTTTTACTCTTATTCCTCACTGATTCCTGACCTCCTCTGTACCCCTCCCCCTTTTTTTCCCTATATGTCTGAAGGTCATTCTCCCATTTGCAAGATTAACTCATAGGATACATTCGAAACAATATTGAGACAACTATCAATGGAATATTTTGCAAGTGAAATAGTGAAATATTTCTCTGCCTTCGTTGGTTTTTTGTTTTAAATCCATATAAAATATTTGTATTTTTAATTAAACTGCAACATTTAATAAAGTGTAGATTGCGTAAATGTGCAATCTGTTGATTTGAATTCGCAAAAGAATCAATACTTCGCTACTTTGGTCTGCCAGTCTGTAGTTCCAATTTCCCCCAGGTTGAAACTCATGTTCTGTGTCTTCAATAGATACTTGTAATTACTACCTACTTAAGCTGGTATAAGAGAACTACAGCACATGAATTGTGTAGATGGAATTGAGCAAGAGTAGTTAATGGTGAAAAGGCTAACCTTTCGTTGCTGTCCTCGACCCTCTTCAGTACGTTATCTCACTTTTGTTTTTACTTTCCCTTTCTACCACTTCTCTTCTCTTCTTTCAACGCCGCCACTTCTTCCTCTTCCTGAAAAAGAAGAGACTAAATTATACAACGAAGTTATACCCTACAACTGGTATGGTTTGTCTTTTTTTCCCCTTATACCAAATATTTTTTAGTTAACTTCCTATTTGGTTTACTACTGGTTAAGGCATATCTAATGACATCTGCGTGACATACCATAGCATCAAAAACAAAAATTCATCAGTTGAATCATACTAGACAGCAATATAAGAAAAGGCAGTCAGTGAATGAAGTTTTATGCATCCATTTCCTATTCCTGAAATTCATACGCATCTACATATGCCTGTATAATAAAGTACAAAATAACTAGTAAATCAATCAGAATTTTCATGATTGCGTTCGCTGGCAATCTTAAGGTACAATTAAACCGAAAAGCGGTTTCTCCGCTGTCAACTCGGCGAGACATGAGTGCACATAGCCAAGAAGAGTAACAAAGAACCTGAATTGTGAGAGGAAAATAAACCTTTATTCAGAGAGTTTCAGTCCGAAACGAGGTGCCGAGGAGTGAACAAGCCAGAGAGAGAAGGCCCGATAAAAAGTGTGGGAGACAGGTTACCGCTTTGCGGAAAGCCAAGGAAGACTTGATGAGATGGAACTTTTGCGCAGCGCTAATTACTTGACTAATTGAAGTAACTGGTGGTTGGAAGACCACCGCTGTAATTTTGGCGGGTTGGTGGTCCTGGGAAAAAGGGTCTTTACAGAAAGTAGCAGTGCCGATTTGTGGCTAAAACTTGTATAATTTGCTTTATGATCTCAGTGAAAGCATGTGAAGTAGTCGCATGAAGCTATCAATGAAATAGAATTCTTCTAATTATGTCCTCAATAGATAATGGTAATTATTGATTGAATAATCTGACATAGGAGATGTACACCCCATGAATTGTGTAGATGGATTGAGCAATAGAAGTTAATGGGGCGGTAGTGCCAACCGCAGGATTATCATTTAAGGACACTTAAGCCTTGCATAGCACCGAGAGTATCATGAGTGAAAGAGGGCAGCAGGTGCCCCAATCTCTACCCTCCTCCCAGGACAGTACCCCCGAAAGAAGACCTCGGAATAGCTTTAAAGACTGCAGAGATTGCGTCAAAAGGTAAAGAAATTGACTTTTTTTCCATCATTGTTTCTGACGTGACCAGGGGCTTTTTCCTAAGGACCTTACTGATAGAGAATCCAAATCCAGACCAGTATTTGGATAGGGAAAAGACCAACGTGGGTATCTTTGCCATTAAAAAAAATGGCGAGGTTGGGAGAAAAGGAAAAATGTGTGGAAGGCTTATAGCTCGAGAAACCGAAAGAGGAGACTTTGCATGTGATAGGGAGACGGACGGGACGCAACTCTCTACAATGGTGTGTTCTTTGGGGAGGGAGAGTGGAGGATCATATCACTAGGTTAGACTGCCAGGCGGTATCAGGTGTATAATGGGCGCCCACGCTTCAGACGTACCCTTCAGGCCCCAATTCCCTTGAGAATGATCTACGGTTTTAGAAACATGCAAGAATTAAATAGACAAAAATGAGTCCGATTTTTTGCCATAATTAAGACGTATTTGTATTAATCAAATTTAATATTGTCATTATTAAACGCCTATAAAGCAACATTTCAAGGAAATTTCAAATTTTCAAAGAGGGCAGATTGTGTTGGACCTAAGGACAAATCGCTATGAATCTTGCACTACCCCTTTGTTCCACTAGTAGCATCCCCTGTGGTCTTCCTGAGATTTCTAAAGTGACAAAAAAAGATTCTAACTTAACCCAAGAACAGCAGTAAATTACCTGCATTCTTTTGGATATTATGGAGGTACAGCCCGAAGAAAACCTCTTTTAAATATTGCCAATATTAAAAATAAGAATTAATGGGCTGAAAAAATGAGCCACCAGACTTGGAATTTTGACACAGCATCTTTTTTTCTGATGATTCAACATTTGCTCAATTCTATGATAGTGGATGTCTATGGGTTTTGAGATGAACCCTTTCAAAAGTTTGACATAGTTTACAACCAACGGTGAAATGTGGTGGCTTTTCTGTTATGGGGTGAGGAGAAATTGGGAATGATGGAAAGACCAGAGTTGGTTGAGTGTCAATATCAAATCGGGAAAATACATCTCCATTCCTAAAAGGGGGACTTCTATCAGGGTTTTCAAATATGATTGAAAACGAAGTTTATTCGCGGAAGATGAGTCCTCCATTTTATACTGCAAAAAGGACAAAGAATGGGAGAACCAAAGCGGCATCAAATGACTTCCTTACCTGTCGGTCCCCTGACCTGAACCCAATAGACACGTGTGAGGAATCATTGAATATTTGACCACAGTTTAGGTGAAAAACAAAACACGAACGGTCTGAATTGCTGAAAGCCATACGCCAAACATAGTCGCTAATGCCTCAAGCTGTAATCTCTTATTTTGCCTAGCCAAGCGGCAGCTCTGAAAGCCGCTAAAGGGAAGCCCACAAAGTATTACTAATCTAATTTCATTGTTTAAAATCAATTATATTCTTTAATTTCACAAATAAAGTTATTCCAATAATACAATGGATGTCAATTTTCTTCTTCCGTATCTCTTCATAGCTTCCATACATTTTCCCTTCCATCAACTTCTCCATTTTCTTATAGATCTTACCTTACCCCCTTTCTGCAGATGCTTTCGTTGATTTTCGCTTTTTAAATTTAATTAACCGATAAAAACAACAAAAAAGGCCCCACCGTGGGGGGAGGGAGGTAGCTATTATTTCAACATTGCACATCTGCTGCTCAACTCATTGGGGACGCAGGGTTTACTGTGGGATCCGAACCGCGGTCTCCTACATGGCGGCCGCTGCAAAGTCACACTAATCATTCAGCCCATCCGACGGCTAATCACACTTAGGGTAGCTTAACTTTGCGAACCGTGTGCATCTCTGCCAGTTGAGTGGGAAAGGCGCAATTTCGGGCCTAAGTTCGTAGACAAGAGATCACACATTCAAAATTACGAACTTGAAGGGAAGCTTTTTGCGTCTCTTTCCTGTTTCTTATATCATTTGTCTTGTTTCTTTTGTTTTGTTTCTTATTTGATGTACGAGGGGCGGTCAATAAGTTTTGCGAATCGGTAGGGCAAAACAGAGGAAGGGGGATGGCTGTTTGTGGGGGTATTAGGAAGCAGTAGCTGATCGCAGATCGTCAGTCACAAACTTTTCAACAATGGAGAAGGTTGAGCACCGCGCAGTGATCAAATTTTTGACCAAGGAAGGCAAGAATGCAAAAGAGATCCATGAACGCATGGTTGCAGTGTACACTGACACCGCTCCTTCCTATGCAACCATTGCTCGCTGGAATAGGGAGTTCCGCCATGGTCGTGAGTCCCTTGAAGATGACCCCCGTCTAGGACGCCCATCAGACGTGACCAACGAGGACAATGTGGCCCGTGTGGAGGGGATGATCCTCGAAAATCAACGGGTGCAGGTCGAAAAAAACGAGCGAGAACTTGGAATATCACATGGAAGTGTTAGCAACATCATCCACGACAATTTGGCCATGACCAAGGTCTCTGCCTGTTGGGTCCCTAGAAACCTCACGCCCCATGATCGACTTCAACGTCGTCAAAGTCCACAAGGCCAGAGTTGCACAAGCTTTTCTGCGTGAGTGCGGATTCGAGGAGCTCAACCATCCCCCCTACAGTCCAGATCTGGCCCTTAGCGACTACTTTTTATTCCGCCAGCTCAAGGCTGCACTGCGTGGACGCCGGTTTGGGGACGATGAAGATGTCCAGCTCGCCGTCCAGGAGTGGATTGAACAGCAGTCGGGAGATTTCTGGTTGTCGGGAATTCGAAGCCTCAGGGACAAGTGGCGCAAGTGCATTGAAGTCGAGGGTAGTTATATTGAAAAATAATAAAACACTTTTCCTCATATCTCGTTTCCTTATATCCGAATTGCAAAACTTATTAACCGCTCCTCGTATCTTATTCACTTCTTGTTTTGCGAGCCTTGTTTATGATTTCCTATTTCTGGTATTTTCTTTATTAATCTTTTTCTTGGAGTTTATTCTTTATTGCCACTTGTTTTCACTGTTTCTTGTTTTTTTCTTGTTTCTTAGTGCTTTACCTTATCATCACTTGTTCCTATTTTGTTTCTTTGTCGTTTTCCTATCACTCATCGCCCATTGTTTTTATCTTGTTTCTTAGATCGTTTTCCTTATCATTTCTTGTTGTTTTTATAGGTTTCTTGGGTATTTTCCCTCATTAGTATTTGCCTTTATCTTTTTCTTGTTTCCTTGTTTTTATCTATTTGTTGTTATTTTCTTGTTTTAGACTATTTTTTGTCTTTTGTTGTTTTTCTCTTTTTAATTTTTCTTAGTCTATTTTTTGTATGTTTCTTGATATGCATTATTTCTCGTCTCTTTGTTTTTTGTTTATTTCTTCTCTTTTGTTTTTGTTCTTTTTTGTCTCTTTTTCTTGGTTTTTGGTATTTTTGTTTATTTCTTGTCTTTTTTCTCAGGTTTTTTCTTTTGCTTTTTGTTTGTTTTTGTCTATTTCATGTATTTTTCTTGTTTTTTTTTATATTTCTTGTCTTTTTTCCTTTTTGTATATTCCTTGCCAAAGGCTTTGTTTGTTCAACCTTTCCAAATGCCCTTCACTCTCAGCCACAACATCCAGCATATCCCAACATGATAGAATCCATTGCTGATCACTCTCACATCATGTTCCCTCATTCCTATCCATACTTCTTTCAGTATTCCAACCATAAAGATAATATTAAATAACCATGGTCTTGTCTTGTCTTACCAAAAACCCCTCCCCCCTAAATTCCATCCACGTTTGACGAACTACTCACTCTATCTTTCCCCCAACAGGCGCCTTACTTCCACATAAATACTGTTACCACCATCTAATAGTCTACCACTCACTCCATCCATGTTTAGCACCTGCCATAATGTTTCTCTATCTAGGTCATAAGCTTTCTCCAGATCTATGAACTCGCTACACACTTAACATCTCTTATCCCTTGTTTTATCAGCTTAGTGCCATTATATGATCCACACACACACACACACTTACTCCCTTTAAAACAGCCTTATTCACCTCACACGCCCATATCAATCCATCAGTTATCATTTTTCCCTCAGTTATCATTGCAATAGACCTAATCATAATTTCCCATCCATTTTACTACAACACAACATAAATCCCCCTCTAGTTCTTGCTTTCAATTTCGTTTCTCTCCCTACCTTTATACTATCTACTATCACAGCATTCTTCCAGTCCTCAGGTCTTCATCACTTCCATATGCACTACCAAACCAATTCCATAAAACACTATCTTTTTTTTAGCATAGTGACTATATCATCTATTCGAGCCACCTTCCCAATTTTTCAGACCACTCACGACCTTAACAACCTCTTGCCTGCCTAACTCTTACATCCCCTGATACAGCACACAGCTTCCACACCAAGGTAATCATATCCACATTCTCCTCATCATTCATACCCACATTACACAACTCATTAAAATATTATCACCATCTAATTTTAACATCATTGCTCACAATTATTCTGCCATTATTATTCATGATGTTCACACATCTATTCTCTTGCTGTCTTACCTTTCTCACTTTCTTCCAGATTAACTTCTTGTTCTCATCCGGATACTCATTCATCGTCCTTCCAATTGGGGCATTCGCCGCTTTCCTACTCTGGTTAATCACTCGTTTCGCTTTTCTTTTCGGCACCTTGTATGCATTCGTCCGCATCTTCCTCACATTCTCGCCTGCACTAGTAAACATTTGCAACTACGTTTCATCTCCTCATTCCAGCATTCAGGGGTTTGCTTTTCTCGTTCCAATTATAGCACATCCACGCACTACCCTCTGTGACTTCTTTACATTTGTTGCACATTTGTTCTATCCCCGCATTCACACTTATTTCCTCTCTTTTACACTCGCGAATTATCACTTACTCTTCCCTTTCTCCCTCCTTTTAACACCCTCTTACTTTGGGTTTCCTTTTATTTACTCCTTTTTCATGTTTTCTCATCCATGCCTCAACACATTTAACCTTACTCACCACAACCATGTAATCGGATAACTCCACACTCATCGAGTATTTGCTAATTCATGACTCCTATAGCCATCCACCGATATCCATCCCTCCCATGTGCATCCAACACTCACACTACGCTATTACAGAACCTCTTTTTCTCAGATTCACTTTTATCATCACAGGATCCATGCACTACAACCAAGCATCGTTTCACCCTTACAAATCTCACCTCTACCATGTGATTCTCACATTCATGCCTTACTCAAAAGCACTGCCACACCCTCTTTACTCCTAGCGCCCTACTCCACACCTAATTGCGCTCCCTCCCACACAGACTTTTCATTCCCCTTCTTGTTTGTCTCACATGGAGGAAACATCTGCAATGATGCCACTCCCTCACTTTCTCAAGTCACATATACCTCTCGCATTCTACCACCCACTCAGCTTTACTGGATGGGGTCCGCGACACCCCCTCCCATACTACCATTGCTTATTGCGTTCGCAGGAACAAAACTTTCGGATGCGCGGCTTAGCGAGACAGTGGCCCATATCCGGATTTAGTCGTCTTTTACAACACGCGCTGGAAAACGGTGTGCTTATTCTTCCTCTCCTACACATTTTTTTTTTAAATAATAATAAATTTTAATGGCTTGTTTCTGTTGCGTAATTGAGGTCTGCATCGCATCACTTTCATAAGTCCCACGATATCGCCAAACCAGTTTGCCTCATTGCATTGATCTCAATTAATTATAATTAGCGACATTCGAATAAATCCTATGTAATATTTGTCCCTCGTAAAGTCCGCTCGCTTCCTCCCGCACCTCCCAATCTCCTCTTTTTGTTACTCTGGCTGTAGCATCTTTTTATTTTTACTGCCTTGAACTTCTTCCTTTTATGAGTCTCTTCTCCTTATTCCCCCGTTGGTTCAAGGATTATATTTGATATAATTAAATATAAATGCGTGCCAGGGAGTGGATTATAAGGGGGTATCTTCTTTTAGGGAGGGAGAAGTTGCAAGAAAGAGAATGAGCTTAAATCGGGTCAGCCGAGTGGTTTGAGCGAGTCGCTCGCTTCTTCGCGCCGTTTCTCGGCCGTCGAGAATCAATTGAATGGCGCGATTTTTGGTCGCGTTTGGAAATGAAGTCTCGCTTCAATGTGAGACTTGGCAAACGAGTTTCGTCGTTTTTGGAAGTTTCAGAAAAGTGGCGATGGAAGTTTACTTTCGAAACATGTTTCTCGGAATAAAGATCACCCGAATAAGCGTCCTTTCCTCCGCACTCCTTCGGGGTTTATAAAGTGGCCTTTTTTTTGCTCTCATAATTCTTCTCCATCCGAGGCAAAAAGTGACGGGACCGTGAGAGAAGTAGCGCAGTCCGGGAGAAGCGGTCCCACCGCCCCTCTTCGGTCCATTTCTTCCCATGGTATTCTACTCGGTCTATGGTACAACTGTATCTTCAGCACCTTCTCACTTTCCCTACCCTGCCAGGGGTGCTGGTGGTGTGTGTGGGGATGGGGGTAATACCCCTGCTACAAGGAAACCTGGTAAAACGACACGCCCTTCCGGCCACAGTTCCAGAAGTTATGTACCCTTCCGGCCCCAATCCCATAAGAGGACGTGCGGGTATATAATATATATCTTCCACTATTTTCTCCTTACAAACTTTCTGGGTGATGTGGCCTCGTTACTATTGCGCTTTTTAAAAAAATCATTCTTCCCTAACTTAACCATTACACGAACTCTTTCTCTCATACTTTCTGGTAGAATTTTCTTTGTTAGTTTTTATTTTATATAAAAAAAACAAATCTAACCCTTAGCAAATGATACGATGCGGGGGATAATCGGGGGGAGGGGGCTAAACTACAGTACACCCAGTATGTTAATGCGTACTTGATACCTACAAAAGAGCCCCCTGAAGCCCCCCGAATATCTAACCAACTAACCTATAATCGGCCCCGGGGACTCAATAAATTAGCTCGTAATTAATAATAATAATTTGGGGGCAAATTTGAAATTCTCTCGTTATTAAAACAAGTTTGATGCGATTAACGAGGTAAAGAGGGAAATAGAGATGGGGGGAGGGCAGACAGGAAGAAATCGGGGAGAGGGAAATACTGGAAGAAATGGGGGAGAAGGCAGACAGGAAGAAATGGGAGAGAGGGAAATACAGGAAGAAATGGGGGGGAGGGCAGACAGGAAGAAATGGGGGAGAGGGAAATACAGGAAGAAATGGGGGAGAGGGCAGACAGGAAGAAACGGGGGAGAGGGCAGACAGGAAGAGAATAAGAAAATTAGGTAGGTTGAAGCATTAGTTAATTAATTAGTCAGGTAGATAATTAGTTAACCAGTTAGTTCATTAGGTAAGTTGAAAATAAAACCATGACCAACGAAGGCATCCTAGCCAATACGTTTGTGAGTTCCTAAATAAAATGTTGATGTTAGGGAATGTGAAAGTGTGGGGACGGTATATAACCTGAGTAATCCAAAGAGGAGACTACTCGGGATGCCCGTGGTCGGGTGAACTTGCAACTCTCCGACTGCAGCATGATTGTTAATGGTACACGAAACATCCCCTATCGGAGCTTAGGGAGGATCAAGGTAAAGGCTGGAGGAAACTACTTGGAGCGCTATGGATCGGGCTGGCGCGTAACTCTCCCGAATTGCCATCATCCGTAGTGAATACAGGGTTTCCTAAACGGGGTGAAGGGGGGTCATGAGTGGGGGTAAGTGGTGAAGAGGGGACGGAGTGGGTGTAAGGGGTGAAAGGGGCGGGAGGGGGGTAAGGAGTGAATGAGCAGTTGACGCGAGAAAGAATTGAGAATGCTTACTACAGCGTCTACACCATGTAGACTTGAGAATCGGACTTGTATCTTCACATTGTGTGTACATTAGAAATACACAAGTGTGTGTGCGTTATTGTGGGATGTGGCTGGTTTCCATGGAAACCGAGTCGTTTGGGCTGGGTCATCGATACGCACGGCGTCTCTCGTGACCTCTGGCCGCTTTCCTTGACCTCCTCCGCACGGTCCGGTAGAGGGCGCCTTTGAAAGGGTTTAGGGAGGGGAGGGAGAGAAGCCCTCGAGTGCCCTTCACTCGAAGGGGGAAAGGGGGGGGGCGAAATGGAAAGTAAAAAGGAGTTGATGGTGCCCGCTTCAGTGAGCACCGGCTCGTTCCGGGGGGGGGGGACTGTACCGCGGAGTTGAAGGAACACTGAAATAGGAAATGGGAAGGGGGAAAGGGGGGGTCGAGTCTTCTTTTTAACTAACGTGGGCATTTTCATTAGAAGGTTCAATTTAAGAGTTTCGCGAATTGGTGCAGTTGGGGAAAGGGGAAATGCGTGGATGGTATGGAATAAATAATTCTAGGGGGAGGGAACTAAATAGGAGTTATTTTGAATAGTCAGAGACCCGGTGGGACGCTACTCTCCTCCTAATTATGTACGAAGTCACCTGACTGTATAATGAAATCCTCATAAAGATCAGTATGACAATCACAGGCAAGATCACGGGTACGAGAGTCTGGTCCTCGTCGGGTGTAAAGGGAGGGCGGAATGTGGTTAGTGTGTTTTACCCCCAACCATTCACCTTCGGAACCTCTCGTGGCCCAAGGGAGAGCATCCCATACCACGCCAGAGGATTGTGGACTCCCCCACACCTAAACCCCCCGCGGATGTGATGCGTGTGTGAAGGGGGTGGGATGAAAGAAACAGCGGTTTTGTGACTGGTTATGTGTGCGATTACATACGTGGATGAAACTGCTTGTGCGAATTCTTGTCACTCGATGCACCGCCTGATTGGCAGGAGTTCCCTACTAGCGTCGGATTTTTCCCCCTCCTAGGAGGAAGGGGGGGGGGTCCAATACCCACGCGGGTACAGGGATAGCAAGAAAATTTAGAGAAACAAACGAGGGAATAACCCTAAAAAGAAACCCCCCTGTGAAGTAAGACAGAGATTGAATGTACATTTGCTCAAATTAGACATGACGCATATTTCAAAACATTTCGGACAAAATTTAACTATTTAATTATTTGTATTTGTTTATAAATCTTCGAATAGCATTGGAGTATTGCCGCTAGGTTTTGCTGTGCTTTGTTGCTAAAATAATATTTTCCATATCAATAGGTTGGAAAATTAAATATAGGGATAATTTTTTAATAGCCAAATATTAATGCGAATATTTTTGTGATATCGATAAATAAAAATTAAATAAATATATAAAGTTAATTAAACTCTCAAAGAGAAAAAATTGAGGGGGAAATTTGGCATCCCTGTTTTGTTACAACACTTTCAAAATGTTTCCACTGCACTGCTTGAAATGTCTAATAATGTAAAAAAAAATCACTGGACTTAAGAAACATCACTAACTCTATAATTTAAGAAGGGGATTTTGGGGGGGATTTCAATAACAATTTCATCTTAGTTTGGTTATGACTTATGTTTTTTATCAAAGTTATTTCTAATAATTCTTTTATAATATCAAAAAACAAAATGGTGAAGTTCAGAAATAAATATAACTATATTTTAGTAACGTGATATTTTGAAAGAGGGGAAATTTAGTTTAAGAGTTCCTTTTTAAAATTATTATAATTGGCAAAGTTCGGAAAATTTATAAAAAAATAACCATGGGTGCTTTTTTTTAGATTTTAAATTTTAATCTTAGTTGATTTTATTAGTAAATGTCTTGGATCGTTAAGTTATAACTAAACTAGCATAGGTAACCTTCGTTGCCCAGGCTAAAAAGTCATGTCACAAATAAATGTTTGAAATTCTTATATTGTGGCGCAAAAATATCTTTACTTGCTGATTATTATTAGTATTTGGGGGCGAAGGCAGATTCAGGAGAGTTGCGCACTATCCCTATCATATGATATATAATTTCATATAATATCATAGAATCTGTATCTACAAGACGCTGGATCTGTTCCTGCGGCCACAACGTCGTTCGCTCATAACTAACGGTCATTCACGCGTGCGCGTAAACTACCGGGGGCGCGCAATTAAAGTTTACTCATAGTAAGTTTATTATATGATATTATGCGATATTATATGATAGGGAGGGTGCGCAACTCTCCAGAGTCTGCATTCCCCCTACAAATAATAATAATAATCAGCAAATATATATTGTTTTGCCAAATATAAGGATTTCAAACAAATGCATCTGTATTTACAGTATTTGTGACATGACTTCTTAGCCCGGACAACGACAAGAACCTATGCTAGTATCATATAATATATAATAAATATTTAATATCATTTAATATATTTACAATGAGTAAACGTTTCACGTCGTGCGCCCGGCATTTTACGTGCACACGTGAATGACCGTTAGTTATGAGCGAACGACGTTGTGGCAGCAGGAACAGATCCAGCGTCTTATAGATAGAGATATACTCTCAAACACGTCATTTCTCAAAAAAAATCACTCTCTGGACGAAATTCAGCGTTGAGTGTGACATAACTAATTGTAGCAACTGTATAATGTAGGTATAGATATACAGGGGGAGCAAAATCGCTCGTATCTTTAAAAAGTATTTTTGCTTACAATTTCTAGAAAAAAAAATCTGAAAGAAGATTTAATGGCATTTGGGGCAATTAGCATAGAGGCTAGCAACCGCGAAGACCGTAATCGAGAAGTAATCACACTACAAAAACTAAACAACCACAACCACTCTAATTAAAAACTAAACCACGAAGAAGCCAATAGAGATCTAAACACCCTGATTGAGAATTAAGTAAACAACCAAGTAACCAACCACGAGCAGCAAGACAGCCGAATGAAGGAACTGCTGTACTGGTATGGATTCAAGAAGAACCAGGGACTTCGATTTAGGGGTGAATTTGGATGAAATAAACGTAAGAGAGAGAGAAGCCACTTTCACACTGCCTCGGGCACGACTGGGGGACGCTCCTCGCACACGCCAGGCAAGTGACTGTATCCAATAGTCCAATCTTCTAAACCAATATTCGAGACCTATCCACTCATCTTCTAGACCAATAGACCCATCTTCTAGACCAAGTCCAATCTTCTAGACCAATAGACCAATCTTCTAGACAAATATATCAATCTTCTAGACTAATACTTCAATCTTCTAGACAAATAAACCCTTCTTCTAGACCAATCTTCTAGACCAATAGACCCTTATTCTAGACCAAGTCCAATCTTCTAGACCAATATCCGAGACCAATAGACCCATATTCTAGACCGATAGCCCAATCTTCTAGACAAATACTTCAATCTTCTAGACAAATAGACCCTTCTTCTAGACCAATAGACCAATCTTCTAGACCAATAGACCAATCTTCTAGACTAATATATTAATCTTCTAGACCAAAAGACCGATCCTCTAGACCAATTGACTAACTTCTATGCAATAGACCAATCTTCTAGACCAATAGTCTAATCTTCTAGACCAATAGACCAATCTTCTAGATCAATAGACCAATCTTCTAGACCAATAGATTAATCTTCTAGACCAAAAGACCGATCCTCTAGACCAATTGACACATCTTCTATACAATAGACTAATCTTCTAGACCAATAAACCTATCTTCTAGAGCAATAGACTAATCTTCTAGACCAATAGACCAATCTTCTAGACTAATATATTAATCTTCTAGACCAAAAGACTGATCCTCGAGCCAATTGACTAACTTCTATGCAATAGACCAATCTTCTAGACCAATAGACCAATCTTCTAGACCAATAGACCAATCTTCTAGACCAATAGACCAATCTTCTAGACTAATATATTAATCTTCTAGAGCAAAAGACCGATCCTCTAGACCAATTGACTGACTTCTATGCAATAGACCAATCTTCTAGACCAATGGTCTAATCTTCTAGACCAATAGACCAATCTTCTAGACCAATAGACCAATCTTTTAGACCAATAGATTAATCTTCTAGACCAAAAGACCGATCCTCTAGACCAATTGACACATCTTCTATACAATAGACTAATCTTCTAGACAAATAGTCTAATCTTCTAGACCAATAGACCTATCTTCTAGACAAATAGACCAATTTTCCTAGACCAATCTTCTAGACCATTAGACCATTTTACTTGACCATTTTATGCGAAAGTTTCGTATTAAGGATTACTCGTCTACCCGAGTGCCAAAGAATTATTACATTGCGCTCTTTTTGTAATCTAAGGTGAAAACTAACGAGGGCATCTCCCTAAAAATTGCATTAGGAGAGTTCTGTCAAGTTAGAGTGAGGAAGTAAAAATGCTGAGTTTAGGGTAGGGAGGCGTACATGATACTCCAGATGTCAGCTGCACTATTATGGTCCATGCTAGATCTGACACCCCCTTGCGAGGAACAAGGGGTGCATTTTATAATGCAGCTGCCCAAGCTCCGCTACGCTTTCTACCCTTGTCATTCTCGCTCATTCACATCATTGTTTCATCTTTCTTTTTCTTCCATTGTGTTTCTTTATTTCATGCATCTTTCTAAATCCTTCCGTCCTGGCTAGAGATTTAGTAGGCTCCCTCCGATGGTCTTTCATACTGCACACACTTCCTCCACACACACATGCGCGCGATCTACACCCATGTACTTCAACGGTTTATAATTATAATTATTTCCCATAAGATGAATGTTGTTGTTTTTTTCAGTTGGACCTCCCCCCCCCCTAAATAGACTAAGTAAAATGCAGCTAAATCTTTCAAACATCCGATGATCCATCCCTAGGCCCCTCCTAAAAAAAAATGGATTAAATCAGAAATAAACAACTTGGTGGCACTGTATAAAAGAGCTATGGAAGTTCTCCCACCCCACTACCACGTCGTCCGGGAGTTAACAAAAGGGTGCTGTCGGATTAAAGAACACAACCGACATAGCCTCGACCGGTTCCAGGCCCTTTGGTGCCAGGAGTCGCTCGTGTTGACGTGTAACTCTTTGATGCGATGTAATGCAAAAATGAAACTAACAATACGCGAAACCAACAAACGTAAAAAGAAAACGAGGAGAGGGATCACACGTCAGACGAGGTCACTGGCTTCCAAAATCCATCGTCGAATTCTCTCGACAGCAATCTCGATTCTCATCAGTCAGCTCCTTCTACGGTGACATGACACGAGGTATAGCCGCTCCAATGCCTCAAATTGAAGCTACCTAATATCGTTCGAGGACTTTACCATCACAAAGCTTTAACTCATTATTTTTTTCCCCCTTTGCCACTTGCTGTCGCCAATTCTTGGTTGTTTCCCCCACTTAACAACCCATCTGGGGCAAAGTCGATACTCTTCTATGCCTTTATTCACGCCTAGACGTGACAGCACCGTTCTCACAACTACCTGAGGACATTTTCACACCAAAGTCTTAGGTCGTACTCAAAAGTTTGGTTTTTCTCATTCTAAACAAGGAGTTAAGCTAACGTTCAATTACGTTTCTAATTCCATAGTTTTTCGGGACATTGCGATCAGTTACTAACTCGTTATTATTCCTCCCCATTGCGTTACAGTGTTATTAATTTTTATCCATCAATACATTCATTTAATTGGTTCTTCATAAAGCGCCATTTTTACTTGCTGCAATCTTAAACTTTGGTTCTGCTTAAATTTCAAATTCATTGATCTCTTATTACAGCCACTTCTATTATAGTTCTATTTCGGTGAAGGAAGGGGATATGGAAATCATAATAAACCCCCGAGTTCTACATACAACCGATTATTTCTTTAGCAAAAACATATAGATGTTTGTGAGGGAACGAACCCTGAGGTCCACCTTGAGGCCCCTCGCCCCCCTTCAAGCAGAGACCACGTGGGCCTAAGCTATATCTCTAAACTCAAGGAGAGAGAACTATTCTCGCGTAGGAAAACTTCAAAGCGGCTGGTAACACCTGTGCTTGATCAGTCGGCCTATACCCCGCTAAGATGCATTTTTTAGACCTTTCCTTGCTTGGAGGCCAGGGTTGACCCGAGAAGAAGCTTCCTTGGTCGTCTTATCTCGTCTGGGCCTAAAGAGACTGGTGTCAATGATTACTCCCAAGAGACTGCCATGCCTGGAGACTTTCTAGCGAGGAAGCCAGCGGGGTATTTAACGTAAGGTCAACCGTTACTCGTCAGAGAGTACCGCCCGCCCTTTCGCGAAGATACAACCCCTCGTCTCGAGTGGAACCGCGGAGTTAGGTCTCGACGGCTAGACCCTGGTTCGCGATATACGTGACGCCACGGTTTTAGCAAGCCAGGCGGATGTCGAGATTATCTTCTGCTGGGTTCCTGGACAGGTAGGAATTGCGGGGAATCCGCGAGGACTCTACGCCTGGACCAGCGAAACGCAGGTCCGCTTGCAGAGTCCTCGTGGATGGGCTCTTTGCCGCCCTCATCGGCGAACAAGCTCCTCAGCCAATGAAAGAGTCCCTTCCTCGTCCTCGAGGCTTGTGGCCCCGTGGATTATATTATTATAACCCCCTCCGGAGATAAGTTGTTCCATGTGAACATGTTAAAGCGATACCACCGCCGCGCCTGTATCAATATTATTGTCGCCCTTGATGAAGAGACAGCAATGAATGCCTCTTACCCCCTTCGACTCCCTTTACGTAGTCCACACTGTATGTGTTGAGATAATGATTATCTTCTCCCCCTCTTTACCAAGCTCGCCAGAAAGTTCCACCCCTGTATTAGATGTGGACCCCCGACTGTTATCCTCCCAGAAGACACAATTATTAGGCGTGTTAAATAAATTCCCCGACGTGATCTCGGAAAAAGCCGGTTGCTCGATCCACTTTGAGCAATCAATCATACTCACCAACCAAGAGCTCATTCGATTAAAACCCTATCCTCTTCCAATCCATTTGCGTCAGGCTTTCAACGACGAATTGGAAAATCTGTTAAATTTGCGAATCATGGAACCTTCTAATTTGGATTACTGCTCCCCCATCATTATGATCCGAAAACCTGACCAGTCTTTCCGTATGTGTGTAGATTCTCGGAAGCTTGAAACACTCTGACCGTTTTCGACGCTGAACCTATTCCCCGGATATATCAAAATTTATACCTATTCGAAGAGGCCAAATTTATTTCGGAAATAAACCTATGTAAGGACTATTACCAAATCCCCTGAAGGAAAATGACAGGAAATATACCGCTTTCCACACCGAGAAAGGACTTATGCAATTTCGGCGCCTTCCATTCGGACTAACTACTGCTTGCAGTAACTATAACCGAATGATGCGTCGAACACTGGACGGGTTTCATAATGTCTCGTTCTACTTCGACAACATTTACGTTGCCACTCACACCTGGGATCGACATCTGATCTCCCTCCAATCCCTCTTAAGTAGGCTCCGTGAGCACGGACTTACTGTAGGCCCCAGTAAGTGCCTACGGCACAATTAGATATTTAGGATTCAACGTCGGAGAGAATCAAATTGTGCCCCAAGAAGAAAATATAAGGGCCATAGCCAGCATGCTTCTCTCGCGTACGAAGAAGCAGTTACACTCTTTCATGGGGGTTGCATCTTTTTACCGGCGATTTGTCCCAAATTGTGCCTCATCGTTGCTCCCCTTTGGTCCCTACTTCAGAAGAAGTCGCCCGATCTCCTTACCTGGAGCCCCAAAGCTACCGCCCATTTTCATAAGTTGAAAGACCAGCTTGCGTCCGCCCTCATATTAAGGCTCCCAAACCCAAACAAGCCTTTTGGCATTCGAACTGACGCCAGTAATGATGGCATCGGGTGTGTATTCCTCCAATATGGTGAGGACGGCGAAAGTCACCCTGTTGCTTACGCCAGCCGGAAGCTCCTGACGCGAGAAAAGAATTACTCGGTTATCGAGTGTGAAGCTCTCGCGATTGTTTGGAGTGTACATAGTTTTCGCATGCATTTAATAGGAAAGGAATTTATTGTAGAAACTGATCACCACCCCTTGGCCTATCTAAAGAACTCTAAAAGTAAAAATGGTCGTTTGGTGAGGTGGAGTTTGCTCTTCCAAGGATATCAATTTCAAATTCTCTATATTAAAGGAAGTGCCAATGTCCTAGCATATAGTCTCAATAGAAAGCCCGTATAGGACCCTTCCCCCCCACACACAGCTAAAGTAGGAATACTTAGTCCTATATTATTCTCACTTTGTACATAAAATTTTGTCGCTGAGTCTGCGTACTCGCGTTATAAACCTCAAATTTGTTGTTATACTTACCCATTCTATGTATACCATTTGACGCTTATGTATTTTTCTTTTGGGGGGGGGGTATGTTGTAATCCTCCGTATTTGTATATAATATAATGTTTTGTCGTTTCCGTTCCACTACCATTTGCATGTTTGTTTGTTTAAGTATTTTTTTATAAGTAAGGATTTCTTATATTACTTATATCGGTTTGGTCGGATAGTTATACATTTGTACACCTGTTCTAAGCAGGTTAGGAATTATCTGCCTCCATTCATGATACCCGAAAGAGACTAGCGCCAATGGTTACTCCCAAGAGATTGTCATGTCTGGAAGCTTTCTAGCGAGGAAGCCAGTAGGGTATTTAACCTTAGGTCAACCGTTACTCATCAGATAGTACCGACCGCCTTTTCGCGAAGATACAGCCCCTCATCTCGAGTGGAACCGTGGAGTTAGGTCTCGACGGCTAGACCCTGGTTTGCGATATACGTGACGCCACGGTTTTGGCAAGCCAGGCGGATATCGAGATTATCTTCTGCTGGGTTCCTGGACAGGTAGGAATTGCTGGGAATGAGCGCGCCGATGAGGGCGCCAAAGAGTCCATCCACGAGGACTCTGCGACCGGACCAGCGTTTCGCTCTTCCTCACACCGACTACATGGCAGGAATACGGGCAGCTCTCCGGTCTGCTTGGCAAAGAAGATTAGAGACAGTCCAAGGTAATTTAAAGTTGCGTGCCATTGAGCCGCGACTGTTCCTATGGACTTACCCCCCAATGCCGCGAAGGTTTCAGGTTGTTTTCTGTTGTCTGCGAATTGGACACACTCGCGCGATGCACCGCTACTTGATGGAGCACTCGCCTGCGCCCTACTGTGAAGACTGCATTGTCCCCCAGACTGTTCGGCACATTCTTGTTGAATGTCCCAGTCTGGGCGATCTTCGCGCACGTTACCTGTCCCGGTACCGGGATGGGCGGGGTCGCTACCGCCTGTCCTTTGTACTCGGGACGAGTTCGTGCACATTGACTGTTAGACTTTTGGGGGAAGGCCGGCCTTCTCCCCTTTATTTGTTAGAGGGTTTGTTATTTTCTGTAGGTCGCACGTTCCTGCGCATGGGTGAGGCGGGCCTCTCGTCTCCCCGACGCGGAGCTTGTTTCCGGCCTGTTGCCTTTTTTTATTGTTGGGTTTTGGGGGAGGATGTTTTTTCGCATGTTATTTTAAAGTAGACAATACTAGGCAGTGGTAAATATGGCGACTAATACCCAAGTACGCAGTCGCTAGATGAGCTCTTAATTTTTTTTTAATGGACTTTTTCTTTGGAGAATTGCGCGAACCACTCTTCTCATCCCGTCAAAGAAACCTCGCCCGTCGTCTTAGATTACTCATTCCAATTCGAGAGTGTCTCACCCAGCCTGGAAATTACCTTACTCGTGCCCCAGGTAATTCCAACCCCTCCATTAAGAGTACAACGCCCCTCGAACCACAAGACTAGCTCGCTTCGTCAGAATCGCTCCTCTCACCAAGAGTTTACCCCTTTTCGAGGATAATCCCGCTATTTGTCTTCTCCACCTGCTATCCTCCCCCCGACCCTTTAATTGGACTCCCTAGTGTTTACAAACATTTTTCCTGTCTGACCATGTTCCACACTTTGATCCCCGTTAAACTGATTAGTCTTTGATTTATTATTCCATTAAGAGCGACATTATTCTCCCATTCCTTTGCCTTTGTATACATTTCCATAACTAGCATAATTAGTATGATTAAAGTTTATTTTTGTTTTTAATCTTTCAATAACCTTGAATGAAACCTGGTATTTAAATCTTCCCTTTGGCCAACCATTAATCTCCTCACGCATTCACCTCTTATTAGCCCTGTGCAGCTGGTCTATCCATCTGGCCGCCTGCAACGTAAGTAGACTGCATTCTCTGCAGCGAAGGTATCCGCTCACAAATACGACGACAATGTTAAACTATATAATAGTGAAACCGCTGTATATGAGCATAGAATTTATTTACGAGACTAGTTTCGGTATGAAGTTTACCATACCCTCTTCAGTCGTATACTGAGAATGGAATGAACACACAAGTTACTAAACCCCTCAAAATCCACACAACATGGCCTCCTACCACGATATATATATATATATATATATATATATATATATATATATATATATATATATATATATATATATATATATATATATATATATATATATATATATATATATATATATATCCAAAAATGTACAGTAGCGTACGTGTAACTATACGGATAAAACCACAGTAATAGGACTAATTTTATATGGCAAATCAGGTTTCGACGGAAACATCCGTCATTGTCAGTCACTAGTAAACAAGTGAAATACAGAAGTTGCTTAACGTACAAACACATAAATCAGCGGCGCTAAGGTGGAAGATGCGAGAATGTGTCGGCATCTTTGAGAAACGGAAGAATGAATTTCTTGCTTATTAAGGTATTAGTTTTAAATTGGCTGTCGGAAGTATTAAAGTTGGGATTTTTTTTTATTTGTGCCGATTCAATTGAGCGACTATGTATATAATTGTGAGACTTATAAACTATTTTAGCATCATCAATATCAATATCAATTTGATGATTTGCATTGGACATATGTAGAAATAAACTCGAGGAAAGGGCATCACGTCGCATATCGCATTTATGTTCATTCATTCTCTTGTAAAATCTGCGGCTTTCACCGATATATACTTCATTACATGATTTGCAGGGAACAAAATAAACTCCCTGTTCTTTATCGATCGACCTATTTTTAGATAAGCTATTTCTGATTGTATTCTCGTACTGAAAGGCAACATTGATGTTGTTGGTCTGTGCCAACTTTTTGAAATTGATTAACTAGAGGGGGAGTATGGGAAGGTTACATAATATGTCACATCTGTTTTCCTTATAATTAGCTGGGGAGTAATAGATGGTTCTGGCTTTATAGTGACACTTTTCTATGAACCAAAGAGGATATTGCAGCTCAATGAATGTTTGGATGATTGTATTAACTTCGTCTTGCAAGAAACAAGGATCACGAATGTGATATACTCTCAGGAGCATGGAAAAAATACAGACCTTTTAACGGATACATCGTGACACGAGAAATAATGAATATAGGCATTAGAATTAGTTGGTTTCCGGTAGACGGAACAATTGGCTTTGTCGTTTATTTTAGATATTTTTACATCCAGAAATGGCAATGAGTTGTTCAGTTCCCATTCTACTTTGAATGTAATAGTTGGGTGGATCTTATTAAATTTATCGTCTACATAGCGGAACCACGTTATGGGATTGGGTAAAATCGGGGAAGGAGGTGCTTTTCAAAATCCTCCTTAAACAGATTGCATAATATCGGGGAAAGGGGATTACCCATACTCATGCCATATTTCTACCTGTAAAAATAATCTTCAGCTCTGAACACATTGTTCGTCACACACAAACGAACTAATTTTACAATTTTATTACACGGTAGGGGTAATGTTAGGTTAGACAAAGGCAAGTTTTTCATAATTACATCCATAGCTTCATCAACGGGAACTCTTGTGAAAAGGCTATTGACATACAGACTTAACAACTGCTTATTCGATAAGGTCAACCTCTTTAATTTTATTCACAAAATCACCAGAATGGATAATGTGGGCATCAGAAATGCTACCAATTAGTTTAGATAGGATTTTCGCTAGCCATTGAAAGAGTTTGTACGCATGGGATCCTATGCTGGAAATTATCGGCCTAAGGGGAGGACCATCTTTGTGTGTTTTCGGCAAACCATACATGTACGGTAGCGAGGGATTGTACACTTTGAATTGTTTAATAAGATCAGAATGACCTTTGAGAATATTTCTGAGTGAGCTATTAAACGATTTTGTTTTGTTTGACAGAGGATCATTATTTAGTTGTTCGTACGTGTTCCTGTCATTTAGCAACTCGTTCAATTTTGCAGAATACTGCTCACTATCCAAAATCACTATCTGATTAGTTTTGTCAGATTTAGTAATCACTATATTCCTGTTTTGTTTAAGTTCTTTCAAAGCACTTTGTAATCGGAATGGGATGGACACAAAATTATGATCGGAATTTAAGGCACCAAGTAAGGAACCAGTGATGAAATCACTATTGATATCGGCTCTATTTTTAGATTTCTCAATTGATACTAAATGTTGGACGTTGAAATGGTTACTAAAGTTATAGAAAATGCCAAGCCAAAACCAAGGATGATATTTTGATCATGTGTTAATTGGAATTTCGAAAGATTTACAATATTTTTATTTGGGTTAGGTTCACGACACGACGGACTTTAAATATATATATATATATGCAGTTACACCCACAAAGGTAAAGTGAAAAACGATTCCGAGCGCTTTCGTCTTTATTCTTATATATATATATATATATATATATATATATATATATATATATATATATATATATATATATATATATATATATATATATATATATATATATATATATATATATATATATAATTGCTTCTAGACAGATTGATTTTGATATTGAGTAAAAATCACAGATGAGGAAAATTGGATGAGCCAAAATCTTTATTAATATCTGGCGACGTTTCGACCTATGCGGTTATCTTCTTTGGCCTAAAATATAAACGATTGTTACTGAGATGTGTACTAATCAATTGATAAATGCATAACCAAAACACGTGATTTTCCAACTGTAAAAATCGAAAACCAACGAGCGAAAGTTAAAAAACAAACTAGGAATGTAAATTCAATTTTAACACTTTAAAAGTAAAAAAAAAAAGAGTTGAAATTAAAGTCGGAAATAAGGAGGAAATCAATAATGGACTCAAGAAATCCTTAAACAAACGGTTGCAGATTGGAGCATTGATAGTGCTAACCTAACAACCACTAATCCCTCGGGTCAGAAGGGCGCGCTTAAACCTTCAGGAAGATGATAAGTTCGAGTCCACTTTGTGGCGCCATCCTCCGGAGATGAGGTCAATTCCCGTCAAAATAGACTCAACCAATGGTGAAAGATGGCATTAAACCCCTTCTACAAAATCCCTTGAAGGCAGGATTTCGAACCCTCCGGGGAAACAACCTTTCCCCTCCTGCGTGTGAGCGGCAAGAGATTAACCCGCGTTAATCACCTGGACGCGATAGGTCAAGGGGCGGAGGTCATCTATACCCGAAAAAGGTCACCCCCATTTAGGGAACCCAGCTGTTTGGGTAAGATACGTTGATAATGGTGGTGAGGGTGGGTGAAGCGAATATAGTAGAGGTACAACCTCGTGACCTAATCTACTATGGGTTCCAATTGGTTTTGGTACCATTCTTCTCATCCGTGGTTCGGGAGTCGCGCCCCTCCTGCATCTTGGTACTGAAGACATGTCTGGTGGGTTCGGTCACTTACCCCTTCCCCACCTCTACTTTTCTCAGTACCATTACATGAACTGTCATCTACCAATCATGTACAGTAGTGATCAAGATTCCGGTGGGAACGGTTGTAAAGATCTTACAGGTTTGGTTCAACTAGAGCAATATGGGTTTGGTTCCAATATGCAAAAAAAAAGTAATATGGGAATTTATTATACATATAATTTTTTTAAGGCGCTAAGCAAAATCATGAGGAATAAAGCTCACCTTGGAGCTAGGGGCCTGAAGCTCCCCTCCCCCCCAAAAAAATATCACCCGTTTATGTTTAATTTAATTTTTAAGTCATACCTGTATTCTATTTAGAAAGAGTAATGTAATAATAGAGAACCAGGAAATGGCTTCGTTACTAAGATTAATTTTAAAAGGGAACTCTAAACTAAATTTCCCTCCCTTTCAAAATATCAGGTTGCTAAAATATAGTTATAGAAGAAGATATATAAAAATGCATTTTCTGAACTTCACCATTTGTAATTCTTTGGGTTTTAAAAAATCCACAAAATTTCGATACTTATATTTATTTCTGAACTTCACCATTTTGTTTTTTGATATTATAAAATAATTATTAGAAATAACTTTGATAAAAAAACATAAGTCATAACCAAACTAAGATGAAATTATTATTCAAATACTCAAAAAATTCCCTTCTTAAATTATAGAGTTAATAACATAACATAACATAATTTCACGGATGACAAAAGCCACAAGGGCCTATCAGGTCATCCGCCTCCGTCAAAACCCATCCACAAAAAGCAACATCACCAGGGGAAGACAAAATCAAAGTCCCCCACAATATAATATAACAGATGGCAAAAGCCACAAGGGCTCATCATAGGTCATCCGAGTCAAACGGCCTCTTTTTTAAGGCACCCAAACTCCCAGGAAAACTACATCGAGGATTGCGTCCAGAAACAAGGGTATCACCAATCAAGGTTTGTCAAGAACTAAATCATGCAGCTATAGATATATACAAACAATATTAATATATACAAAACTTAGGAACCATCACAACCTTCCCTTCCCATAAGCTCATCCAACCTACTCTTAAATACATTTAAATTTGGACTACCTACTACCCTCGGCGGCAATTTGTTCCAGAAGTCTACCACTCTATTGATGAAAAAATATTTTCTTAAATCCAACCTACAACCTTGCTTTTTAATTTTCAAGTGGCGACCTCTAGTCCGATTTCCATCATCTAACTCAAAAAACTTGCTAACATCCAATTTATCTATCCCGGAAAAAAATTTAAAGAGCTCAATCATATCCCCTCTCACACACCTCCTTTCGAACGAGAACATATTTAATACCCTCAGTCTATCTATATATTCAAGGTGCCTCAGGGAAGGAATAATCTTTGTTGCCCTCCGTTGCACTGGGTTAATATCGTGTCTAAAATGTGATGATGATAAAATATAAAAAAAGTTTTTTACCGTTGCGATCGAATGTACCTTATATGATACATGTCTAAAATATAGATAGATAATTCTCAAAAATAATTATTAAATTCAGTATTATAACTTAACTGATGTCACCAAACTACAATTCCTAATTTTCTGATTTGTGGAAAAAAAAATCGGATCTGAAAGAGTTACTGTTCACTCCTTGATGATACTCAGTTATTTATTCTCAATGGTGTGGAAGATAACCATTATTAATATTCAATACCCTTTTCTCAGACTCCGCAGAGGCAGGAATTCAGGTTTAACCAACCCCCCCTAAAAAAAATAGCCTGGATCCGACACTGCCTTTCCTAATAGGTAATTTTAGATTGATGTTAGGTTAGTTAGTCACTTAATTTTTTTTTATCGCGGTAGACATTTTCATAATCATTGACAAAAAAATGAATGGAGTTGCTATAAGAATGGTTTAGGCATCGTCTGCATCGAGCACGTCTGCGGGATAGCATCCACGGCAAGCAAATTTCTGCTTTCAACTGACCAATCTAAGTTACCAAAACTTGTTTCAATTGGCTAGTTCACTCTTCACTCTGGTGGTCGGGGTACACGAGGAATGTTCACTTGTGGAGACACATGCTCGTGGTCATTGGGGCTCATGCCCTAGTCATGCTAACCAAAGGTAGAAGATATTCATACCAAGGTTGTATACGAATCAGTTTATATGATTCGCACACAATTCCGGATTTAGGCACAAGCTAAATAAGATAGAGCTTAGTGCCACACAGTCCGGAAGGGCGTCAAGATGTTCAAGCTGTAAAAATTCTACTATCCAATTTTCATTTTTTGTGATGTTTTGGATTTAAAAAAAAAATTCATGAAAACTGTAAAGAAAATTGAAAATTGTACATGACTCAAATTTTAATAATTAAAATGCTTTCTCTTTTTAGTAGCGGGTGAATATAATCGCGGCCGACTATATCTATGCCGGTCGGTCGGTCCCCGTTTTGTTTTGTTTTTGTTTTAGTAAAAACATTGTGACTTTTTAGCCGATTCTAACGAAATTTGAAACACATATGTTGTTTTACATTCTACTTCGAATGATATAATTGCCAAGGTTCTCCTAAGGTTATTCCGAGAATTATTGAAAGTTTTGAATGTCCTAAGGTCATAAATCAGAATAAGTGAGAGCAAGCAACTTTTGGTCAGCAGACCTTGCTCCTCCATTCGCTCAACTCTATTATATATTGAGTCCGATAAATAGTAAACAACATCGAAGATCGGGAATAATCAGTATATGTATTGTTCTAAAACAATTTGTTTCACCTAAATGCCTTGTTATTTAATAATTAAAAGGGATATGTTTTAACTTTGGTGAGACCATCCGGTGTAAGTTCTTAATTTATTTACAGGAGCTTCAAATCTTTGTATATCCTAGGGCCTCACCAAGTCTTAATCTAGCACTGACCGCAAGCTTAATTTTTGCCCGGCTTCTTTATATTCTTCGCACAGCTGAGCTTTCTTGGGAGCCCTGTGTCACTTATCTCGGATTCGGTAGAATTTCCCATTGTTTTTAATCGGAATAATGTCATGGAGCTGAAGCTGCATCTTGAGGCCTTCAAAATGGTGATTAATAAGGAAGTCCTTCATTGTTAGTGCGGTGTGTTTGGAAGTGTCATTGTGTTGAAAAAAAAAACATGAGGGAAAGTCACTCAAATGACCTGCAGCGCTTTGTGATACGATGATAAATGGTTATTTCATTGATGGTTTCCCGTGGTTCAAATGGCTAAATGAGTCTCCAGCCACTAGATGGCGCCACCTAGCGCCCAATCCGATGGCAGAGTTGAAATCTAAAGGGTAAATAACCATATTTCCCATGGTCATATGGGTCATTTCATGGCTCTAAATGGGTACAATTGAACTTTACTCCTTTTGAAAATTGAACTTTATTCCTCATGAAAAAAAGCGACCCCTAGACCTGGCGCTTCGCCGCAGGTAAAAACATGGGGGTTGGGTTGTTGAAGATCGGAGCTGCGTGGTCAGAGGCAAAATTCAACATGAGAGTTTGTTCGCAAGAGGACAAAAAAGATATTTGCGTCCAATAGTATTTATGCGTGGTACTGTGACAAATCCATCAAATGAAACTGCGCATGCGTCAACCGTGCACTCTGGCCACAAATACATAAACTTTATTAAACTTTAATAATCTGTTCCATTAAAAGGTGGGCATTTCAATTTTCGTAGGATGGACATCGCTTTTGGTCGCTACTGCTTACGGTAGAGGGTGGCTTCTGTCAATTGCAGTACAGACTCTTTCCACACAAATTCACAGATTCGTACTGTGACTTTTCAACATACAAGCCAGAGCAATTTCATCAGCATTGGCGGGATTATAAAAAACCCCACTCATTTAACCTAAATTTATTAATTCTTAGAATTATATGCATTATCTGAGACTCGAGTACCTTGCGTAATACCAACACTATCTCTTTGATTAGTGATTTTATATGGTATTAATTCATCAAAAGGGTAGTATGTTTTTTCTTTACCATTATCACCTCAAGACATGGTCATCTGTCAAGCATTAAGCTTGTTAGCCCTTACCATATGTTTGCAACCAACAACAGTTCACCTTTCTTCTTTTTCCATTCTCAGGCGCGAAAAAACAATAACCTCTTTTTTTTTACCTACCATCGCATTTCAAACGCATCAAACACGTTTGATATCAGAACTGTTAGCAAATTTATTTGCGTTTATTTTTTGTGTGTCTGCATCTCTGGATATACCTGTGTATGTAAGAGAGAGAGGGAGAAAGTGCATAAAATTTCAGTTTGATACATCGCTTTATGGTTGAATGAATTTTTCTGAACGCGAGTACAACGTGTGCCACCGATCGAACTAAATTGTACTCAGAGGAATTAAAGGGCACGAAAATTTTGATAACAAACTGGTTCAGCACTGAAATCAAAGCTCATTATTAGGGAGCGAGAGTGACCAAAAGAGTATTTTCCACTCAAGGGAGTAAAAGCAATATGAAATAAACAAATAAATATAATGAAAGACGCGATATAGGACATTGAAAAGAAAGCCTATTTGGGAAACGAAGGAGTATTATAAACTACTTCTACTACTATTAATAATAATGGTACTACCCGACTCGGAATAAGGAGAAAGAGAGAGCTTCCATAGCCTACTCCTTTGATACACAATCCTTCACATCCCTTCCAAAGTCTGCCCGTATAAGCCACTTCCGCCGTACCCTTGCCGATAACAAAAACAATTCAAATTTCTTGCTCTTCCCCTCTGATGTCCCCATCTCCATACACCCCTGCCGATTTCTCTGCTTTCTTATGACATGATTCATATCAGTTCTGGATTCCCTCTGCCTCTGTTCCTTCCCCTTACGTGTAATCCCCAGCCCCTGCCGTAACTTATTCCTTTAACACCACTGTCCCCTAAGGAACTAATCTCCTTACAGCTCTCTTCGAAAACGAATTGTTCTCCTCTCGACTCCCCGAGTTTTTACGACCAGTTCCTTCCTATTCTGGTCCAGTACCATCTGATTTCAAACACGCTGTTGTTCGCTCATTCCTTAAGCAACTAACTACCAAAGCCCAAGCGACCCGGCAAGCTGCAGCATAACCTTTCAAATCGTGTTCCTTTCTAATGTCCTTGAAACACTGGTATCATCCCGGATTGTAGAACTCCTGTTCCTAACAGTGATCAGGTCTTCGTTCCCGATGCTGATCAGCTTTTCATTCTGGCACTGCTTGATCTCTCGGTAGCATTTGATACTGTTGGGCAAACTGCACTTCACTGTTTTTGCTCACATCTATCATCTCGTACTGCGTCTATTTTTATATTTAATTATATATCTTGGCCTACAGATGTGCTTTATGGTATTCCTCAAGGTTCGGCTCTTGGTCCGCTATTTTCTTCCCAATGGTATTATTACACGTCGCTTGTCCCTATCATTCCATTTCTATGATGATAACATGAAAAGTCTATCTATCTCCCAAGCCTCGTTTACGGAGACTCCTAAAAATCTATCTGCACAAGATATTATTACTTAATGGGTATCGGACAATTTTCTGAAAATCATTCATGACACAACTGAGGGTACCCATCGTGTGTTTCTTGATGTAAACCTTTGTCCTTTTCTTAATTTTGGATCCATTTTCTTATCCGATAATCTCAGAAATATGGGAGACACCTTTGATATTCAATTATCTCTCAAACCTCATGTTGCTAATGGCTGTAAAGCCTCTCTCTCTCTCTCTCTCTCTCTCTCTCTCTCTCTCTCTCTCTCTCTCTCTCTCTCTCTCTCTCTCTCTCTCTCTTCTCTCTCTCTCTCTCTCTCTCTCTCTCTCTCTCTCTCTCTCTCTCTCTCTCTCTCTCTCTCTCTCTCTTCTTTCTCCGTAATCTTAGCCACATTCACTCCGTGATCTCAGCCGCATCCGCTCTCACTTTGACCGCAACAGTTTCGAAATTAACATCCGCGATTTCCTTACCTTTCAGCTTGATTAATGTAATTCTCTTCTTCGCTGAATCACATTCTTCCACTCTTTGACGGATTCATCTCATCTAAAACCTTACATCTCATGTTCTTACCCTCCCACCTACCTTCCCCAGTGAGCCTATGACAGCTCCAGATAACCCTACGTTCTGGCTCTGACCCCAACTGCTTCTTCTTCGTAGTCGTCGCGATGCATAGGTTATCAAGCTTTCACTATATTTACCGCGAGGATGTGGAATGACATGCCTGCTGTTATGGGCCCCTTCCCTACCCTTCATTGCTCTTAGCGTCTCTGGAAGACATCTTCTCCATAGCCTTCCTTCGGTTGATGGACAGGCGCTCTATGAAGACCCATGGCCTTGAAAATTGCCATACAAAAGTCCCTATTATTAACGGTATTATTAGTATTTGTATTATTATAATCATTATTGTCATAAAAGACCACTCGCGATCTCATACATTAACAATCCCACCATAAAATTCAATTAGCACTAAAAGATAGTCGCTCTAGCAGCATCAATAACCCTGCCATTTCGAAGGGCAGGATAATGGGAAGGAAAAAAGTGCCATATGTTGAAGCCCTCTAATGGCACAAAAAGATGTGAATATAGAGTGTAATGGAGTGAATGATGTTGGAAAAAATAAGTGGTATTTAGCTTCAAGTATATAGTCGAGAAAATGGGCGCAATTCTGTAATTGGCATGAACTGAGATGATTGCAGGAGTCCCTTTATCTCCCCCCCCCCTTAAAGTTTGTGGGGGAGGGAGGGGGATTTGAGGGCACGGTTAATTCGCGAATTCTGCAACTGCTTAATGACTTCGACCCTGGTTGGTTAGAATGTCGCTCTCCCACCATAACTGGGTTGGGAGAGTTGCGCGCTTGCCTAGTTGCCAATGAATCAAAGAGTCAGATGTTTGGGAGGTTCGGATACGAAACTTCTATGTAATTTCACCTCCCTTCACTTTCCTTTACGAAGGGGAGGGAAGAGAAAAAGGAAGGAAGGGAAAAGGAAGGAAGGGAGGGGGAAGGGAATAAAGAAGGAAGGAAGGAAGGCCATGGTGACGTTCTTAACCTTTTTTTATTGCTTTCCTTTCACTTTTTCTTTTATTTGCTTCTTCTTTTCTCCCTCTCTCTCTTCTTTCTACTTTCACTCTCTTAGTTGTGTATTCGCAACATATTTAAGGATAAAAGACAACAACTAAAGATTACCTCTAATCATTACAAATTTGGGCTCGGTAAAGATGACTATACCCACCTATGGAGTGTTGATCAGGAGAGTCGTGTCCCAAAATTCTTTTCTTCCGAGCGTAACGTAAAATCGTGGTAATGGGCGGGGTTGTCACGGCTCTTGTCTAGTTAATCCGTGTCAGCATTCGGTAAAAAACAACATTCTTTTCTGCGGCTCTGCTTGCGACAATGAGCAATAATGTCCGTGAATGGCACCACAGCACACCCAGACCCCAACATAGAACGATGCGATGGTTGACAACATAATACCAAATCTCTATTGAACACCGGAACAGATTCACCACATTAGCGTCATTGCCGTTTCCTCTGATGTAGCCTCGTCATTTGCCTACTTAAGTATGCTTCTTCTACATATTTTCAATTTTAACCTCTTCTTATCAAAACGTTCTTGAAATGCCCACGTTTGTTGTCATGTTAAAAATAATATTAATTTCATAGTACGATAGCGCGTGGTATAGATGTATTAACCCCTTGCCGATAATATACCTAGAGGTTTATTTCCATAAGGAACCGTTACTTTACCTCTTCAAAGCATTGCCTCCCGTCGGTAATTAACATGGTTGAGAACTAGTATGATCTCCGTCGATTCCTGGGGAGGGTGGACTTGTAAACATAACAGCAATTTTCTATCCTCGTCGGGGAAAGATCCAACTCCATAAAGGGAAATTTACTCGTCACTTACACACTTTTGTCACCCTAAACTCTAATGTTGTCAGTCGTTTGTTTATTTTCGCGTCCCGCATGTATGCGTGATCCAGTGTGACGGGGGTGAGACATTGGTATAGCAACCGTATACCCATGATCTCGTATATTGCCGTGTGTCAGTCGTAGCGTGGAGTGTGTTACAAGTAGATGAACTTCTCTGGTGTACTGTGACGTGTGTGTTACCATCTTATGCTATTTTCGGGTAATTTTGCCGCCCAAAAATCTTTGGATTAAAATAGCAAATATCAGATTATCCAAATTTGTTCTAAATTGGATTATAAAAGCATATGCCAATTTTCACATAGAAGAAATAATCCTCTAAAGTTGGTTATAAAAGTGCGTGTGAAAAAAATAGCATAAGCTCCCAGATCTATCTGCAATCCTCCTGCGACGACAAAATTGAAGGTTAAAAAATAGTCTATATAAACACTTCCTTTAATGAATTCTAGATTGGTTTATTGGATAAAGATGATGAGCGTTTCCAAGTTATGCCCGATCCATCGTGAAAGCGACTAACCCTTGTTGTCATAATTTACTCTATTAGGGCTCTAAGACACATGTCTCATACGCACGCTGCACGAAGAGGTTCTCAGCTGTCGATAAATTGCCCTGAGATTCGGCGGATCACATTCCGATGTTGAGGAAATGTTGAAGAGGATCCGATAAAATGGAACCATCCTCATTCTGGACGAACCAGGATCAGTACGTAACGTGACGACAAGTCTTTGCGTTGTATGTGGTTTCGGGGTCGTAAGAAAACCGCAGTCTAGCTACAACATGAATGGACCGAGGGCGGCCAGGTTAATGCATCCGTCAGAACCGTCGGTCGCAGACTGTTTGCCTCAGGCCTGAAGTCAGGTAAAGCCCGCCAGAAGCTGCTGATCGACCTTCAGCATAAACGACGCCCATATGTTTGGGCACAGACTCACCACAACTGGACCAAGCGCCAGTGGGGACGTGTCTTATGGTCCGACGCGTCCACGTCTCAGTTGTTCTCGATCTTAGACTTCCTTAGAGTCCGCAAAAGGACAAGGTAGCAGTGGAATCAATAGTGCATAGTACCAGCAGTAAAGCATTGTGGCCATTTGTAATGGTATGGGCTGCATGTCAAGTTCGGAGGTCGGTCATCTTTCTGTTTTTGATGCCACCATGAATTCAGAGAAGTACTGAGCTGTCCTAAGAGATTACACCCTGCCCTCAGCCCGAGACCTTTCCAGAAATGCCCAGAATGTGGTTTCCCGGCAGGACAATTCCCCATGTCACAGGTCTGCGTCTACCATACACTGATTCCGGGACAACAATATCACAGTGATAGATTGGCCACCTCAGCCTCCGGATATGAATCCAAAGGAAAACCTTTAGGAGGACCTGAAAGAGGCCGCAAGAGGTCGTCAGCCAGCCTTCAATCAACAACTGAAGGCAATCGTCAACGAGGAGCGGGCTAGCATCGCCCCCTTCAGGTGTCGCACCCTCGCGGAGAGAATACCTCAAAGAATAAATGTTCTCATCGCTGTCAAGGGACTTTCGACACATTACTGAGCTTCCTGAATCACTTTAGTGTGCTGTAATTTTCACAGAGCTGTTAAATCCATTTATTTACTTATTTAAATGACAGTAAGACATACCAAATTGGCTAACTTGTTATGCTACAATTTATCATGACTAAGATATATAACACTAGACATGTATCATCATTATCACTAGCTCTATAATTTAAGAAGGGGATTTTTTTGAGTATTTGAATAATAATTTCATCTTAGTTTGGTTATGACTTATGTTTTTTTATCAAAGTTATTTCTAATAATTATTTTAGAATATCAAAAAACAAAATGGTGAAGTTCACAAATAAATATAAGTATTGAAATTTTGTGGATTTTTCAAACCCGCAGAATTACAAATGGTGAAGTTCAGAAAATTAATTTTCATATATCTTCTTCTATAACTATATTTTAGCAACGTGATATTTTAAAAGGAGGGGGAATTTAGTTTAGAGCTCCTTTTTAAAATTATTATAATTGGTGAAGTTTAGAAAATAAATAAAAATTTAACCATGGCTGCTTTTTTTTATTTTAAATTTTAATCTTAGTAGCGAAGCGAAAGCTTTCCCCGTAGCATGAAGTGGCGAAGCCATTGCCTGATATTCTAATATAACGATTACGTTCGCCTTGTAAAAATTACTAAAAAAATAACATTGTGAAAAAGAATGGACATTTTAATGAAAAATTGTGAGCAACTTGATTTATGAACTGCTGTTAATCGAGTTGCATTTCATCATCCCATGTTTGTAAACTGTCTATATATATATATATATATTTATATATATATATATATATATATATATATATATATATATATATATATATATATATATATATATATATATATATATATATATATATATTGTAATACTAAATAAACAAATAAATAATTAAATAAAAGTAAGACAAGAATCAAAATAATAAATATTATACTTGATTTTCCTGGTTTGCGAATTACAATCGTTAGTTATTATTACAAATTATTTAACTATTTACTTACGTTGCTAAATTATTTTTTGCTAGGTAAATTCAATTCAATAATATCTACCTATACATGCCGCAATATAAATTAATTAAGTAATAATTATGGGCATACTATTTTACGCTATCCTATTACTTATTTTTCACCTATTTAAAGTACTCATCGCTCGAGTATTCTTGCTTGCCTCTTTCGTTTAGGTGCGTGCCTTGCTCACGAGCTGCAAATCAAATTCCTATTTGAAATCACCTGGTGTCTAGCCACCAGTTGTCCTTGGCGTAAAATGGCTTCTCCTTCATTGCGTGTCACAGTCCTCTCTGGTTACTTTCAATAATGCTCTCCCTGTTCTTGGTTGGGTCTCAAGGTTATGGTCGGGTTGGCTTTGATGGCCAATGCGTATTCTCGTCTCGATATATGAGGAAATTAACCCTGAAAATTCCGTATCTCATCTTTTGTTTATTAGCACAACGCAATATTCCTTCTGTCGTGGTATGACATTACATTATATCAATACCATATTATATCTATGGGAGAGGACCACTAGCTTGAAAGCGAACCGACAAAAGGGACGGAAAACCACGCGTTCAGACGGGCTGAGTAACGAGAGAGTGCAACGAGGTCAGGCAAATTATGGACAATGGCAAAGTTCAAGGTTATTTATAGAGACATGTATAAAAATAGAATTTTATTTACACAAAAAAATTAATAAGAGAATTGGAGGGTAAAATTACCTCAGAGAATTAACGGGCAAAAATCACATCAATAAACGAAGGATGGGGGGAGATTAACTCAATTGGGTTACTGAAGGGGAGAGGGGGGTTGACTTACGGATGTCTTCTGCCCTTGATGTGAGGCCGCTCCAATTTCAAAGCGGGAGGTTGGAGTGATGACGGTTCTCCAAAAGCAAGGGGATGGGAACTTCCAGTCCAGGAGAGAGTATTTCGGCTACCCGAAATGAGTTCGGCTTCGACAGGAGTTGATGAAAGAAGTCGGGAAAATCACTCGGGGCGATCGTTCAGTAGAATTACCTCCTGGCTGGGGCTAATTTCAAATACACAAAATAGTCCAGCTGTCACTTTGCTTTGTTGCTAGCAATTGACTTGGAACCATGGGGAAATCTTCTGGGTTCTGGCGAGACTTCTCAACTCTGTGTGTCTTCCGGGGAGTCGAGCGTTATTTATATCCGAGGCTCTTCCCGGATTTGGGAGTAAGCGGGAAACAGCTCTACTCTCGAAGGGCCTCGAATCTTGTGGCAGAGCTATTTTAGCCCGCATAAAGGTGAATCGTGGGGGACTCGATTCGAGGCTACTGCTTGTGGAAAGGGAAGGAAGGGGGAGAGGCTTACCACTTTAGTCCTAGCCGGACCTTTTGCTGCACATCGGAGTTCCTTTCTGCTAAAGATCTTCCACTTGGGGATTCCCTTACACATCTCCCAACCGATAGATGATGCTTTACAGAGCATTTGCGTAGGAAAGGATCATCCCAACCCGTCAAACTAGAATTGTCAAAGGTCTAGGGAAATTCTTACCTGCTACGACAGGTGTACACAAAAAAAACGTAAATCTGAGCTCAGCGGGGAATTTTACGGACATAAGCCTTAAACAAGTCGATTATAGAGAATTTAACTAATACAATTTTAAACAAAAGAAAAATCACAGGAGAACATTGGCGACATTTCAGTGGAACCCCCCCCCCAAAAGGATACAATTAAATGGAGGCATAAATATGGGACAAAAAAAAATTAACAATTTAGTGGCCCCCCCCAAAATCATAATTAGGAACATTGATGATATAATATATATATATATATATATATATATATATATATATATATATATATATATATATATATATATATATATATATATATATACAATTCACGTGGAGAACCTTCACTCCCGCCGGAGTATGGATGAGTTAATCCACGGGTCCTCTAGCCTCGAGGACGCGGTAGGGTCCCTTTCACTGGCTAAAGATTTTGTTGCTTCCCGTGGGAAGTAGCACCAGCACCTTCGCGCCAGGCTTGAATTTTCGTCCTCGTGATTTAAGGTCCAATTAGGTCTGAAACCTCTCAATAAGTCCTTTTTCACGGGATACGAGACTCGTTTGTTGCCTCGGTTGGACTCACGCTCGAGAGCTTTAGTTTTCTCCCAAAGGGGGGGAGAGAGTTGCGCACTCCTTCTGGGCGCAGGAAAACTTATCGCCCTGGAGGGCTTGGAACTCCGGGTCGATAGGGGTTTTCAGGGGAACAGGTGCACGGGATTCCAGGGCTGCCTGTGTACGGGTAATCACAGGCTGGGCCACGGGATGGTCGTGAATTACGGGGTTCTGACCGAATAAAACGGAGCAGAACTGGATTGGGGCCGCTACCACTTCAGCCCAACCGGACATATAGTCACACTCGATGTGACAACGAATTACTGGGAAACGACTGGCCCGGCCTAGGTAGTCGTGGACCACCGCAAATTTCTTGTGGTCGGGCACAACAGGGGGGAGTAGGTCCTCAGACACTATAATGCAGGTGCACCCGGTGTCACGGACGAGGGTGGAAAACCACGCGTTCAGACGAGCTGAGTAACGAGAGTGCAACGAGGTCAGGCAAATTATGGACAATGGCAAAGTTTAAGGTTATTTAAAGAGACATGTATAAAAATAGAATTTTATTTCCCCTAAAAAAAATTAATAAGAGAATTGAAGGGTAAAATTACCTCAGAGAATTAACGGGCAAAAATCACATCAATAAACGAAGGGGAGGGGAGATTAACTCAATTGGGTTACTGAAGGGGGAAGGGGGGTTGGCTTACGGATGTCTTCTGCTCTTGGGGTGAGGCCTCCAACTTCAAAGCGGGAGGTTAGAGTGATGACGGTTCTCCAAAAGCAAGGGGGGGATGGGAACTTCCGGTCCTGGGGAGAGTATTTCGGCTACCCGAAATGAGTTCGGCTTCGACAGGAGTTGATGAAAGAAGTCGGGAAAATCACTCGGGGTGATCGTTCAGTGGAATTACCTCCTGGCTGGGGATAATTCCAAATACACAAAATAGTCCAGCTGTCACTTTGCTTTGTTGCTAGCAATTGACTTGGAACCATGGGGAAATCTTCTGGGTTCTGGCGAGACTTCTCAACTTTGTGTGTCTTCCGGGGAGTCGAGCGTTATTTATATCCGAGGCTTTTCCCGGAGTTGGGGGTTAGCGGGAAACAGCTCTATTTTCCAAGGGCCTCGAATCTTCTGGCAGAGCTATTTTAGCGCGCATAAAGGTGAATCGTGGGGAACTCGATTCTAGGCTACCGCTTTTAGAAGGGGGGGAGGGGGTTAGGCTTACCACTTTAGTCCTAGCCGGGCCTTTTGCTGCACATGGGAGTTCCTTTCTGCTAAAGATCTTTCACGTGCGTGGGGATTCCCCCACCCTTTCATTCCACCTTTGTTTTGCTAATTCCGTGGCTTAAAAAAATATTATTGCTGTCGATTAATTAATTTTTGTATCAGTTTCATGAGAAAACTATTGGGGTGGGGGGGAATCTTGGGACCCGAGATTCCCTGGAAACAGTATAATAATCGATGATGTTTTTATTATTCAAGAGAAAATAAATACAAAGGTTAAAATAAGAAACCTTCTTTGCATTCAAATGAAAGGAAATAATCGTAAATAACACTAATCGCATGAGTTTAAGGGCGTAAATTATGCCCAGAAAAATGAAAATAAAATTATGAGCTGTTCGCCTTTATTTAAATAGGCTTTATTCTGGGAGTCTTGTTTTCCTTTTTCTGCGGGTAATTTCAATAAAAACACGTTTGTGAGAGAGTGGCTGGGTTTTGTCTAGTGATGATTGAGTGTCATTTACACGAGAGGAAAAGTGAATGGAAGTATAAATGAAAGGAAATTATGAATTCCTAATGACCGCAACAGTCAAGGACTGGAAACAATCGACTCTGTAGGATGACTAGTACTATGGTACTATATAAACAACCAAAGACCAACGAGACAATGTTTAGGAAAATGTAAAAGGACTTTTGTACAGAGGTGAAATTAGGAAGACTGTGCCAATCTCCTGAACCAGCCAACTAAATTGAATTAAATTAAATTAAGATGTTATTTATGTGACCCAAATCCTCTCCGACCATTAAAATACGAGTAGTTGCTTGTTTTTTTTATTGGTCCTTTCGCTCAACATAGATGTCAACACATCCAGCATGCATTATATTACTTAAAAAAGAAGACCTAGAGAAATGAGTGAGTTCACTTTATCTTACGTTAAAAAAAAGACAAAGAAATGACTGAGACCCCTTTATCTTATTTAAAAAAAAGAAATGATTGAGACCCCTTTATCTTATTTAAAAAAAAGAAATGATTGAGACCGCTTTATCTTACTTAAAATAGAAGAACTAAAGAAATTATTGAGTTCCCTTTATCTTACTTTTAAAAAGGTGCTAAAGATATTATTGAGTTCCCTTTATCTTACTTAAAAAAAGAGCTTAAGAAATTATTGAGTTTCCTTTATCTTACTTAAAAAATAAGAAACAAAGACATAATTGAGTTCCATTGATCTTAGTTAAAAAAGAAGACCTACAGAAATAATTGAGTTCTTTTTATCTTAGTTAAAAAAGAAGACCCAAAGAAATGGTTGAATTCCTTTTAACTACTTAAAATAGAAGACCTAAACAAATTATTCAGTTCCGTTTAGCGTACTTAAAAAAAAAATACCTAAAGAAATGATTGGATTCCCTTTATCTACTTAGAAAAGAAGACCTATAGAAATGATTGAGTCCCATTTATCTTACCAAAAAAGAAGACCTAAAGAAATGATCGAGTTCCCTTTATCTTACTTAAAAAAAGAGCTTAAGAAATTATTGAGTTTCCTTTATCTTACTTAAAAAATAAGAAACAAAGACATAATTGAGTTCCATTGATCTTAGTTAAAAAAGAAGACCTACAGAAATAATTGAGTTCTTTTTATCTTAGTTAAAAAAGAAGACCCAAAGAAATGGTTGAATTCCTTTTAACTACTTAAAATAGAAGACCTAAACAAATTATTCAGTTCCGTTTAGCGTACTTAAAAAAAAAATACCTAAAGAAATGATTGGATTCCCTTTATCTACTTAGAAAAGAAGACCTATAGAAATGATTGAGTCCCATTTATCTTACCAAAAAAGAAGACCTAAAGAAATGATCGAGTTCCCTTTATCTTACTTAAAAAAAGAGCTTAAGAAATTATTGAGTTTCCTTTATCTTACTTAAAAAATAAGAAACAAAGACATAATTGAGTTCCATTGATCTTAGTTAAAAAAGAAGACCTACAGAAATAATTGAGTTCTTTTTATCTTACTTAAAAAAGAAGACCCAAAGAAATGGTTGAATTCCTTTTAACTACTTAAAATAGAAGACCTAAACAAATTATTCAGTTCCGTTTAGCGTACTTAAAAAAAAAATACCTAAAGAAATGATTGGATTCCCTTTATCTACTTAGAAAAGAAGACCTATAGAAATGATTGAGTCCCATTTATCTTACCAAAAAAGAAGACCTAAAGAAATGATCGAGTTCCCTTTATCTTACTTAATAAAGTGCTAAAGAAATGTTTGAGTTCCCTTTATCTTACTTAAAAAAGAGCTAAAGTAATTAATGCGTTCCCTTTATCCTAGTAAAAAAAATAAGAAATAAAAACATGATTGAGTTTCTTTGATCTTACTGAAAAAAGAAGAGCTAAAGAAATAATTGAGTTCCCTATATCTTAATTAAAAATGAAGACTTAAAGAAATGATGAATCCCCTTCATCTTACGTAAAAAAATACCTAAATATGATTGAGTTCCTTTTATCTTACTTAAAAAAGAAAACCTAAAGACATTATTGAGGTCCCTTTAGCTTATTTAAAGAAGAAGACCTAAAGAAATGATTGAATTCCTTTTATTTTGTTTAAAAGCGGAAACTCGTCTAAACATAGTTAAATGAAGAAAGGAATATTCGCTATAATGTGAAAAAATGAGGTATGAACATTCCATCATAAAATTATGTGTCTATGTTTTGCGTGTTTCTGTAGTTGATGATAGAAACACCTGTGGAAATGTGAGAAGGGTAATGCAGATTCATTCGAGGCGCCTCTCTGACCCTCACTTTATATTCCCACGCATCCCTACAGAGATTACCCACATCTGGGGCAAGGAACAGAGCAGTCGTTTAGAAATCCTTCGCCACAGCGGGCATCTAAGGAAGCAAGCAAAGCTTCGGGATTAATTCGTCCATTTTTTTACTATTCCAATTTGATGCGGAGTTTTTTATAATGACATTTTATTCAAGTTTTTACTAAGGGAAGATCTTTAATTTAGTCGTTTTCTGTTCTCGCACTCGTAGACCTCAAATAAAATTAACTTTCACCGGCATATGATTAATAACATCACATAATTGCATGTCTCAATAAATGTTTGTTGTATGTTTGTGCCCCTATAAGGTATCATCGAAAGCTCAAGATAAAATATTGTGGAAATTTTTCCATATGTCAATAAACTTCGATTTGATTTGGGAATCGTGATATGCCCCACCCCCCTAATCCCCTTAAACCTGAATTACTTTCACTATCAACTAGTTTCTGAAGAGGATCATTATGAAATGCTCTAGAAAATGTGCCATGTGTTTCCTTGTCATCCAACCATTGTGACCAGCTATTAATTCTGTTTGCCATCTAGCTATTATGACAAGCTATTCATTCAGTTTGTCATATAGCCATTATGACAAGCTATTAATTCAGTTTGCCAGCTAGCCATTATGACAAGCTATTAATTCAGTTTGCCAGCTAGCCATTATGACTAGCTATTAATTCAGTTTGTCATATAGCCATTATGACCAGATATTAATTCAGTTTGCCATCTAGCCATTATGACAAGCTATTAATTCAGTTTGTCATATAGCCATTATGACCAGCTATAGATTCAGTTTGTCATATAGCCATTATGACCAGCTATTGATTCAGTCTGCCATATAGCCATTATGACCAGCTATTGATTCAGTTTCCCATATAGCCATTATGACCAGCTATTAATTCAGTTTGCCATCTAGCCATTATGACAAGCTATTAATTCAGTTTGTCATATAGCCATTATGACCAGCTATTGATTCAGTTTGCCATATAGCCATTATGACCAACCATTGTTTTAGTTTGCCATCTAGCCATTATGACCAACCATTGTTTTAGTTTGCCATCTAGCCATTATGAAAAGCTATTGATTCAGTTTGCCATATAGTCATTATGACCAGCTATTGATTCAGTTTGTCATCTAGCCATTATTACCAGCTATTGATTCAGTTTGTCATATAACCATTATGACCAGCTATTGATTCGTTTGCCATATAGCCCTTATGACCAACCATTGTTTTAGTTTGCCATCTAGCTATTATGACCAACCATTGTTTTAGTTTGCCATCTAGCCATTATGAAAAGCTGTTGCTTCAGTTTGCCATATAGTCATTAGGACCAGCTATTGATTCAGTTTGCCATCTAGCCATTATGACAAGCTATTAATTCAGTTTGTCATATAGCCATTATGACCAGCTATTAATTCAGTTTGACATATAGCCATTATGACCAACCATTGCTTTAGTTTGCCATCTAGCCATTATGAAAAGCTATTGATTTAGTTTGCCATATAGTCATTATGACCAGCTATTGATTCAGTTTGTCATCTAGCCATTATTACCAGCTATTGATTCATTTTGTCATTTAACCATTATGACCAACCATTGTTTTAGTTTGCGATCTAGCCATTATGACCAACCATTGTTTTAGTTGGCCATCTAGCCATTATGAAAAGCTGTTAATTTAGTTTGCCATATAGTCATTAGGACCAGTTATTGATTCAGTTTGCCATACAACCATTATGACCAGCTATTAATTCAGTTTGCCATCTAGCCATTATGACAAGCTATTCATTCAGTTTGCCATATAGCCATTATGACCAGATATTAATTCAGTTTGCCATCTAGCCATTATGACAAGCTATTAATTCAGTTTTTCATATAGCCATTATGACCAGCTATAGATTCAGTTTGTCATATAGCCATTATTACCAGCTATTGATTCAGTTTGCCATCTAGCCATTATGACAAGCTATTAATTCAGTTTTTCATATAGCCATTATGACCAGCTATAAATTCAGTTTGTCATATAGCCATTATGACCAGCTATTGATTCAGTTTGCCATATAGCCATTATGACAAGCTATTAATTCAGTTTTTGTCATATAACCATTATGATCAGCTATAGATTCAGTTTGTCATATAGCCATTATGACCAGCTATTGATTCAGTTTGCCATATAGCCATTATGACAAGCTATTAATTCAGTTTGTCATATAGCCATTATGACAAGCTATTAATTTAGTTTGTCATATAACCATTATGACCAGCTATTGATTCAGTTTCCCATATAGTCATTATGACCAGCTATTGATTCAGTTTGTCATCTAGCCATTATGACCAGCTATAGATTCAGTTTGTCATATAGCCATTATGACCAGCTATTGATTCAGTTTGCCATCTATCCATTATGACAAGCTATTAATTCAGTTTGTCATATAGCCATTATGACCAGATATTAATTCAGTTTGCCATCTAGCCATTATGACAAGCTATTAATTCAGTTTGTCATATAGCCATTATGACCAGCTATTGATTCAGTTTGCCATATAGCCATTATGACAAGCTATTAATTCAGTTTGTCATATAGCCATTATGACCAGCTATTGATTCAGTTTGCCATCTAGCCATTATGACAAGCTATTAATTCAGTTTGTCATATAGCCATATGACCAGCTATTGATTCAGTTTGCCATATAGCCATTATGACAAGCTATTAATTCAGTTTGCCATATTGTCATTATGACCAGCTATAGATTCAGTTTGTCATATAACCATTATGACCAGCTATTAATTCAGTTTGACATATAGCCATTATGACCAACCATTGCTTTAGTTTGCCATCTAGCCATTATGAAAAGCTATTGATTTAGTTTCCCATATAGTCATTATGACCAGCTATTGATTCACTTTGCCATCTAGCCATTATGACCAGCTATAGATTCAGTTTGTCATATAGCCATTATGACCAGCTATTGATTCAGTTTGCCATCTAGCCATTATGACAAGCTATTAATTCAGTTTGTCATATAGCCATTATGACCAGATATTAATTCAGTTTGCCATCTAGCCATTATGACCAGCTATTGATTCAGTTTGCTATATAGCCATTATGACAAGCTATTAATTCAGTTTGTCATATAGCCATTATGACAAGCTATTAATTTAGTTTGTCATATAACCATTATGACCAGCTATTGATTCAGTTTGCCATCTAGCCATTATGACCAGCTATTAATTCAGTTTGTCATATAGCCATTATGACAAGCTATTAATTCAGTTTGTCATATAACCATTATGACCAGCTATTGATTCAGTTTCCCATATAGTCATTATGACCAGCTATTGATTCACTTTGCCATCTAGCCATTATGACCAACCATTGTTTTAGTTTGCCATCTAGACATTATGACCAGTGAATGACCAAGAGGGTGTCCAATGGAGGCTAGACAACCATCTTGCAAGTGACATCTGGAGAATAGCGTGCCCTCCTGCCCCAATACCGCAGGTGGATCTCAAGCTATATAACTTCCAGACATTTTTACTTTCTCTTGCTCCACTGTCTTCCTTACAGATCGCTTCTTATAACTTTTTGCGAGAGATGCCCTCGTTGGTTTTTACTTTAAATATATATTTTTTTTTAATGACCTACAAACCCCAGGGCTGCATGGTTGTTTTCACCCGTTCCCGTCCTTTATTGGGGGTCTTCGTGTAGATAATGAAATCTACATAAAGATCAGTATGACATTAAGTAGCGAGGCCGCAGACACCAGAGTCCTTTCCTCGTCGGGTGTAAAGGGCGTTACAAAGGGGATTGCAGTGTTTTAACAGCAACTACTGACCGTTTGAATCTTTCATCTCCCAAGGAAGAGCCAATCCAACTACGTCAGGGGAGTTTGGATAGGAAACAAACTCCGGCGGATTCCGTGGACGGAAGAGGGTAGTGATAAGTGTGCAGAGAGAAGAGGGTGGGGAATAGACAGCGGTTTCGTGATTGGTTATGTGTGCGATAACATGTGAATGGAACTACGTGTACGCATGTGTCTGACTCTGCGCTTCCCTTCTTACTACAAGCGCTGATTCTTCCCACTCTCAAGTGGGAAATCGAACCCGGGCGTGTAAATCAATCACCTTATTCACTAGATTTAAATGTTCAAAGACTTAATGATGAGGTGAATCATCCGGAGGAAATCATTGACGTGCCCCTCACTTCGTGCCTTGACCCCTCGAGGCATTCTCGGGCGTCCCCCTCCATCCAGCGAACCGACCTAAACTGAGTCAAATCCTCGCCTATACCGGTGTTATTTGGACAAATTTTACCACTTCGTCTTCAAGATGGGACAAACGTGAATGTCTTTATCTCTATTATTTGGGCGTTTATCTCGTCGGGAGATCATCAACCTAAGTAGATTCAGGTCCAGTCTACTATCATCGCCGAAATTTAGTCGTATGTAATCAGGGTTCGAATTCCAGTCAAACATTAGCACAGATTTTTCCATTTGAAGTCTAAAATGGATGAGAAACGCTTCTTTTAACACCTTGTTATGTGCGCCATGCGCTTGAGGAAAATACAGGTTTATATATATGATGAGGTATATAGGTACAAAAGTATGATTCATTTATTTAATATATAAAGCTATTCTGTGTTGTCTCTGAGACAAAGGAAATGCGGTTGTTATTTAATGCTATGCGTAAACTATGTTTCTAAAACTAAGGAAATACGATTGTTATTTAATGCTATGCGCAGGCTGTGTTGTCTCTAGGACTATGGAAATGCGGTTGTTATTTAATGCTATGCGGAGGCTATGTTGTCTCTAAGACTATGGAAATGCGGTTGTTATTTAATGCTATGCGTAGGCTATGTTCACTCTAAGACTACGGAAATGCGGTTGTTATTTAATGCTATGCGGAGGCTATGTTGTCTCTGAGATTACGAAAATAAGGTTGTTATTTAATGTTATGCGTAGGTTATGTTGTCTCTAAGACGACAAAAATTCGGTCGTTATTTAATGATATGCGTAGGCTATGTTGTCTCTAAGACTACTGAAATACGGTTGTTATTTAATACTATGCGTAGGCTATGTTGTTTCTAAGACGATGAAAACTCGGTTGTTATTTAATGCTATGCGTAGGCTATGTTGTCTCTAAGATTACGAAAATACAGTGTTGTTATTTAATTCTATGCGTAGGCTATGTTGCTTCTAAGACTACGGAAATGCGGTTGTTATTTAATGCTATGCGGAGGCTATGTTGTCTCTAAGACGACGAAAATTCGGTTGTTATTTAATGCTATGCGTAGGCTATGTTGTCTCTATACCTACGGAAATGCGGTTGTTATTTAATGCTATGCGTAGGCTGTGTTGTCTCTAAGACTACGGAAATTCGGTGGTTATTTAATGCTATACGTAGGCTATGTTGTCACTAAGACTACGGAAATTCGGTTGTTATTTAATGCTATGCGTAGGCTATGTTGTCTCTAAGACTACGGAAATGCGGTTGTTATTTAATGCTATGCGGAGGCTATGTTTTCTCTATACCTACGGAAATGCGGTTGTTATTTAATGCTATGCGTAGGCTGTGTTGTCTCTAAGACTACGGAAATTCGGTGGTTATTTAATGCTATACGTAGGCTATGTTGTCTCTAAGATTAAGAAAATACAGTGTTGTTATTTAATGCTATGCGTAGGCTATGTTGTCTCTAAGACGTGGAAAATACGTGTTATTTAATGCTATGCAGAGGCTATGTTGTCTCTAAGACTACGGAAATTTGGTTGTTATTTAATGCTATGCGTAGGCTATGTTGTCTCTAAGACTACGGAAATGCGGTTGTTATTTAATGCTATGCGGAGGCTATGTTGTCTCTAAGACGACGAAAATTCGGTTGTTATTTAATGCTATGCGTAGGCTATGTTGTCTCTAAGATTACGAAAATACAGTGTTGTTATTTAATGCTATGCGTAGGCTATGTTGTCTCTAAGACTACGGAAATGCGGTTGTTATTTAATGCTATGCAGAGGCTATGTTGTCTCTAAGACTATGGAAATTCGGTTGTTATTTAATGCTATGCGTAGGCTATGTTGTCTCTAAGATTACGAAAATACAGTGTTGTTATTTAATGCTATGCGTAGGCTATGTTGACTCTAAGACTACGGAAATGCGGTTGTTATTTAATGCTATGCGGAGGCTGTGTTGTCTCTAAGACGACGAAAATTAGGTTGTTATTTAATGCTATGCGTAGAGAAATAACTTTGATAAAAAACATAAGTCATAACCAAACTAAGATGTAATTATTATTCAAATACTAAAAAAATCCCCTTATTAAATTATAGAGTTAGTGATGATGATGATAATAATTCAATTTATTATAGAGAATTGCATCTAATGTTTTGTCAAATAAATACCACTTATTCAGTGGTCTAATATAATTTAAGAAGGGGATTTTTTTTAGTATTTGAATAATAATTTCATCTTAGTTTGGTCATGACTTATGTTTTTTATCAAAGTTATTTCTAATAATACTTTTATAATATCAAAAAAGAAAATGGTGAAATTCCAAAATAAATATAAGTATCGAAATTTTTTGAATTTTTTGACTATATTTTAGCAGCGTGATATTTTGAAAGGGACGAAATTTAGTTTCGAGTTCCTTTTTAAAATCATTATAATTGGCGAAGATCAGGAAATTTATAAAAATTTAACCATGGCTGCTTTTTTTTAGATTTTAAATTTTAATCTTAGTAGCAAAGCGAAAGCTCCCACTCCCTTCCTACAGTGGCGAAGCCATTGCTTGGTTGTTATTATTATTGAGGAGGGAAAGACAATTAGTTCCCGGTCCTGAAATTCATGATTGCGAATAAATGCAGTCGTGTTTCGTGAAACGAAAGGAACATCATTTTAGGGTCAGAATTCTTTTACTTTATTATTCTATTTATTGTCTATTTCCATTTGAGGGATTTTACCGTGTCCATTTCAGCAAAAAAATGACACACGATGAGGCAAAAGCAAAAGGCCACGTCATTTTGTAGAATTACTTCTGACTTTTAGTAATTTTCCGACTTGTGGATCGTCGACCAAACTACTACTTTCGTTCTGGTCGATATCTGGTTCAGGAAAATGTCTGAAGATGGCCCAAGGCCCCAGAAGAGGAGACTCCTAATAGCCCCAGTGCCCTGGATGTTGTGAAAGTCTCCTCATAAAAACTATAAGTGGAGTAATGGAAAATAAAAGAGTGAAACAAAGGGATAGAGAGAGAGAGATAAGAACGTGTTTTGCTACAACTTATCATCTTAAGTTCCCGGACACGAGGTCAGTGGTGCTACAAAACCACCGCACACAAGTGTGTATTTGTGAATCTGTTTCAAATGTCCGAACGTCGGTTCCGCCTGAATCAAAAGCACCATTCGATCGTTTTTCTCATCGTCGAACCTGTACGCGGCAGATTTCCACTTGGAAAACTCACCATCTAAGAGAGTCGACAACGGGAAAATTGCCAGCGGGAATATTGTCCACGTAGGTTGATTCCGAACTGGAGCACTGCCATAATATCTCCCACACATTTAGGTAGGACTGAGTGATCGGTATCTTATTTGAAATTATTCTTTGACCATTATTTCCACTCTCAATTTTCTAGTTAACGAGGGGGAATTGTCCAAATCTCAGAATTTGTAGAGCTCATTGAAAGAGCTAGGAACAGGAGACCAGGAACGGTCGGGGAGGGATGTAAACAGTACGTGCCTTGATTTAAATCTTGGTCAAGAATTTGTGGTTTTGTTAAGTGAAATTAATTATAGATTATTTTTGACGTAATGTTGTTTTCTAACTCCATAAATGGAGTTGAAAACTCTTCCCAACACTATACAATGTCTAGTAAAATCTAGAGGAACAAGTCTAATTGTACTTGATAAGTCACGGGTCTACTCTAACCTAGTCCTAGTGGAACTCATAAATTCGGTCCTAAAAAGGCGAAAACCGACGAGTGAACTCACTACAAAGTTTCAGAAAAAGAGGTTTGTAAAACTAGTTCAATTAAAATAAATGAAAAAGTGTAAAGGTAGAGCTAGGAGCTAGATAAAGTAACTCCTTGAGGTGCGACCAGGGACGGATTTAGGTATGGGTAATATGGGCCACCGCCCATGGCGGCATGGATTGCCGTGGGAGCAAAAAAACGGGAGGGGGGGGGGAGTGATGATAATTATGTGTTATTGTTCCAAATAGATGAATAATAATAATAATAAAAATAATAGTTGCTCCCGACTGGACTGTTTGGGGGAGGCCCAAACAGTTCAATGGGGGAGCTAAAGGGGGTGTTTCGCCCAGGGCGCCATACCTGCCAGAACCACCACTTGGTGCGACACAGGGCGCGTAACTTATTGAGTCTGTTCCCCTCTCTTAATCCACAAGGAGACCCTTCTTTGTATGGTAATACGAGCCCCCCCCCCATCCCCGAGTAGGTTGGTCGGTGGCCGTCCTGAGAATAGCGATTCACTCACAGCCGCAAACGTGTTCGTGGGGAACAACACTCCACTCAGGTGGCGACGGAAGAACAAAGAGAAGTGTTCTAAACACAGAGTGCAGAGGCTCTGTGCAGTCCTTGTCTCTCTTAGGTCTTGCCATAGCATCCCATAAGTGTTTTCCTCCCTTTGTATCTTACTTTTTATCCAACAGAGTTTTTTCTGAAGATGGTATCCAAGAAATTTGCTTTCTAATGCCAAGGAATCTCTACCACTCAAACGGTGTAACTTGTTTTCTATAAATCTTAAATAAACAAGGGCAAAAGAGCTAAGTCGCGTGCTCTCAATTATTCTGACTTACGACCATATGACCTTACGACCTTACAAACTTTCAGGAAGTGAGGCAATCCGACTCATAGTTTTCTTTTAATATTTCCCAGACTAACCTTGAGAAGACCTTGGTAATTATAGAATTCAAAAGAAAATGTAAACCAACATAAGGGTTTCAATTTTCGTTAGAATCTGCCGAATAGTTACGGTGTTATTGCCCTAAAAACTAATTGAAAAGTAAAATGGCTGCTACCATCTGACCGACTGACCTATGGACCGACATAGCCGCGTACAAGCGACTAAAAATCAGTATCAGACGGTGTATCAATCATTAATAATTCACGTTGGGTACGAAAGCAAAATTCTGAGTGTCTTGAAACTGTGCTGCATTTTAGCGTTTCTGGAAACCTTCCAAGTTTAAGAGTGACTTGCTGTTTTACCAATCTAAGAACTGATCCAAGAGTACAAGTAAGCTTTACTATTTACCAATGATTGGCCGTATAATTCGGGGTGAAAGGATGGTGGATAAATTTAGATCGAGTAATCTGAAGAGGTGACTAAACATGAGTATAGCTCTTCATTCACATGAAATTCAAAACCTATTTTGGCACTGTTTACACAATGATTCGTCTTTGATTAAGCATTTAGACCTACAATTCAACACTATTTCTACAGAAACATAAATTTACAACTAAAAAAAGGCTGTAGTTTTTAGTGGAATAAAGTATGTATAATATAGTTGGAGGCTATATCAAATTATAGCTTCTTAAGTGACTCGTGGAAAATTCTGGTGACAAGAAAGCAGGATTGGAAGATTTTGAGTGGTCGGAAATTAACTTTACTTTGTTTTTTTAATTGAGAAAACAAAGAAAACTAGTGTAATCAACGAAAGCAGTTTCATTCAATAGTGAAAGTGCGAAATGTGAGAGAGAAGGAAAGAAAAAGATGAATAGAATGATATAAAAGGGTGATTAAGGAGAAATGTGTTATTGAAATAGATATTGCAGACGTTGACAATAACTTCCCTACGCAAAATCGATATCAAGTTAACTAAGTTAGAACTGATTAATTAAGTATCAAATCTCTGTATAACACGAAATAAATCATATAATTTAACCTAACTTATCCTCATCTTCACCTTTTCACTCTGTAGTCATATTTAGCTGTCAACAACACCTCATTTAATGTCTGTCTTTGATTTCGGGACGTTTCAGGGTTGGAATATTAGAACCTTATTCCTGAAAATGTACTCAAGACCTCGTAAAGAGCTGATGCCAATGGAAATATAAATTAGATTGAACCATTTCACCTAAATCCTTTTCAGCTTAAAAAAAAACATTATAAAGCGGATTATTGGATATTCGTCCGGTAATGTGCAATAGTAAAATGTTAGTTGTAAGTTCAATGCCTCACAATGACCTATTTTTTTGTGCGTGCATCGGGCGTGAGATAATAACGAAGATATTCCTTCCTAAGTGATAAGTGATCGCTTACGGAATTACGAACGAGCGAAGACTCTAAATTAACTCAAAAAGAGGGTGAAGGATGAAAGGATATGAAGATAGGGATTAAAAATGAGTTTCATTACTCTTATTTCCTCAAGATCACATTTTTAAAGTAATATTTATTGATTCTATTCTTAATCACATCTATTGTAGTGCTTTTGACATTTGTAGGCAAGGCATTCCAAGTCGGTGTTATTTCCTAAGAAAAGTTTTGCGCCATCGCAGTGTTCATTCTTTGCTTACAAGCTTGAAACCGTTTTTTTTTCCCCTGTGAACTTGACTGGCTGCCTATGGACAAGAATAGGGTTGAAGCGCTTACTGAATAAAGTTGGAAGGAAGGTGTTGAAAGGAGAATAAATGAAAAGGAAGAAAAAGTTATATCACTAGATCTTGTACTCAGCGTGATCGTCCTCGAGTACTGTATGATGAGGTAGACGTATTTCCGTCACGGATCACACAATTGAAATATGGGAATTTGAAACTCGAGAGAGAGAGAGGGGGGGCAGGGGGCTTCTCAAAATTTAAAACGAAAACCAACGATGGCATCTCCCACATAATGTCCGCAAGTAGAGGTATATACAAAAAGTGACGACGATAGAGAAAGTAAAAATGTGTGGAAGAATATATAGACACAAATCCTCTGCATGCATTCAGATGTCAGCTGCAGCCTGTTTTCCATGTTACATCTGACACCCCTTTAGACAGATATTAATAGAAAAGAAAGATGGGACAGTAGAAGGAAAGAGGGTAGGGGGCAGGCATGTTAAATAACCCCCACTCACCGAACCATGAGAGAGCGATTGAACACTCCCTTCTCCAACCTCGACTTATCATTTTCAATCTAGCGTCAGACTAGAGCCGGGAGGGTGTGCCGCTCTTCCAGCTGCTAGAAGTAGCAGTCTACATGCCCCCTCCCCCTCGCCGGGTTTTTGGATGAGCAAGAATGTTCGAGGTGCTCTTCTCCTTCGATGATTCTCCCCTCGCACACACACACTATTATGACCGCGAGCGGATAAACGGTAGTTTACTCCTACTCGCCAAACAATGGCTTTGCGCTTTTAAAAAGAGACGAAAATAGGCGATTGGCCTGAAAAGACTCTGCCAAAACTTTCCAGCCCATCTGCAAACCTTAAGAGAGAGGAGGAGAGTTGTGAGAGAACTTTGCCAGCCATTGGATGTCCATTGCTTTTTATTGTCCACCGGGTCTGCTAATTCATCAAATCACTCGCACTCTCGCCCGGTTTCACATCCACTGTAGAAGAGGAGAGTTGTGAGGGAACTTGAGTAGCCATTTCTTGTCCACCAAGTCTGTTAATTCATCAAATCACTCTTGCCTGCTCCACAGCAACTATCCAATTTGGCAATATGAAAACTCTGTCTCACTTGAATGTACCATCATTGTTCACTCCACCCAATTGGTTCCTCAAAGAAAGGATGAGGTTCCAACTATTTTATCAGTAATCCCTTGAGACCTATTTAAAAGAAGTACATTATAAATTTCCACATCATCACAAAATTAGTTCGCTTTGTTCTGGTGGGGAGAGAGTTTATTACGCCCCTTTGCAATCCGTGGGTGCTATAGGAGATTGATTGATTGATTGTTCTACCCCCCCCCCAATGACCCCACTTTACGCGAATACCAAACGCGAGCCAAGTTTACTCAGCCCCTCCCATCGCACACTTGGCACCGTGGCAATAGTAGTCGTATTCTTCCACATATCCTGAACCCAGTGACCACGGTCACTCTCATACTGGATTGAAACTACCTATGATTTATTCCTTCAAGACATTTTTATTGCGCCTTTCCTTCGCTTTTGTACACTAGCCTCTTTTCTCGGGCTAGACGCCAACCAGCTTTCGTCAATTCATCATTGGACGTTATCGAGAAGGGAGGGAGGCTTGTTTTTCCCTTCCTCTTGGCTCCGGGTGAGGGAGAGGAGTGTAGTATGCATGTTTTCCTCTATTTTCTCTTTGAACCGTCAACATCTTTATTTTCTTCATCTATCCTTTTATACACCTGCGAGGCGATGTCAGTTGTTGCATGGACAACAAACATTGCTGCGACTGACATCTGGTGGGTCGTGTGCCTTACGGCCCTAATGCCTGCAGGAAGATCTGTAGCTATATATCTTCACCCTATTTTCACTTTCTTTAGCTTCGCTACTTTCTGTACAGAGCTCTTCATACAAACAACCTCTCTGCGGGAGATGTCATCCTTAGTATTTTGAAGAAACCCCAAGATATTAATTTGTATCTTCAAATACATTGAATGAACCTCATGTTTACTGCGTCTAAAGAGGAGAGGTCTTTCACTAAACTGATCAGACTATCAATATTTTGTAGCTAACAACTTCATTTAGCTCATTTGCTGTTTTTACCTGCGGCGAAGCGCCAGGTCTTAGGAGTCGCTTTTTTTTCAAAAGGAGTAAAGTTCACTTGTACCCATTTAGAGCCATGAAATTACCCTGAAGATTTCAACTCTGCCATCAGATTTGGCGCTGGGTGGCGCCATCTAGTGGCAGAAGCCTCATTTAGCTATTCAAAGGCACTTGTAAGTGATTTGAACCATGGCAAACCATCAATGCAATAACCATTTATCATCTTATCACAAAACGCTGCAGGTCATTTGAGGGACTTTCGCTCTTTCTTTATCCCGATAGCAGCATACAAATGTGTATTGTGTGCTACAAGCTCGAGTCTCATACCACAGCGATTTGCCCCGAAAAAGAAAAACTACGGTGCAGTGAATGCACCACTGAAGGTCACCGGTTCGACAAATGCTAAAGTACGAAGAAGTAGTGCCCTTAACTGTAAGGGAGACCACATGACTATGACCCTGAACTCCCCCAAACGTAAAGAATTTATCAAGAGGAAGGAAGAATAGCAGAAAAAGGCAAAGGAAACAGCCAACGCTGCCAAAAAACTCGAACCAACGAGGGCATCTCCGACAGATTTTAGTCCCACGAGTGACCTAAGTGCTAAAATCCTTATTTGCATAACGCATGCAAATGTCGCGAATGCAGTGAAACGTGGCTGCTCCGACGAAGTTCTAAACGCATTATTGAAGGAGAATAACTTGCCTTCATTGAAAATGTCAAACCCAGAATGTTCGAGGATTTTCAAGGAAACAGTGGTCAGAAACAACAACCAAGTTAAGTCTAGGCTCGAAGCTGTAGTCGAAGCCCCCTCAGCGGGAGAATCCGAAGAGGAAGACGAAGAAGAAACCACCTCTTCGGAGAGTGACGAGGGCCCATGCACTCGTACACGAGCTACGAAGAGCCGATCCAAAACCCCAAGTCCTCCTCCCAAGAGTGAAAAGCCTGGGCAATCTAAAGCAGCCCCACAGGTGAAAAAGAAGAATAAGAAAAAACACCGTTAATTACACTTCATCATGCACTTAAACGCACTGAAAGTACTGGGAATTAACACCAATGGTTGTACGACAAAAAGAACTCTGTACGGAAACGTCATGAGAGAAATTGATGCAGATATCTTGATTTCAGAACATGGGATCGAAACTCGTAATTCTGAAATGAAAATCTGGAAATTACTATGTGTTAGTCACAAATCACTCACAAGAGTGGTGCAAAGGTGCCACTATTGCCATCAAAAAAGGGATCAAGTACAAGCAGATTAGAAATCTCGAAGAATCCTATCTGGCGATTGAAGTCGAGCTCGACATTGGAAAGCTGGTCATCGCTCCCATGTACCAGCCACCAAGGAGAGGATACTTACCGATCCATGCTCTCGCTGGCTTATTTGGCAGAAGAGTCCCCACCATATTAATGGGGATCTGAACTCTAGATGTCGGAAATACGGCTACAGGAATTGGAAGGTGCCTAGACAATATGCTGGACAGAAACATGGTCCAGCGGATAGGCCCGGACTTTCCAACCTTTGTCCGAGGAAGAAGTGCCACAAAACCAGACATATGTCTGGCCAATCGTCAGCTATCGTTCAATTACTACATCGAACCAGTCCAGGTACCATGTAGTGACCATATAAGAATCCTTCTAACCATCAAAAGGAATCCTATACAAGTTCCAGCTGTAATTAGAAAAGACTACAGAAGAGCAGACTGGGCACGGTACGCGTACCTTCTCGAGGCCTACCATCCGCCCAACTTGGATGAGGCAATCCTTGAGGAGATCGACGAGGCACTCGACGAACTTAATAACCATCTCATCATCGCAGATAGAGCTTGTGTCCCAAAAACCCAGTTAAGTCCATCTCAACCTATAAGTGGACTAAATACATGAAAAAACTATATCGTGAGTTGAAAGTAATGTATGAAATCAGCTTCAGAAATGCATCGATTGCATCAATACAACGAAGTAAAGAGATCAAAGAAGATTTCAACCAGTTGATCCTCGAACAGCAGTGGAGACGTTGGGACGATGCGATCGAAAGCCTAGATCATGAGGCTATAAAAATCATGGAATAAAATCAGGCGTCTCAAAAGATCAACTGAGAAAAAGAAGAAAATAGAAATATTATAAGACGAAACCATCGAAACAGAAGATAGAAGAAATATTCCGACGTTATAGGGAAAAAAATCTTCAGTATATCCGAAGAAGAAAACAAAGATTTTGATATAGAGTTCGAGAAGAATATTGTAGGCGAGCTTAACGCACAAATACATAGGACGGATCCGCACCACCAGGGTAGGAGACAACGCGAGGGAGACGCCAAGATCACCGAAGAAGAACTACTCGGCACGCTCCGCTCATTCCATCAGAAAGCCCCAGGACAATCGGGGCTTACGAAGCTAAACTTCGAAAAGGCACCAGCCAACGTCATCGATGGAATGAGAAGAATTTTCACCGCGTGTATAAATACAGGATATTTTCTTAATGCACATAAAACGGCAAAGATGATATTTTTGCCGAAGCACGAAGAGGACCCAAAGTTGAGAGAATTTGGCGGGAAGCTCTTCGAGAAGATCCTCAACCGAAGACTGGTGTCTCACCTGGAGGAGAACTTCCTCTACAACTTAAATCAATACGGGTTTAGAAAAAGGCGAAGTACGGAGATGGCGATAAATGTCATCACGGAAAAGCTTGCCCAAGCCAAAAAGGAAAGGAATTACGTGGACATTGTTTGTCTGGATGTTTCTAAGGCGTTTGACTTCAAAAACACTTCCAAAGGCACTGGAGTCAAATATTTTCAATCTCTCCAGAAGAAAACCAGGGGTACGACATAGAATAAGAAGAGGAAGTAAAGTAAACACTGTAAACACAAGATAACATCAAGCCATACGGAAGAGTCGATGAAGAGAGAGACACCCACTCGAAAGAAGGTATGCCCTTCACAATGGAGGAATACTTGGCAGCAGTCAAGTCATTCAAATAAAAGGCACCAGGTTTAAGTGGCATAACCAAGGCACATCTGATTAACGCACTAAACAACGTGCACGAATCACTTCTGAAGATCTTCAATGCCTATTTGAATACTGGGTATTTTTCCCGGATCTTCAAAACTGCTCAGATGATCTTCCTACAAAGCCGGGCAAACCGAAGCACCAAATCGGAAGCTACCGCCCTATCTCGCTACTGGAGTTACTTGGGAAACTCCTCAAAAAGCTCTTAAACGAGAGGCTAAAGAAATAACTCGAAAAAATTAATCTATATAACCCACAACAACACGGGTTCAGGAGCAAGTGAGGGACAGAGACCGCATTGGCAATTATTACAGAAAAAAATTGCCACCGAAACAGTGTGAGACACTAGCGTGGACGTCATTCTCCGGAACCAAACCGATGCAAAATATTATGCCACTACCTGAAAGGAAGGAGAGCTATTCCGCACATAAACTGCCAAATGGGAGAGGCATTCGCATTACAGGCGGGTGTCCCTCAAGTAGAGTGTCTCTCCCCAACTTTGTGCACAATATACACACGTGAGCTACCTCAACTAACAGACGAGAGTGCGATTATACATCCAACTAACGGATGACATCACACAAATCATAACCAGCAACAGAAAAAAAACATTGCCCAGAGGACAGCTAGAGAGTAAGAACCTAAACGATTTTGAAATAAAGAACAAAATCAAGACAAACATAAGCAAGTTCAATTTGATACCGATAAAACGAAGAAAAACAGCCACTGTTAGAGTCGATGGAGAGGCGTACCCATATATGACGGAAGGGAAAGTCCTCGGACTCAAACTTACGAGAAATGAATATACCTCCCATCTGACACAAAAAGTGACGGAAGCAAAAGCGACACTAACAACGCTATAAATATTCCGTAACCTATCAAGCAAAAATAAGAGAAAACTATACACATTGTATTTAAGAGCCTTTCGAATTTGTGACCTCTTTTATTTTACAAGATGAGATCACCTTCATAGCATGCATGTTCAGTGAGTTAAAATATACACTCTATTGTATAGATGAAAGCCTATCTAAAGCTAGGGCAATATTCTACCGTCCTCAACAAAAAAATCTTATATGTAAAAAGAATTGATTATCTCTACTGTAGAGGAATTACAACATAAAGCCTCTCGGAGGGCCAGGCGGACGTATACGTTAAAGTTCCCTTCCCCCCACCCGTGCGAAGAAAGCAAGAGAATCGAGCCACATGAGGAGAGTCGTGGAAACGTTAGCCGGCGGAATAACAGTCAAACGGCCTACCCTTTTTTATCTTCTCGCCGCTTAGGTAGTCGGGAGCGGGCCGCTGTGCCAAGGTGACCACCAAAGGCCATTACGCAGCGCTCAAAGGATCCAATTTCCTATGAGATCCGGATGCCCGTGGTTAAATCGCCACAAAAAGCGGTGCCAGTCAAACAGAACACCAATGATGGTGACGGTTGGCGGTGTCTCTAATTAAGAAGCTGACTTGGGCACCGCGGTGCCACCCTCTCATCACCCCTCGCTCTCCTCTCTGCGGCCTCGCCCCTTCCCCATAAGATGGGGCGGTCGCCAGTCTCTAAATAAGCCCCATAAGGAAAGAGAAGGGATTATTCGGTGAGATACGATAGAGGACCAGTTCGAGAATATCGATCCTTTGCACAATTTCAAACTAACTTATAAACGTCACGTGATGTACCGGTGCCATACCGAAGAATCCTTTACAGACTTAGAAGAATTCTGACTGGAGAAAATAAAACCCGCTCACCCTCGAGTGACTCTCACAACAGAAGCTCCGGAGGAGTGAGAGGAGAAGAACTAATCCCTAACGAGGTTCCATTTGTTAAGTACGGTAGAAATCACCTCGTATACCCAAAAACCAGTTGGGCACCCGGCGTTAAAGACTAGGATACAAATAGGCTTCAAGAGCATCCAGAAGAGCACTCCTTGAGCTAGAGAGCACAACACCTCTCTCCGTCTTTTAAACGTAACAGGAGGCAAAGTTGCAATACGAAGTTGACATCGCCCCCCTTCCCCTCTATCCACCTTATCTCGTGAAAAAAAAACTCCAGCTGCTCGCCGTAGAAAAAGAAGCGAGGGAAAAAGCCATCTAGTGGCCTCCGGCAATCCCTGATCCTTTCTTTCATGTAAGTCAGAAAGACCATTTATATTTGTATTACTTTAGTATAAGTTTATTACGGTACTCAAATTAACTGAAGTAGAGACAATTGTTAGTGAACCCCGTCATCTTTACAGTTAGACGAGTGAAGCTTAAATTGGAGTTTAATGCTAATCTAAAAAGGTCACTATAAAATAACTAATCGGCAATTGGTTTGTTTACTAGGAGCCTATTTAGATTTGGACATGAATAGATTCTGTAATAGGCCCGGTTATAAGTATGGTTATCCTCGTTAAACTTATTAGGTGATTATAAATATTTTAGTTAATTGATAAATTTAAAATATATATTTATTTTTGGATAATTCTGGTGTTTCAATGGATCCTTTACGTGTTTAACGGGCTCTCTCCTTAAAACGGATTAAACGCTGTGACACTCTCTCAACAATAAGATAATTAAAAATTCCACTCAGCCAATATTGAAGTATTGTTGTCTTTCATAATTAATAAGACCAGATTGGCGCTCTAAAGCAACAACAACAATACCACGACATCTACTATATTCCCTCTTGCTCAAAGGACTAAACTCCATTGTATTTCCCAACTTAACCACCTTCAAATATTCCTTAACTACCAAGAAATCTTTCCGTTCCACTAAGCCAGAATCATAAAATAAAGTTACAGACGTCTATTTAATCCTGTGTAAGGCTCCAAATTGCCCCTCCTTCTATGTAGGAGAAACCGGAAGGTCATTAAATAAACGTATCTATAAACATAGGGAGGGGGGATATTCGTAGAGCAAGCAATGCTTCTAGTATGTTTAACCATGTGAAAAACACCAATCATACAATAGCTTTCCCTAGTGCCCAAATAATTTACCATTGTGACGATTTTAATGAAAGAAAAATGATTGAATCCGCATTAATCAAAGAAATTCCAAATTTTAATGTGTCAGAAGGGCAGCATAAATGTAGTCCCTATGTATCAAACCTCATTTAAAAGGATATTGTTAATCACCTAAAGCTAACGTCTCCAGATTAATGTATGTTGCCTGTTATTATATATTTCAGTTTTATTTCTCAATTTTTCTTAGTTTAAGACTGAAGATGATATGGGAAACTTGATGCAGGTTGATCCAATTCTTCCATTTGGATGGTATATTTTTTCACTTCTCCCCCTCCCCCACAGTGATATGCATTTTTTTTTTTTTTTTACATACTCGCCTTTCAGCCATTACATACACTTTATAATTCGCCTCTATTGTTAACCTTTCTCGATCTATTCGTTGAACGGACCGTGCCAACACAAATGCTTCAACCTCACCAATTCAGCAAAAGAGTGGGGTTCAAGGGCATCAACTGAAGGAGGGGGTGACACTCCCGCTCACTACCGAAATGCATTGGTGAGGTCGTGGGGAAGGGAATTCCTGAACGACTGCACTTTTATCATGGGTAGTCGCCTCTTGCGACAAGCGCCTGGCAATGGTATGGGGGCTCTCAAACCCCATCTATTCATTCTTCACTCGATCCACTCCTCTCTCTCACACTCCGACTCAATCAAGATCCCCTTAAAATACTCTCACGCAGAGTTCTGCCACACTTCGCGCTCCACTCACCATTTTATCCATCGCACTCCCCATAATCAGCTCTATCCATTTCCATACAATTCCCCCAACTCTCTTCCAAGTCCTCCCAGCTATAGCTACATTACATCCCTTACTACCGTTAGCCACATTTACTGCCATTGCCACAAATATTAGCCATACATAGGGTGGTCATATTATTAGAGCCACGTCAATAAAATTGGCTGTCAACAGTACTTTGCGCCCCTTCACCTTTTCAGCTATCTTTCTATGAGATTAATCTGTTTCTCTCAGTAATGCAGGAATTTCACTTTTCTTTTTAGGTGATATATCGGTAGCTTTACCCATTTATTATAAGAAAACACTGATTATTAATGAATTTCTGTAGGTAAAAGAAATATCAAATTACTAATGTCACGATCACTTTTCAAACACCTATAAACATATATAAATACGCAGCTAACCTATCTATAATATCAACTTTCAAGAAAAACTGATGATAACAGCATAAACAACCTTCCACCCTCACTGCCACATGCACACTGAGCTTGGCGGAGCAGCCGCGATTTGGATACTACTCATTATCTCCCCCTCCCCCTCTGAATAAAAGAATGCTTATTTTATCACCCAAGTGACTACCATCACTAAAACTATCATTAAATCCCTTTATGGTTAACCGCTCTTTTTTATCTCACATGAGGAAGTCATATTTCAAATTCTTAGATTTCTTTACTCGTGCCTCTAATAATTTGACCATCTTCTGTAATTATGGTCCAAAATTTGGATGTCTCCATTTCGTCATAAAATCATGTATCTCTCTCTCTCTCTCTCTCTCTCTCTCTCTCTCTCTTTCTATATATATATATATATATATATATATATATATATATATATATATATATATATATATATATATATATATATATATATATATATTTATATATATATATATGTATATATATATATATATATATATATATATATATATATATATATATATATATATATATATATCATATATATATATATATATATATATATCATCTATCTAGCTATTCACACACACACTCTCTCTCTCTCTCTCTCTCTACTTAATCCCAGTCTGACTTCTTACATGCCCACAATGGACGCTCCTGTGGAGCATGGGCAAGCATGATGCAGCTGACATCTGGAAGATCCTATGCCCTCCCGGCCACAATGCCAACCAGATCTGCGCCAACATACCTTCTCCAAATTTTCACTTCATCCATCTCCACTTTTTTTACAGATCTCTCCATGTAAACGCTCTGCAAGAGATGTTCTCGTTAGTTTTCGCTTTATTCTATTTTTTACATATCGAACACAACTTGTCTGCCACAAGCTTTGAAATTTATAGCCATTAAAATGAGAAAAGCGTCGTATGTCAAGATGGCAGATAGCCACATATCAAGATGACAAAGGAGTCATATCAAGATGACAAAAGTGCCACATTTCAAGATGGCAAATGGCTCATATATCAAAATGGCAGAGGAGCCACATCAACGTAATAAAAGAAACACTGGTCAAGATGGCAAAAGAGTCATATACTAGGATGGCAAAAGAGCCAATATGTGGTTGCAGGACCCCACTGGTCGCCGCAAACCTGGTAAATGCAAACTGATGGAATTTAGGAGAATTTTGCCCATCTTTGGACAATGAAATAAAACCGGTTTAAAAATAACAAGTTTGGGGTTGTTGAGTTTTTTAGAGGGAGGAGAGGGAGGGACCGGGGGGTTGTTGAGTTTATTAGAGGGAGGGGAGGAAGGTGTAAAAAGTAGCTGAGGAAAATCCCTCTTAAAACCTTCTCGAGGAAAATATAAACGGAAAAATCAGAATTTAGTTACTAAAAATTGTTAGAAAAGCCCATCAGACATCGACCACGGCTCTGCACTGTGTCACGGTTAGTAGGAGCAGTAGTAGTAGTAGTAGTAGTAGTAGTAGTAGTAGTAGTAGTAGTAGTAGTAGCAGCATTAGTAGTAGTAGTAGTAGTAGTAGTAGTAGTAGTTGTACCACTTGTCCCTTTCGGAACCCTTTTGTGGCCCGAGGGAAAGCTACCCACTTCACGCCAGGGAGTATAGCATGAAAGCCCCTTGGCTGGAATTCCTTAGAATGAAGAGTGGTGTGTTGTAAGCGTGAATGAAATGAAAGAAGCTAAAGAGAGGCTGTCGTGGTTGGTCATGCGTCTGTTGAACCATGAGGGCGGAACTGCCTCCGCCACGCAAGGTTCATTATTATTATTATTACTCTTATTATTATTATCATCATCATTCCTATAAAATAGAGGAAATATTCCGAATTATTGAGCGTGTAATCCAATGAAGGGACCATTAACATCTAAATGTTGGGGGTGATTTAAAAAGGTTTAGCCCCCTCTTTCAACGTTAATGAAGGCTTTGAGGAGGTTTGTGTGGAAGAGAGCGAGATGGAGAAATGAAAATTAAAGGAAATAGGGATCGAAAAGATAGATGCAACAAACCTCTAAACGAAAAAGGCCCTTTGGACCCCCCCCCCCCCCTGAAATAAATGGTAGAGAGTAGGGGCTGTCAAAACTACAAATCCCCCTTCCCCAAAATAACGTTAAAGGGGATAGGGAGGGTTTACTAAAGCATCTCGACCAGGAAAATTTGGAAGTTCATATGATAGTATTGAGAGAGAGAGAGTGTGTGTGTGAGAGTGTGTGATAGGTAAAGAATGTGTGAGAGAGAAAGTGTGAGAGTTTGTGCAAAAGTGCGAGAGATAGAGACTGTGTGAGAGAGAAAGTGTGAGAGATAGAGACTGTGCGATAGAAAGAGTGTGAGAATGTCAGTAAAAATAAGAGAGAGTGTATATGAGATTGTGAGAGAGAGTATGCTCCCAATCATCACTAGCCCTGGGTCCATGCATTTGATATATCAAGTAACGTTGCAAGTCAATTACGTCATGGTGAGTCTTAGCCAATTGTAACCCGTCATTCATCCAAGCAAAGTGAAACCGGTTTATCTCCTAACCTAACTTTTGTTAAATTATGTCTAAATATACTAGCATTTTCCTCTTTTTTTTCATTCACTACCCCCGAATATTTTATGAATACTTATCAACTGGTGCTTTTTTTTGAAAACATTTTTTTTTTACACTCCCGTATTATTATTTTATAAAAAGACCAGGAAAAGCTTGCACTTCGCAGGCAGACTTTCAGTCTATTACCTACAGCGTATCTGGCTCTCGCAACGATGTTTTGCTTAGAAAAAAAGAAGAGAATGTTATCAGTACATATATCCTAATAACTTACTATCTTGGTCTAGGGCACCTAAGGGCCCCCAAAAACTTTTGATATCCTGAAAAAAAGCCTCAGAGCTCTTTTTTTCCCCATCTAAATTTGCTTCTATATACGAAAAAAACAACAACAAAAAACACAGCCATGCTTTAATTTTAATACATTTTCTGAACTTCACTATTTGTTTGTTTGTTTTTTTAATTCCCAAACATTTGGTAATCATATTTATTTTTTCTGAACTCTAAGAAAAAAACTTTGATAAAAGCTTGAAATATACGGATAGCCATCCCTGGGGACTGTTTTTCTTACTGTAAAGAAAATCTTAGAAAAAAAACTTATAAATCTTCAAATATACGAGGGGTGGTCAATAAGTTTTGCAATTCGGATATAAGGAAACGAGATATGAGGAAAAGTCTTTTATTATTTTTCAATATAACTACCCTCGACTTCAATGCACTTGCGCCACTTGTCCCTGAGGCTTCGAATTCCCGACAACCAGAAATCTCCCGACTGCTGTTCAATCCACTCCTGGACGGCGAGCTGGACATCTTCATCGTCCACAACCCGGCGTCAACGCAGTGCAGCCTTGAGCTGGCGCAATAGAAAGTAGTCGCTAGAGGCCAGATCTGGACTGTAGGGGGGATGGTTGAGCTCCTCGAATCCACACTCGCGTAGTGCAGCTTGTGCAACTCTGGCCTTGTGGACAGGGGCATTGTCGTGGAGGAGCAGGACACCGCGTGTCAACTTGCTGCCCTGCTTCTGATGGATACACTTCCTTAACCCAGCCAGTTCCTCGGCCTAACATTGGCCTTTGATGGTCCTTCTAAGAGGCGCATAGTCCACCATCAACACTCCCTCAGAATCCCAGAAGATGGTGGCCATGATCTTCCCGGCTGACGGTTGGGTCCGGAACTTGATAGGGGTCGAAGAGCCCCTGTGCTTCCAGGCCATGCTTTTGAGCTTGGTCTCATGATCCCAGTGATGGATCTACGTTTCATCACCTGTCACTATGCGTGACTCGAATCTCGCCGGGTCTTGGTTGTACAGAAGCAGCAGCTCCTCCGAACTTTCACGACGTTGAAGTCGATCATGGGCCAAATTGTCGAGGATGATGTTGATAACACTTCCATGTGATATTCGATGTTCTCGCTCGATTTCTTCGACCTTCACCCGTTTGATTTTCGAGGATCATCCTCTCCACACGGACCACATTGTCCTCGTTGGTCACGTCTGACGGTCATACTGGACAGGGGTCATCTTCAAGGGACTCACGACCATGGCGGAACTCCCTATTCCAGCGAGCACTGGTTGCATTTGAAGGGGCGGTTTCGGTATACACTGCAACTATGCGTTCATGTATCTCTTTTGCATTCTTGCCTTCCTTGGTCAAAAATTTGATCACTGCGCGGTGCTCAACCTTCTCCATTGTGGAAAAATTTGTGACTGACGATCTGCGATCAGCTACTGCTTCTTAAATAGGGGAGGCAGGAGCGTGCGGCTGCAGGTCCTGACTTGTCCTAACACCCCCACAAACAGCCATCTCCCTTCCTCTGTTTTGCCCTACCGATTCGCAAAACTTATTGACCGCCCATCGTATCTCCTAATAATTTACTCTTGGTCTAGGTTTTTTTCAGATCTATTTCCTAGGCCTAAGGGCCCCAAAAAACTTTTTATATCCTGAAAAAAATCCTCAGAGCTCTTTTTTCCCCATCTAAATTTGCTTCAATATAAGAAAAAAAAAACAAAAAAAAAAACAGCCATGCTTTAATTTTAATACATTTTCTGAACTTGACTATTTGTTTGTTTGTTTTTTAATTCCCCAAAATTTTGTAATCATATTTATTTTTTCTGAACTCTCAGAAAAAAACTTTGATAAAAGCTTGAAATATACGGATAGCCATCCCTGGGGACTGTTTTTCTTACAGTAAAGAAAATCTTAGAAAAAAACACTTCTTTAGCTTCAAATATACTTCGGTGATTCGCAAACTAAAATTCAAACTTCTCAAAAATTGGCATTCATAAAATATGCTTTGCTTTGGGAAGTCCATCGAGGTCGATGATAACGGATGCCCTCATATATAAACCCTCATCACCAGACAGCCATCGCCGCTGGACTTGTTTAGGGTCGGTTTGTTCGAGGGCATCAAACCTGCACTAGGTTTAAACGAATAGGAATGTGTGCAATCTTCGGACCCGTATTTTGCCCGGGGGGAGAAGGACCCTGGTGGCAGGAGGGGCTCAAGACGACCAGGCTTCATCCTCGGTGGCAGGGAGCTGACGTGTAACCGGTCAGTTGGTGCTACCCTAGAGGCACTTCCAATCCTGGTTTGTGATCGAGGTATCTTTTCTCTAGCCTTTGCCTAAAAAGGCAGAACCCATAAGTCAGGAAGGGCGAGTGCAGTGGTTGGTAGGCGCCAGGGCATGTCCACACGCCTAAAATATAGTGTTATGGATAAGGTACCCCTGTACCTTATCCAATAGTTGTTGGCCTTATTCGTGAATTTTCTTAGTGTCGTTTTTTAAGTTACTTTATTTTCATATCTTGAATTTGTCCATAATCATGTCGGAAAACTCATTAAAGCGAAAATGCAGACAGTATAGTGTTAAATATTTTAAGTTTGTATTTATTTTGTTGGCATCCTTCTGTTTCGGAAGACAATAATGATTGCACCATGGTCGCAGGTCTGGGCGAAGTGTCTCCTTTGCGAGAAAGGATTTTCGAACGAGGCCATGAAGCCATCCATCCTGATAAATGGAAAAAAAATTTGTCATGTTTTAGAACTCTACGAGATAAATTTCCCAACAGAAAATCTATTCACTCCCTATGGCAAACCAATCACATGAATGCGAAGATGGACATATTTGTTCATACAATAGTAATAAATCTGTGTCAAGAAGAATTGATGAAATGACGGTGGACATTGGGTTTTTTTTCAGCGCTTATCTGGCGACTGCCTACTAGGGCATAAGTCGCCGTAATCACAAGATTAATAAAAGGTGCACAAGAAAACAAAATATCCAAAACAAATAAAAACAAAGACAAAAGCAAAAAAGAAACACGCTCCGGCGTCGGGGACTGGCCGGCGTCATCACAACGCAGGATCAAGCAACCAATTCTAAAGAGAGTCAAACAAAAAGGAAATGTCCAGTCTTCTCCAAAAGGTCAGATAGTCCACAAGTCTGTGTGCATGAGCTCGTCCAAAGTACGAGGGAGAAGTTGAAGCGTCCTCACTCGGCCCTGTACTGGAACAGGTAACTTGCACGAAGATCGCCCAGGCAGGGACATTCAATAATAATGTGGTGAACAGTCTGGGGGGCAGCGCATTCGTCGCATTAAGGTGGAGGTGAGGGCTCAATCAAACGGCAGTGCGTCCTACGAGTGTGGCCAATTCGAAGACGACATAAAGCGACCTGAAGCCTTAGCGGTATTTGGAGTAGATCCGTGGCAACAGTCGTGGTGCAATGGCACGCAACTTTAGTTTCCCCTCGGCCATTTCTCATCTTTTGAGCTAAGCAGCCAGGAGAGCTGCCCTGATACCTGCCATGTAGTCGGTGTAAAGAATAGCGAGGTGCTGTTCTGGTCGCCCAGTCCTCGCGGAGTCTTTGCCGCGCTCATTTCCCGCTCATTCGCTCGGCTCACGGCAACCGTGACGTCACGGATACCGCGAACCAGGTGGTGCGGAGATTCCAATGCCCCGATCGTCCATGACGTTGACGTAGATAATGAATAGTAGTGGTCCCAGGACAGAACCTTGAGGCACCCCGCTAGTAACGGGCACCCACTCAGAAGACTGTCCATTCACCACCACCCGTTGCCGTCTGCCACTTAGCCAGTTCTCTATCCAGCCGACTACTTTTCCGTCTATGCCCAGCGCTCGCACTTTCCAGAGAAGGCGGCGGTGTGGTACCTTATCAAAGGCTTTCTGAAAGTCTAAGTAAACTACATCCACCGCCTTGTCCCGATCGTGCTCACTGAAAACGAAGTGGAAGAATTCTACAAGGTTCGTCAGGCATGACCGTTGCCTTCGGAAGCCGTGCTGGGAACTCCTCAGTAGCAGCTTTGACTCTAAATGCGACGTCATTTTGTCCACCATCATGCTTTCCATGAGTTTACCGACTATCGAAGTCAGACTGATAGTTCGGTAGTTCGACGGTTGGTTACGATCTCCTTTCTTGAAGATAGAAGTCACCTCCGCTTCACGCCAGTTTCTAGGAACGCATTCGATTCGGATTGACATGCTGAAGATTGCGCTCAGGTGTCGTGATACTTGATCGCGCACTTCTTTCAACACTTTAGGGAGAACCCCATCCGGGCCAGGTGACTTATTCGTCATTAGGTCAGTGATCTTCTTTTCTATTTCTCCTTGGGTGAGATCCATATTTTCCAGCTTTTTTCCCGAGTAGGAATCCGTTAGCTGGTGGATGGAACCACACTCTTCACTAAACACTGAAGCGAAGTAGTCGTTGGAGGAGGTTAGCATTTTCTGCAGCTGAGTGCTTTAATGTCCCCTCCTTATTCCTCAAAGGGCCAATCGTTCGACGGATTTGTTTACGGCTGTTTACATATCCAAAGAACTCCTTGGGATTCTCTTTACAAAGTCTCGCCACTCGGAGTTCTTCAGACCAAGAGAGAGAGAGAGAGAGAGATTGAGAATGAGAAAGAGAAAGTACAAGATAGAGAGAGATTACGAGATCGAGAGAGAGAGAGAGATAACGGGATAGAGAGAGAGAGAGAGAGAGAGAGTACGAGATATAGAGTGATAGAAAGAGAGAAAGTGTACGATCGAGTAATAGAGATACAAAGTACGAGATGATAGAGTATATGAGATATAAATTTCGAGAGAGGCTTAGAATGAGAGAGAGAGATATATATTGAAATTGAGGGTGAGAGAGAGCTTATGTGAGAGAGTGAAAGAGCATGACATAAAGTGAGTGCGTGTCAGACAGTGAGAGTTAGAATGAGAGAGAGGGTAAGGGTTTGACTGATTGAGTAAGAGATATTGAAAGATTTAGAGATAGTGAGAGAAAGAGTTAGAAATCGTGAGAGAGGAAGAGAGATCATGAGTTAGGGTGAGATTGATTGAGAGAGTCATGAAGAGCATGTGGTAGTACGAGAGATAGTTATAATAGGAGATCGAGAGAGAGAAGACATACGAGATAGAGCGAGACATTATGAGAGAGAGAGAGATACGAGAACAAGGGAAAGAGAGCCATAAAGCGAGTGATATAGTACGAGAGAGAACGAGAGAGAGTGCCAGAGAGTAAGAGAAAGAGTACGATAGAGAAAACGAGGTGGAGTACCAGAGAGAGTAAAAAAAAAGATGCAATACAAGAGGAAGAGAGAGAGAGAGAGCGTGATAGCGATTCAGACAGATAATTAAGAGGAAGAGAGAGAGAGTATTCGAAAGTGAGGGTGATTTTGAGGAAGGGGAGAGTACAAATGAACGAGAGTACGAGTCAGAGAGGATGTGAAAAAGCGTGGGTAAGATTTAGATCTTGAGAGTAGGAGTGACATATGAGAGTGTGTGAAAAAGAGGGAGAGAGAGAGAGAGATTGATAGAGATAAAATGAGGTAGTGATAGTGAGAGAGTAACAGAGAAAAGTTAAGAGTGAGTACAAGAGAGATTGCTAGTAAAACACAGAGAGAATGTGAGAAAGATCGTGTGTACGAGAGAAAGGCTGATAGAGAGTAACAACAAGGAGTAACAACAAGGAAAGAAGCTACCCTAGGAGACCTTAAGGTCAATTCGAGGAGGGTACCTGTGGACTAGCAATCGAGCGAGCACATGGCTGCTCAATTGTTTTGCGTCCTTAAACGGCCACTTTTCAAGACTTTGTCTAGTCTTGACTTGAACTGGTCAACAGATTCACTGTTGACAACTGCCACTGGAAGTGCGTTCCACATACCGCAGATACTGTAAGTGAAAAAAATTCCACACAGATTGCGGTTGTAACGCTTCAGCTCAAGTTTGAAGCCGTGATTGCGCGTTCTGTTTTCACTTAGTGTGAACATATCGCGGTAGTCAACATTGTCGAACCCTCGAAGTATTTTGAAAACTTCGATGAGCTGACCACGCAGTCTACGGGTTTCCAGCGAGAACAGATCTAATTCCCTTAGTCTATCCTCATAACTTTTATGTCGGATAGAGGGAATCAGCTTGGTTGCCCTGGCTTGTACGCGTTCCAATCTCGCGATGTCCTTTCGCAATGAAGGACTCCAAAATTGTACGGCATACTCCAGGTGCGGTCGGACAAGTGAGTTGTACAGGCACAGTACAATCTCCTGGTTCCGATAACCAAACTGGCGCTTAATATAGCCTAGCATGTTTTGGGCCTTTTTCTCCGCCTCAATGCACTGTTTCGAGAACTTGAGGTCACTAGGGATTGTTACACCCAAGTCCTTCTCAGTGTCGGTGGATTCAATAGCAGTGCCCTTAAGGATATACTGAGATTGGGGGGTTTCTGTGGCCGATATGCATCACTTTGCATTTCACCTCGTTAAAAGGTATTTGCCACGTGTCCGACCACTTCCCAATCTTCCTAAGATCTTCCTGCAGGCGGGCAGTATTTCCATCCTTTACAACGTTCATACCAAGCTTGGTATCGTCGGCAAATTTGGAAATCTTGGCAACCATGTCACCGTCCATGTCTTTGACGTAGATGATGAATAGTAGTGGTCCCAGGACAGAACCTTGAGGCACCCCGCTAGTAACGGGCACCCACTCAGAAGACTGTCCATTTACCACCACCCGTTGCCGTCTGCCACTTAGCCAGTTCTCGATCCAGCCGGCTACCTTTCCGTCTATGCCAAGCACTCGCACTTTCCAGAGAAGGCGGCGGTGTGGTACCTTATCAAAGGCTTTCTGAAAGTCTAAGTAAACCACATCCACCGCCTTGTCCCGATCGTGCTCACTGACAACGAAGTGGAAGAATTCTACAAGGTTCGTCAGGCATGACCGTTGCCTTCGGAAGCCGGGCTGGGAACTCCTCAGTAGCAGCTTTGACTCTAAATACGACGTCACTTTGACCACCATGATGCTTTCCATGAGTTTACCGACTATCAAAGTCAGACTGATAGGTCGGTAGTTCGATGGTTGGTTACGATCTCCTTTCTTGAAGATTGGAGTCACCTCCACTTCACGCCAGTCTCTAGGAACGCATTCGGTCCGGATTGACATGTTGAAGATTGCGCTCAGGTGTCGTGACACTTGATCGCGCACTTCTTTCAACACTTTAGGTAGAAACCCATCCGGGCCAGGTTACTTATTCGTCATTAGGTCAGTGATCTTCTTATCTATTTCTCCTTGGGTGAGATCCATATTTTCCAGCTTTTCCCCCGAGTAGGAATCCGTCGGCTGGGGGATGGGACCACATTCTTCAGTAAACACTGAAGAGAAGTAGTCGTTGAGGAGGTTAGCATTTTCTGCATCTGAATGCTTTAATGTCCCCTCCTCGTTCCTCAAAGGGCCAATCGTTCGACGGATTGGTTTACGGCTGTTTACATATCCAAAGAACTCCTTGGGATTCTCTTTACAGAGTCTCGCCACTCGGAGTTCCTCAGACCGCTTAGCTGCCCTTATGCTGGACTTCACTCTCCTACCTAGCCTCCGGTATTCATCAAAGTCACCCGAGATCTTCGATTGCCAGTACACAGTTCTCTTCTCCCCAAGCAGTTGGCCGATTTCTCGATTAAACCACTTAGGTTGAGCAGAAGACAGACGGGGGCATTTCAGAGGGATAAAACGCGATTGAAGACTCATGAATGTGGTTTTAAAACTATTTCACGAGTCTTCAACAGCATCGCACACTTCTAGCCTCACGTCAGTCAGTCCAGCTCGAAGGCTTGCAAAGTCTGCTCTTCTCAAGTCAAGTTTCTTTGATTGACTGGCAACAGACCTTACCTTCGGGATCTTGACGCTAAATCTAACTAGCTGGTGATCACTGCCACCGAGCTCTTCGCCTACAGAGAGATCCTCAACGATATCATCTTCTAATGAAAGTAAAAGACAAAGAATAATAGTGAGATGGAATAAGAAAAAAGTGCGAGAGAGTTGTTGTTTGCTAGATATAAATAGTAGGAGAGAGATAATGTACAAAAAATAAGGAATGAGCGAGAATGAAAGCGAGTGAGAAAGAGTGAGAGAGAGACGGACAGAGTAAGAAAAGGTTAAAGAGAGTGAGGCAGATTGAAAGAAAAAATGAGAGATTAAGATTATGTTAAAGAGCCCATCTAGCAAATGCCTACTAGGGAAAAAGTCGCTGTAATCACCAAAGAGCCTAATGCTGCTAGATTAAAAAAAGAAATATGCAAAAAAACAAAAAACAAAGAAAAACAAAACAAAGAAAAAAAACAACAAAATGCAAAAAGGCACGAAGAAGGAAGCACGCTCAGGCACTGGTCACAAGGCGGAGACCGCTGTGGTGCATAAAGTTCACCTGCCACAATACACACTCGAATGTGGATGCATAAAATTCGCATCCGTATCAAGATTCTAACGAACAAAGGATCTGTAGACAAGCGAGGTAGTGGCCATATCAGCACCACAGGTGCTGAACGTCACGTAACGAAAAATGTCCAAGGTGCGGGTAGAAGAGATCCTAAGGCTGCGAGTATCAGCCTCTTAGGTGAGGCGTTGGTCAAATACGAGACCAAGAAAACGGTGCTAGTCCACCACTTCCAGGCGAACCACATTTAGAAACAAGTCTGGATCAGGGTGGAGGCGTGGATGGCGGCAGAAGTGCACCAACATAGTCTTGCCCAATGAAAACAGAAGCCTGTGCGCTTCGATATAGCTAGAGATGAAGTTTAATGCCTGTTGGACTCAACCCTCTAGAGTTAGCATCTATTCCACACCAAAAGAGATCAAAAGGTCGTCCACGTAGAGCGTAGCGAGAACATCTTGTGGCAGCACTGAAGTAATACCGTTAATGCTCAGGGTAGAGTGTGACACTGAGGACACTCCACTGCTACTCCATTGGGCCGAAGAGCTCTACCCTCACCCGTACGCGGAATCGACAATCTCGTAAAAACTCAGAAGTAAAGATTGGGAGGAGCCCCCTTGCCCCCCTCGCGTGAATGGTAGATGTAGAGGAATTGCAACATAAAGCCTCTCGGAGGGCCAGGCGGACATATACATTAAAGCCTCCCCCCTTGTGGAGAAAGCCGGAAAATCGAGCCACATGAGGAGACTCGTGGGAACGGTAGCCGGCGAATAACAGTAACTGCCTACCCTGTTTGATCTCCCCGCCGCATAGGTAGTTGGTGACCATCTGTGTTAAGGAAACCACCAAAGGCCCTTAAGCGACGCTCAAAAGATCCAATTACCTACGAGATCCGTAGGCCCGTCGTTATATCACTCAAAAAGCGGTGCCAAGCAAAAGGCACTCCAAGGAGGGTGGCGGTTGGGGGGCTCTCTAATTAACAAGCCGACTTGGGCACCTCAGTGCTAACCTCTTCACTCCTCACTCTCCCAGATGCGACCTCACCACTCGTGCTCCCCTCTGCGGCCTCGATCCTTCCTCCTTAGATGGGGCGGTGGTCCGCCTATAGATAAGCCCCTGAAGGAAAGAGAAGAGATTATTATTCGGTGAGAACGACATAGGATCAGTTCGTGAAGATCGATCCTTCAGCCAGTCAAGATTATTCGGTGATAACGACATAGGATCAGTTCATGAAGATCTATCCTTCAGCCAGTCAAGATTATTCGGTGAGAACGATATAGGATCAGTTCGCGAAGATCGATTCTTCAGCCAGTCAAGATTATTCGAGGAGAGACGAAAAAGGATCAGATTGAGAAGATCTATCCTTTCCCCCCAGTGCTGAATTAACATAAAACGTCAAGTTTTGTATCGGTGCTATACCAAAGAATCCTTTACAGATAGAAGTCTGACTGAAGAAAAGAAAAGCCGCTCACACTCGAGTGACTCTCACAGCTCAAGCTCCATAAGAGTGAGAGGAGAAGAAGCAAGCCCTAACGAGTTTTCATTTGTTAATTACGGTGGAAATCCCCTCGTATACCCCAAAACTAGTTGGGCACCCGGCGTTAAAGAATAAGACACAAAGAGGCTTCAAGATTACCAGAAGAGGACTCTTTGAGCGAGGAGCACCGTAACTCTCTTCGTCTTCTTAACGTAACCGGAGGCCAAGTTGCAATAAGAAGTTGACATCGCCCAACCTCTCTTCCTCCATCCCATCTAGACGAAATTCTACCATTGGCCACGGCAACCCTCAGAAGCGCGAGAAAAGCTTTCCCATGACATCCGGCAATCCCTGATCCCTTCTATCATGTAAGTTAGAAAGAACATTTATATTCATATTGCGATAGTATGAGTTTACTACGTTTCACCATTTACTGGTAGTATAAACAATTGTGCGTGAACCCCATTCATATTTACTAGTAGAAGAGAGTAATTTAATTTAATGTTTAATGTCAGTCTAAAAGGGGCGCGATAAAATAACTAATCGGCATTTGGTGTGTTTACGTGTAGCCTATTTATTTATTTTTGTCTTAAAGAGATATTGTAATAGGCCCAAGTGCCAACCGGTTTAGCCTCGGTTAGCTTAGTAGGAGGATATAAATGTGTTTACTGTTTGTTTGTCATAGCTAATTGTTAAATTTAAAATATATGTTTATTTTAGGATAATTCCTGTGCGGTTCTCAATATCCTTAAGTGTTGAAGCGGCTCTTCCTTAAAAACAACAAAATTAGCACTCTTAGACAAAAGTATACTTAAAAAAAAAGTATATCACGACAAAAAGGTATCCTGTGACAGTAGACATGATACCGTATCGCCATGTGGTATCATAGGCCTTTTCCAGATCGAAAAACAGCGTGGTACAGTGCTATCTACAAAGGAAGGCCTCGCAGACGGCTTTTTTCAGTCGGAGCAAAATCCGACGTAGGCTGGAACTTGCGTAAGCCGCACTATGCAGAAGACAGGTGGCCTCGGCTGTCCAGGAAAATTCTATTCGAACATTTAGCAATTTATCCATCAACTTGCACATACAAGAGGTAGGTTAGAGAGATTGGGTGGAAACCGGCCTGGGTAGAATGATCTCTCGACCACCTTCCACCCAAAATTAGGCTGTGCTTCCTGAGAGCACAGGGATAGATCAAGATGGAAAATGAAGCGGTTCTCGGGCAGTGATGCGTAAACTAACCTAAATTTAGGATGACCTATCTCAACCTCGTCGATCTGGTTGGCAAGGACTTGACCCCTGGGATTTATCGACTAGTCTGCTGTTTAAATCCCCGAGGAATAGAAAGTGTAACCGTGCTACGATGCAGTGGAAGTCCTCAAACGAAGTCGGTTGACGGTTGAATGTATGCAGAATTAACAGTATACCTTCTATCCAGCAGCAGTTATACTGCCACTGGCTCAGAAGCCATAGTGTTTCAGAGGCAATGGTCCCTCCTTTGAAGGATCCAGTTTCCGAGTCTTCCATCCGAGCCTTGGGTAGGGGCGTAGAGGCCGAAACCTCTTTAGTGCTGTCTTCCTTTCGGGGGCAGCTTTAGAAATCCCGGAAATCAGCTTCACGATCACCTTCAGGGGTGATGGCTCCTGTGAGTCTAGCGACTCGGTGAAGGCGCGCGGTCGTTTCGCCTTATGGGAAATCGTCACGTTGGACGAAGAGGGGGAGACCTGGTTTTAGTCGAGGTTGGGTGTGAACCTTTTATACCACGAACTCTACCATGGAAGCGACCAGGTTGAATAGAATCCGGATAAGGGTACCAAATGGACCCGGAAACAACCCTACTCGTAGGCCTGGAGAGACCCTGAACAAAGATGTACCAGGCAGCGCCGGATCCGCAGCATTAACAGCCAGGATTTCCTTTCCCAAGAGATACGAGTACGCACCACATTGCTCCGAAGAAGCAGAATTATTCTTGGCCATACACGATAGGTACTTATCGTGTACGGCCTGGAAGCAACTTAAAGACTTGTGGTAAACCCAACTTTGCACTTCAACACAAGCGATTTGTATGGCCGAATCAGTGGCAGTAGTAGCACGTCTGCAGCAGTGGCACGAATTCCTTCAATCAGTAGCTATACCACTGTAATGGTCGAACGTGACGAAGAGTGAAGGGGTTGGTCTCGAGGAATCTTCTGTTTTCTCATCGCACGTTCGACCTTGACTGCTCCATGATCGGTCAGCTCTAAGGTGATGTCATCTATGGAGTAGTCCATGAGTTCTCTCGCCTAACTCACTCCTTTCATGAAGTCTCTGGTATAATGAAGCGTCATCCTCACCAGCAAGCCATTGTGTGTCCAAAGGGCACTAATACATGGCCGGCTCGGAGGGATCTGTCGCATTCACCAGAAGGCTACCGTCAGAGAAACGGGCTATTTTTGGCTATCTACCAAACAAATAAGAAGAAAGTGTTTGAAGTCATTGGGCTCGAAAACGCCATATAATCGCTCAATGCGAGGCCCCGACGTAATCGAGGTTCCGCTCGGCGCACTTGCGACTTTAGTCTTGGCCTTGGCCCCACCACCCAAATACACTTCAGGGCCTGATCTCGTCCTGGTCGCTTGCCGAAGCTTGAGCTTCGTGATGAAGCAGCCATGAGTTGTTTTGCCACAACTTTCGCTTCTTCTCGCGCAGCGAATGAAGAAAACGCCCTAGGATCTCTTTGTAGATATGTTGGTTGATCGTCTGGATCAACTCAATGTAAACGATGTCCTTCATATCGAAAAGTGCGATCAAAATGAGTTTGAATTTGGACTTCGACTGTCTTGCTTTCTTCGACATCGGCGACTGTGAACTCTTTCTTTGAAGGCTCTGGCGCTTGGTCTCCAGGTCTTACTCGAAGATCCATGACTCCTCACCGGTGATGACTCTCCCCAGCAAGACTGGTTCAGTTTCCGCTCGAGGATGTCCCGACTCACCAGCATGCGTCGCTCCTTCTGCTCATCGTTCAGCATCTTTGGCACCATCTTTGCGCAAATATTCTGCATGCCCAAATCTTGGGTGATAATCTTCAATACACAGTAGCGATTCATGCCTAGATGACTAGCAATCAGTTCAACAGTCAGCCAAAGATTGCCACTTACAATCTCCTTCACTCGTTCAACGTTGGCCTCAATCCTGCTTGCTGAAGTCCTTCTACTTCTGGAGTTGTCTTCCATGTCCTTGCGTCTTCCTTTGAACCACTTGTACAACTCGGAAACCCGCGATAGCAATATTATCTCATCTATGTACACTTGCTGAGGCATGTTAAGTGCTTCTGACGGAGTTTATCCCAGGCGGACCAGAAACTTCAAATTTGTTCGTTGCTCTGTGCCCATTGCTTGATGGCCAAAAGATTAAGAAATGTTTACCAAAGCACGTGAAATAAACACAAAATGGCTGCAGAGAGGTGAAAATGAAGTCATATACTCCTCTAATAGTAATTAACACACTGACGACGCAAGGCTTTAATCTCTACCTCAATCATAACTCATACAGCACACTTCTGTAAGTAGTTACTTTTCTGACGCAACTCGTATATATATATATATATATATATATATATATATATATATATATATATATATATATATATATATATATATATATGGTTGGTAAAGGTAATAGTAAGAAGTCTGTAATCCGCTAGAAAAGTCTCCTGGTATTCCTCAACCCTTTTCAGGATTGCCACCCATGCGACTGGGCTACCATCCGTTTCTCGAAAAAGAGAAATTTTAAGAAGAATTTTGTACGGGTTGGCGTTTAACTTTAACAGAAAACGAGAAAATATCAAATAAATATATATATATATATATATATATATATATATATATATATATATATATATATCCCATTATCCCGAATGCGGAAGAGTCGTCGTACTACTCCGTATACTTCGTTCGGCCCGTGTCCTGAATAGGTTTATTGACTCAGAGTGCTTAGAGGTTGGCTACGGAGGGATTAGAATGAAATTTGCCAGCAAGCGACCCAAAGGAAGTTAGATACACAATAATATGAAAATAAAGTTTTAATGAACACTAAACAAGAATATATATATATATATATATATATATATATATATATATATATATATATATATATATATAATGTGCTTTGAGTGATAAATTAATAAGTGAATCTCGGATATCTCACTTGGCTTGAAAATTACTATTCACCATACAAATCCCTATACACTTGTAATGCTGGTAAGCTTCGTGGTGAAGTCGGGGAATGTGAAAGGGAAGGGTTACCTTGGAACCTGATGTTCGGGTGGCACTGGTGAGTGAATGTAGTGAGATAAGGGGTGGAGACGATGAGGTAGGTTCTCCAGGGACCGACCTGATCCCACAATTCCGTCACGACTTTTGCTGGAAGAAGGCGGTGACGGGAGCTTCTTGTTACAGAGGGCCCCACGCTCGTGAACTCCGAGGAATCTTTGGTGCCTCTGTGAGGGTGGCTGGGGGGGGAAGGCGAAGTGACCTATCGACGCGTAGGGTCACGGAGAAAAGCCGAGATGTAGTTTTCTCGCTTAGGGAACCAGAGTGAGGCTGTTTGTAGCTTCGGCTCTTACACGTGAGTACGAGCTTGGATCCCCACTGCCTTGCAGACCAACGGAGTAAGGAGCCTCCCTAACTGGGACTGATCTCCCTTCTGAAGACTTGATGCTTCGACGAATTACCACTACACCGATAGATGGCAATTTTTGCCCCGCCAGACGCTGTGCAAGCTCTACTGCTGAGGGTTAAAAGAATTCTTCTTTTATACTCGAAACTCGGGAGGTTCTCAGGGCGCCGGAAGTAGATTAGATGTCAAGCTACTCCATTTCGTCCTTTATAAACTTCCGGCAACTATCAGAAGCGAAGATGGGCTCCCATTTATCGATAAACACTCCGGGAAGGAACTCGGTGGTTAACTGAAATCGCCGGCAGTTTCTTCCGGCTGAAGACCACCAGATATTGAGCTGGAAGGGGAAGGGTTGATAAGCGGCCCACCCGGAAGGGAGGTGGGCAAATCTTGGGAGCATTATGCTATTCTCCTACATCATATATATATATATATATATATATATAAGAGTTGACATGTTTGTACCCATTCTTCTGACCTTGTAACTAGGGCTATGAAGCCAATGAGCCTCCGTCGGTAGATGGGGCACAAAGTAAAGATGATCAGGCAGTCGGCGCAATGGAATCCTTCTTGGTGATAAAGGATTGCCTGTAGTTTGTTACACGGTACAATCTGACGTTAAATGATGATTCTTGCAAGGGGTTCGATTTTGGAAGAGGGCATGTGATCCTAAGTGATCACAGCAATTTAACGTAATGCTTGTGTTGCCCTGAGTGATGCTACCGTTTGCTTGCCCGTCATCGAAACACGGTACAAAGCGGTGGCGGAGAGCAAAAGGAGCTGTATTGCTTTAGCTTTATTCAAAGTACAAGATTTGCTAAGAATGCCTGCTGACCTAAAGTTTACAAGGGTTTTATATTATAAAAGATGGGGGCTCACCTCCAAAGGGTTTTATCAATAGGATACTACTTAAGGAGGAGCTATGGGCTAATTTAATGGAAGTCTTCCAATCCTATATTACGTGGGAAGAGTTTTCACAAGTTTTTTTAAGTGGATCTACCAATGTTAACATAAGAAGGGCAGGTTGCTATCCAACTCTGCTTGTTTATTTGCTAATTTTTACGACCAGTGGGTGGGCTTACCACCTATCTTGCAAGTAGGTGGCACCGGTGGATAGAAAGAGATTTTTTTATAGTATAACAGATTCCTAAGCCTTTTTTCTCAGCAGAGTTTTCGTTTTTTTGTTTCCATGATTCTTGCAGCAATACCATCGAGAAAGGTGGAAAGGTTAATTAAAAAACATTATTAAACCTGATAATTGGATATAGAGAACATCTGATCTTTTAGCATGATTTGGGTTATCGCAGGCGTAGACGGCAAAAAATCAATTACAAATTTAGGTTATACATGGGAGACTGGGATAAACACAGCTGAGCCTTGAAAACAAAATGTAACATTTATGAACTGCTATGAGTTTCATTCGTATCCGTCTATCTATTATCTATCGATCTATCTGTCCAGGGAATTATATGCAAATTTGTTTTTTTCCTAAGTATGGAAGTGAGAGGCTGGCTTTTCGTTTCATCTGACTATACTATAGTTACTTTCCTTTGTTAAAGTACTTAATATATATATATATATATATATATATATATATATATATATATATATATATATATATATATATATATATATATGAGATAATTGAAAATCACATGACACGTGATATATAGATGTATTTAAAAGTCTAAAGAAATGAAAATTGGTAACACAACCCAGAAAACGCTAAAGAGAATATTACGTGAACCAATTAAAGCTTAAGAATGAAAATGGAAGATATAGAAACGGAAAGATAGGGCAAACTATTTTAACCCTTATATGAAAATATATAAGGGAGTTGGATTTAAACCCGTGGGATCAAGCGTTCATCGCTTACATGACCACGTCGCTGATCGCCAGAGCTAACATCCTCAACACCAAAAAAGTTGATTAAAGAAGCCTTTTGAACAACGAAGTGTATGTTCTTATTTAGCGAGAGACAAGACAAGTGTTTTTCTAGTAGGAGGGGGCACGGGCTTTTTTGTTTGTAATAATTGAAAATCACATGACACGTGATATATAAATGTATCTAAAGGCCCAAAGAAATGAAAATTGGTAACACAACAAAGAAAAACGCTAAGGAGAATATTACGTGAACCAATGAAAGCTTAAGAAGGAAAATGGGAGATATAGAAACGGAAAGATAGAGTTGGATTTGAACCCGTGTGATCAAGCTCTCATCGCTTATATGACCGCGACGGTAATCGCCAGAGCTATTTTTTTAGTCTCATTGATGCGATTAATCGTAATTTTGAGACTCCATGATACAATTAATCGTATTTTTTAGTCTCTTTGATACGATTAATCGTATTTTCTAGTCACCTTGATACGATTAATTGTGTTTTTGAGTTTCCTTGATACGATTAATCTTATTTTTTAGTCTCCTTGATACGATTAATCGTACTTTTTAGTCTCCTTGAAACGATCAATCGTATTTTTTAGTCTCTTTGATTGGTACGTGGACTGAATTCAATTGAATAGCCATGGATACATCTTAACAGAGTAGAAACTGCCTCATTTACTGTAAAGTTAAGCCACATTGAGTGTAGTTAGTGTTTGGATAGAGTACCACTTCGGATGCCTGTAGGCATCCTTGGTTTGGATCCCATGCAAATCAGTGCTAAAAGCTACACCGAATACTTTTATTTTACACATACAACAATAGTTTTGTGCATATGCAGACTATAAGTGATAATGTATATGCAGACGCACGTCCATATCGTACCCCCTATCCAGGGGTAAAGCCGTTTAACAACTAAAACGCAACAGGTAATGAACATCTCTAAGCGGAACGCCCAACCAGAGCGTGCGAGCGTTTCAGTGGGCAACCGTCGCCCAAACCAAATGGGTGTGTTAGTTTGTGGTCCTTCCCGAATCTGTGTTTGCTCGTGCGGTTTGTTTATAGTTCCATTCGACGCACAATCAGAACACGATCTCGTTTGGCGTAAGGCCGATTCCCTGGAATAAATTACATAACTTCCTTCACCATTAAGGAAACGTCAACGAATGTTCATGGGTAGTAGTGGAGGGCATTATTGCCCGGTCACATCCTCCTGTGTGAAACATGTCTGATGGAGGGATCTTAGACTTGAAATCTCTGAGGTAAGAATTTATTCGAAGGCCTAAGCATGTTTTGCTCGAAAGAAGTGAATGGTTTGTTATGCCATCGAGATGTATAACGAAAGCTATATCATTGTTTGGGTAATTTATTAAGGAAATTATAACCTCATTCCATCTATTACATGCTAATTTTAGTGATACATCTTTCCATTGTGATCATTATGTGATCATTAAATTGGAAGAGTAAAAGAACCGATAAAATAGAGATGCTAGTAAGAGTAAAAAAATAGATAGATAGTACGGATTTCCTTAGGAAACCTTATTGTTTAGGATATCAAGGACACTCAAAATACGATTAATGGTATCAAAGAGACTAAAAAATACGATTAATCGTATCGAGGAAACTCAAAAATACGATTAATCGTATCAAGGAGACTTAAAAAACAGGATTAATAATATCAAGAAGACGAAAAAATACGAGTAATCGTATCAAGGAGACTAAGATACGATTAATAGTATCAAGAAGACTAAAAAATACGATTAATCGTATCAAGGAGACAAAAAAATACGATTAATTGTAATCGGATCGAGGAAACTAAAAAATACGATTAATCGTATCGAAGAATCTCAAAAATACAACTAATTGTATCAAGGAGACTCAAAAGTACGATTAATAGTATCAAGAAGACTAAAAAATACGATTAATTTTTTCAAGGAGACTAAAAAATACGATTAATCGTATCAAGGAGACTAAAAAATACGATTAGTAGTATCGAGCAAACTCCAAAATACGATTAATTGTATCGAGGAAACTCAAAAATACGATTAATAGTATCGATGAGACTAAAAAATACGATTAATCGTATCAAGAAAACTCAAAAATACGATTAATCGTATCGAGGAGACTCAAAAATAAAATGATCGATTAATTTTCTAATAAGAACTCTGCCACGCCTCAATACAACCGCTCCCATCCATCCACCGAGTTGGAAACCTCCCCGACGTGTGGAATCACCCCTCACATACGCCCTAGCGTATATTATTGAGCCCCATCCCCCTCTTCCGCCCCCGGGGGTTTCTCAATTCCGGAAAGAAGGGAAAGAGTCGGCGTGGAAGAAGAGGATGCCAGAGGGCGCGGTGCCTCTTGTTTGGTGTAGAAAGCCATGGATGGCGCTAAGAAAAAATAAAAATGTTTGATAGAGATGGGTACCTCACGCACATTTTGGGTCCAGGAGAGGACCTCACAAATATTTGGTGGAGGAGGGGCACTCCCATTTAACTAATAACCAGACCCAGTGTCGTTACTACCATTTGAATGGAATGTTCATTGTAGCAGGTCTCATCCTGGATTTGTTGTTGTTATTATTCTTTCATTCTTTTATTGTCTACCTGTTCACATTCTCACTCCCCTCACCCCACCCCCAGCGGAGAGGGGTACTAATTCGTACTTTCGAGCCCTCCTGGCCCCAGCATTAACGATTAATGAGATTTAATATAGCAGTGACTTTTAGCCCATTCAAAACTTTCAACATCGACCAGTTTGCCATAAGCGCGCATCAACGCCGCTAAAACTACCCACCCCTGTTAAATTTAGACCCCTAAAGCAGGGCAAGGTTAAGCAAGTTTGTGGCGCTTAGATGAGAAGCGTTCCTCTCCGATTAATTTGGAAAGGTAATTTTGCCTCTCCATAGATTGTCCTAAACGATTTTTCATGCCAAATGCTCTCGTTAGTTAGAGTTTAGTTTAAGGGTAGTTTGAGAGAAGTTTGGTAGTTCCGAACTCGATAGAAAGTTATGAGTTTGACGGACCGAAAGTTAAAATGAATTTAGGCGAGAGAGGGGGCCAAATGAGTTGATAATTTGATGGGAACTCGCAGAACCAATGCGAGAAAGCTGGTAGAAAAGTTTACCTTCGAAAGTGTTCTGCCCGGCCGAGTCCAAGAGTCAGAGAGGTTGAGGAGAGTTTTGAGTTGAGTTGTTTCTTGCTCCAGCTTCTGAACGGTTCTGCACAGAGTACAAGAGTTTGGGTTTTGAGAGGTGAGTTTGATAGTTCTATCTTCATCCAGCTTCGGAACTGTTGTGTCCGTGAGTCTCCCTTGCAAGTGTGTTTTCAAGGAACCGGGAGGGGGAAGTTGGGGGGTGATAAAGGTGGAAGGAGAGCGGGGGTGGTAGGCGTCCCGTGACCCAAAAGACGCGTAAACATCCTCTCCCATCTCATATAACCATAAACCATTCGGGTCCTTACTTGATCGCGGTCAGAGGGCCCGGGGGAGAACCCACTACGAACGGAAACGATCCAAGCTGTCCTCCATCGAGAGACAGGCGTTCACGCTCAGGCAGACACATGTGCATGACAGCGCAATAAGCTGTAACCTTAACACCCCTAACACTCCCTTTATGCGCTATTAACACAACACCACCCATCACCCCCGCATGGGTGTTATATGCCTTAGCATTTTGTCCATTCAAGTTTCATCTTTTAGCTAAAGACCCCAAGTAAGCAACCTCAGACCCGCCTCCCTCCTATGCACACCTCTCATACACTTGCTCCTCTCAAACACTCATTTCCACAATCAACCCACCTTTAACGCGATCTTCCACTCATTCTCACACCCAAAGACTCTCTCTCTCTCTCTCTTATTTGCATATTCTGCTAACAAGACTATTCCTCTCTTCTTCTCACATGCCTACACACCCTAGGAACACTCAGTCACACCCTTTTTCACACCATAAACATCTCTAACCCAGTCGCACCTCACTCTCTCCCCCTAGCTCACGCCGAGCATCCCTCGCAAGTCGCCCATTTGCACTGCTCTCACTCCAGATCTTTCCTTCTTTTATACCATCGTCTCTACCATACACCAACGTTAGCAGCAGCATACTCTCATACAGTTTCATGGATCATTCCACAGCCAAACCCTTACCATTCACTAACACACTAATCGCCACAGAGACTACCCTACCATTTAAAACCTAGTGGTCACAATCTGCTTGTTCTGTACCTTTTTTACAATTCACCCTAGATACTTAAAACATTGCACTTGTTTAAGGGCAACACCACTGACTCGAATATTAAAGCCTACCCCTTTCTCACCCTCAAATACTATTACCCTACTCATTTCCGCATTCACTCTTAGAGCTCTTCTTTCATACACCCTCTCAAAGACCTCGATCAACCCCAATCCCTCTCTCTCATCCATTAACACTCTGTCATCAGCATAGACCAACATAGAACCCGTCCTTCACCATTCCTCAACAATCTCTCACACACTCATGCTTACTTCTCTCAGTAATCCATCTATAGACTTATTAAACAGCCATGGTGACATCACACAACCTTGTCTTATACCCCGACTATATTTCTCCCTGATGCAAAACCCCACTTCTAAAACAAATACACTTCACAACATCCAAAGGTTTACTACTCACTTCATACAGTCTTAGCACCTGCCACAATTCTTCTCTATCAACATGATCATAAGCTTTCTCGAAATCCATGAACCCACCATACACTTTGCATATCCCTCGTTCTCACACCTGTCTCAGTGCAAATATTTTATCCACACCCCCCCCTACCAGTTTTAAAGAATCTTTGTTGCATTACCTTTCAAAATTTCATACATCCTTCTTATACACCCAATCAGAATATTTTCATGCACTCTATACACTACTTTGTCTACAACATTCAACAGACTTATCACCCTGTTGTCCATGCATTCAACTTTCTCCCCTTTAACATAATACACTGGTATTATTACTAAACGCTTCCAGTCCTCAGCCTCTCTTAAACTTTCAAATACATCACAACTCAACTACCAAAACCCATTCCATAGCACAATCACAACCACTGTTTAGCATCTCAGCGACTATATTATTTACTTGAACTGTCTTTCCATTTCCCATACTTCTCACAGCACTAACAACCTCTTCCATGCTTATCTATTTCATATATTAAGGCAGTACCAGACTTACACACGCGAAGACAATCTTATTTACATTTGCATCATCTTCCAAATTCACATTATACAACTTATCCAAATATTGTTCAGAAGTACAGTGAAATTCATGTCCTTGATGTTCATTCCCACAGCTATTCTAACCCTGGCTACTCAACCAGCTCACTTCCTGTTCCCATCGGAATCCTCATTCATCTTCCTGTTTTCATCGGGATCCTCATTCATCTTCCTGTTCTCATTGGGATACTCATTCTTCCTGTTCTCATCGGGATACTAATTCATTTTCCTGTTCTCATCGGGATACTCATTCATCTTCATGTTCTCATCGGGATCCTCATTCATCATTTGTCTAAAGCCTTCATTTGCTGCTTCCCTACTCCGTTTAATCACTCGTTCACATTCCTTTTCACCTCCTCTTATGCATTCAACCGCATCTCCCTGACATCCCATTTTACGCTTACATCGTCATTCCACCATTCCTCTTTCCAGTTCTGGCACACAAATGTTGCACTATTTACTACTCCTTCAAATTTATTCCATATTTGTTCTATATCCAAGCTCACACTTATTGCCTTTTTTTCATTCTCACATACTCTCCCCTTTGTCTGTGATTCTGCCTTCCTTTCCACCTTCTTCACTTTTTCTCATCCATGTCAACTGAAGCTTGGACAAATGACACACCCTCCCGACCCCAGTACCCGCAGGTGAGCACCCTACAGGCCCCAATGCCATAGGGGAACCTGAACCTTTATATCTTCCACTATTTTCACTTTGTCTATTTCGACTCTTTTTTACAGATCTCTCTGACATTCTGCGGTCTCGTTGTTCTTGCGCTTTAATTCGAGTAAAAACGAAATCTCATCCATACACCAACTAATTTCACATTACACAGCACCCTCACCTGACCAGATACTCCTCCGCACTCATAACACTTACAGGTTTCACATCAAATGCACCCCGCGGCATATTCTTTTGTATAAGGCGCCCATCAATCATCTTAACATCTCCCCCTCTCTTTTACCCAACCCACGCGTATTTAAGCAGATCCATGTGATGAAAGAATGTTTGCTAGATGTTTCTTTCAGCACAGAACCCTACCATACTATTTTCCTTCACTCCTGGAGTACCAAAACCTCCAGTTACCCTCTCTCACTCCTTTCCCTATTCTTTCACTCATAACTTCTACAACAACTGATACCCAGGGCCGGTGCTAGGAATTGCGGGGCTCAATTAAAAAAATGATGGTGGGGTCCCCACTCTACAAAAGTCAAAATTCCTGTAGGTTTATATTTCGTGTAGTATACTTGTTTTAACCCCCCCCCCCAAAGAAAAAATTGCTTGATATACTAAATATTGAAAGACAATATGAAAGTTTTAATTTTTTAATACAATGTAAGGCAATTACCAACATATTTTTATACGCAGGTCTTTTATAAAGAGACTTTTCTGGTTGTCTTATTTGCAAAGTCTTTCAAAATAATCCATTTTCTATGGATATCATCCTCAAATTGTTTAGTCTCTCTTGTGAAATTTTTGACCCTAAGTATTTTAATCAGTTTTAGTTTTGAAAAACTCACCCGATGCGACGGTTACAGGCATTTTTAAGTAAATCCTCAAAGCTATAAAACATTAGGAAATCCTGTAAATCGATTGTTTACTACCAGGTATTCAAACAGAGTTTGAGGCTCAATGACACTGGAGGGAAGAAAAGTTCTCAGAGCCTCAAGTTCTTGAGCCAACAGATAGACATCCACGTCTTTAGTTTTTTCAATAACTACCTCTCCACCAGTGCTCTGATTTGTTGCGGTGCCAGTTAAGGCGCGGGACCCAATTTGATCAAATTGGTCAAATAGCCTTAAAACCGGCCCTGCTGATACTCATTCCCATTTCCACCTTCCACTCTCCACGAAGTCATTCAATAGCCTCTCTTTCTACACTTTTATCATTACAAAGTCCATAAATCGACTCACATATTCATATCCAATCATGGCAATCCTTACTCAAAACACTACCGCAACATCTCTATTCCAACATCGTCCTTTACACCTGATCGTGTTTTTATTTTTATATTACAGGGTGACTCCTCCCCCTAAAAAACAGACCCCAACTTTCGATAGGCTTCATTTAGTGACCCCCCCCCCCAAACGGGACCCAAGTTTAGATAGGTTTCATTTAGTGACCACCGCCACCAAAAGGGACCCAAATCTCTATAGGCATTATTTGGTGACCCCCCAAATGGGACCCTACTTTAGATAGGCTTTATTTGGTGCTCCTCCCCCCCAAATGACCCCAAATTTCGATAGGCTTCATCCATGTAACAGAGGAGAAGTTGCCGCAGCTTTAAATAGGGATTTAGCCAAGATTACCTCTTGGTGTCAACTTTGAAGCATGAAGCTTAATGCTATTACCATTAGTAGATCCCATACACTGGATCCAGCTCATCCCAGTTTGTACATATCAGGTGAACTTATTGAGGAAGTAGATCATTTAGGTCTTTTTGGCGTAATTCTTGACTCGAAGCTAAGTTTTGAGAAGCACATTCATTTCTTGTCCTCCTCAATTTCACAGAAGACTCGATTACTTCGTAACTGTTACAGAACTTTTGCTTGTGATTCTACAGTTATTAAGTCTTTGTATGCCTTCATTCTGCCTCATTTTGAGTATTGTACTCCTTTTTGGATGTCTGCTGCTAATTGCCATCTCAAGTTGTTGGACAGAGCGTTGAACTCAATTAAGTTTATATCACCAGCTCTGTCCCTTGATTTGGATCATCGGGGTCTGGTTGCTGCCCTTAGCATTTTTTTCAAGGTATTTAATACTATTCAGCATCCGTTGCACGCAGCTTGACTTAGCTATGAATTTTATTGATGTTAGTACGACACAGTTTTCACGCTGTTTTATACCATCGTTAATTAAAACGTAGAATGCTTTACCCAGCGACATTGTACACTCAATGGATATTTTTCATTTAAGTCCTGCGTGAATGCATTCTTGAAACAGTAGCTTTTTCTCATCTTCTAATATATCTTGAGTTTACTATTAGCCCTTCACTTTTTTCATGGCTGCCTTTGCCTCTCTTCAGTACCATTTTGGTATTTTGTGTAGAATCGATTTAACAGTTGTTTTTTTCACCTTGGGGGGAGGCTTTGGTAGCTCTCAGAATAATAATAATAAATCGATTCCGAACATCGGTTATTACAGTACTCGGCGAAAAACCGTATAGATGAGTTTTGTTTTGTGGGAACCGGGAAATCATCGAAGTAGCAAGGTTAGCCGGGGAAATATTTGGCAATAACATCATAAATATTCGACCGATTCTAACGAAATTTGAAACCCTTATGTTGTTTTACATTCTCTTTCGAATGATATAATTTTCGAAGTATTCTCAAGGTTAGTCCGGGAATTATTGAAAGTTTTGAAGGTCGTAAGGTCATAAATTCGAATAAGTGAGAACACGCGACTTTTGGTCAGCAGACCTTGTTTGAGTACCTTTGTTGTTTGATTTTTTTTCCTGGAAGGTCCTAATGAGGCACCTCTGCCCCAGCATTTATGAGGTTCGCTGTAGGAGTACTCTTCCTTCCTGATTTTTTTTCACTAAATTTTTTTTTCTGTCTGGTCTATCTACGCCATTATGTCTGAATCAACTCATCGGCTGAGAATGAAATAATGTTTCATAACATAACTTCACATTATTTAACGAATGACAAAAGCCACAAGGTCCAATCAGAGGTCATTCGAGTCAATCAAAGATACGCAAGAATCACCCATCATCTCCAAATACTGCATCCTTAGGATTACATCCAGAATATTGATTCTAAAGGATCACCAATTATGGCCTAACATAAAAGTCAAATCTTCTTTGCTTATCTACTTATATAATCTACCTTTGAACACATTTAAACTTAAACTACTCCCAACCTCCTGTGGTAATTTATTCCAGAAGTCTACCATTCTATTGGAGCAAAAATATCTTCGAAAATCTGACCTAAACAATTCAATAATCTTCAAGCCTTATTTATATGTAGATAGGAACGGTAATTTAAAAAGTTAGCAGGCGAAGAGAGCTAGATAGAGCCAGGGAAAGAGAAGGTAGGTTTGGTTATTGGTGTAGAAGCTCCTCTGCAAAATGATATTAAGGGAATGATTATACGAAAATGTATTTGAACAAGTTTGATTGTTGATTTATTTAAGTAGAAGAGTCGGGATTTAAGCACCTCTTGGTACTAGACCGAAGTTGGCGTATAAGCAGATATGGGAGCGATAGAACAGCTAAGACAAATAAAGACAGATTTTTTATTACACCTCAAATCATGTGCAAGCAATACTAAAATACAGGATAAGTGAGACTGCAGTAACCCAGAAAATCTTAATTTATAGTCATGCCAGGCGAGATGCAAGGACAAAAATAAAGTGAAAATTAGCTCCATCAACACTAAAGAAGATAATAAACAAATATTCAAATAAAAAAGTACTACGTACATTACTAAAAAAGAGTAATAGTAAGATAAAAACAAAAAAAAAAGCTACATTTACTCCTTATGTTAAAGATTTGTTCATTATTGCTGCGTGATTATTTTTCGTTCGTGGCTTTTATTAACATCTTTACGTATTGTTACATTGACCATAATCATATCTTTTGCGCTAATCTCATTCACACTTGTACGTACACGCGTATAGGCAGATAGAAGTACACACAGTTTGTTCATATAGCAAGTCATCCGGTTACGCCAGTGAGATACGCACACCAGTGAACAAGAAACACAAACCAATACATATACCGTCATGACAAGCCATTTGGCTGCCATATGTATATTTTTGCAACGCGAAACTAACATGTATGAGTATGGATGGCTACAGATGTACACCCACACGTGGCATAGCTCAGTGATTGTCGTAGCAACGAGATACGCACGCACAGCCCATAGATGTACACTATCGTTGGTTATCTTAAAAGTATATCATATTTACTTTTTTATAAGATTATCGAGTGTATTGAATTATTATTATTTTCATGGGAGGTAAGGGTTAACTGTTCATTTCCGTGGTAGTAATTAAAGCAGTGAAATGGACCACGTGTTTATATTGTTTGGTGTTTGTTTGGGTGTCGACCTCTCGTTGCAAATGTTGCTCTGTTGTTGTTGTTTTTCAAACCAGATTTGGTATATTTTAGAATGGCCTTGATTTTTTTTTATTTAAAGAATAACATTGGGGCAATGGAGTTTCGTCTCTTCTTCCAATATTTAAACGTTTGCATGTAAAAATATCACATTGGGTCCTTTAGGGAAAGGATTGGTTTTAATCCTTGCTAAAGAAACGGCAACACTCCAATCGGTATGGCCCAGCGTTGTTTCCATTTGCGGCAACTGCATATTTCCAGTCCGTCAGTGACGTCATCTTCCCTCTTCTTTCCTTATTCGGGAAGATGTTGTGATGGGCAACCACGTTCTTCCGCCCTCGTATGGATCATCCAGGAGCGACTTCACGCACCAGTAAAGGATTAACCGATCAGTCTCGTGCACCACGCCTCACCACCAGTGATATCATTATATTCTCCTGCTCTTGGTAGATCTAAGGCAGGGATGGGCCATAATTTGAAGCAGCGGGCCACATTGAAGCTTATGTAAAGCTTTGCGGTCAGGACTTAAACAGTTTGATGCAAATTTCGAATAAATATAAGTTAATTACAATTAATTTTGTGCACTTCTTTGCATACACTACATAATCATAGATAAAGCTACACATTAATAACGAAGGGGTTTTTTTTTGGCAAAGATTTGCCACACCTTTTAAACTGTTTCCAGACTTATATTAGAGATGGGACCTACAGCTTCACATGGAATCCGAACCAAGATTTACGATGTCTTCCATCCAAGTATTAACCACAGTTATTGTAACTTAACTCGCGAGGGAAAGAGAGGTTAGATAAGGGTAATGAGAAAATAAGTAATAATCTTCAACATAAAGTACTTGAAGAGGTATGTGTGTAAATGTATGGAAGGCACATAGCCCGAGAAACCTAAAGAGGATACTACATTGAGCACTCAAGACTGGGTGGGTATGCAACTCTCTATGGCCTACCCAACCTCCGCAAGACGAAGTCCTTATCGACATCCCTTTTGTTCTATTCATTCGTCCTTTGTTCTTATTTCCCACGTTTCTATTCATTCTTTCCAAATACCTTAATAAACCCAACCAAAGGAGAGAAATAGAGCATTTGTCAAATGGGTCACCAGACGACTCGTAAAAAAAAAATCCACATTTTTAGAGCTGCTATGGATAAGTAAAAAAAATATCCGCATGTGTTTTAATTTACCATTTCGGATCTTGAAATTAAATCATAAAATTAAAATTTTGGCTTTGGTCATCCCCTCTTTGTCTCTGTTTGGTTGTCTTCAGCTGGCCACCACCTGGCGGCACTTCCGCATCGAGCCTTTGTCCGATTTCTTATCCACGAATCACGTCTCTGCCTCCCCCAAGAACCATCAAAGCTCGCACATCTCTATTAAACTTTTTAAGGGATCCTTCGTCCGACAATTTCTGAATTATTGAAATAGGCGATGATGTACATCGACTCCATTTCCTGTAGAGGTGTGAGAATATTGAGATTAAAATAATTCCTATGAAATCAGACGAGGGAATATGAACTCGGTAGTGAAAGATTGAGAGTGGGAAATGAAGGAAAACACAGTGGACAGAGATAAAGTTCTGCCTCGACCCATCGATGAATTTAATAGTATTATGCATTTATAATGAGTTTTTTATCGGTGTTTGTAGCCTAAGTCATCTCTGTGGGAGGACAAGTAATATAGTAGCACATTAAAAGCAAGTGTTGACGTCACGATTTGCTCTAAATAGGCCACTATACTACTGAGCTCTGAATCTTCAGGTGACTTTGTATATGCAGTGATATTTGAAATTGCTAAGCATTTTTGTTATTTCGCTTGACCTCCGCGCTTTCCTAGGTCGGATTACAATACTTCCTTATCTTTAATAATCTTTAGCGCATATAATGTATGACCTAAAACAGATCACATCGCAGGATGAAGTTATAAATCCCGAAATACGTTTCGCCCCCTGTTCTTAGGGTTGTCGGATTTCGCTAGAACAACCCATGCAATCATTTTTTTTTCTGCATCTTCACCCACCTTTTCCTCTATTTCCACCTCTTCTGTAGAGCCCTGTTTTCTTCCCCTTGACCCTAATTAGTAAATTAAGTTATGACGTCACTAAAGATTGTTATTTGCCTCTTTGGGACCGCCTTGTACACCTCGGCTTCGGGAGAGGAGAGAAGTCTAAAATCCACCCTTAAATATTTGATGATGTTAGTCTTTATCATTCTCGATCTCTATACTTTCTGTGCGAGTTATAATTTATATATTCACTCTTTCTCCCTTTTCCCCAAACATAATTCGCGTGTCCAATTCTTCTCCCTAATATTCGTCGTTTGGGTGTGTGCGTTTCTTGTCTTCCCATCGTTTTGGCTTCGATTCGGGGATAAATTATTTATATATTTTGGAAACGGTTTAACCTTCTCTTTCATTGTATATTGTCTCGAGGTGTGGCGAAGAATGGGTGAAAAATAGACAGAACGAGAATAAATGCTAATGAACATAAATAAAGCGGGAAGCAATAATAAAAAAATAATCAGGCCTTGAAAAATCACCAACAAAATTCCTCACAGATTTCACAATGGCGAAATCACATTGTAGGCCTCCGTGAGAGAGAGAGAAAGCTAGAGACCTAAACACGACTTGTTAAAGAAGAGGGATAAATCATATAAAGCAAACCTAGCACATACTTCGAATGGGGCCACATAGCACGATGTGAGTATGTATGTGGGTGGGTAGCAGCAGAGCATGAAGTCACGTCGTGGGATCATCAGCGTTTCATTTATGTTCGTTCAACGAAAAATCTCGTCTTTCCGCTTGAACACAACTGCTCTAGTGCAATCCATTTCTTATCTTCTGAAACACCCTCCACTTTCAACGGCAGAACTACTCGCGAATATTTTCGAATGCGAGGTGGAAACAATCTCTCCCACCTCATAGTGCGATAAAATAATCGTACAAATAAAACTGAGTATCTAAACAATAAAAAAATAGGAACATAACCTCCAAAATCTCCATAATTTTTACTCCTAATTTTGTTTGGTTTAGGAAGAATGATCAGAGCGACATTTGCATGTCTCATTGTGTTAATGTGGGGGTAATTTTCGTGTAATTTACTCCTCACAGTGTTTAAAAATTGGGATGATTATGTCGAAAGTTTTACCAAAATATTGAAAGTACTTTAGTTTCATCGATTAAATTTCGCGAGGAGGCGTTGGATTTTATATCTTTTTCATGGCCGATCAAAAAAAAAACGGTGGGAATTTTAACGCTTGGGAAGTTTCCCCAGTTTGATGCTGTTATTTTTCTTGGCGTTACTTTAAATAATTTTATGACTAAAATAATCAAGGATGATAAGATTTGTTTACCAAAACCATCCAATCCCTAATCACAAACTGAACGAGGAACAAACAAGGTCTGCTGACCAAACGGTCACGTGCTCTCACTTATTCTGCATTATCACCTTGCGACATTCAAGACTTTCAATAATTCAAAGATTAACCTTAGTAGGACCATGGAAGTTATATCATTCGAAAGAGAAAGTAAAATGACATAAGGGTTTCAAATTTCGTTAGAATCGGCCGAATAGTTATGATGTTATTGCCAAAACAAAGTGATTCCATGGCTAACTTTTGGAGGACTTAGGCAATTATATCATTCGAAAGATAATGTAAAACAACACAAGGGTTTCAAAGTTCGTTAGAATCGGCCGAATAGTTACAATGTTATTACAAAAATATAAAAAAGCATAACGGGGACCGACGGACCGCATGAGTGAGATGTAGAGTCGCCCGTGACTAGATTCGCACGCGACTAAAAACACCAACTCAATATGCACATAACCCCCATGATCCCCTGCTAGAGTAAAAGGGTGATCCCAACATCTCTCCGCAGTACATTCCATCGTTAAAAAGTGAAATGTACCCTCAGTGAAAACAAGTAGAAAAGAAGAATAAAAATCGTCATAACGACTTAGCCAATAAGCCAAGAATCACTTGTGGTAAGTAATTGTATGGCGTAGTAAATTTATTTACTACCAGAGACTGGGATCATGGCATATCAGCTGTATCCAATAGGCTTCACGCTCGGAAAAAGCATACCAAAAAAGTAAGTCCACCCTAGGGCTCTCGCAACAATAGTAGTAGTGGTTCGCCAAACTGCATTTATCCAGGCGGCCCCCGACCGAACAATGATATAGACATAAAGGTCAGTATGACAATCGTTGGTAAACCCGAGGGCAGCAGGGGCCGGTCCTCTTTGGAGACAACAAGTATTTTGTTTTGGGGGACCTGTTCCGCGTCAGAGGTATGTAGATATAGATACCCATCGGCAGGATTTCTTTGAACAGAAACGCTGTGTGTGTGTGCGCGCGCTGCGAATATGGGAGAGGAAAGAAAGCAGTGTTGTAATTGGCTGTGTGTGATGAGAAGTGTAAGACTTACCCACCCAAATACAGGGCTGAGCACAGCGCCTCCACTAATTGGTAGCCAGTAGTACTACCACTCTTCCTTCACCCCCTCCCCAACGAAGAACGACCCATGGTGCTTACGGGCTTCCTGCAATTGACTTTCTGATCTTTATGTGAATGTTATTATTGAGTCGGAAGATCTCGTCGACAGTTGAAAATGAGCGACCGACACAATTTACCAACACCCATCGTTTGGCCGGTGAGTTGTAGCGCTTGTAACAGAGAGCATGCCCAAGAGACCCCCCAAATACCCTCTTTTATGTTCCCTAAAGCCATTCCAGCTGACGAGAGCGGAAACGGTTCCCCCATCACCTGCTTACTCCCATCTGCGCCTCAATCCGTCCCGGTGGGAAGCTGCCGTAGAGCTTTCAAGCCACCATTAGACGCAATGTTGAGCATATTGCCAATTAGCTTTTATTATTATAAGCCTTTAAGCCACTATTAGAAGCCTGTGGGGCTTATTGGCATCAGGCTTTTGGTATTAGGAGTCTTCAAGTCGTGATTAGACGCACGTTATGCCTATTGCCAACTGGCTTTTGTTATTGTGAGTTTTTAAAGTACTATTAGCCGCATGTTGAGCCTATTGGCAATATTCTTTGTCATTATTATGAGCTCTTCATCTTCGACTTTTTCCTGTGTGGCGTGTATCTCACTGAAAGCCTATTTGCTATCCTGAATCTAACATGTAGTTACTGAAGAGAGTCATAAGAAGTTCCCACGTTACCAATCACATCGAGTTATTTTTCTCACGAAATTGCTACTCTTACAAATGTGTTTTTTAGTGCATGGTAGGGTTTTAGTATAAAATAGCGAAAACCAACGAGATCCGCCTGAAATTGTTTGAAGCTTGTAAAGAAAGTGCTTAAGAGTAAATGAATATGCAAATCTCGTTGTGTGAAGGAGCAAAAGGCGATAAAGAAGAAGAATTAGAATGAAATGGCCTATTGAAGAGAGGATGGAGTAAATAAAGTGAAAGGAATCCACGCGATGCATTCGAGAGCTTCTATAAATTCGCACAAATGGGCATCTAAGAACCTTAGAGGTAAGGATTTAGAACCTAATGATACCCGGTAATAAATAAGGTGGAGGTTTATAAAGAAGAGGAAGGCCAAAAAAACAACTCCAATAAGCCCCAAACAAACCATCCTTAATTAAAAGTCGTGCCTCACTCAGAAGCAGATTTCGGTCGGCCTTTTCAGCTCTTCTCTTAAGATCTATAATAACTTCATCAGGTTTGTCGTTCTACGTCATTTTCTTTTTCTTTTTCTTTCTATTTTTATTTTTCATCATCGTCTTGCACGGGTTAGCTTCGAAGTGGACTAAAAGGTGTTTGTTATTCCGCATCTCTTCTTCTTCTTCTTTATAATCAATACCATTTTGCAAGGGCTAGTCTTGAAGTAGACTTGAGTGTTTTTGCTATTCTTGAGTTCTTAGTTTTTCTTTAAATAAAACTGCCCTAAATGATGTAATGATTATATGGGGGGTTTTTTACCTGTGGATTTTCCCCTTCATATTTTACAGGCCTGTCTTTCGTCTGACACCCCCCCCCTCCTCTTTGTTTTTCTATTTTAACACTTGTTATATAGCCGCACTGAGGTTTATGTCTCGCTCCACCTGTGAGTGGGGGCTGGTGTATCCTCCCCCCTCCCTTTGAACTGATGCTTACGACGCTCTCCCCCCTTTGGGGTGGGTGTAGGCATTGGTCAGGTTTTTCATCTATTTGCAAAGATGCTGTTTTCACATTTAAAATTCAAAACGTTTCGAAGTTTCATACGATCAGTTCCCTTATCTCTCTCTTTCTAAGAATACCAGAGACCACCAACGAAAGCAGAAGACGATAGAATAACAAATAATTTCAAATTTCTCCAATTTGCATCTACCTCTTAAGGCTACCTCGTCTCACTTTTCAACTTTGACTTTCTAACCTATTCAATATTTTTACTAGTATGTGCGTGTTGATGGTAAGTCAATTAAATTCGTATCTTGAGGAAATCTAAGTATTTACCTTTAGATAATTTTCGTAGTATCTCCATGATCGTCAAACATTCTATGTTTCAAGTAACTATGTCGTTGTTCTAGTATCAAACTTCGAATCGAATCAAATTCTATCTAGAAAGCATTCGGGTATAAGTCATTTAAACTCAAACATCATTATCAAACTTCTAACTCTACTCAGAGTGCAATCGTGCAGACTCATTCACACTATCGTCTAAACCTTTAACTATATTTCTATTTTAACTTTATTTCCACTAACGACGATATCCTGGAACTAATGATGTTTTCGGGTTCCTATGAAAAAGGAAACAAGCTTGTTCAAACCAAAATCAATTAATTCCTGATGGGTTATGCCATTTATGCTTGCCAGGCAAATATAAAATTAAATTTTTGTTCGCAGACCCCCCAAAAATAAAGTGCTAATTTGACTTCAACTCTTATTCGATATTTTATTTAGGAATTTTTTCTAGGTAATGTTAAGTGCCTTAACAAAGGAAAGTAACTATAGTATAGTTAGAAGAAACGGAAGGTCCGCCTCTCATTTCCATACTTAGAAAACACATTTGCATATAATTCAATAGACAGAAAGATCGATAGATAATAGATAGATGGATACAAATGAAACTCTTAGCCGTTCATAAAGGTTACATTTTGCTTCCAAAGCTCAGCTGTTTTTATTCAAGGCTCTTATGTATAACCGAACTTTGCAATTGATTATTTGACCATAGACGATACAACAGCAAATTTTCGCCGTCTATGATGCGTCATAACCCAAATAACGTAAGAGCTAAGATGTTCTCCATATCCTACCCTCTCGGGTTTAATAATTTTTTTAATTAACCTTTCCACCTTTCCCGAGGGTATTGCTACAAGAATCATGTAAATAAAATTAACGAAATAATGCTTAGAAAATGCTTAGGAATCTGTTATACTATAAAAAATTCTATTCATTGGTGCCACCCACTTCTAACTAGATTATAAACCCGCCCACTGGTCTAGAAAAAAATTGCGAATAAGCAGGCAGATTTGAGTAGCAACCTGCCCTTCTTATGTTAACATTAGTAGATCCCACGTAATATAAGATTGGAAGACTTCCATAAACTAGCCCATAGCTCCTCCTTAAAAAATATCCTATTGTTAAATCCCTTTGGAGGCGAGCCCCCTCCTTACCCATATAAAAACCCTTGTAAGCTTTAGATTAAGGCATTCTGAGCATATCTTATATTTTGAATAAAGCTAAGGCCATACTGCTCCTTTCGCTCTCCGCCACTGTGTCGTACTGGGTTTCAAAGACAGGCAAGCAAATTACGTTGAATTGCAGTGATTACTTAGAATCACCGCTACTCTTCTACGATCGAACCCCTCGCAAGAATCATCATTTAACGTCAGATTTCACCGTGACCATACTACAGGCAGTCCTTTCTATCCAAGAAGGATTCCGTTGCGCCGACTGCCTCATCACCTTGACGTTGTGGCCATAGTTACAAGGCCGAGAAAAAGAGAGGGCACACATAAACCACAGCGTTAACAGTTTTATGATCTACTAAATTAATAGTTTTTAATACTTAGTATTTTGTATTTCATTTTTTTGTGGTAGAGGTTGATGTTTGTGTCTTTTGTGGTTTTTCTTCTGTCTTCTTCTCATAGTAAGTTATCTTGAGTCATAATCGGTAGGTTTTTAGCCGTACCACCTCTGAACATTCTCGTCAGTGGGTAGCTTTCGTCAGCGAAAATCGGATGAGTTCATCTAAGAATTGCTGACATTCGTTAATTTACCAAATACTCGTAATAAGTTTTAACGCCACCAAATTCCCTTTAAGGTAGCTTCGTTTCTTAGACATTTCATTTTATCAAATGACAGGTAAGTTGTTTGCCATCGGCTATAATATATTTAGATATTAGCATTTTTGGTCTAACTCAGTAGGTCATTTGGGCATGTAATTTGTGTTTATTTTTTTTGTGGTGTATAGATGAAATGAGAACTTTGGGATAAATTTGTTAAAATTATTCAGAAATTTGCAATTCTCCTCCATTCTTTAAATCTCCGTGGTTTGGGAAAATGCAAGTGAAACGGTTTCCTTCAGTGGAACTTAAGCCGGGAACTGGGATTGTAGAGGAATTGCATCATATAGCCTCCCGGAGGCCCAGGCGGACATATACATTAAAGTCTTCCTTCTTGTGGAGAAAGCCGGAAAATCGAGCCACATGAGGAGACTCGTGGGAACGGTAGCCGGCGAATAACAGTCTAACTGCCTACCCTGTTTGATCTCCCAGCCGCATAGGTAGTTGGAGCGACCATCTGTGTTAAGGTAACCACAAAAGGCCCTTAAACGGCGCTCAAAAGATCCAATTACCTACGAGATCCGTAGGCCCATGGTTATATCACCAAAACGCGGTGGCAGTCAAAAGGCACGCCAAGGATGGTGACGGTTGGTGGTGTCTCTAATTAACAAGCTGACTTGGCACCTCGGTGCCAACCTCCTCACTCCTCGCTCTCCCAGATGCGGCCTCACCATTCGCTCTTCCCTCTGCAGCCTCGCCCCTCTTCCCTTAGATGGGGTGGTCGTCCGCCTATAAATAAGCCCCTGAAGGAAAGAGAAGAGATAATTATTCGGTGGGAGACGATAGAGGATCAGTTCGAGAAGATCGATCTTTCAGCCAGTCAAGATTATTCGGTGAGAACGATAGAGAATCAGTTCGAGAAAATCGATCCTTCAGCCAGTCAAGATTATTCGAGGAGAGACGATAAAGGATTAGTTCGAGAAGATCGAACTGATCCAGTTGGCCCAGTTGCCAACATATTTAGCCTCGGTTAGCTTAGTAGGTGAATATAAATGTGTTTACTGTTGTTTTTTTTTGTACTTAATTGTTAAATTTTAAAATATATGTTTATTTTGGGATAATTCTTGGGCTCTTCCTTAATAATTGATTAAACGCTGTGACACTCTCTCAGTAATAAAGTACTTAAAAAGTTCACTCACCCAATATTGAAGTATTGTTGTCTTGCACAATTAATAGGATCTGGCCGGCTTCCTTAAAACAACAAAAAATAGAATTCTTCGACAAAAGTATACCTCGGCAAAAGTGGTGTCAGGTCTGTAGGTTTTTTTGAGAAAGAACCCAGCAGCGTCTAATTAAAGGAGAGCCAACACGTAAAAGGAATACCAGGAATAATAGAATAATTGACGAGAGTAAAATTGGTTAAATCAGGGGGGTGGGGGAGAAACTATCTAAAGGTAATTGTTAGGCCAAGTGGTAAGTTTCGGTGGTGGAGTAGGTCAAGCTCGATTTACAGCAAAGTAGATGACTTACCTAAGCGCGATGGCATCGTTTGACCTTTATCGGAAGCAAGGTCAAAGCCTCGGACTGGAATGAATCGAGCTGAACTCGTATATTCAGGAGAAAGAGAGAAACGAAAGAGAAGAAAGAAGGGAAAAGGTGAAACTGGAAGCCGAAGAACGTAAAATGAAACTGGAAGCTGATGAAAGAGAGAAGATAAGAGCCCACGAAAGAGCTCTTAACAAAGACCAGTTAGAGGTGCAGTCAGTGAGATCCAAAACAGGAGCGTCACCAGCGGCCAGCATGAAACTCCCGGAGTATAGGGACGAAGAAGATTTATGCTCATATCTGTCCCATTTGGAGAAAATATTCGAAGTCAACAATTGGGACCTAGAAGAAGATGGGGTCGCCAGATTGTCACCTCTACTCAATCGCCGGATGAGAGGGATATTTGTACCCCTACCCTCAGAAGCGACTGTGGACTTTTCCACTCTCGAAGCCGAACTTTTCTCAGCAACAAACCTTAACCCGGAAGAATATAGGATGAAGTTCAGGCAGGCCCGTATAAGACCTGGACAAACATACAAACATTTTGGCTTTGAGCTTCGTCGAAGCCTACAGTTTTAGATGGAGTCAGAAGGGGTAGAGAACGAAGTCGCCTCGGTCGTCGACTTCATTCTTAGAGATTAGTTACTAATCACACTACCCCAGGAAATCCGTGCATTTGTTAAGGACCGAAAAGCTTCTACCTTCAACGAGTGTCTGGACGAGGCTGACCTCCACGCGGTAAATCATCGTTTATATCCGAGGGAGTACAAGAAAGAGAAAGCTCCCTCCCCAAAGAAAAAGGGGCCGCCACCAAGGCATTTGTAGAAGAAGCCCTTTAAGTTCTTAGCCCCAAAATGAACTTATAAGCCAAGTTTTGGAGGAGCAAAAATTCAAAAAGAGGTTAGGGTTCCCCAAGGATCATACCCTAATACCAGCACTTATCCCAGGAAGCCCGTCACTTGTTATACCTGTGGGATAGTAGGTCACCTGAGTTTCCAGTGCCCACAGAACTCCCGACTGAGAGAGACCTCCAGACAACAGGTGCAAAACCTGACTGCCGCTAAACCCGGCAGGACACGCTGATGCTTCCTCCATCACCGCACCCACATCCGAAGGGCTCCAGCAACAGGTAAACTTTCTATTTAACAAAAGTTCGCCAGGCGGCTTACAATTCAAAGATGGCACTGTTAATGGGTGCCGAGTATCCACTTTAGTCAAAGACACCGGATGTACGTGCATAGTGGTATCCGACAAGTTGTTGCCCCCAGTAAACCCGAACCATAATAAATTCGCCATCGTCCACGACTTTTTAGGACGCGACAATCGATTTCCCATCGTGAGATGCCATATACAATGCAGATATTTCACCGGTTGGACAGACGTAGTAGTAGCCCCGATTAAGTTATGTGCAGTGCTAATCGGACAAAATTTCCAAATCCCCAAGCAAGAAGTGGCCCAACAAGTAGTCACCCGGGCACAAGAAGCACAGAGGAAGAAGCAACCTGCTGAGTCGACCCCGAGGATTACCCTCGAAGACAATGGGTTAAAATTGACTGCCTTTCGCTATTGCTCAGAAGGAATGCCCCACTCTTAAACCCCTATGGGAAAAAGCGATTAAGGGTGAAACTCTCCAAGTGAAAGGAAAGAAGCCTATCAAATATATCGTAGAAGACTCGCTTCTCTAGTGTACTATAAGCGAGGAGAATAAGGAGAGCAACAAAGTACTGTGTGTACCCCAAGAATACACGCAAAGAATCTTGAATACCGCGCATGATGGAATATTAGCCGGACACTTTGGGCACAGCAAAACGTCGCAGCGGATATTCAGACACTTTTATTGGCCCCATGCTGCCAAGGAAATTGTGGCCTATTGCCGATCATGCGACGTGTGTCAGGAAGATCCCTCCAGAGGACGGGTACTTCCCTTGCCATTACAAAAAGTGCCCGTTATAACCTAACCATTCTTTCGAGTAGCTATTGATTTGGTGGGACCAATTCACCCCCCTTCAAGCGGAAGACACTCCTACATCCTCACTCTAGTGGATTGTGCCACCCGTTTTCCAGATGCCGTAGCACTACGGAAATTAGACACTATTTCCTGCGTGGAAGCGTTAATTTCAATATTTGCCCGAGTAGGCCTGCCTAAAGAAATTTTATCTGATAGAGGGCGCCAGTTTGCATCAGAATTGATGGAGTATTTTAACAAACTACTGCTAGTCAGGCCAATTTTTACGAGTCCATTTCATCCATCCACTAACGGAATCTGCGAGAAATTAAACGGGACTCTCAAAAATATAATATTGAAGAAGTTGTGTCAAAACAAACCTATTCAGTGGCACAGATACCTGCCTGTAGCCCTTTTCGCATACCGAGAAATACCTCACCGGACGCTGGGATTCTCGCCCTTTGAGCTATTATACGGGAGAAATGTGCGAGGTCCTATGAGAATTCTTAAAAAATTATTTACCAACGCGCATCTCGACCAAGAAATTAAATCGTCTTACGCCTACGTAATGGAAATGCGTGAGCGCCTAGAATATTGTTAAGGATTATCTCGAGACAACGCCGAGAAAAATTTAGCCAAATACCGGGACTAATTCGATATGAAAGCGAAGGCGCGAAAATTAAAGGCAGGGGATGGAGTCTTATTATTTACTCCCGACCGAAAATAATACGTTATGGGCCCAATGGAAGGGACCGTTTGAAGTAATCGAGGCACGGGGACAAGTCAATTACTTGATAGTACCCCAACAGGACGAAGAATCTATCACATACATATGCTGAAAAAATATCACCGCCGCGCGTGCATAAATAATATTACCCTACTAGACGAAGAAAAACTGATGGATGCCGCTTACCCGGGTACACCCCTACAAGTCATAAACACAGTATGTGTGGAACAAGACGAGGAATACGAACTGCCCTCGCTCTCACTCACCCCGGAAGACACTCGGGTGGATTTAAAGATAAATCCCCACTTAGAGATTCAACAGAAAGCGGAAATGTTGAACTTGCTCAAGGAATTCACCTACGGGAAGCCTTCAATAATGAGGTCCGGAACTTATTAAAATTGGGAATTTTAGAGCCATCGGAGTCCGATTATTGCTCCCGCATCGTAATGGTTAAGAAACCTGCTCAATCATTTTGGATGTGCGTGGACTTACGAAAATTGAATTCAGTGACGGTTTTCGACGCCGAGCCCATCCCGCTAATAGATCAAAATCTCATTTATTTGAAGACGCTAAATTCATTACCGAATTGGATTTATGTAAGGCGTACTCTCAAATACCTCTCGCTAATGAGTCCAAAAAACTGACAGCTTTTGCGACCGAGAGAGGGCTTTTACAGTTTAGCAGGTTATCCCTCAGACTACTTACAGCCGGTAGCAATTACAATAGGATGATGAGGAGAATTATCGCTGGCCTAAGTGACGTGTCGTTTTACTTCGAGACAACGTGTACGTAGCTACCCGTACCTGGGAGTCCCACTTACACGCCTTACGCTCGTTGCTGGAGAAATTGAAGAAGCAAGGACTAACCGCCGGGCCTACCAAGTGTTATTTCGCCTACAAATCCATTGACTACCTGGGATTCAAAAGAGGGCAAAGACACTTGACTACCCAGCAAGAAATATAGGACGCCATAGTCAAAATGCCCCGGCCGAAAACAAAGAAACAACTCCGATCTTTCATGGGAGCTGCCTCCTTTTACTGGCGTTTCGTACCGCACTTCGCTTCCATCGCGGCCCCACTGAATGATTTATTAAAAAAGACAGCGTCAGACCCTGTAACGTGGAACCCCCATGCAATAACTCATTTGGAGGTTCTTAAAGGAAAACTCGTAACTGCTCCCATTCTTCATTTACCAAAACCCAACAAGATCTTCGGAATTCGCGCTGACGCGAGTCAAAACGGGTTAGGTAGAGTATTGCTTCAATACGAAGATGACCAAACAGCCTGTCCCATAGCTTATGTCAGTTGGAAACTTTCGAGTAAAGAAAGAGCCTACGCCACGATCGAAATTGAAGCTTTGGCCATAATATGGTCCATAGGTAAATTCAAATATTATCTAATAGGGCGCGAGTTTAAGTTGGAATGTGACCATAAACCGTTGTCATACTTAACTAAGAATAAGAGTGAGAATAGAAGGTTCCTGAGATGAAGTTTACTATTGATGGAGTACCAGTACTCCATTTACTATATTAAAGGGTCCAACAATTGTATGGCCGACTCGTTAAATCGGAATCCTGTCGACGATTAAGGAGCATGCCGACTATTGTATTATACTAAGTGTCAAGTTAATTGTAATCGATAGAATTGTAGTTAAGAAGGGGCGAGTGACCCCCTAGTTGTTGATAAGAATCTCCTAAGTTGGGACAGTAATATAGGCATTAAAGTAAGGTCAGGTGCAACGTTATCGAGACCCTCTCTAGTGAACTCGAAGTTATTGTATAATATAGTGCTCAGTAAATTACCTTTGCACATTGTGGAGAAAGACGGAGAATCGAGCCACATGAGGAGACTCGTGGGCACGGTAGCCGGCGAATAACAGTCTAACTGCCTACCCTGTTTGATCTCCCAGCCGCATAGGTAGTTGGAGCGACCATCTGTGTTAAGGTAACCACAAAAGGCGCTTAAACGGCGCTCAAAAGATCCAATTACCTACGAGATCAGTAGGCCCGTGGTTATATCACCAAAAAGCGGTGGCAGTCAAAAGGCACGCCAAGGATGATGACGGTTGGTGGTGTCTCTAATTAACAAGCCGACTTGGGCACCTCGGTGCCAACCTCCTCACTCCACGCTCTCCCAGATGCGGCCTCACCACTCGCTCTCCCCTCTGCAGCCTCGCCCCTTTTCCCTTAGATGGGGCGGTCACCCGCCTATAAATAAGCCCCTGAAGGAAAGAGAAGAGATAATTATTCGGTGGGCGACGATAGAGGATCAGTTCGAGAAGATCGATCCTTCAGCCAGTCAAGATTATTCGGGGGGAACGATAGAGGATCAGTTCGAGAAGATCGATCCTTCAGCCAGTCAAGATTATTCGGGGAGAACGATAGAGGATCAGTTCGAGAAGATTGATCCTTCAGCCAGTCACGATTATTCGAGGAGAGACGATAAAGGAACAGTTCGAGAAGATCGATCCTCCCCGAGTGCCGAATTAACATAGAACGCTAAGTTTTAATCAGTGCCATACCGAAGAATCCTTTACAGAATTAGAAGAAGTCAGACTGGAGAAAAGAAAACCCGCTCACACTCGGTCGACTCTCACATCGCAAGCTTCGTTAGAGTGAGAGGAGAAGAACCCAGCCCCAACGAGGTTCCATTTGTTAAGTACGGTAGAAATCCCTTCGTATACCTAAAACTTAGTTGGACACCTGGCGTTAAAGACTATGATACAAATAGGCTTCACGAAGACCCAGAAAAGGACTCTTTGAACTTGAGAGCACTACAACTCTCTCCGTTTTTTAAAAGTAACAGGATGCAAAGTTGCAATAGGAAGTTGACATCGCCCCCCCCCACCTTACCTCCATCCTATCTCGAAGAAAATCTATCATCGGCCAATCCAACTCTCCGAAGCGCGAGAAAAGCCCTCCAGTGACATCTGGCAACCCCTGATCCCTTCTGTCATGTAAGTTAGAAAGAACATTTATATTCATATTGCTTTAGTATGAGTTTATTACGTTACACGATTTAACAGAAGTAGAAACAATTGTGCGTGAACCCCGTCATATTTACTAGTAGAAATGTGTAATTTAATTTGATGTATAACGCTAATCTAAAAGGGTCTCGATAAAATAACTAATCGGGAATTGGTTTGTTTATGTGCAGCCTATTTGTTTATTTTTGTCATGAATAGATATTGTAATAGGCCCAGTAGCCAACATGTTTAGCCTCGGTTAGCTTAGTAGGTAGATATAAATGTGTTTACTGTTTGTTTGTTTTTTAGTTAATTGTTGATTTTTAAAATATATGTTTATTTTGGGATAATTCCTGGGCGTTTCACTAAATCCTTACGTGTTTGAGACGGCTCTTCCTTAATAATGGATTAAACTCTGTGACACTCTCTCAGCAATAAAGTACTTAAGAAGTCCACTCAGCCAATATTGAAGTATTGTTGTCTTGCTTAATTAATAGGATCCTACCGACTTCCTTAAAACAACAAAAAATAGAATTCTTCGACAAAAGTATACCTCGACAGGGATCATTTTGCTTAACTGGTACCTCGCCTTTTGTTTGTATTTATAGATACGGCGTCTTTTGTTTGTATTTATAGATACGTTGCCTATTGTTAGTATTTATAGACACGGTGCCGTTTGTTTGTATATATATATATATATATATATATATATATATATATATATATATATATATATATATATATATATATATATATATATATACACGGCGCCTTTTGTTCATATTTATAGACACGGTCCTCTTTGTTCCTATTTATATACACAACGCCTTTTGTTCGTATATATATATATATATATATATATATATATATATATATATATATATATATATATATATATATATATATATATTACTGATGGAGTCGTTCCTTGGGAACCTTATTCGTAGCAGGAATATGAAGACATATGCGATGGTTTTGAAATTTAATTTTCCGGACGTTTCGGTCATTGACGATGACCATCATCAGCGAATTATGTTGAGAGAAATTTCTCTCAACATAATTCGCTGATGATGGTCATCGTCAATGACCGAAACGTCCAGAAAATTAAATGTTCAAAACCATCGCATATGTCTTCATATTCCTGATATATATATATATATATATATATATATATATATATATATATATATATATATATATATATATATATATATATATATATAAACACAGCGCCTTTTGAAATTCCAAAGGCGATGGGACTTTATCAACTTTATTTTATTCTGAGTATTTTTTATATCATTTATATTTTTTTCTTATTTCTATTTACCACTTCTCTTTTTTCAGGCTCATCCACATTTCACTGAGTTCATTCGCTTTATTACACTGATATTCTTTGCCTTTTTATTAACTAGCATAATGGGTTTTCTTTTCGATATTGAGGCCAGAGGAACAATATTGACGCGCAGATTGGCCTATTTATTGTATGCAGGCTCTTTCTCGGCCTATTGGATGCAGGCACTTTCTCGGCCTATTGGATGCAGTCACTTACTTGGCCTCTTTGGATTTAGTCACTTGCTCAGCCTATTGGACGAAGGCCCTTGCTCGGCCTATTGCATGCAAATACTTACTCGGCCTATTTCATGCAAACACTTGCTCGGCTTATTGCATGCAAACACTTGCTCGGCCTATTGTATGCAAACACTTGCTGAGCCTATTGGATTCAGGCATTTGCTCAGCGTGGATGAGCAGCGTACCCCGTGCGTGCCTAGTGTGGCTGCCATTGCTATAGTAAAAACGCAAATCACGGCTGCGTTCGTTGCAGCAGCATAACTAATGACTCACTCCAATGGGTATTCCTTTGTCTTTAATTTCATTTGACGATAAATTTCAATCCTAAAATTAAAAAAAAACCTTTTGTATTCTAAATTTTATTGATTTTCCCCTTATTTTCACTTTTCCATTACGCGACCATGTGTAATTTTCCATTGCATTTAAGTCCATTGACCAATTCCTGTATATTTATTTCCTCATAAATTTGGCGTTACTCTTCCCTTTCCAGTGGGATGTTGATAGCGACCTCTTGAATAAATTAACCACGCAAAGGGACCCTCCTTCTTTACGAAACGGTTATGTGTGTAGGGGAGGGGGGTTAAGGAGCTTTATTGCGCTCTCTGGCGATCTCTACCGCACTATTCTCGACTTCTGTATCACCCATACATTTTACGCTCTGATTAAATGTATCCCTTTACGATTCAATTTATAAATCACTCTGGCGGAGACGACCCCTTAATTATTTATTTTATATAACAATAAATAATTGATTAATTGCAAATAACGTCAGTGTTGATGATAACTTGATAATATGGTAAAAAAAATGAGGATATATATGATGGTGAGGGCAAAAAATGAGATATATATGATCATGAGGCAAAAAATGAGGATATATATATATGATGATGAGGGCAAAAAATGAGGATATATATATATATATATATATATGATGGTGAGGGCAAAAAATGAGGATATATATATATATGATGGTGAGGGCGGGGTATTTATTAATATTAGCTTTCATCTACATTCACTGATGAGGTAGTAAAAAGGAGATAAGCGTATATTTGCCAAAAAAATAAATAGATTCGAAAAAGTACAAAAATAACAATAGTAGACTGAAAATGTCTATTCATTTCGTGAATAATGAAATAAGGGCGATTTTTAGTCGCGTGCACGCGACTCTTAGTTACTAGGTCGGTCGGTAGGTTGGTCGGTCGGGTGGTAACCATTTTACTTTTCAATGTTATTTTGGCAATAACATGGTGTCGTGGTACAACCACTCTATATCATACAGTACTCCTATATTATTTTTTCTTTGGGGGGGGGGGGTGACTTAATCACCTACTGCCACGCGAACCGTTGAAGGACTGTTCGCAGGGATTAAAGACCGACTAGGAGGTCACACTTGAGGCGTTGGGTTTCAAATCCTTAATCATCAGACAGAGTGCATTAATGGTTAGGTTAGGTTTACTTGAATAGGCCGAGAGTATCGTTCAAGGTTAGTTAAAGATGAAACAAAAAAAATATAATTTTATTTACACAGATCAAAATAAGAATAATAATAGGTAAAGGGGAATTATTTAAATTGAAAGAGTCTTTTGATAATTATTATGAGGGGGGATTCTCAAATGGAATTGATTGTTTAATGTAACTAGGCTCAGATCAAAAAGGGGGTACTTGACAATACCAATAATGAAGGGGGTTTCAGTCTTACGGGTCGATGACTTCGAGGAAGGTCCTTCTTGCGATGAGGCGAGTGGGGAACAATCCGATGAGGCAAGTGGGGCACGATCCGAATGAGGCAGGTGGGGCACGATCCGAACCAAATACTCGTAATAAGTTTTAACGCCACCAAATTCCCTTTAAGGTAGCTTTAAGATAGCCAAACTTCAAAGATGACGTTCGACGGGGAATATGGGAATTCTCATAATTCCACTGAAAGAGGAATCTTCTTTCCTCAAAAGTAATCGATGGAGATTTTCTTTGGTTTGATTAAACAAAGGGAGACTGTTGCGCAAATTCAAAGGCTTGCCGTTTACAGAAGCTACCAATTTATTTCGGTAGAATCACGGCTAAAGTAGGCTTGCTGTCTGACGAACGCTCACGGGACGAGACGATAAGGACGGACTTGAGGTGCGGGCTGGACTCTCTGAACTACGGAATAACCCGAGTATTTGTATGCCCGATTCTGGAGGGGAAGGGGGAGTTTGGAGAAAGGAGTCATAAGCTCCAGACATCTTAATCCGGAGGCGCAGTCGATTGATCCTTTAGCAGCAAGGGCGAGACAGAACTACTCTTTCACACCTCGTCACCGGAGGAGGGAGGGGGGGGGGGGGCTTGGGACGAGTCGCAGGATTGGGAAATATTTTCCCACTTGCTTAGGAGTCGAAAATTCGAGAATGTTCGAACAGGAAGTGACGTCTTCCATGGCGCGATACCATAGCACGTGGTCTCCGATAAATGGGGTGGGGGGGGGGGATGGAATCAGAGGTTGTTCTTTTACACATGGTAACTATTCGGCCGATTCTAACGAAATTTTGAACCCTTATATTTTTTTTACATTCTCTTCCGAATGATATAATTGCCAAGGTCCTCCCCAAGGTTAGTCCGGGAATTATTAAAAGAAAACTAACTCTGGGTCAGATTGCCCCACTTTTTAAAAGTTTTGAAGGTAGTAAGGTCATAAGTCAAAATAATTGAGAGTACGCGACTTAAATCTGACCTAGTTTCATTCAAATGGGGCTCACTTGGTGACCGCTTTCATGGGCATAAATCGCCGTGATCAAACTAGCCTATTGATTGAAGCTATGTTAAAAAAAATAAACTTCAAGACTGATGCCAGCCAAATTTTAAGGTGTTTTGGTCAAAGGAACTTTGAACTACCAGTTCGCTAGATTTGAACCTACATGGACTTTGGAGTGTGGTTGATGCTTGATCCAACAGGACCTGTTCCTAAATGGTGCTCGCATAGACGTACTAGACTTGCATCGATTCCTTGGTATTGTACCAAATCTCATCAAAGTGTCGAAGTTCTGAAGTGCAAACTGGAAAAATGCTGGAAGGAAATATCATCTGAAACCCTACGAACCACTTGCACTCAGGTCATACCGAGACTTCGCCGTGTCATAATATAAGATCCAATGGAATATTAGATACATCATCTTGTAGCATATAAAGAATATTAGTTACATCATCTTGTAGCATATAAAGAATATTTGTTACATCATCTTTTAGCATATAAAGAATATTAGTTACATCATCTTGTAGCATATAAAGAATATTAGTTACATCATCTTGTAGCATATAAAGAATATTTGTTACATCATCTTTTAGCATATAAAGAATATTTGTTACATCATCTTGTAGCATATAAAGAATATTTGTTACATCATCTTTTAGCATATAAAGAATATTTGTTACATCATCTTTTAGCATATAAAGAATATTTGTTACATCATCTTGTAGCATATAAAGAATATTAGTTACATCATCTTGTAGCATATAAAGAATATTTGTTACATCATCTTTTAGCATATAAAGAATATTAGTTACATCATCTTTTAGCATATAAAGAATATTTGTTACATCATCTTGTAGCATATAAAGAATATTTGTTACATCATCTTTTAGCATATAAAGAATATTAGTTACATCATCTTGTAGCATATAAAGAATATTAGTTACATCATCTTGTAGCATATAAAGAATATTAGTTACATCATCTTGTAGCATATAAAGAATATTAGTTACATTATCTTGTAGCATATAACTTTTTTTATTTCGTTATAGTCTAAGCATTATCTAATATTACATTGTGTTCTGAGAATAAGTGAATAAATAGAAGTCTACACTTCCTGTTTCCACCTTTTAGATTGTAGAGGTGTTGAAAGAGAGCAGAAAATGTCGAAACAATAGTATTCAGAAGAGGCGGTAAAATAGGCAGAAATGTATTTTTGAGAAAGAATAAAATAAATAGAAAACATGAATAAAAATGAAGGATACTACATAGACTGTTTGTCTTAGAAGGGCTAGAGTACTATTATGAGAAAAAATAAATAAAGACGAGAAAAAAATGAATAATTCGAAAACTGAAGAGTTATTAAAATAAAGAGCAACTTATATTTGATAAAGGATGAAATAAGAACGAGAAAAAATAATAAATTGCAACAATACTACACTGAAGAGCTGATAAATGGAGGTAATCACTTTCTTGAGAAAGACTGAAATAAAGATGAGAAAAAGAAATAGAAAAATAGGAAAGTAAAGAAATAGCAAAAAGGACAGAAAATCTTTTGTGTTCAAAGGGACAAGAGTGCTTTCATGAGAAAGAATTAAATTCAGATGAGAAAATGTATATGAATGTAAACAATACTAGACTGAATATGTGCCCTGTAAGAGGCGCGGCGATTTGCCATCATGGCCGCCGTGCTGATGGGACTCAGCGCCCAGTCCGACCCCAGCTTAGCCTCTTCTCCTTCCTTCAGACAGCCTGTATCTCTTCCCTACTTCCTCACTTCCCTTACAACCTCTCCCACAACTTTCTCTGGCCAGCCTCTAATTTCACAGGGTAGATGCTGACCTTCTTCTCATCCAACTATCCTGGATTGGGGCTGAGGGGGAAGGTGACAATGTTCCCTAACCCCTTAGCTCCGGTTTGGAATGGTGAGTTTTTAACAACCTGCTTCATCCCCACCTATACCTTCCTCACATCCCTTTTCCTTCTCTCTTCACATTCTATCAATTTTACGCCGCTTCCAATGAGGGACTGCCAGGCCACCAGGCGGGAGGGGTAGTCTTGAATGGCGGCACCTGGCTCTGCCAGGCCTGTACGCACCCTTTGCAGGGCGGGCTACTGCGAGGGCTGATCAGGGTGTGCATCCCGTGAGAAAATTAGGGGCACCATGCCCAATGATGCAAATTTAAAAAAAAAACCTTCCCCTTTCCCCGTTACAATCAACGGAGCCGCCTTCTGGCAGCTCCACAGAAAAAAATGGAGGTTTCCCCACAACTGTGCTCTCGCAGGGGACCCTCCAAATTTTTCTAACCAAAGAGAAGGCTTACTCCTCTCCTTCGCCTACGGGTGTAGGGGACTGCCCCTCACCCCCTTGTCTGGAGGTGCCTTCGGGCACCTCCCTCTTTCCAGCGGCAGTCCCCCCTTTACTTTCCAAGGGGACTGCCAAGAAAGCCAGCAGGCAGCCCATAGCCGACCGCTCCCCATTGAAGCAGCTCGGTAGGGCAAACCCCCTGAGGGGGGAGAGGGAAACCAGGCCCCTTCGGTCGCTTCCCTCAAAAGACCTGGTGGCTAGAATACTAAACCTAGTGGAGGTCAAGGCCTGTACCTCCCAAGGCGAGACTAAAGACACTGCTGACAATAGGACCTGTGGGGGGAAGGGGATGGCCAAATGAAGGCCCCACCTGAGATAGACATAGTCCTTGAGGTAACCCAGCCTCAGACAATAGGGCCACCATGGGAGCGAATCCGGGCTTGGCGCCAAGCACCGAACTCTAGTCCGCTCCTATGCAAGGTCCTCCTCAAAAGGCTAGGGTTTCCAAAGCAGTACGAGGAGGGGAGGGAACTCCTCCTCAGACCGGTGCCCCCACGACTGCCAGAACCTTCTACATCTCTCGGAGAAGGACTTTGCTGAGGCCGATCCATCTGGTCTAGGGGCTCCTGCCAGCGGAGGGAAGAAGAGAGTTCATTACCCGCCATCCTCTCCTAAAAAGAAAAAACAACAAAAAAAAGACTAAAAAGACTCCGGGCTCCTCTCCATCTGCGGGAGCGGCGGGGACGGATGGGTCTGCTGCCATTTCGGTAAGCGACCAAGCCAGGATCGGCTCATCCAGCCCCTCTGCCCCCCCCCCGCCCCAGGTGCAGAGTCCCTGATTATGACCAAAAGTGCTAGAGCGCAGAACGGAGCCTCGATTACATCGGGGCCCCTCATTCAGAGATTACCCGGTGTTTTCGAGCCCGCTGGCTCCAAACGCTCCCTCGTTATTCGCTCCACTGAGGGCAGGATGTTGGCCAAGGGCAACATGATCCAGCAGAGGAGAGCATTAGCTAGGATAATTGGTAGAGAGCCGAAGGTGACCCGTTTCTCGGACGGGAGCCTTTTGGCGAATACGGCGGATCCCTCCGAGGCGGCCAAAATAAGTGCTCTTCGGACACTTGATGGCACCCCGGTGAATGTGACGCCCCACTCTACCATGAAGTTTGTGAATGGAGTAGTTTATGCGAGGGAACTCCTGGACTACTCCATAGAAGATATCACTTTAGAGCTGGCCGACCACGGGGCGTTCAAGGTCAAGCGTGTGATGAGAAAACAGAGGGGCCTCGAGACCCAGCCCTACACTCTTTGTCACGTTCGACTGTGACAAGCTCCCTGAGTCGGTGCGTGCCGGTTGGTACCACTACCGCGTGAAGGCATTCGTGCCAGTGTTGCGGAAGTGATATTACTGTCACCGCTTCGGCCATACGAATCGCTCATGTGGACGGGCAAAGTCTGGGTCAACCGAAGTCCAAATCGTGTGTGGCCAAGTGTGTCAATTACGGAGAGACGCACCCCGCTTCTTCGAAGCAATGTGGTGCATATCTCCTTGAAAAAGAAATCCTGGCCGTTCAGGCCCAGGATCGTCTCTCATTCCGCGAGGCTAAGGACTTGGTCCTGGCGTGCTCGGCTCTGCCCGGGACGTCTTACGCCTCAATGCTTAGAAAGACACCCTCTGCTCCTGGCCCATCCAGGCCAACGAGCACGGTTGTTTCCGTGATCATTCGGAGCCCTTCTGCGGGTTCTACTCAACCCGGGCGCTCCCCTGGTAAAGCTGGCGGCACAAAGGGTTCACACCCAGCCCCGGCTAAAACCAGGGCACCCTCCCTTTCCCCCATCGAGACCGTTTCCCGTAAAGCGAAACGGCCACGCGCCTCCACCGAGTCGTTAGACTCACAGGAGGCAACACCCCTGAAGTTGGTGTGCAGGCCATCTTCCGAGGTTCCTATAGCTGCCCCCCGAAAAGAGAACAACAACAAAAGAGCTTCGGCTCCTTCGCCCACGCTTAGTGGTAGGCTGAGTGGCTCGGAGACGATGGATCCTCGAAAAGAGGGCCCCCCGCCCGCCTAAGGTTTCGAGGCAGAGGGAGGAAAAGACTCGCATAGCGAGTCCAACCTCCCCTAATAAGTCTTCGAAGGCGACAGCACCTTCAGCGCATTGTCCAGCCATCAGCGCCCTTGGTTCTGCCTCCGAGAAGCGTACAGCCATTTCCATGAGGGTCTTCTCTTCGAAGAAGGCCCCCACGTCTCCTCCGAGCTAGTCCTGGAAGGCATATTTCTTTAATGGAATTGCCGTGGACTCCGGGCCAACTGGGAGGAGCTGCGGAGAATAATCTCGTCCCGTTCCCCGTTAGCTATCTTTTTGCAGGAGACCATGCTAGGCGCGTGCCCCCTGCCCGCCCGCCCGGGGTATAAGGGTTTTGCGACCCCACCAGTATGAGATGGGGGCTGGGCTGGGCTGGGGGATGCGCGGTTTACACTCGGCATTATGTCTCCGTTCTTCTTTTCACTTTATATACCTCCTTGCAGGCAGTAGGTGGGCAGCTACACCTTGATAGGGAGTATACTGTTATTTCCGCGTACATTCCACCGTCAGCCGACTTCGACGCGGGGGACTTCCGCCGCATCGTGGCACGGTTGCCGAGACCCTATCTCTTGCTCGGAGATCTTAACGGTAGACACCCCTATGGGGAGTCTACTTTATCAATCTCCGGGGTCAAGTCCTTACCGACCTGATCGAAGAGCTTGAGATGGGTGTCCTAAACGTGGATGAGTTTACGCATCAATATCCGAGAACCGCTTCATTTTCTTGCCTTGACCTATCTTTGTGCTCTTTGGATGCACAGCCTGATTTTGATTGGGGGGTGGTCGATGACCTCCATGGTAGTGATCACTTTCCCATTCAAATATCATTTTCTGGGCCACTGCCGCCCGAGAGCCCGCCCCGGTGGTGCTTGGCGCGGGCGCGGTGGTCTGCATTTCAGGAAATGACCTAATTCTCTTTCTCAGTCGAGCAGTTTAGGTCGGTAGATAAGGCCGTTGAGTTCTCCGGTAACATCAGCGCCGCGGACCTGGCTACTATTCCTAGAAGGTCTGGCCGTTTTGCACGCCGACCACTCCCGTGGTGGTCAGCTGAGTGTGAGACGGCCCTCAAGCAAAAGCGCTATGCCTACATGCGCTATAAGCGCCGCCCGAACGATTTCACTGTCGCTGAATTTCGTCGGGCTAGGGCTAGGTTCTGGTATATTTCGAAGCTGCCTGCCGCTCTTCTTGGTGGGCATACGTGTCTTCACCTAACGGGAAGACCCCTCTATTAGAGAGGTGAAGGCGAGTCAAAAGGATTTGGGGTAATTTCTCTCAGGACCCCCTCCCGTTCTCCATGAGAATGGGACCGCAACCTCGGACCCCGCGTCCGTGGCGGAATCCTTCGCGACCGCTTTCTCCGCATTCTCTAGTTGGGATGCTGCTCCGCTAGCATTGAATGCACGTCGTCATTTCGCGGAAGGCCACCGACTGGACTTTACCTCCAGATGCGGAGAACCCTTCAACGACAGGTTTATTCTTAGCGAGTTGCGCTCCGCTCTTGCTTCGTCCACGGACATCGCCCATGGTCCGGACGATCTCCCGTACGCCATGCTTCGACACCTGGGTGAGCGAGGCATGGCCTTTATGTTGATTTGTTTAACAGGATCTGGGTGGAGGGTATCCTCCCAGATTCCTGGCAAATCGCTACTGTGCTCGCCTTTCGCAAACCGGGGAGAGATCACTTTACTCCGGCCGGTTTCCGCTCAATCTCTCTAACCTCTTACGTGTGCAAGTTGATGGAGAAATTTTGTAAATCTTAGATTAGCCTTTTTTTCTGGACAGTGGAGGCCATCTGTCTTCTGCACAGTGCGGCTTCCGCAAGTACCACTCCACGTCGGATGCTCTGCTCCAACTGGTAAATGCCGTCTGCAAGGCCTTCCTTCGTAGATAGCACTACGCCACGGTGTTTTTCGATCTGGAGAAGGCCTATGATACCGCATGGCGATACGGTATCAATGGGACTCTCCACACGATGGGGGCAATGAGACGCCTCCCAATGTTTATATCTGAATTTTTGCGAGATCGTCGATTTTGCGTACGGGTGGAGGGAGCCCTCTCCGGCCGAATGTAGCAGGAAGAGGGTGTCCCGTAGGGCCGCAGGGAAGTGTCCTCAGTGTCACACTATTTTTCCTGAGCATTAACGGAATCACCTCGGTGCTGCCGGAAGATGTTCTCGCTACGCTCTACGTGGACGACCTTTCGATCTCTTTTTGCGCGGCCCAGATGCCAACTCTAGAGCGTCTACTCCAACAGGCATTGAACCGCGTCTCTCGCTATGCCGAAGCGCACAGGTTTCGGTTTTCTTTGCCCAAGACTAAGGTGGTGCATTTTGCCCGCCATTCACGGCTCCACCCTGGGGTACGCCTGGGAAGTGGTTGAATCGCACCGTTTCTTTGGTTTTGTATTTGACTGATGCCTCACCTGGGAGGCTCATATTCGCAGCCTTAGGGTCTCTTGTACCCGCGCCATGGATATTCTCCGTTCCGTGACGTTCAGCGCTTGGGGCGCTGATAGGGCTACTGCCTTACTTTTTTATCAATTCTTTGTTCGTTCGAAGCTCGACTATGGATGCGAGTTTTATGCATCCGCAGCCGAGCGTTTATTGCGGAAGGTGGACTTGATCCACCACACCGGCCTTCGCCCAGCGACCGGTGCCTTTCTCACTTTCCCCATTGAAAGCCTACTAGTCGATGCTGGGGAGATGCCACTCGCTCTACGCCGTGTACAGTGCATCATTCGCCTGTACGCGCGAACCCGGCGCCTCCCTCAGTCACTAACCGTTCTCACTGCATCCGGATCTGATTTCGACGGTGTCTATGCCGCTGAGAAACGCCAGTTATACCCTAAGCCCTTTGGGTTTAGGGCCAGGAAACTCCTTCGACAGCTAGGTATAGCTCTCGGGCCGGTGGCTCCCCTGGTTCTGCCCAGGACGCCACCCTGGAGAGTACCACATTTGGCTATTTGTCGCCACGCCTCTGCTCCCAAAGCTTGTACAGCGCCGAGATTATTGCGTTTGACCTTTTTGGAGCACACCTCGTGTCACGCTGGAACCGTGCCACTCGCTCTACGCCGTGTACAGTGCATCATTTGCCTGTACGCGCGAACCCGGCGCCTCCCTCAGTCGCTAACCGCTCTCACTGCATCCGGATCTGATTTCGACGGTGCCTATGCCGCTGAGAAACGCCAGTTATACCCTAAGCCCTTTGGGTTTAGGGCCAGGAAACTCCTTCGACAGCTAGGTATAGCTCTCGGGCCGGTGGCTCCCCTGGTTCTGCCCAGGACGCCACCCTGGAGAGTACCACATTTGGCTATTTGTCGCCACGCGTCTGCTCCCAAAGCTTGTACAGCGCCGGGATTATTGCGTTTGACCTTTTTGGAGCACACCTCGTGTCACGCTGGAACCGTGCCAGTGTATACGGTTGGCTTCAAGTCCTAAGAGGGGGTCGGCTTCCACGCTGTATCCCATCTGTTTGAAGTCAGGGGGGCTCTGCCAAGCGCAGCGCCTGGCAGAGCCCCGCTGACTTCAACGCTACGTCTTAACGGCCGAGCGAGTGGCAATACACCACTCGGTACGGGAGATTGCGTGACGTGCTCGGTTCGGAGAACGGATTGTGATCTATAGCGACTCACAAAGCGCCCTGACTGCTCTCGGGGCATTGGAATCTCCACATCCCCTGGTTCGCGATATCCATGACGCTACGGATTTGGCAAGCCGAGCGAATGTTGAGATTATTTTCTGCTGGGTTCCTGGACATGTACAAATTGCGGGGAATGAATGCGCCGATGAGGGCGCCAAAGAGTCCGCGAGGACTCTGTGACCGGACCAGCGTTTCGCTCTTCCTCACACCGAGTACATGGCAGGAATACGGGCAGCTCTTCGGGCTGCTTGGCAACTTAAAGTTGCCACCCAACTTAAAGTTGGGTGCCATTGCGCCGCGACTGTTCCCATGAACCTACCCCCCCAATGCCGCGACGGATTCAGGTTGCTTGCTGTCGTCTCCGAATTGGACACACTCGCGGACGCACCGCTATTTGATGGAACGCTCGCTAGCGCCCTACTGTGAAGACTGCTTTGTCCCCCAGACTGTTCAGCATATTCTTGTTGAATGTCCCAGTCTGGGCGATCTCCGCGCACGTTACCTGTCCTTCTCCCCTTTATTTAACTAGGTTTTGTTTTTGTTGTTGTTTTCTTTGTAGGGGGCACGCTCCTGCACCGGGGGGAGGTGGACCTCCCCCCCGACGCCGAAGCTTGCTTCCTAATTGTTGCCATTTTCCCTTTTTACTGTTGTTGTTTTTATCATATTATTATTTTAAAGTAGCCTAGTGATAGGTTGTCGTGATTGCGGCGACTTATGCCCAAGTAGGTAGTCGCCAGATAGGCTCCTAAAATAAAAAAAAGACTGAATATGTGGTAAAAGCGACAAAAATTCTTATATAAAAAAAGTATAAGAAAAGCGAGAAGACAACTAGTAATTAGGTAAACTAGTAGAATTAAGGGATCATAAAAAAGAAAGAATCCCTTTTGTGAGAAAGAATGAAGAATAAATATAAACAAGCAAAACTTTTGTGAGAAAGAATGAAGAATAAGTATTAACAATTTACACTTTTGTCAAAAAGAATAAAAAATAAATACATAGAAGCAAGTAACGCTTTTGTTAGTAAGAATTGAGAATAAATAGAAAAAACAACGTTTTTGTGAGAAAGAATGAAGAATAAATAGAAACAACCAACGCTTTCGTGAGAAAGAATAAAGAATAGAAACGAGACTCCCTTTTGTAAGAAAGAATGAAGAATAAATAGAAACAAGCAACTCTATTTTGCATTTTGAAGTCTCCAATCACTTCCCAACCATAGTCCTTATAATTCAAAACTTATTCCTGGAACTTACATCGATGTAGTCCTCCTTGAAATTTACTTAATTTGCCAAGGGAAGGGAAGGAAAGGGATGGATGTTTATTCCAATTATGGAGAAGTATAGCTTTAATGCTTCTTGATGAGCTATCAATGAAAAGCCTCCACTCATCTGGATTACAAGGTGTAGTCCTCCTTGAGATTTACTGAATTTGCCAAGGCAAGGGAAGGGAAGAGAAGTATAGCTTTAATGCTTCTTGATGAGCTATCATTGAAAAGCCTCCACTCATCTGGATTACAAGGTGTAGTCCTCCTTGAGATTTACTGAATTGGCCAAGGGAAGGGAAGGGAAGAGAAGTATAGCTTTAATGCTTCTTGATGAACTATCAATGAAAAGCCTCCACTCATCTGGATTACATGTAATTCCAATTGCATCAAACAGACCAGGTACATCATTGCAGTAGCATAGCCCAACTTGATAAGTAAAGAATCTTGAGAAATTTTTATGACGTTTCCGTTGGCTTGTCACTTGTACATTTAATCCAGCAAATTCCACTCTTTGATCCTGGAAATCAAAAGCTCAGCTTTTAAATTTGACAATCCAAGATCTCTGACAAGGTCATTGAGGTCTTTTAGGTTTGTATATTATGGATTCCTCTCAGCAGACATATCTTTAACACTGTAGTCTACATCTTTACTGATTTTTTCGGCTTCTGAATTGTTGCCTTCTTCTGAAGGTGGCTTATTATTTTCTGGATGCGTAGGTACAGGAAGATCAACACTGTATGGTACTGGTGCAATATAGGATGGAAGAATGGAATAGGAAATTCCAGGATCATTTTTGCCACTTCGACGTTTGGAAGATCCACAATGCATTAAATATAATATAAATATGAACATTTCTTATTAGTAACGTATAAAAAATTCGTAAATTACAAAATTTGAGATGTGTTGCCAATAGATATGCGCGTAACTGTAGGTAAGAGAGGCTTGACCCTTCTATTAACCTTGTTAAACAGGATCTGGCTGGATGGTATCTTCCCAGAATCCCGGCCATTGGCCTGCGTGTTTGCTTTTCGGAGTCTCGGGAGAAATTTCCCCACTACGCCTGATTTCCGCTCAATTGTTTTAAGCTCTCGCGTGTGCAAGTTGATCTAGAAATTGTTAAATTTTAGATTAGCATATTTCCTGAACAGCGGAGGTCATTTGTCTTTTGCACATTGTAGCTCCCACAAGTTATCTTCCCGGCTGGAGAGCGCTATCTGCAAGCATCATTTGGCCACGGTATTTTTCGATTTGGAGAAGGCCTATGATACCACGTGGTGATATGATATCATGAAGACCCAACATTCGATAGAAGCGAGAGGGCGTTTCCCCATTTCTTTTCTCTGGATCCTTACGAGATTGTCGATTCCCAGTAGAACAAGAGGAAAGTGCCTTACATGCAAGTATCTTCACTGCCACTCTTCGTGCCACGTTTTACGTAGAAAACTTTTCGATCTCTTGCCCCGGCTCAGATACCTACCCTGGAACGCTAGCCCCAACAGGCTCCGAACAGTTTCTTTCGTTTGGCAGAAACGTACGAATTTGGGTTTTGTTTGACCTAAACAAAGATGTTACACTTTTGTTGTCTTTACGGGCAACACCTCCAACAGGAGCTGTTCCTAAATGGTGCTCGCCTAGACGTACTAGACTCACATCGATTCCTTGGTATTGTATTCGACCGACGCCTCACCTGGGAGGCGCATATTCACAGCTTTAGGGTTTCTTATACCCACAAATGAACATTATACATCCTGAGGCATTCAACATATCAAATGCGAATAGGGTTACCCTCCTATTATTTGGCCGTTCCATTGTTCGGTCAAAGATTTACTATAGATGCGAGATTTAATCATCTATCCGAGCATCTATTTCGGGAGGTGGATTCAATTCACCCCGGCTCGGTGACTGGTGCCTTCCCCACGTCCCCTACAGAGGGCCTCCTTATCAAATCAGGGGTGATGTCATTCGCTTTACGCCGTGCACAGTAAATCACGCAGGGCGTAAATCAAGGCGGGATCAGCTTCGCCTTTAGTCTCTAACGGCTCTCATTTCGTCAGCAGTCGATCTCGACGGTGCATTTACTGCCGAGAGACCCCAATCAAGACGTAAATTTCTCAGATTCAAGACAAGGAAACTACTTTGCGAGTTCGATGCGAGTCTCGGATCGGTTGCACCGATGGTTCTGCCCAAGTGCCACCCTGGAGGATAACACCTCTGAACTTTTCTCGCAACGTCTCTGTTCCCAAAGCTAACACAGAACCGAGAGTTTTGCGTTTGTATTTCTTGGAACAATCATTTTGTGACATCGGAGCCATGCCTGTATATACAGATTGCTCCAAGTCCGAAGTGGAAGTTGGATTACATGCTAACCTCCGTCCCTTTTTGTTAAGCTGATGGGGTTCTTCAAGCTGCAGCGTCCGCCTTCATGGCTCAACTAGTTGCGATATACCGCTCCGCACGGAAGATTAGCGTCGTACTAGGTTTGGAGACCGATTTCTAATCCATAGCGACTCACAGAACGCATTAAGTGCCTTTTTGTTTTGGAATCTCCACACCCGTTGGTTGACAGTGTCCGTAACCCCTTGTCTGCTGCGAATTGGGAGGACGTTAAGATTATCTTTTACTGGGTTGCTGGACATGTTGGATTGCCTGAAATGAACGAACTAACGATGAGGCCAGGCTATCTGTAGAGACTGAGCAAATAGGCTCGACTTTTCGCTCTTCCCATATTAAAGAATATGGGGGATAGATCCTAGAATTTAAAATTCCGTTCCATTGTGCCTAGACTCGATGAGCCTATGCCCTCAATGTCTCAAGGGTATCAAACCATTTACTGTCGTCTCCGAATCTGACACACTCGCGGGAAACAGCGCCATCTGATAGAACTTTTCCCCCAATCTGTGAAAACTGCTCGGGGAACTTTAGTGCGTAGCACCTCTGCCAATAAAGTGACGAGAGGGGTCGCTTGTTCTTCGTACTGGGGGATAGACTCCTGCCCACCGGAGAGTGGTGCGATCGAGCTTTTTTATTGTTAGTGTCATGCTTGTCTTTGAGGAAAGAAAGCTTCCCCTCGGACACCCCGGTATGCCTTTTTTTCATTGTTGATGTTGTTTTATTAGTAGTTTATTGGCTTGTTATTGTAATTTGCTCTTTTATTATTATTTTAAAGTAACCTAGAGATGGTATACCGTACACCTATTTGATTAACACCGCGATGCGGATTAACTGGCATAGGTTTGCGCATCTCCACGTTTTCGAAATAGTTGGATGGACTCGCTCGAGAATAGCTATCGGTGAAGCGACTTTTTAGACCACCTGCCCATATGCGGACATAGTTGCCTTTTGCGACATGTGCTGGAAGACGGTATGAGATAGAAACAATGAAAATAAAAGCCACATGAGTGAAAAATATAGATCACCTAGGCTAACATAACACATCTTATGTAGCTTTTATGCTGCAGACGGTAGCTTACATACAAACCAACGGAAATAGGTTGCTAGAGCGACCACAGTAAGCATTTGTCTGATCCTTGGGAACATTAAAAAATTCCTAATATATTAATTATTCCAACGTTGATTTGATATTTTCTGGGATATTATCATTATATATAACAAGGTCAAGAGACCTAAGTCTCTTCCTCTTAATTATTCTGACTTATGACCTTACGACCTTCAAAAATTTCAATAATTCCAGGACTAACCTTGGGATGACCTTTGAAATTATATGATTTAGGCCGATTCGGTAGAATCAGCCCAATAGTTACGATGTTATTGCTAAATAATGCCCTTGCTAACCTTGGGAGGAGCTTGGCAATTATATCATTCGAAAGATAATGTAAAATAACTTAAGGGTTTCAAATTTCGTTAGAATCGGACGAACAGTTACGATGTTTTTACCAAAAGACTCATTGAAAAGTAAAATTGTTACCATCTGACCAACAGAACTATGGATCGACCTAGTAACTTATAGAGTCGCTTCCACGCGACTAAAAATATAAAATTTTAGATCATGTCCATATTTCGACGTGACTCAGGCAAATTAGAGTAAAGGTTAATTTCTGCAGAACCATTCCTTAATGAGGACTGGTCCCACAATAACCCGTTGTGGCCATTCGTAGTCATCTCTGCTTTGAGAGACTTTCAATGGCCCTAATTTTGTTCCAAACAGACTTGTAGCCATTTATGGACTTGTGATCAAGCACTTTTCCGGGTGCACAAAATACACGTAAAAAACGGGTTGGTAAGAAAAAAAACCCCCATAATTTCTCTTTGCTCGATCAGTTTCAACTTTCGGCTTTTGTAGTTTCCATTGTTTTCGTTCACGATGCATATCTAGGTAAAATTATTTGTTCTTTTCAAACCTAGTACAGCTCGTTATGACATTACATATATATATATATATATATATATATATATATATATATATATATATGAAAAAAAGCTCAAAAAGTGCACGTGAGTCAAAGTTATGCAGATACACCCACAAAGGAAGAGTGAAAAACGATTCCGAGCGCTTTCGTCTTTCTTCTTAAAAACCTTTCAAGGAATGAACAGGAGGCTAGACATACATTGCCTTAAATAGTGGAAGGAAGGATTAGACTACCCACCTTTGAACCTTAATTAGGGGGTACAAAATCCAGAAATAACATACATAAAATCTGAAATAAAGTTGTTTCAGGATTTTGTACCCCCTAATTAAGGTTCAAAGGTGAGTAGTCTAATCCCTCCTTCCACTATTTAAGGCAATGTTTGTCTAGCCTCCTCTTCATTCCTTGAAAAGGTTTTTAAGAATAAAGACGAAAGCGCTCGGAATCGTTTTTCACTTTTCCTTTGTGGGTGTATCTGCATATATATATATATATATATATATATATATATATATATATATATATATATATATATATATATATATATATATATATATATATATATATATATATGATGAAAATTAATGCAATATTGCAAGAAAAGATGAGGAATTAAACCACATTCTCCGAAGACAATTTAATTCAGAACAGTTTCGGTGTATCTCACACCCTTTTTCAACTGACACTGGATAGAAAATATAAGAAAAGTGCTTACAAACATAACACAGGGTCAGGTCGTGAAACATCCCCTCTTTTTTCCCCCAATCCCCTACTTATGGCTAATCAGGGGGGGGGGGGGGGGTAGGCCTAAACATACTGAAGGGCTGACATTTTACTATTTTGTTTATTTGCTTTCGTATTACAGGATTAAAAGAAAATTGACCCTTAGATAGATGTAAATTAGGAACTGACGATATCAAGCTCGATTCTACGATTCTTCTCTTAACATAGTTAGCCGATTTAAATAACATTTTACTTCCATTGAAATCGATCGAATGATTCAAGTCTCTAACATGGCAAAATATTCCACTGCTTTCGCTGCCCACTCTAATATCTCTTTTGTGTTCATACAATCTTTTGTCTAGATTTCTCCCCGTTTTCCCTATATAAACTTTATGGCAATCGTTGCATGGTATTGCATATACTCCTATGTTATGATGTTCTTTGGGTTTCCTGGCCATCATCAATTGGTTTAAGGAATTATTATATTTAAAGGCTATATTAATACCCGCTTTTCCAAATATGTCCTTTAAACTATTTAATTTATTATTAAATGGCAATGTTATACGTTTGTTGAAGTCGTTAGTGCGGGTAGGCTTATTACCATAGAATGTTTTCCTAGCTGCAAAATGGGCAGACGATATGAACCAATCGGGGTAATACAAATTAGAAAAAATAGTCCTGATAATGACAATTTCTTCATCTAAATAGGAAGGATGACATATTTTGTATGCTCTAAGGAAAAGGTTAGAAATTACCGATTTTTTAACAGTACTATCGTGAAACGAAAAATAATGTATATAGGCATTCGAGTGGGTTGGTTTCCTATAAACGTCAAGTTTTAATTCATGGTGATCTTTATTAATGAGGGCATCTAAAAATGGTAATCTATTATCATATTCCCATTCATATTTAAATTTGATGGAGACATGCAAATTATTCAAATTATTAAAAAAGGTATCAAAATCATGGCCATTAGGCCATACAGAAAAATGGTGTGAGATACACCGAAACTGTTCTGAATTAAATTGTCTTCAATGTGGTTTAATTCCTCATATATATATATATATATATATATATATATATATATATATATATAATATAGCAGTGAAGTGCGGTGATTTTGAAGATGAGGGAGCAATTGGAGTTTTGCAAAAATAAATATGTTCATTAAAAATAACAATAAAATTTTAATCTACTCACTTTATTTAAATGTTAAAATAGCTTCTGTAAGTATGCACAACCAGCTAGCCGAGATGCTCCATCATATTGGCCTACATTGTATTTGCGAGTGCAACACGGTTTTGGATGACAGATCTAGTGTTGGCGTAGGCCTACCTGTTTTAATAATAGTTTCTTTTTCATTATAAGTCATCGCACTGAACTTCCTTATTAATAATTTTTCAATAATGCAATCGCATTTTCTCACAACTTCATATGCATCCATTCTGTTTAAAAGGGGGTTATCACTTAAAAAAATGAATAAACAATAAACCACAGTTATTTTATTAACAATGCAATCACACTAGCTCGAAGTTACTAATCACAAAGATACGAGGGGTGAATCCGCAGGGCTGCCAGAATCCAGAAAATATTAACAAAATGCTTAAGATATATGAGCGTAACCATACAGAGTTTATGCTATGTAGCTGTTTTCATTCTCAGAATCAGTATTTAAATATAACCTAAAAAAATTTAAGCTTCAGAGCATAATAATAGTTATCGTCATTGTGTCTTAGACATTTTGTTGTTTTTTCTTAGATTCTAGCAACCCGATGACTGCAAAGCTAAATTTGCTTCCTTTTCCGTATACAAATAGGTTATTTTTTTCTTAATTCTAACACGGCGTTGAAATATCTAGATAAAAATCATAAAACTCTAATGACTGTATATTATTGCTAAGAAGAGCAAAACATCTTTCAAACTATACATTCCAAAGCACCAAAAGGCGGAACTATCATTGAAATTAAGAGAAAAAAAGAGAGTAGAAATCTCGACGAAAAGGATGCATTTCTTCAATTGCAGTCGGGCTCATCGGGGCCTAACCCCAATTCGATTGAAAGGAACGGTACCGTATACACTATACAAGTATAAGCAAGCATAAATGTGAGAATAAAATGGATTCTGATGTCATATTAATTGTGGTGTGTAATTTATTTTTCTTTTATTCTTATATAGGGAAAGCATTGCTTCCCTTGCTTCCATTGACTGCACGCCACTGATATATAGCCGTCAGAATGCAAAGAAACGGATTAGGAATATTTGTTTTCTTCGGAAAGATGTTTTTCCTAATTGAACCAAACACACTAAGACAGCGAGCAACCGCTTTAATCTCAATTAAAACCACCACTTTGACCACTCAGTTACGCATGAGAATAAAATTCTTTCGAATAGACAAGCTTTTTAAGGCATTCTTTGCTAGGTCAATCGGAAAGACTGAAAGAGAGAGAAATTAATTGGCAATTCAAAGGACAAACGAAAAATATAGTTAAACGCGCGGCGAATATACAATGTATATCTCTCATGAACGCTAGAGAATGATAGAAAAAAATCAATCAAACCACAAGGAATGAGAATATAAACTATATTTCTCATTTTTCCTTTGAATTCCAAATTAATTTCTCTCTCTTTCAGTCCTCCCGATCGACCAAGCAAATCATGCCTTATAAAGCTTATCTATTCGAGAGAATTATTTATTTCCTTGCGTAGCCGAGCGGACTAAAGGTTGCTTTAATTGAGATCAAAGCAGTTGCTCGCTGCCTCAGTGTACTTGGTCCGATCTCCAACTCTGCAAGGATTTTTTCGCAATTAAGAAAATTAATTTTTCCGAAGATAAAATCTCATATTAGTGTAGTGGGGGTAGCAGTCTTTCTTGAATTCAAATACACAATGGTCTTCAACAAAATTTGCATATATATATATATATATATATATATATATATATATATATATATATATATATATATATATATATACAGTAGAGGCCATACTATAAGGGTCAGTAAGAACAAGTGTATTTAAATATTTATTATAGAAGTTTAAAAAAAAATTGAGACAATATATTATACACATATTTAGATAAATATTTCATAAGTTATGAGGAAATAAACAAACTATCTTCCAAATTGCAGCGGCCAAAAGTTAAGGGTCACTTAGAAAAAATGAACTACCAACCGAGGTATTTGTCTTTAGGAAACTGTTGATGGGCTAACAGTTACTTCTTATGATCATACATTATTGGAACATTCAACTGTCAAAATGGCGGCTTGTGAGAGATGACCGGTGTCCTGTGATGAAAAACAAAGGATTGTGTGCCTTCACCAAGAGGGCAAGTCAAATTATGTGATAACAGCTACTGTAGGAAGGTCTAGAATTGTTGTGCAACCAATTGTAGCTCGTTTTAAGTCATCAGGATTGACAGATGTTAAACCCAAAATCGGTAGACCTCTTAAAACGTCACCAAGACAGGATCGTATTATGGTTAGAATGTCAATGAAGGATTGGTTTAAGAGTGCTGCTGAGATATCCTGCGAGTTCAGCTCCCCCTCTGATGTCAACATAAAGCGCAAAACATTCCCCGGATGTTACGAGGTTCTGGGTTGCTTGCTCGTGTACCGCAAAGAAACCTCTGATATCCAAGAAGAATCTTCGTTACGCTCACGAACATGTCGTCGGGACAGAAGAACAGTGGGCGCAGGTTCATTTTAGCGATGAATCGAAGTTTAATGTCATTGGTTCCGATGGCTGGATGTACGTCCCACGAAGATGTGGCGAAAGGTTATCTCGTGCATGTGTGAAGAAGATTGAAATATGGAGGAGGCAGTGGAATGGTATGGGGAGTGATCTCTGCTGCTGGTCCTGGTCCACTTATTCGCCTACAAGGGTCTGTCAATGATGAACTCTACAAGCAGATTCATAAACAGCATACTCTTCCACATCTCTAATCCTCGTCAGTTCAACCTCCTATCTTCGTGCAGGACAACGCTTCCTGCCACACTGCGAAGAGAGTCAAAGATTTTTTGAGTGATGAAGTGGCTAATCTCACGGACTGGCCACCTCAAAGTCTGGATCTCAACCCTATTGAAAACGCTTAGAAGATTATTGGAGATGGGACGCGAAGGAGAAATCCAAAGAACTAAGATGAACTCTGGGAATTATTGAAAAACGAATGCAACAATATTACCCCATTATTTTGCAAGAAATTAATTCAGTCCTGTGGTAACAGATGTCGGGGGGGGGGGAGGATTGCTAGTAAAGGGATGTTCACAAAATATTAATAGTAGGTAATGGTTTATTCTCTGTTCTTGTTCCATTTTACAGTTTTTCTAAGTGCCCCTTAACTTTTGGCCGCTGCAATTTAGAAGATAGTTTGTTTATGTCCTCATAACTTACGAAATATTTATTCCATTCACTTGAAGTTTTCACGAAAAATAGATATTAAATATATCTAAATATTTCTGTAATAAATAGTCTCAACGTTTTGTTAAACTTCTAAAATAAATATTTAAATACACTTGTTCTTACTGACCCTTATATTACCCTTATATTATGGCCTTTACTGTATATATATATATATATATATATATATATATATATATATATATATATGTATGGAATGAACAATAACGTTGATGTCAATGCAGTTAGGTCAACGCTAACTCCTACTAAATTTCTCTTTTAGAGAAAATTGAGTCAGTCATAGGGGTAGCGCTCCTGTAGAGGTTTGAGGAACTCTAGGAGACTTTTCTGACAGATTAAGGAATTCTAAAAAGAATTTCCATATATATGTATTGGCCTAATATGTAGGAGCCAATTTTTAATTGTAATATTACTTCGTGTCTCCGAAGATGACCGTGCCGGTCGAAAGACCTCTTGGACAAATAAATCATGGAATTCTCCGAGCTGCTGAATTCCATTACACCCGACGAGAGGAAGCTCATCAAATCAAACGAGGCTTAAAACCCTCATACTAGCAGCAAGGTCATTTTTTTAAGCTGTTGGGTTCCTTTCTTATCGGGAGAAACACGGTGCAAGGATCTCAGGAAATTTTCTAGCACTAAGAATAAGACCAAAACGCCGTTTCCAAAAATAAACCCACAGCAAAACGTCTATCGTGGACCCAGACATACATGAAAACTGACTTTAGCATAGTTAACCTGATTGCTAATTAAGAGGCTGAGTTGTCAACGGACGTCATTTGGAACATTCACCAAGTGATCTAAATCCAATAGAAAACTTTGGGAACATTGTGAAGGAAGACGTTTTCGAAGATAGCATACAATTTAACAACAAAAATGACCACTGCAAAACCATCCAAAAGGCTGCACAAAATGTTTCTGCTGAGTGCATTAAAACTTTTACTTCATCATTAGACAACAGACTTTTCAAAGTTATTCAGAAGAAGGGTTCCTTTGGCTAGTAACTCTTGAACGGTTCTTATTTAATTTGTTTTCCTCTAATTTTGCGTCATTTTATTTCTTAATATTATCTCATATGATTTGTATATATTTTTGTTCATATGATTTGTATATATTTTTGTTCATATGATTTGTATATATTTTTGTTCATATTTTTGTTCATATGATTTGTATATATTTTTGTTCTTACTGTGGCATTTAGATTCCATATATTGTCATGAGATTTTTTGCTCATGATTTTGACTCCATGAAAAATGTTACATACAAATGCTCGCTCGCTCATCGGCTAGGATTTAATGACCCCAGATGGCCTCGGAGGTCAGATTTTTCCTGGTTCGGTGCCCCATTTTCAGGGTTGCTCTACAACCTTGTGGTTCTATCTTTTCAGCTCTCGAGAGAGTGGGGGGGGGGGCGCAATGCATGTAACCTGTAATCATCATCCTTACAGATAACCAACTCAGATAAATTTAAGCTCAATCCCTCCAGAAATATGGGCGGCTGTAGCGAACAAATAAACGATAGACAACCTACCCTATTTTGTGTATTTATATAGATTGATAGATACGATAACCCTGTATGGAATAGAAACAACAAAGTATAACAGCCCTCATACGATGCGGTTTGAATATAAATGAATACCCACCTTCACATAAAAATCCAACAACCCTGAAGGACGTTCCTTCTCCACGCCAGACGCGTCAAGGATGTAACTGACTCAAATTGGCTTTCAAAATCCCATTTAGATAACCAACTCATTAGACAACTCCAGATGGGATTATCAGTTTTAATTTGTATTGAAAAGGAACACTTGAAGTAGTTCGTGGACAAATAAATCAACAACAATGGGAATCGAGGCCTGAAAACGGACAATATAAAACTTTTTTTTTCTCTTTGAATACCTCTGCTAACCGATTTGTTTAAGCCATTTAATAACACCTATTCTATATTGATTATTGGAATGATCAGATATACAATGTAGATTTAATTTAATCACTCACAATATTAGAAAAATAATCGGTATTTAACATCACAGTAAAAAAATGCACTCGTATTTTAATTGAGTAGCCGTAGGCCTATTCTCGACTTATTTCATCCCTTTGCAATACATAGATGCCAACAACAAAACTTGGCGGGGGAGATATGATTTTCTCTATGTTGAATTGCATTATGCGTGCATTAAGTACGTATTTCTCGAGGGCAATTGAAATTTCACCTGTGACTGAACCCTGAGTAAAGGAAACTGGTGAACAGGAGCAGGACTTCACTAAAATTAGAGAAAAAACAAAAGACGTTAAAAAGAAATCAAAAGGAGAGGCCAATTATAGTAAAATGAACCCTAGGTGAACACTCAGATGGGAGTGAAATGTGTTGATTTGTTAATAAGTAGCGAAAACTAACGATCATATTTCCGTCCCTAAAGAAAGTGACTAAGTTAAGAGAGCTAAAAATTGGTGGAAGATGTCAACCCTAGGTAAACTAAACAATGTTCATCAGCCTTGTGGCGAAGGCCCACTCTTGAGAAAGGAAAGTGGTAACCGAACATGGGCGAATTCTGCAAGTTTATCAATAACGAGAGAAAGAATGAAGATACAAGAAGAACCCCAAGTAGAAAAAGAACTAAAAAGAAGACAGAGGCAAACAAGTTAGGGCGAACGCTCTCAACCGTAGATCGCGAACCTGAAAAGGGATTCTTTGAGACATTCAAAAACAAGTTCATACAAAGAACACAGCCGCTTATGAATCACAGCCCCTGTTGCGGTTAGGGGGGTGGAGTGGGTGGGGGGTAGTAAGAATGCATCTCCTTTGTTTAAAAAAAAATTGAGGATTTTATGCAAATAAAAGTGTAAAGGTCACAATTTCCTTTTCTGGACAAGGGTTTGTTGCTGAGTCACCGAGAGCCCATAAGGACACAGGAGTAAAGAACCTCCACCTCAGTCCTTGTTTTTAACACCCCGATGGGGTTCTGATTGTAGGGTTTGGCTTTTATTATCCCCGCATAGGGGTGGGGGTCAGAAGACCCCCCTTGTGGCACTTACGTGTCGTAAGTGACCGCACCCTTAAGAATAATAATGGGGGAATTTGTAATGTTCTCTTCAAGGCTATGGTACCTCCCCAAAGCCCTCCCTATCCACTAAGGAAAAGCCCGAGAGAAGAGGCTGGTCTTCAAGACACGCTTGAAGGCACCGAGGGGAAGGAGGGGAGGCCATCGTAATAGGCTGATCATTCTCGGGTCAAATACAGAGAAATCACGATCACTGAAGGAGCCCAGGCGACCTCAAAGAGAGACCAGTAGTGGTGGGGCAGAGCCAGAGCGCAGAGTTCGAATCGGGTGGAAAAGAGTCAGTGAGGAAGAGGGATAACCATGTGGATGACAGGTAAGCATGAGGAAAGTGGTATCTCACGATGAAGAAAGGTAGCCATGAGGAAGACAGGTAAGCATGAGGGAAGTGGTATCCCACGATGAAGAAAGGTAGCCATGAGAAGACAGGTAAGCAGGAGGGAAAGGGTGACCAATAATGAAGAAAGGTAGCTATGAGGAAGACAGGTAAGCATGAAAAAAAGGTCGCCATGAGTAAAGTGGTAGTAGTCCTGAGGAAGAAAGGTAATCAAGACGAAAATGGTAGCCTACGATGAAGAAAGGTAGCCATGAGGAAATTGGTAGCGATGAGGAATACAGGTATCACTGAGTAAACTGGTAGCTACGAGGAAACAGGTAACCATGAGTGAAGTGGTTTCCATGAGGAAGACAGGTCGACATGAGTTAAATGGTAGCCATTTGGAAGACGGATAAGCATGAGTGAAATGGTAGCCACGAGTGAGACAGGTAGCCATGAATAAAATGGTAGTCCATGAGGAACATAGGTAGCTATGAGTGAAATGATAGTCAGGAGGAAGACAGCTATGTGTTAAATGGTAGCCATGACTAAGACAGGTGACCATAGGGAAAATATTAGTAATAAAGAAGACAGGACTTACTATGATTAAATGGTAGCCCATAAGAAAGAATGGTAGCCATGAGTGAAGTGGTAGCCACGAGGAAGACAGGAAGAATGGTAGCAACGAAGAAGACAAGTAGCCATGAATAAAATAGTAGCCACGATGAAGACAGGTAGCCATGAGTAAAATTGTAGCCCATGAGGAAGACAGGTATCCATGTGGAAGAGAGATAGCCATGACTGAAATGGTGCGCTAACTCACTTTTGATTTAATCGCGGATTCTTCGCTTCCGCCCAGGAACAGCGGCTGTCTGCCCTTTCCTACCACAGGTGGTTGTCAAGAGAGCGGCCTAAAAGTGACCGCTCCCGGTTATAGAGGCTCGATAGGACCAACTTCCTTTGACGGGTAAGGGACAGGCATGCAAAATAACCTTGCAGGGGGGAGGGGGTGTGCTTACCCCCCTATCTTGCCCAATAGAGGTCGGTTCGCCGGCTTGAGACACTACTTTGACTGAAGGTACCTCGAATGGGATCCTTGTTTTTTGGGGGGGGAGGGGGGACGGGGTTACATCGAAGCCATCCTTGAGCTACACATGATCCTGGAGGTGACCCAGCCACAGATGGCAGGTTCTTCCATGGGGGCGAACCAAGGCTTGGTGCCAAACACAGAAATTGAATCCGCGCGTCTACCAATTGGTAGCCAGAATCTCTATGTGCGCTGACGTTTCTGTCCGCTCATGCCGGGATCGAACCCGGTACCACGACGTTGGTAGAGCAACGCCGTATCCACTCGGCTAGCAAGAGCTCTTGTTGCTCAGTGTTGTTAGGTTAGACTAGAATAGGTTTGGAACGAGGAGAATACGTGCCGAATCATGTACACAATTATAGCATCTTAATTAGAAAATAAATATTTTAAGTGTTTTACAAAAAAAAAATAATAAATTACATAAATCCCTACGGTACCGATTCTTTCGATGGATTAAAATAATATATAACTGACAAGATAGCGGCCAATCTATTTCTCGCCATAACATCATAATTAGAAATATGCCCACAATAAGTAGTGAAAGTGGTATATAGATATACTCTATATAGCATTTGCGGTTTTTTTTAAAATAAAGATATTTATAACAAAAAACACACAAAATTTGCTGTTGGGCATAAACCCAACATTAACTGCTATCATTCACGCTACCATACAGGGAAGAGTAATCGTCTTGGAATATCTCTTTGCACAGGAAGCTAAAACAATCTTTGCGAAGTTTTATTTGATCAGATTTTGAGTCGCCTTACATATTTTGTGCAGTATATTTTTCTTCATTTGATCGACGGGTATTTTTCCTGCCGCCGTACAAGATGAGAGAATTTTATGATTGATTATTTAAAAAGTTGGCGACTCAAAAATTAATTTTTAAAGAGCTAACATGTCAAGTTTGCGATTTCTAGCGAAAATGGCGATTCAATTTATATTTCCTTTAGAGTATCTCCTTTGAATTTCATTTTCTGTGGTATAAGAAAACGAATTATTAAGGCAGTAACTTATTTACACATTTCATTCATATTTAAGCATAATAAATTTATTAATTTAATTACGAAGATGCTCTTCAAGATATAAACCAAGCATCATAATAAATACAAATTTGGTAATTCTACAGATTATCCACTCCTCTCTTTCTACATAGAAATTACTTTCATTCTATTCTCTTGGCATTTTTGCATTGTCTTTTGCCTTTTAATCGGAACGGGAAGCACTTTTTTCCCTAGCTATGAGCACCTGAAAGTACTTACTCTATTCCGAAATAGAAACGCGCCATCAGAACCTAATTTAGAAACGTGCGATCTGTTTTCGAATCGACAAATATTTTGGCATTTCCATTTCTTTTGCGTTAAATCTAAATCAGTATTGCAACGTTTACAAAAGCTTTTCTTTTCGCATTAGTTCGTGTTTTGGTCAAAAATCGATTATACCATGGAAGCTGTCATTATATTCCCGTGAAAGCGCAAGAACCCTTATAGAACAACCGTTACAAAGCTCAGCGGCTTGGACAGAGCGACAAATTTCGCTAGAATAAGCTTCTTTAGGGGGCTCTGTTGTGGCTATTATTTTGGGGGTGCATGCAGTGCTACGGGCCCCGCGCTTCAGGGGCCCGCGATGGGATGTAAAAATTAGTAATAATTAAGCTTTTGCCCTTAGGTACAGAAGGCCGAGAAAAAATAATTATTCATTTTCCTGATTTTTTTATATTATTATCATATATGATATTACTATGTATAAGAAAAATATAGAAAACTTCACTAGAGCATACTGCATAGTATAATAATTCTGGTTGTGCTTTGTACGAATCTTTGTAACGTTATGTTGAAGCTATTCGACCAACTTTCACAGCAATTGAAGATAAGGCCAAAATTCTTACTGATTGCCATCAATATCACAAGGACGTTTCACGACAAAGACGACGGAATCGCAAATATGACCACTACCATGGTTCTACCTCAGATGGTAGCAACATAGAATCCATCCAGCCATCTGAATCATTCAGAATTGGAGCTTTACTGGTTATTGTGAACAGTTTGGTGGCTGCTCTCTCACAAAGGCAGAGGGCATATATAAAGTTGAAAGGTATGTTTGGGTTTCTTCGAAAGCTGCCAAGTCAAGGCTGAAGATTTGGAAAAGGAGTTCGAAGAGGAATTGATCTAGTTTAGTAAACTTTTGAAAACTGACTTAGCTGATATTGTTGCTGGATCTCGACAAGACCTTTACGAACTGACATTGTATCGTCTGATAGTTGATAATTCTTTGGGGTCTTGTTTTCCTAATGTCGAAATCGCGTTGAAGATTCATTTAATTCTAATGGTTACCTACTGCAGTGGTGAACTCTCCTTTTCAAATTAAATAGAATCAAGAACGAAATAAGAGTCAGTATGAGTCAAACAAGATTGAACCATCTCTCTCTAATGAGTATTGAGCGAGAGTTACTGAGGGAAATTAACACGTCAAGGATAATTGAGGAGTTTTCTGTTGCCACGTCTCGTAAGTACTTCATGGGAACTACGTATCTAGTTGGTGGGTACTCAGTTCAGCAAATGGTTCTCCAAGGCAGCACAAATAGTCTACTGGTATGCCTGGTGTTGTTCTTCAAAAAGGAATAAAAAGTGTACAAAATAAAAACTTTTTTTCAGTTGAATCCCCCCGAGCCATACTAGCAGTTCTTTTAAATTCCTCACATAATTTTTCCCCTCTCTGCAAAGGGAAATGGGGGTGGGGGTGATATATATACGGGTGGAGGCCCCGCTGTTCCTTGTGCTACGGGCCCCGCAGCTCCTTAAACCGGCCCTGGGTGCATGAGTAACTACCGGAAGAAAAAACACCCAAACCATACATAACCTACTAAAAACAAACCAAACGAATCAGCAAAACCTAACCCTAGCCTAAAAAGCACTAACCAACCTCGAGCCCTCCCCCCCTCCCCCCCCCATCCAACAACTCTTTTATGGCTCGCAACGAGCTTTAAATGACAAGATGAATGCAAAAAAAGTTCTCTTTATAATATCATAAGTATAGAATTCCACAGCATAGCTAGTGAAGGTACTATATAAAATAATCTATGATATATATATATATATATATATATATATATATATATATATATATGCAAAAAAATCCCATAGAACATATCACAAAACCATATAGACATAGCAAAAGGAATTGTTTATTCAGTAGTGAGTAATATGAATAAAAGCTTACATAATTTCCCAAACGATTTAAAAAAACCCTAAATCATTAAAAATGGACAAGAATTGCATATTACAAAAGCTGATAAATCCAACATGTGTGTAATATTGAATAAAACATTGTATCTAGAAAAAATGGCCACTTTGTTATCAGATACTACTGCATACGTACCGTTAAGAAGCGATCCCTCAGATAATGTAATTAAGAATTTTAATAGAGACAAAAAATATTTAGACAAACACAAAAATCAATTATTGACTCAGTCTCATCTAGTTGTTCATCATTATTACTTTATTTGTATAGCCTATTAAAAACCCATAAGCCAGGCAATCCAATAAGACCAATCATCAGTGCAACTGAGTCAATCAAATATAAATTCCCAAATCAAACTTATGACAGGTCATAGAAAATCTGACCCTCTAATTTTATAGGGAAAACATTGTTTTGTATAAATAAAGTGTGTCTCTATTTCATAAACCATTGTGAGTTCGAATATGTTATTAACACAACAAAAGTACTTGCTCCAATCAATCTTTTTTTTTCCCTACGTGGTACAACCAAATATTTATACTTATTCACGTGTTACCTCTCGTGATTTTTACATATATATATATATATATATATATATATATATATATATATATATATATATATATATGGGAAATATCACGAAAGTTAGCGCGTGATAACTATAAATCTGAATATGTACCACGGAAGGAAACTGAATAAAAGACGGATTGGAGTTAGTACTTTCGTCTATTCGACATTTTCAAACTCACAATAGATGAAAGTTCTAACTCCAATCCGTCTTTTATTCAGTTTCCTTCCGTGGTACATATTCATATATATATATACATATATATATATATATATATATATATATATATATATATATATATATATATATATATATATATATATATATATGAATGCAATGTCCCGCAGGAAAAAATGAAAAGGTGTTTCCAAGTACTTTCGAACTATATTAAGTTTCTTGGTAAAGTTCGAAAGTACTTGGAAACACCTTTTCATTTTTTCCTGCGGGACATTGCATTCAATTGCTACCCTCACGTGATACTTTGTGAGTTTTTCATATATATATATATATATATATATATATATATATATATATATATATATATATATATATATATATATATATATATATATATATATATATATATATATATATATATATATATATATATATATATATATATATATATATATATATATATATATATATGCACTCAACTTCAAAAGCTGTTAAAAATGCACGTTGCTCTTAAATTTATAATCAAGGCCTTAGCAGGGGTAAAAACTTCTGTATCCACTGTGCGCGAAGTGATCTTGAAGTACAATTTCCCTCTCAAAGAGCGTCTCGGCCGCCAGCTATTCTCCTTTTCCCAAAAAGCCGCTAAATTGGAGTTTTCTCGCCTGGATGATGAATGATCTAAGATTTTGTTCTCTGGAGTTAAAAATAGAAGTTCGATGATCCTGATGGTTACAAGTATTATCTGGCAGATGAAAGTGTGCAAAATCCTACTTATTTCAAGCGTCAGAACAGTGGAGATGTTATGGTGTCGGGAGTTATGTGTAAAATGGAAAGCTATTACTTGTTTTCATAGATGGACGCTTCAATGCCGCACGATACATCGATTTATTAGATGGAGCTTGTATTGACGAAGGAAGAAAGCTCTATGGAGAAAAGTTAATTCGTCAGCAAGACAATGACCTAATTAATACATAGGGCAAATGTCACATCAGACTTCCTTCTTGCTGTTGGAGGTGACGTTTTACAATGGCCAGCAAGAAGCCCCGAATCGAACCCCATAGAGAAAGCATGGGAGGAACATTCGAAATAAACTGTTGCAGGGGGCGATTGGAAGCAAGAAGTCCCGTACTTCTATAGTTATTCAGAAAACAGGATGTGAAGTACACTATATAATATAACAATTCATTCATTTTTTCCATTGTTGGCATTGTGGCTTTAAAGTTTTGAAAATCATATCTTGACTTTAATTACTTTTTGTGACATGAAAAAAATTGAGGGAATTCAAAAATCTAAATATCGCATCGCAAGGCCTTTTTCAACTTGTTTTCTTATAGAAAACTCTCTTCAAGTTAGTTAAATTATTTTCCACAAAATAGGTAAAATACTATAACTATATTTTTAAAGTTATATATATATATATATATATATATATATATATATATATATATATATATATATATATATATATATATATATATATATATATATAATTTTTAAAATCCTAGTATTTATAACAAAGTGGCTTCGATTGGAATAGAGTCTTTAATCCGTAGAATTACTCCCACTTCTTTCAACCCTAACCTCTTCCAACTTCCTTAGTGAGGCTTGTTGTGAGAAATGAGTAAGCCCGAATTGGGGTTGCTAGCCTGGGAAGCCCCCCCCCCCCCATCAAGTTTTGTTCTTGCGAGTGCAACACGCAATAGCGATAACGGGCGAGGCTGTCGCGGCCCCTGTTCATCCATGCCGATAGTGTTTTTGATATGCGCCAACCCCACCTTGTGAGGAAGCAAACCTTTAACCCCCCCTTGCCCCCAAACGCCTGAATTTCGCTTCCCTCGATCTTAAATCTACGAAGTAAGAATTGAGTTTGTACTTCCCGAATCCTTGTCACCTGTGAGACGATGTCTGGTGGTATGTAAGAGTGAAGGAAATGGTTTGGTCATGGAATGAGTTCCTTCACTCTCCTCCACCCCTCTGTAAACTCTTTAATGAGATTCAGTTTTGGCTTCCCTTCTCAATAAGTCAAGGCGATTAAATTGAGCCATGACGCTAATCTTTAGGTTTATCATTTTTGGCTCACGGGATCAACTTGGCGGAAAACAAAAGGTGGAGTTCGATGACTCCGATCATTACTCCTCAATGAGGAATGATGGAACGGGGTAATTTTTATCGATTTGGGGAAAAAATAAGAGGGGAAAAACTAACGCAAGCATCTCCGAGAGGATCTTTTGGAGAGGTTCGGAGAGTAGCGCAGATAGCGGAGTCTTTAAAAGCAATCAGGACGAACAAATACAACACTGAACCTCAAATGCGTAAACTTCGAGCTTTTAAAACGAAGCTATTATTCAAAAAAATACAAAATACACACAGAAAACATACTTTGTGCCTGTGGTAATCGCACAAATGGCCTCTTTACCGAAGTCACCCTGAAAAGTGTACAAATATTGAAAAAATCAACCCAGAAATTAAGGATTGAAATGACATGTAATATATTCATTTTTCATTCTTTTCTGAATTAAAAATTTCTCTTCGAAAAATACTTAAATCTGGTGTAGGCTTACATGCGCTAGTCATTACACCTATTTTCTAATAACTTTATCCAAACTTTGTTTTATCTTCTTTCTCTTTCACTTTCCCCAGCTTCAATGCGGATCGTCATTTGTGAAGTCATTCCCACTTGGCTCTGTCCATCCATTAATCTCCCCTCAGATCATTTCTTATACTATCCAATATATTCCTCTCGCTCTCCCCCTAGCTATTCCTCCATTCTCACCCGCACCCTAACTTTCGTATCTTCTCATGACATGTTCGTTACCTTACCAGTCTTCTTTTCTGTATTTTCCTTGGAATTTACTGTACCTCTGAATCTTTGATTCTTGATCTTCTGCTTTGTGGCTCCACATATCCAGCTAAACATCTTCATCTCTGCCACATCCAGACTCTTTCCCTCCGTCTTCTTCACGCTCCGTGCCACTGCTCCTTATACCACAGCCGCCCTTACCACTGTTTTATAAACATTTCCTTTAACTTTCACATGTATTCTTTTGTCGTAAACCTATGCCAGATATCTTTTTTTTCTTTTTCTTCTACCTGACTGCACTCTTTGCACTACCTCTGGGTCAAACTCCACATCCCTGGCCACCGTTGATCCTAAAACCTAAACTTATCCATGCTCACCAACTCATCTATTTCACCATCATCAAAACTTCAGTATTTCCCTATTCAGTTTTAATCCTCTCTCCTCTAGAGCCCATCTCTAGTTTCCTTGACTATTGCCTTACTCCCTCAGGTAAGGCATCCATAATAAGGTCAAACACATAGGTGGTTAGTGTTTGTTTCTTCATAATGAGATGTGAGTGTTATACTCAAAGTGTTAGATCGTTGAAGACAGTTATTGAATAGTTCTTGCTTATTCATCTTATTCATAATGAGATGGAGTGTTATACCCAAAGTCTTAGATCGATGAAGAGAGTTATTGAAGAGTTCTTGCTTTTTCATAATGAGATGCGAGTGTTATACTCAAAATGTTAGATCGTTGAAGAACGTTTATTGATTATTTTGAGAGAGAAGCTGCCATCAGGTTCTGTTTCAGACAGCGTTAGAAACTAGTAATGTATCCCCGTTTTAGGATTTAGAGCTAAATATTTACTAAAGTCTGCCTTCATTTTTCAATTTTCTTTTTTCCCAACGGTCGTTCCCCAATACTCCCCCAATTAGGCCCCTTCCACACCTCTTCACTCTTCCTAATTTCGCCTGTTTATTTAATATCTTCAAATATTTCTGGTAAAAATGCCCCCCCCCCTTAGTTTTTACTTTATTTCTAAATACTGTAAATGCAAAGTACCTGAGTGCTTTCTCCCTTTTTCTTTCCCTAACAACTTGCATTTCTTCATCACCACTCCCCATCTTTCTTTTTCTTCCATTAAGCAATTCAAAACTTCCACTGTAACCAGTTTCTCCTAAAATAGGGTCCGCACACATCAATGCGAACTCCATGGCACGAACTCAAGGGCACGAGCGTGCACGAACTCAAGCGCAGGGGTGTGTACGAACTTACACGAACTCAAGGGTACAATGGGATACGAACTCAAGGGCACGAATGTGCGCAAACTTTAATTCTTTTTGTTTCTTTTCAGTCGCCTCAAATCGGAACTTTCTTGGCTGCGTCGAAAGGGCGCGATCAAAGTTGGGGCCGGAGAGGGCGGGGTCGCGCCCCGGTCATGTGGGCGATGCCAAACAGAACTCGGTCTCATTTTCAACAGAGGGGCGCCATGCCCTTCGTGCAGGCAGCGGGTGTGCAAGGACTGCCGTCAACACGGCCCACTCGGCAAGGACTGGGTTTGCGTCGTTTGCAGCAAGCAAATGTGAGTGTCCCCCTTCTTCTTATGTTAATTGAATTTAAAGCGTGGGGCTGGGAGGGCACGCGATCTTCCACATGTCAGCTGTAGCATTTTTTCCCCATGCTACTGGCACTCTTGGGGTATACGGTGGGGCCACGAAGGCGTGCCATTCCTCCAGGTGTATCAGGGGTTCTACCCCTGCCAAAACATCCACCCCATGCGACCTGATCAGGGCAGGGACGTGCCCTGTTTCTTTTGTGACCTTGAAACCGTGAATCCCGTAATGGACGTGCCTTTTTAACGAACGAGGGTAGAGTTGAGAGAGTTGCGGGCCTTAAGTGACTCTAGAAGCTCCCAGTCACTTCGTTGGCTACTCAGACTATATTCTGCATATTTTCACGTCCCATAACTTCACAATTTTCTTTACGTACTCCTTCCAAAGAGTTCTGGTTGAAAGAATCTCGTTGATTTCAAGGTCTTTTTTTTTAATCCATAATGGATAAATTTAAAGCATGGAATAGATTCGTTTGTTCCGATGGATTTTTGTGCCACCACCCTTCCCTCTATTCCTCCATAACAGTTGCAACAACATCAGTTTAAATTTTATTTGCCATAATTCCTTTTATGGGATTTATTTTACTTCAGATCCACTTCACCTGGACGACAAAAATGATTAAACGTTTGAGAGAGAGAGAGAGAGAGAGAGAGTTACAAGGAGTTACAAGGAAAGATAGTACCTCAGAAGACTAAGTTAGTCCATACCGAGGAGGTACTCATTTAATATTGCTATTCAATCTACTCGTCATAGAAATAGTATAGTAAAGTTTAAGGCTCTCCCCTCCCACCTCTCCCGCCCGATCTTTCGGGCAATGAAAGATGAAAAGATACCCGCTGTGCTAGAAAAAAAGTACACAAACAGGAATTTCGACAGGAAAGCAGAAATGCATTTCTACATTATTATTTTTCTTTTAATATTCTTAATCTAATTATTTTCAGTGTAATCTTATGTTTTTAGTATGTAAGCGTATTTATGATTTTATCTAACCTCCTTTTAAACGCCTCGACACTGGGGCTCGAAACGACCTCTTCCGTTAACTGATTCCAAATATTTACTATTTTATACGAAAAGAAATTACCGCATACATTCAATTTGTATTTTGGAGGGATTAGCTTCATACTGTTATTCCTTGTTACATTTCTGTTGAACTCGAACCAGATTGAGTAATCCACATTATCAATTCTATTTAGTATTTTATATACTTGAATCAACTGGCCTCGTACACGTCTAGTTTCCAACTTGTAAAGGTTTAGCTTGTCTATTCGTGTTTCATAACTATAATTTCTTAACGAAGGTATCATTTTAGTAGCTGTGGCCTGAACTCTTTCTAATCTTTCAATGTCTTTTTTGAAGGAGGGTGACCAAGCCTGCGCACAGTATTCCAAATGGGGTCTCACTAGGGCGTTATACAAGTTGATTACAGTTGTATCGCTTTTATAAGTGATTTGTCTCTTTATATAACCTAGTATCTTCCGCGCTTTCTTTTCAACATTGACGCACTGTCGAGTGAACTTGAGATCGTTTGTGACATAGATACCGAGATCTTTTTCGATTTCTGATTCTGTTATTGTTTCGCTCTCGAGTTTGTAATCTGCCTTAGGATTTTTGTGACCAATGTGCATTACTTTACATTTCTCCAGGTTAAGGGGAAGTTTCCACTTCCTAGACCATTCACTTATGTGATCAATGTCACTCTGAAAATCTAGTCTATCTTGCTCGGTGACTATGCTTTTACCCAGTTTACAATCGTCGGCGAATTTTGAGATTTTAGAAATTATTCCAACGTCTATGTCATTCACATATATAATGAAGAGCAAGGGTCCCAAGACCGATCCCTGGGGAACTCCACTAGTTACAGCTTTCCAATTGGACTCTTCTCCATTAATCACTACTCTTTGCTTACGATCGCTAAGCCAATCTTCAATCCAAATTGCTATTTTTCCACGTATTCCTAAGGCTCTGACTTTACACATTAGTTCCTTGTGTGGGACTTTATCGAAGGCCTTTTTAAAATCTAGATACAAAATGTCTACAGATCTATCACTATCATGAATTTTATTAATGTAATGTAAAAACTCTAATAAATTGGTAAGACAGGACCTATGCTTCCTAAATCCATGCTGCGTGTTGAATAGCAGTTCGTTTGTTTCTAGATGGCTCACTATTTTATCTGCAATAATACGCTCTAGCATCTTGCCTACCACCGATGTCAGGCTTATTGGTCGATAATTACTTGGTAAATCTTTTCGTCCTTTTTTGAATATTGGCGTGACATTAGCTAGTTTCCAGTCCTGAGGAACAGCCCCAGCTTCAAGGGATAAATTGAAGATGTACGTTAATTGATCCACTAGAACATCCTTCAATTCTTTTATTATTCTTGGCACTAGTTTGTCAGGCCCGGGGGATTTGAATCTCTTCATTTTATCTATTGCTATTTCTACATCAATCCCCGTGCATTCAATATTTTCTAGTGTGCCATTTCCTGAGTACTCACAGTAAGGCTCGATATTTGGATTAGAAGTGTCGTTGGTAAAAACAGATGCAAAATATTCGTTTAGTACAGTGGATATGTCTTTATCTTTAACTTGTAACTTATTGTGTCCGTCCATGATTGGCCCAATACTGTTTTTTATTGGTTTTCTACTATTAACTAGGGCATAAAATTCTTTGGGGTTTCTTTTACAGTTTAGTGCCACCCTCATTTCTTCGTTACGCTTTGCTCTCCTTATTTCGGTTTTTACCCGTCTCCTCAGATTGAAATAATTCTTCTTGTTAGTGTCTGAACTGTTCAGTTTAAACATCTTATAAGCATTTTTTCTTCTATTGATGTCTCTTTTTATTTCACTTGTTAACCATTTGGGATTTTGTTTTTTTCCTAATTTAGTGATTGCTAAAGGAATGAATTGAGATTGTTGCCTTAGAAGATTGTCTCTAAACTTGTTCCACACTTCATTTATATCTGTACCGTTTATATTAAAGTTCCTGAGACTATTTCTTAACCCTCTAAAATTTGCCTTTCGGAAGTCAAATTTTGTAATACTACGTATATTCCTTACTTGGGGTAAGCTTAATTCAAATTCTATTTGATTATGGTCACTACCGCTAAGTTGGTCGCCGACGTAAACTCTTGAAATAAGTTCGTCATCCGAAGTTAAAATTAAGTCTAATATATTTCCTCCTCTTGTTGGCTCGGTGACCCACTGAGTTAACAAATTATCGTTTATAAAATTTAGTAATCTTTGGCCTTCCGAATCCGAGTTCTTTGTCAGCCAATTTATTTGGGGGCAATTAAAGTCGCCAATAATGAGACAGAATTTGTCTTTACTTACGTTCGTCAGAGTTTCATATAATCTTTGATCCGCTTCATATGAACAGTGGGGCTTTCTATAGACTAAGAAGATATGCAAACACTTTTTTATATTTAATGTTACTCCTATTAATTCAAAATCTGTGTCTATATTACAGTTAATAGGGTGAAGCTCCTCATTTATATACAAAAGAACTCCACCTCCTTCTTTATATATTCTATCCTTGCTAAATAATTTGTAGCCTTGCAAATGATATTCACTAATATAGTCTCTCGTATGACTATGTATCCAAGTTTCAGTAATGCCTATTATGTCATACTTATTTAATGCTACCAACGTTTGGAATTCTGAAAATTTGTTTCGGAGTGATCTAGCGTTAAATAGGGTAGCTTTAAGAGAATTTCTCAAATTTTTACACGAAATGTTTTTTATTCTTTTATCGCGCGGAACCTCTGTAGTATCTGAAAATTTGCGATTGCTTCTGTAAATAGTCTCGACAACCGAGTAGAGCCCATGTTATTGAGGTGAAGGGCGTCTGGGAGAAAAAGTTCGCTTTTGTTATAGAAGTCATCCCAAAGGTTCACAAATTCGACACTCTCACTCCTGCAAATTGTTTCAAGACAATTATTAGTATAGTGGGCTCTACTGTAGAAACTGTCCCTGCCCTTACTACGCGGAAGAATTCCTGAAATGATGAAATTATTAGTTTTAGATTTAAAAGCTCGAATCATCTTCTTGTATTTGTCGAGTAGTTCTTCCGATCGAGTGGTCAGCACATTATTTGTTCCCACATGTACAACCATGACTGTTTCCTTCTTTACGTCCTGAAAGAGAGGGTCAATCGAGTTAGTAATGTCGTCGACGGAGGCACCTGGTAGACAGAATCTTTTTCGTTTCGTTGGATTTAACCTGCAAAATGAGTCAAGTTGGCCCCTTATTATGGAATCCCCCACAATTGAACATTCGACTTCTGATTCCTCCTTTCGATCTGCTAATGCTTGAAAAGAATTATGAGTCTTAATCGGGAGAAACATCTTTTGCTGTGGTCTTGCTCCTTTTTTTACCTGCTGAAAAGAATTATTTTATTGATAGGAATGTTTACTTTACTGCTAGCTGGCCGAGATGGTACTCCCTTCCCTTTTGTGGTAATTTGGTTTTCTTTTGTCGTTTTAGTCTTGGGGATTATTAACTGCAACATTTCCTTCTATGAACTCCTGCAAAGAAGAGACCTTTTTTCTAAGTTAGTAAATACTTCTAGCGAAACACAGGTAGGAGTAACGGGCGCATTTGTAGGGTGTTGGGTTCTAAGCTCGGCTATTTCCTTTCTAAGCGCGCATATAGTTTCGTTCAGTTCGTCTGTTTCCCTTTTATGTTCGTTTCTAATCTCACAAAAAAGGCATATAGATGAGTCGGTTATGGCAGCATAGCTCGCTTCTTTAAAATCTATAACCCAGCGTGTACAATCGCATTTAGGACAAACAGTTTTTAAACGTTCAGGCCCCGGCATGTTAACAAAGAGCGAATTAGATTACTGTATACAAATATATATATATATATATACTTATAAATATATGTATATATATATATATATAAAGTGGATTAAAGGGAGAGGAGGAGAAAGAGAGGATGTGTTAAATCCCGAGCTTCCTGCTAATTTCGAAAAGCCGGATAAAGACAATAAAACTGTCAAAGTAGCGTTTCAAGATCTCCCTTGGGTGAAGTCAATTATAAGAAAATACAGCGGTATGAAAATAACTGAATTGAAAGATAGAATATGTGAATAAGAATCAGTCAAAAAATAATATTAATGATAATGACAATAATAATAAAAAGGAAACAAAAAACTTAGCTTTCTTCAGTAGACAGGAGGATGAATAAAGAAGCCAAAATGAACTGAAAATTTCACAAAACTCGGAAAATAAAACTGTATATTACCTAGTCTGAGGGATAAATAAGGTCACAAGGGGAATTAAACAAAAGTATGGGTACACGATAAGAACAAATGAAAAATGGAAACAAATAGAAACAACACTAATTATGAGTAGATCACTTCTGAATTAAATAAGATTGGGCGAGCGCTCTTTAAAACACGTCAAGCTTTGAGGAGGGATCAAAGACGACTGAGAGAGAGAGAGAGAGAGAGAGAGAGAGAGAGAGAGAGAGAGAGAGAGAGAGAGAGAGAGGAGAGAGAGAGAGAGAGGAGAGAGAGAGAGAGAGAGAGAGAGAGAGAGAGAGAGAGAGAGAGAGAGAGAGAGAGAGAGAGAGAGAGAGAGAGAGAGAGTAACAAGGAGTAACAAGGAAAGTAAGTACCCTAGGAGACCTTACGGTCCATTCAAAGAGGGTACCTTTAGGCTAGCAATCGAGCGGGCACATGGCTGCTCAATTGTTTTGCGTCCCTAAACGGCCACTTTTCAAGACTTTGTCTAGTCTTGACTTGAACTGGTCAACAGATTCACTGTTGACAACTTCCACTGGAAGTGCGTTCCCACATACCGCAGATACTGTAAGTGAAAAAATTTCCACACAGATTGCGGTTGTAACGCTTCAGTTCAAGTTTGAAGCCGTGATTGCGCGTTCTGTTCTCACTCAGTGTGAAAATAGCCCGGTAGTCAACATTGTCGAACCCTCGAATTATTTTGAAAACTTCGATGAGCTGACCACGCTGTCTACGGGTTTCCAGCGAGAACAGATCTAATTCCCTTAGTCTATCCTCATAACTTTTATGTCGGATAGAGGGAATCAGCTTGGTTGCCCTGGCTTGTACGCGTTCCAATCTCGCGATGTCCTTTCGCAATGAAGGACTCCAAAATTGTACGGCATACTCCAGGTGCGGTCGGACAAGTGAGTTGTACAGGCACAGTACAATCTCCTGGTTCCGATAACCAAACTGGCGCTTAATATAGCCTAGCATCCTTTGGGCCTTTTTCTCCGCCTCAATGCACTGTTTCGAGAACTTGAGGTTACTAGTGATTGTTACACCCAAGTCCTTCTCAGTGTCACTTGATTCAAGAGCAGTGCCCTTAAGGATATACTGAGATTGGGGGTTTCTGTGGCCGATATGCATCACTTTGCATTTGCCAACGTTAAAAGGCATTTGCCACGTGTCCGACCACTCCCCAATCTTCCCAAGATCTTCCTGCAGGTGGGCAGTATTTCCATCCTTTGCAACGTTCATACCAAGCTTGGTATCGTCGGCAAATTTGGAAATCTTGGCAACCATGTCACCGTCCATGTCGTTGACGTAGATGATGAATAGTAGTGGTCCCAGGACAGAACCTTGAGGCACCCCGCTAGTAACGGGCACCCACTCAGAAGACTGTCCATTTACCACCACCCGTTGCTTTCTGCCACTTAGCCAGTTCTCGATCCAGCCGGCTACCTTTCCGTCTATTCCAAGCGCTCGCACTTTCCGGAGAAGGCGGCGGTGTGGTACCTTATCAAAGGCTTTCTGAAAGTCTAGGTAGACCACATCCACCGCCTTGTCCCGATCGTGCTCACTGAACACGAAGTGGAAGAATTCCACAAGGTTCGTCAGGCATGACCGTTGCCTTCGGAAGCCGTGCTGGGAACTCCTCAGTAGCAGGTTTGACTCTAAATACGACGTTATTTTCTCCACCATGATGCTTTCCATGAGTTTACTGACTATCGAAGTCAGACTGATAGGTCGGTAGTTTGACGGATGGCTGGAGGATCCTTTCTTGAAGATCGGAGTCACCTCCGCCTCACGCCAGTCTCTAGGAACGCATCCGGTCCGGATTGACATGTTAAAGATAGCGCACAGATGTCGTGATACTTCATCGCACACTTCCTTCAACACCTTGGGTAGAAACCAGTCCGGTCCAGGGGACTTATTCGTCTTTAGGTCAGCGATCTTTTTCTTTATTTCTCCTTCGGTGAAGTCCATTGCCTCCAGCTTTTCCCCCGAGTAGGAATCCGTGGGCTGGGGGATGGGACCACACTCTTTAGTAAACACTGAGGAGAAGTAGTCATTGAGAAGGTTAGCATTTTCTGCATCTGACTGAGTTAATGCACCCTCCTCGTCCACTAGGGGCCCAATCCTACGATGGATTGGTTTACGGCTATTTACATAGCCGAAAAACTCCTTGGGATTCTCCTTGCAGAGTCTCGCCACTCGGAGTTCCTCAGTACGCTTAGCCGCCCTTATGCTGGACTTCACTCTCCTGGCTAGCCTCCGGTACTCGTCAAAGGCACCCGAGATCTTCGATCGCCGGTACGCATTTCTCTTCTCCCTAAGCAGTTGGCCGATTTCTCGATTAAACCACTTTGGTTGAACAGAAGACCGACGGAGGCATTTTAGAGGGATGCAACTTGATTGAAGACTCATGAATTTATTTTTGAAATTGTTCCACGAATCCTCAACCTCTTCGCATACCGCTAGCCTTACATCAGTCAGCCCAGCACGAAGGCGTGCAAAGTCTGCTCTTCTCAAGTCAAGTTTCCTTGATTGACTGGCAACAGACCTTACCTTCGGGATCTTGACGGTAAATCTAACTAGCTGGTGATCACTGCCACCGAGCTCTTCGCCTACAGAGACATCCTCAACGATATCATCCTCAGAGGTGAAGACCAAGTCGAGGATATTGTCTCCTCTCGTCGGTTCTCTGACCCATTGAGTGAGGAACTCGTTGTTGGCGAACTCCAGGAGTAGCGCGCTATCGCCACAGGCTGCTCTGGTTTCCCAGTCAACTTGTCTGTTGAAGTCGCCCATAACGATGCACACTCTGCCTTGAACAAGCTCACCCAGCAGCTGGTACAGTTCCCTGTCCTTCTCAACGGGTTGGGAAGGGGGTCTGTAAAGCACCAGGGTCCTGTATCTGACAGGACCTATCTCTAGGTCAACGCCTAGGAGCTCGTGATCGGATATAATGTTGGAGTTCGTAGATTTGATTGTATCCTTGACATACAACATTACACCGCCACCCTCTCTGTCTGGCCTATCTTTGTGGAAGAGTTGGTAGCCAGGAACCGTGAATTCGCCTTCAAAGTCTCGGTTTGACGTTTTTATCCACGATTCTGTTATGGCTACCATTTCGGGTTCTTCCGTCGCTACGAGGCCACGGAGCTCAGGAAACTTGTTCCTGATTGACCTCGCATTGAACAGAAGAACTTTCAGGGAGTCCCCGACTGTAGGACTCCCTATGCTCTTCCGTTTCCCGGCTTCTTTGTTGGCGAGGCACCCCTTTTTGCGACCTCTGAGAAGGTCGTTCCTGGAGTGACACGGGCGTACTGGCGTACGTCCGCCCTCACTCTGGGCCGGATACTCCTTTCGGTCCTCTCTACGACATTCTGGATCATGTTCGACAAAAAGGCCTTACCTTTAAAGGAAAGATGTACCCCCATCCCTTTGGTAGAGATCATTTCTACCATAAAAGGTGCGGTACGGGTCCACAAAAAAGACCCCCTCTGCCGTACACAAATCTGCCAGGCGCCGGTTTAGAGACACATTCATCGAGTGAGCGGTCCGTGTTGGACCTCTCCTCGGGAGCATCCCGACTACCACACGCTTGCGGGTTTTCAGCCCACAGTCGTCCACGGCACCCATGACCGTGTGGAGGATTTTATCTGTAGGGCCTACCCTACCTCCTCTCAGGTACAGGTCGTTTCCACTGACCATCAGAGCAACGACTGAGCTCTCAGAAATCTGTGATTTCTCAGCCTCTACTCTGATGTGGTGGTTACCACATCCTGGCAGGCAGCTTACCTTCACACTAGTGCGAAGGCGGGCCGCTAGCAGGGACTGCAAGCCCCGTGCTTGAGAATCACCAATAAGGGTGACTCTTGCACATTTGTCAGCAGGCGACTTATTCTTTCCTCTCGGAAGCGACTTGCCGCTTTCCTCTTGTATCTCTGCATTTTTCTTTTTTTTCTTCCTCATCTTATTTTTCTTCTCTTCATTTGTTTTCTCTTCTTCCGTTTCTCTTTTCTCTTCTTCCGTTTCTCTTTTCTCTTCTTCTCTTTCCACTTTCCCATGCGCACCAGTAGCGCTCGAATCCTCTACACTGGGGTGAGCTGCATTATGGTCCTTTTTCTTCTTTTTCTTTTTCTTCTTCTCATTGGCTCCGCATGGCAGAAGTGGGACTGCCAATGCAGTTTCACCTCCTTGGGCTGGAGTCACATCGGCGGAACCACCCAAGTCAGTGGGACTTTCGTCTCGAGCTTGAGCCGACTGGGCCTCTAGTTTAGAGGCTAGCTCTAGGATCTTTTCCTCGAGACGCCGAATCTGAAGCGCGTGCTGCGTTTCTAGGGTCTGCAGTTTATTTTCCAGCGCCCTAGATTTTTCTTCAGAGGCTGTGAAGAGATCCTTGAGTTCATTGCAGCATGCCACTGCCTCTCGGATCTCTCCTTTAAGGATGCAATCAGTGCATATACTTCCCGGGTGGCATTTCGAAAAACATCCTTCCGGGAAGTCCACGCACCACTTATCCTTCTGGCATATCGCACATGTATATTTAAGTGCAGCTGGACCTTTTTTCCCTGTCATTTTAAACACTTTCTCTCTTTCAAAACTTTGTGACCAATCAATAGAAAAAAGGGGGTTGGTGAGTTCTCCCCGCGTGAGTCGCTCCCGCCTATCGATCGGAGACGTTTCGGATCTTTCAGAAGGCACGCTCCATGTGCTGCTGTTCGTCCGACCGAGTCGTCAAGCCTCGGCGTGCCGTGGCTCCCAACCAAGCAGCACAGACGGTCCCCGAAGGGGCCATCGATTTGTCACCAGGTGAACAACAACGAAGCACGCCCCTTACTAAACTCCTACTAGTTCCCTTCACAACGGCCAGGATCTCGTAGCAGCGTTCAATGGATATCCCGCCCCACCAAGAGACTCGACCCAAGGCTTTTTATTGGCCTGGCAACCAACCTGGGAACAAAGGGCCGTCACCTCGGACCGATGCTACCAGAGGCACCCGTCAACGGGCACTGGGAACGGTCAATAATTACGCGCCAGGGAAGGGGTTAACGGGGCACTACCCTCATCCCATTCATCGTGCCCCAACGCCTAGGACACCTCTAGTCCTAGTCTCTCGCAACCAGTGAGCGTTGATTGGCGTTGTTTATAGAGGTTCCAAAGCCTCTCTTCTGACGCATGAGGTAGCTGCCAGGTCCTTATATGTAGATAGAGGAAGAAAAGAGAAACAGGGACATGATAGGAGTAGGCTTTTTTTTGTTTTTTTTTCTTTTTGTATAAGTGGGAGAGATAGAATAAAAGTAAAAAAAGAGAAGGATAGAGTAAAAAAAAGGAAGGAATGACGCACTTAGTCTGGAATCTCGTTTTCGACCAAATCGACAAGGGAAGCCCTACCAGGGGTACCCAGAAGAGGTACCCCCGCCGACATAGCTCGAAAAGTCAAAGGTACACACAAGCTCTCTTCCCGCGACAAGGGGGCGTCACCTCTCCCTCTACATTCTTTGAAGAGAGAGAGAGAGAGAGAGAGAGAGAGAGAGCTACAAGGAAAATAAGTACCTAAGAAGACCTTATGGTCCATTCAATGGGGTACTTTTGGACTAGCTGTCGAGCGGGCACATCACCGCTCAATTGCTTTACGTATCACTAAACGGCCACTTTTCAAGACTTTGTCTAGTCTTGACTTGAACTGGTCAACAGAATTGCTGTTGACAACCTCCACCGGAAATGCGTTCCAGCTACCGCAGATACTGTACGTGAAACATTTCCCACACAGATCGCGGTTGTAACGCTTCAGCTCAAGTTTAAAGCCGTGATTTCTTGTTCTGCTCTCATTAAGGCTGAAAATATCCCTGTAGTCAACATTGTCAAACCCTCGAAGTATTTTGAAAACTTCGATGAGCTGACCACGCAGTCTACGGGTTTCCAACGAGAACAGATTTAATTCCCTTAATCTATCTTCATAACTTTTATGTCTGATAGAGGGAATCAGTTTGGTTGCCCTGGCTTGCACGCGTTTCAATCTCGCGATATCCTTTCGAAATGAAGGACTCCAAAATTGTACGGCATACTCCAGGTGCGATCGGACAATTGAGTTGTACAGACAGAGTACTATTTCCTCGTTCCGATATCCAAACTGTTTCTTTATATAACCTAGCATCATTTGGGCTTTCTTCTCCGCCTCAATACACTGCCTCGAGAACTTGAGATCACTAGTTATAGTTACACCCAAGTCCTTCTCAGTGTCGGTAGATTCAAGAGCAGTGTTCTTAAGGATATAATGATATTGGGGGTTTCGGTGGCCGATACGAGTATGCATCACTTTGCATTTGTTCACATTAAAATGCATTTGCCACGTGTTCGACCACTCCCCAACCTTCCGAAGATCTTCCTGCAGCCGGGAAGTATTTCCTTCCTTTGCAACGTTCATACCAAGTTTGGTATCGTCGGCAAATTTGGAAATCTTCTCAACTACGTCACCATCCATATAATTAACATAGATGATGAACAGTAGTGGTCCCAAGACAGAACCTTGAGGAACACCGCTAGTTACGGGCGCCCACTTAGAAACTTGTCCATTCAACACTACCCGTTGCCGTCTGCCTCTTAGCCAGTTCTTTATCCAACCTACTACATTTCCGTATATGCCCAGCGCACGCACTTTACGGAGAAGGCGGCGGTGTGGTACCTTGTCAAAGGCTTTTTGAAAATCTAGGCAGACAATATCCACCGCTTTATCCCCATTATGCTCACTGAAACCGAAGTGGAAGAATTCTAAAAGGTTCGTTAGGTACGACCGGTGCCTTCTGAAGCCGTGCTGGGAACTCTTTAATAGCAGGTTTGACTCCAAATATGGCGTTATATTGTCCACCATGATGCTTTCCATGAGTTTAATGACTATGGAGGTTAAACTGATTGGTCGGTTTTTGGACGGCTGGCTTTGGTTTCCTTTCTTGAAGATCGGAGTCACATCCGCCTCACGCCAGTCTCCAGGAACGCGTCCAGACCAGATCGAAGTGTTGAAGATTGTGGTCAGATGTGGTGCCACTTCATCACGCAATTCCTTTAACACTTTAGTGAGAAACCCGTCCGGACCAGGGGACTTATTCGCCTTTAGGTCGGAGATTTGTTCCTCTACTTCGGCTAGGCTAAACTCCATTTCCTCCAGCTTCTCACCCAAGTGAGACTCAATGGGCTGAGGGATTTGGACCACGCTCTTCAGTGAACACTGAAGAAAAGTAGTCGTTTAGGAGGTTTGCATTTTCTGCATCCGAGTGCTTTAATGCACCCTCCTCATTTAACAAAGGGCTAATCGTAAGGCGGATTGGTTTACGGCTGTTTACATAACCCAATAACTCCTTGGGATTCTGTTTACACAGTCTCGTCATTCGGAGCTCCTTGGCATGTTTCGCCGCCCTTATAGTGAACTTCGCTCTCCTTGCTAGCCTACGGTACTCGTCAAAGTCACCAGAAATCTTTGACTGGCGGTACACAGATCTCTCCACCCTCAGTAGTTGACCAATTTCTCGGTTGAACCACCTTGGTTGAACGGAAGACCAACGTAAGCTTTTCATAGTGATAAATTGTAATTGAAGACTCATGAACTTACTTTTGAAACTGTTCCACAAGTCTTCAACATTATCGCACCCTTCCCATCTCACATCAGCCAGTCCTGCACGGAGACCCACGAAATCTGCCCTCCTCAAATCAAGTTGCCTCGATTCTCGCGTCGCCGACTGTACCTTGGGGACTTTAACTATAAATCTAACTAGTCGGTGGTCACTACCACCGATCTCTTCGCCTACAGTCTATAAAGCACCAGGGTCCTGTATTTGGCAGGACCTATTTCTAGGTCTACACTTAGTATCTCGTGGTGGGATACGATGTTGCACTTTGTCGAGTTGAATGTATCCTTGACATACAACATCACACCGCCACCCTCTCCGTCAGGCTCCTCTTTTAGGAAGAATCGGTAACCTGGAATCGAAAATTCGCCTTCAAAATCTCGGTTTGAAGTTTTTATCCACGACTCTGTAATGGCTACCATCTCTGGTTCTTCCATCACTACGAGGCCACAAAGTTCAAGAAACTTGTTTTTAATCGACCTCGCATTAAATAGAAGAACTTTCAGGGAGTCCCCGAATGTAGGACTCCCTACACTCTTCCATTTTCCGGCTTATTTGTTGGAGAGGAGGCACCATTCTTTGCGACCTCTGAGAACGTCGTTCCAGGAGTGACTCGGGCATACTGGCGTACGTCCGCACTCACTTTGGGCCGGATACTCCTTTGGGTCCTCTCTACGACATCCTGGATCATGTTCGACAGAAAAGCCTTTCCTTTAAAGGAAAGATGTACCCCATCCCTTTGGTAGAGATCATTCCTACCATAAAAGGTGCGGTACGGGTCCACAAAAAAGACCCCCTCTGCCGTACACAAATCTGCCAGGCGCCGATTCAAAGAGACGTTCATCGAGTGAGCGGTCCGTGTTGGACCTCTCCTCGGGAGCATCCCGACCACAACAAGCATGCGGGTTTTTAGCCCACAGTCGTCCACGGTGCCCATGACTGTGTGGAGGATTTTGTCTGTAGGGCCTACCCTACTCCTTCTCAGGTAGAGGTCGTTGCCACTTACCATAAGAGCAACAACTGAGCTCTCAGAAATCTGAGATTTCTCCGCCTCTACTCTGATGCGGTGGTTACCCCGTCCTGGAAGGCAGCTTAACTTCACACTAGTGCGAAGGCGGGCCGCTAGCATGGGCCTTTAGACCCCGTGCTTGAGAATCACCAATAAGGGTGACCTTTGCACATTTGCCTGCAGATGACTACGTCTTCCCTTTCGAAAGCTAACTGTCGGTTTCCTCTTTTTCTCTACATTTTTCTTCTTCTTCCTCTTTTTCTTCTTTTTCTGGTCTTCCTTTGTTTTCTCTTCTTCTGTTTCTTCTTTCTCTTCCGCTTCTACCTTCTCGTCCTCTGTTTCCACTTTCTTTTCTTCTCTTTATACTTTCCCTTTTTCCTCTTTCTTTTCTTCTTTTTGGCTCGTTGAGCCAGTCCTGCAGCAGATGACTCCTGCTCTTGGATGTCGGAAACCTTCTCTCTTTCGCACTCGCTTGATCATCTGCACACCTCTGTTTTTAAGAGGTGAACGTTCCTTTTGAGGAGGGAGTTCTCCTCTCTCAGTTGACCGATGCTCTCGCCCAGGCGCTTCTCTAATTCGCAGAAGTCACAGACACTAATGGCATCTGTGAGCTCCTTGCAATTTCTGCCCCCGAAGTCTTCACTCCATCTATAAACTATGCAGATTTTGCAGGTTAACTTGCGTAACGGAGGACCATTTTCTTCGCCATCTTAAAAACTCTCGGACCATATGCATTAAAAAAAGGATTTTTTTGTGTGTGATTTTCTCTCGCACTAATCACATCCGCCTATTTCCAGGTTTTCGGTCGTTCGGCCAACAGAAACCCTTTGACCAAGCACACCAACCCTAAGGTCTCTTCTGGGCCGGACGTCCCCAATCGTGCCGCAGCTCCCAACTGAGCAGCACGAGAGCCCCAGTAAACTATATCTCTGATTTTTCGACAGGGGTTCTTGAAGTGTAACCGTCTTCCTACTAAGCCCTACTAATCAACTAAAAACGGCCAGACTTAAGGCAAATAGTAAATCTAAGTGCCCACGACTTCATCCGAGATCTTTAGCTGATCTGGCAACCAGCAAGGCACATAAGCTCTCTCACCAAAGAGCAGCTGAGCCATTGTTCACCAAGTATCGGTCACAGGGGGCTGGTCAGGCCATTACACGTTAGGAGAAAGCTTCTAAAGGGTATCTAGCATTTCTCCATTAATCGTACCCCAAACGCCTGAGATCCCTTGAATCTCAGTCTCTTGCAACCCATGAGTGCTCTAAGGCGTTATTTAAAGAGGTTCCAAAGCCTCTCTTCTCACACGGCATAAGGTAGCTGTTGAGGCTCTTATTACTAAACAACTTATGTGTAATAGAGATGAATGTTTGTTTTTTGCTTTGGGTTTTTTTTACAGTTGAAGAGAGTTGGTGAAACTTAGTACTAACAGAATCAAAGAGGTTAGTAAGGGGATACAAGGAGACGCATCAAAGAAGTGGTAAAGCAGTTTGACAACCCATAGTCTGGATCCAACTAAAGCTACCATTCTGGCATGGGTGACCGTGTCGGACTAAATGTCCCCCAGCTTAGCTAGCTTAACTCAAGCAGATCGCACAAGCCCTCTCACCGACGGCAAGGTGGTTGTTGAGAGAGAGAGCTACAAAAAGTTACAAGGATAGGAAGTACCCTAGAATGCCTTACGGTCCATTAAGAAATGGTACCTTTGGACTAGCAGTCGAGCAGGCAAAGTTATGCTCAACGGCTACGTGTCCAAGTTTGTAGCCGTGATTTCTCGTTCTGCCCTCAGTAAGTTGTAAAATATCCGTGTAGTCTACATTATCGAAGCCTCGAAGTATTTTAAACACTTCGATAAGCTTACCACGCAGTCTACGAGTTTCCAACGAGAACAGATCTAATTCCCTTAATTTATCATCTTAATTTTTGTGCCTGATAAAGGAAATCAGTTTGGTTGCCCTGGCTTGCACACGTTCCAATCTCGCAATATCCTTTCGAAACGAAGGACTCCAAAATTGTATGGCATACTCCAGGTGCGGTCGGACAAGTGAGTTGTACAAATACAGTACTATCTCCTTGTTCCGATATCCAAACTGTCGCTTTATGTAGCCTAGCATCCTTTGGGCCTTTTTTTCCGCCTCAATGCAGTATTTCGAGAACTTGAGGTCACTAGTAATTGTTACACCCAAGTCCTTCTCAGTGTCGGTAGATTCAATAGCAGTGCCCTTAAGGATATACTGAGATTGGGGGTTTCGGTGGCCGATATGCATCACTTTGCATTTGTTCACGTTAAATGGCATTTGCCAGGTGTCCGACCACTCCCCAATCTTTCGAAGATCATCTTGAAGGCGGACAGTATTTTCCTTCCTTTGCGACGTTCATACTAAGCTTGGTATCATCGGCAAATTTGGAAATCTTCGCAACCATTTCACCGTCCATGTCGTTGACGTAGATGATGACTAATAGTGGTCCCAAGACAGAACCTTGAGGAACACCGCTAGTAACGGGCCCCCATTAGAAGCCTGTCCATTCAACACTACCCGTTGCCGTCTGCCGCTAAGCCACTTCTATATCCAACTTGCTACATTTCCGTCTACGTCCAGCGCACGCACTTTTCGAAGGAAGCGGCGGTGTGGTACCTTTTCGAAGGCTTTTTGAAAGTCTAAGTAGATAACATCCACCACCTTATCCCGATCGTGCTCACTAAAAACGAAGTGGAAGAATTCCACAAGATTCGTTAGGCATGACACGTGCCTTCGAAACCCATGCTGGGAACTCCTCAATCACAAGTTGGACTCTAAATATGACGTCATTTTGTCCACCAAGATGCTTTCCGTGAGTTTACCAACTATTGAAGTTAAGCTAATAGGTCGGTAGTTCGGCGGTTGGCTAGGGTCTCCTTTCTTGAAGATAGGAGTCACCTCCGCTTCACGCCAGTCTCTTGGAACGCACCCGGTCCAGATTGACATGTTGAAGATTATGCTAAGATGTTGTGACACTTCATCGAGCACTTCTTTCAACACTTTAGGTAGAAACCCGTCTGGGCCAGGTGACTTATTCGTCTTTAGATCAGTGATCTTTTTTTTCTATTTATCCTTGGGTGAGATCCATTTCCTCCAGTTTTTCCCCAGAGTAAGAATCCGTGGGCTGGGGGATGGGACCACATTCTTCAGCAAACACTGAGGAGAAGTAGTCGTTGAGTAGGTTAGCATTTTCTGCATCTGAGTGCTTTAATGCCCCCTCCATATTCACTAAAGAGCCAATCGTGCGATGGATTGGTTTACGGCTGTTTACATAACCCAAGAACTCCTTGGGATTCTCCTTGCAGAGTCTCACCACTCAGAGCTCCTCGGCACGCTTTGCCGCCCTTATGCTGGACTTCCCCCTCCTAGATAGCCTACGGTACTCGTCAAAGGCTCCAGAAATCTTTGACTGCCGGTACACCGTTCTCTTCTCCCTCAGCAGTTGACCGATTTCTCGATTAAGCCACTTTGGTTGAACGGAAGACCGACAAAGGCTTTTCAAAGGGATGAAACGTGATTGAAGACCCATGAACGTAGTTTTTGAATCTCTTCCACGAATCTTCAACATCCTGGCACACTTCTAGCCTTGCATCAGTCAATCCAGCACGAATACCTGCAAAGTCTGCTCTACTCAAATCAAGTTTCACCGAGTTACTAGTCGCAGACACTACCTTGGGGACCTTGACTATAAATCTGACTAGTTGGTGATCACTGCCACTGAGTTCTTCGCCTACCGAGAGATCCTCAACGATGTCATCCTCAGAAATAAAAGCCAAGTCGAGGGTATTATTGCCTCTCGTCGGCTCTCTCACCCATTGAGTCAGGAACTCGTTGTTCGCGAACTCCAGGAGTAGTGCGTTCTCGCCACAGGTTTCTCTCGTTTCCCAGTCAACTTGGGTGTTGAAATCACCCATGGTGATACACACACTGTCTTTTACAAGTTGACCAAGCAGCCGCTACAAATCCCTGGCCTTTTCAACGAGTTGGGTAGGGTGTCTGTAAAGCAGCATGGTTCTGTATTTGGCAGGACCTATTTCTAGGTGAACACCTAGAAGCTCGTGGTCGGATACAATGTTGCAGTTCGTCGATTTGAGCCTATCCTTAACATACAACATCACACCGCCACCCTTTCTGCCTGGCTTATCTTTTTAGAAGAGTTGGTAACCGGGAATTGTGAATTCACTTTCAAAATTTCGGTTTGAGGTTTTTACCCACGACTCCGTTATGGCTACCATATCAGGTTCTTCCGTCGCTACGAGGCTACGAAGTTCAAGAAACTTGTTCCTGATCGAGTTTGCATTAAACAGAACTTTCAGGGAGTCCCCTAATGTAGGACTCCCTACTCTCTTCCGTTTCCCGGCTTATTTATTAGTTTGGTGGCTCCCCTCTTTGCGACCTCCGAGAAGGTCGTTCCACGAGTGACACGGGCATACTGGCATATGTCCACCCTCACTCTGGGCCTGACACTCCTTAGGGTCCGTTCCACGACATATTGTATCATGTTACAGAGTACAGCCTTTTTTTTAAAGGAAAGATGTACTCCATCCCTTTGGGAGAGATCGTTTCTACAATAGAAGGTGCGGTAAGGGTCCACAAAAAGACCCCCTACCCATACATAAATCTCCAAGGCGTCGATTAATGGAGACGTTCCTCTAGTGAGCGTTTCGGGTTGGACCTCTTTTCGGGAGCATCCAGACCACTATACGTCTGCGTGTTTTCTGCCCACAGTCGTCCACAGCAACCATGACCGTGTTGAGAATCTTTTCTGTGGGGCCTATCCTTTCTCCTTTGAGGTAAAGGTCGTTGCCATTTACCATTAAGGCAACGACTGAGTTCGCAGAAACCTGAGATTTCTCCGCCTCTACTCTGATCTGCTGGTTTCCCCTTCCTGGAAAGAAACTTACCTTCACACTCGTGCGAAGGCGAGCTGTTAGCAGGGGTTGCAGAGCCCGTGCTTGAGAGTCCCCAATAAGGTTGACCCTCGGACATTTGTCTGCACTCTTTTCTTTCGCCAGAGACTTATCTCTTTTCTTTTTCGTCTCCGCATTTCCCTTCTTTTTCTTCTTCTTCCCTTTTTTCGATCTTCCTTTGTATTTTCTTCTGTTCCTCTTTCTTCTTCTTCTCTTTTCACTTTCCCTTGCCCACCAGTAATGCTGGAATCCTCCACACTGGTGTGAGCTGCATTAATGTCGTTGTTTTTCTTATGTTTTTTCTTTTTCTTTCTCTTCTTAATTTCTCAGCTTGGCTGAAGTGGCACTGCCAATGCAGTTTCAGCTCCTTGAGTTGGAGTCTCATCGGCGGAACCACCCAAGTCAGTGGGAGTTTCGTCTCGATCTTGAGCTGACTGGGCCTCAAGTTTAGAAGCTAGCTCTTGGATTCTCTCATCGAGCGCCGAATCTGAAGCGCGTGCTCCGTTTCTAGGATCTGTAGTTTTCTTTCCAGTACCCTAGATTTTTCCTCAGAGGTTGTGAAGAGACCTTTGATTTCATTGTAGTATGCCACTGCCTCTCAGGCCTCTCCTTTAAGGATGCAGTCGATGCAAATACTTCCCGGGTGGCATTTCGAAAAACAGACCTCCGGGAAGTCCACGCACCACTTGTCATTCTGGCATATCGCACATGTGTATTTGAGTGCAGCTGGTCATTTTTTCCCTGTCATTCCCTCTATCAGACATTAAAGTTATTAAAATAGATTAAGGGAATTAGATCTGTTCTCGTTGTAAACCCGTAGAATGCGTGGTCAGCTCATCGAAGTTTTCAAAATACTTCGAGGGTTAGACAATGTTGACTACAGGGATATTTTCAGCCTTAATGAGAGCAGAACAAGAAATCACGGCTTCAAACTTGAGCTGAAGCGTTACAACCGCGATCTGTGTGGGTAATTTTTTACGTACAGTATCTGCCGTAGCTGGAACGCACTTCCGATGGAGGTTGTCAACAACAATTCTGTTGACCAGTTCAAGACAAGACTAGACAGGGTATTGAAAATGGCCGTTTAAGGACGTAAAGCAATTGAGCGGTGATGTGCCCACTCGAGTGCTAGTCCAAAGGTACCCTCAATGAATGGACCTTAAGATCTTCTAGGGCACTTTCTTTCCTTGTTACTCATTGTCACTTTCTCTCTCTCAAAACCTTGCGACCAATCAATAGTAAAAAAGGGGGTTGGTGAGTTCTCCCCACGTGACTCGCTCCCGCCTATTGATCGGAGACGTTTCGAAGTCTTTCAAAGGCACGCTCCATGTGTTGCTGTTCGTCCAACCGAGTCGTCAAACCTCGGCGTGCCGTGGCTCCCAACCAAGCAGCACTGACGATCCCCGAAGGTGCATCGATTTCTCACCAAGTGAACAACGGAGCACGCCCTGTACTAAACTCCTACTAGTTCCCTTCAGGACTGCCAGGATCTCGGAGTTGCGTTCAATGGATATCCCACCACACCAAGAGATTCGACCCAAGGCTTTTTATTGGCCTGGCAACAAGCCTAGGAACAAAGGTCCGTCAACTCGGACCGATGCTATCAGAGGCACCAGTCAACGGTCACTGGGAATGGTCAATAATTACGCGCCAGGGAAGGGGTTAACGGGGCACTACCCTCATCCCATTCATCGTGCCCCAACGCCTAGGACACCTCTAGTCCTAGTCTCTCGCAACCAGTGAGTGTCGATTGGCGTTGTTTATAGAGGTTCCAAAGCCTCTCTTTTGAGGCATGAGGTAGCTACCAGGCCTTTATATGTAGATAGAGGGAAAAAGGGTAAGAGTGACACGATGAGTATGTTTTTTTTTGTTTTTGTATAATAAGTGGAATAGATAGGATGAAAGTTAAAAAACGAGAACGATAGAGTAGAAAAAGTAAGGACGCACTTAGTCTGGAACCTCGTTTCCGACCAAATCGACAAGGAAAGCCCTACCAGAGGTACCCAGAAGAGAGGTACCTCCGCCGACATAGCTCGAAAAGTCAAAAGTACACAAAAGCTCTCTTCCCGCGACAAGGGGGCGTCACCTTTCCCTCTACTTTCTCGAGAAAAAGAAAGAAAAAGAGAGAGAGAGGGAGGGAGGGAGAGAGAGAGAGGGAGGGAGGGAGGGAGGTCATACATATCCGTAAAAGAAGTAGACCTACATAATAACATAATGATGAATTAATATATATTTATTCTTTTTAAACTATGCCCATCCTAGAGCAAACCTAGATTATCTCACCAACCTCTAATTTTCAAAGGGCCTGTTTTCTTGGGGGGCGCGGGGGGGGGGTTAATTCGAGGACGTCTCCTAGTGACAGGTTAGAATCTGGGAGAACCTTCTTCTATTGTTTATTGTTTGTTTACAAAATGTTTAAGGACTCGACTTGGTTGATCTGGGTCTTTGCCGTACATTTATCTCCTTTAATAGATTTATTTATATTTTGTTTGTATTGTGATTGATTAAGTTATTGCACTAGTGTTCTTTATATATATATATATATATATATATATATATATATATATATATATATATATATATATATATAAAAGCTGTATACCAGTTAAAACTAGAGTGTAAAATATTTCACCCGAACTAGACAGTAGTTTAGCTGATAAGGACGATCAAGTGAACTTTCAGTACCTCTGGTCAAATCTTACCTCCTCAGCGATTCGATGCCACGAGACCTTAGCTGATGAGCGTCACTAACCTAACCTAACCTAACCAGCGTTTTCTCTAAGAAATACTAATTTATTGTATTTCGCATCCAAATTTTCACCCATGCAACGAAGGGTACTTCTGCTAGTATTGGATAAAGGGGTATTTCCATGAGATCCTCCTACAAGCGGGTTCTCATCCTCCTTAGGTATCGGGGCGAACGAGGCAAATCGCGATACTCCTACACAGGGTGGAGTTGGTCCTGGTGCGCCCGGGCAGCTCCACCTCAGAAAAAGAGGTGCCCTACCCCTCTACTTTCTCAGGGACCTCTCCAACCCTCTTCTAACGGAGAGGAGGTTTACTCCTCTCCAAATATACGGGTGTGATAGCTTCCCTCTCTCTCTCCCATCTTTGGAGTCACTCAAGGGTGACTCTATCTCTGCAACAGCGGTGGTCCCCCCTCCCCTCCCTTTACAGGGGACTGCAAAGAAGGAAGGCAAGTGTCCTAGAATCAACCGCTCACGGTGTGAACGGCTCGGTAAGTCTAACCCCTTTAGAGGGGCAAGGGATAGCCGGACTCCTCGACCGGTGCCCCTTTCAGTCTTGCGTGCCTGCATTTCCAATTTGCAGCGAGCCAGCGTGTATGCCCCCACCCCTTTCTTCCCAAATGGAAGTCAGTTCGAGGCCGAAGAGAGAGACTAAATAGTCCTCAATTAGGAAGAGACTTTTTTTGGGGGGAGGGGGCTCCAATTGCCCCTCCCCTCCTCAGAGCGACAGGATCTTCATGGGGGGTGAAACTAGGCCTGGTGCCAAACACCGTACCTGAGACTGTCCTTGTGAAACCTTCTACTCAGGCGGGTCGGGTCCCGTGGACACACAAGGCGAGTAGGGAACTCCTCGACTAGTGGCCCTTCGACAGGCAAGCCAGTCCGTCAGGCCTTGGGGCCCCAAACAGGGGTTAGAGAAACGGGTTTACTCCTCGCTCATTTATCCAAAGAAGAAGAAAAAAGGCGAGAAGTAAAAGAAAACTAGGGGTTTATCTACTTCAGTTGGGCTCTGGGGAAGGACAGACCCACTGCCGCTTTGGCAAGTGACCAGGCCAATATCAACACGCCTTCGGGCGTTTCCTGAGTCGGTGCGTGCCGGCTGGTATCGCTAACGCGCGAAGGCATTAGTGCCACTACCGCTGAGGTGCTATAAACTGCCACTGCTTCGGCCATACGAATTGCTCCTGTAGCCTACAAATTCAGGTTTACTCGAATTCTGTGTAAGTTGCTCCAAGGCAGTACAAGATAAGTCACTATCATGTATGGCCAAGTGTGTCGATTGCGGAGAGCCTCATTCCACTTCGAAGCAATATGGCGTGTATCTCCTGGAGAAGGAAACCCTGGCCGTTGATACTGCAGATCTCTCTCATAACGCGAGACAAAAATACTTAGATTTGGCGCGCCCAGTGATGTCTATAAAGTCGTATGCGTCAATTTATTTTTAGAAAAGGCAGCCCCTGTTCCTGGACCCCTCCATTCCGCGCCCATTCGGAACACTTCTACTGTTTGTATCCGCCCGAACGCTCCTCTGGAAGAGCTCACAGCAAAATGGGTTCACACCGTGCCTCTGATAAAACCACGACTCCCACCGCCCGCCAACATGACCGTTGCCGTTACGGCGAAACGGCCGCCCGCCTCTACAGAGTCGTTAGAATCACAGGAGGCAAGACCCATGAAGGTGCATTGTGAGGCCGTCTTCCGGGTCTTTAAAGCTGCCCCCCTCCCGAAAGAAGGATAGCAACAAAGGAGCTTCGGGTCTTATACCATCATGTAAGGCTAGGTTGTGTGGACCGGAGACGATGGATCCTCCAAAGGAAGGACCTTCTCATCCGAAGCCGCCCTGGAAACCAAATATTTCGAGGCAGAGGGAGGAAAAGACACATAGCGAGCCTAACCTCCCCTGATAATTCCTCGAAGGCGACAGCGCCTTGTTCGGCAACAGCGCCCGGAGTTCTGCCACCGGGAAGTATAAGGCCATACCCGTGATGTCTTCTATTCCAAGATGGCCGCCGTATTTCCTCCACGGGAGGCCTGGAGAGCATATTCCTTTAATGAAATTACCGTGGACTCCGGGCGCGTTTCCGCTTCCCACCCTTCTGGGGTATAAGGGTTTTGAAGCCCCACCACCACGGGATGAGGACCAGGCAGAAGGATGCGCAATTTACATCCGGCGTGGTGTTTCCGTCCTTCTTTTTTCTATAAAAACCTCCTTTTAGGAACAGGTAGTGCAGATACACCTGAATAGGAGGTATACTTAATTTTTTGCGTATATTCCACCCTCAGCAGACTTCGACGCGGGGGATTTCTGCCATTTCGTGGCACGGTAGCCGAGGCCTTTTCTTCTGCTCGGAGATTTGAACGGAAGACACCTCTTGTGAGAGAACTACACTATTAATCCAAGGACTTAGGTCCTTGCTGACCTAATCGACAAGCTGTAGATAGGTGACTTAAATGTGGATTACTTTACGTATCATTACCCGATACCCACTTCTTTTTTCTGCCTTGATCTGTCCCTTTTCTTTCTGAATGCAGAGCCTGATTTGGGGAAGAAGGTGGTCGATAACCTCCATGGGAGCGATCACTTTCCTATTCAACTATAATTTTCTGGGCGCGTTTTCCGCATTTTAGGAAATGACTGATTTCTCTGTCCCAGTCGAGGAGTTTAGGTCAGTGGATGATGCCGTTGAGTTCTTCTCCGGCAACGTCATCGCCGTGGGCCTAACTACTATTCCTACAACGTCTGGCTGTTTTGCACACCGACCACTGCCGTGGTTGTCAGCCGAGTGTAAGTTTTCCGTCGCTGTCGGATTCTTTTGCGTCCGCCTTCTCCATATTATCTAGGCGAGATGCTGCCTCGTCATTCAATATACGTCGTGATGTCGCCGAAGACCGCCGAGTGAACTTTAAATCCAGAGGAGGAGGATCCTTTAACGACAGATTTACGTTTAGTGAGTTGCGTTCCCCTCTCGCTTTATGCGCGGGCATGGTTTCTGGTCCGGAAAATGCTCCACATACCATGCTTCGATATGTAGATATGCGAGGCATGGTCTTTCTGTTTGTTTTGTTCAACAAGATCTGGACAGAGGGTATCTTCCCAGACTCCTAGCGAATAGCTACTGTGATCGTGTTTCGCAAACTGGGGAGATATCACTCTATCCCGGCCTGTTTCCGCCCAATATTTCCACATCCTGCGTGTGCAAGTTAATAGAAAAATTGATAAATGTTAGATTAGCCTGTTTTCTGGACAGCGGAGGCCACCAGTCTTCTGCGCATGCAGCATCCGCGAGGCCTTCCTACAAAAAAAACACTATGTAACGGTGTTTTTCGATTTGGAGAAGACCTATGATCCCGCTTGGCGATACGGTATCATGAAGAAAGACTCTCCATACGATGAGGGTAAGGGGAGGTCTCCTAATCTTTATTTCTGAATTTCTGCGAGATCGTCGATTCGCATAAGGGTGGGGGGAGCCCTCACCTTCTCAATGGAGCAAGAGGAGGTCGTCATGGAGTGTTCTCAGTGTCACACTCTTTGTCCTGAGCATTAACGGTAATACCTCAGTGCAGCCGAAAGATGTTCTCGCTACTCTCTACGGCGATGATCTTTAGATCTCTTTTGGTGCCGTCCAGATGCCATCACTGGAACGTCAATAAGGACTTTTCCTAAAGGTTGTTCGCCTGAAAATGTTTTTTTTTGCACCGTTTCCTTAGTTTTGTTTTCGATCGAGGCCTCACCTGGGAGGCTCATATCCGCAACACTAAAGTCTTTTACTCTCGCCATGGACATTCTTATTTCTGTGAGATTCAGCTCTTAGGGCGTTGATAGGGCTACTGCCTTACTTTTCTACCGATCTTTCTTTCGTTCGATGCTTGATCGTGGATATTTTACGCTTCCGCAGCCCAGCGTGTATTGCGGAAGGTGGTCTCGATCCACCACACCAGTCTCAGCCTGGCAACCGTTGCCTACTGCTCGTCCCCCATTGACAGCCAACTTATCGATGCTGGGGAGATGCCATTCCATCTGCACCTTACACAGTGCATTATGCGCTTGTACGCGCGGGCCCGAAGCCTCTCTCCCTCAAAAATGGCTCTCATTGAATCCACAGCCGATCTCAAACCTATGCCGCCGCGAGACGCTAGTCATACCCAAAACCATTTGAGTTTAGGGCTAGAAAACTCCTTCAAGAGCACATTGTAGCGCTCTGGGAGGAGGCATCTCTGGTTCTTCCCATGACGCCATCCTGGTGGATTCTGCCTTTGACTATTTGTTGCCCCGCCTTTGCTCCCAAAGCTTCCACTGCGCCGGAGTATTGCGTTCGGCCTCTTTGGAGCCCCCCTCCTGTAACGCTGGATCCGTGACAGTGTAAATAGGTGGCTCCAATTCCCTTGCATAGGTCGGCTTCTATGTTGTATCCCCTATGTTTGAAGTAGCGGGGCTCTACTAGGCGCTGCATCAATCTTTACCACCTCGCTGATTGCAATACACTTCTCTGTTCGAGAGATAATGCGTCATACCCGGCTCAGAGACCAGACTGTGATATTTATCGACTCAAAGCACCCTGACTGCTCTCAGGACTTTTTAATCTCCACCTACACTGTTTCGCAGTATCCGTGACGCTACGGCTGCCGCAAGCGGGCCGTATGTCGGGATTATATTCTCTTGGGTTCATGAGCATGTAGGAATTGCGTGGACTGAGCACGCCGATGAGGGAGCAAAAGAGTCCGCAAGGACTCTGCGACCGGACCAGAGTTTCGCCCTTCGTCACACCGACTACATGGCGTAAATTAGGGCAGCTCTGCGGGCTTCTTGGCAAAGAGGATACGAAACGGCCAAAGGGAACTTAAATTTTAGTGCCATTGCGCCGCGACTGTTCCCATGGACCTACCCCCCCAATGCCGCGACGGTTTCAGGTCGCTTTCTGTTGTCTTTGAATTGGACACACTCCTGGGATGCACCGCCATTTGATGTAGCATTCTCCTTCCCTTTATTGCGACGAGTGCGTTGCCCCTGACACTGATCGACAAATTCTAGTCGAATGTCACAGTCTGGGTGAGACTTTGCATACGTTATCTGTCCTGGTATCGGGACGAGCGTGTTCACTACCGTTTGTCCCATGTACTCGAGACGGGTATGTATACACAGACTTGCAGAATATATGACTTTTTGGAAGAGGTTGGCCTTCTCCATTTTATTTGGCTCTGTTGTGGGGAGGTGGACCTCCCACCTCTAGCCCAGCATTAGGCTGTAAGGTGATTACGGCGACTTTTGCTCTATCGGGAACTCGTCAGATGAGATCTTAAAAATTGTCTTCTCTAGGTATGTTTAAACGAATCATCTGTTGCGCTGTCAATGACGTTACGGGGAAGACCATTCCTTAAGTTGACAATTCGGTTGAAAGAAAAATAGACTACTGCGAGTTAAATGACTTACCTATAATCTTTCACCCATTTTCCCGGATATAATTAGATCGGTCGAGTACAAAGTACTTGTTACAGTTCATATTAACTATGCTTTTGATGATTTATCATCTAAAGTATAAACAAGACGACGCCTATAGAACATATATTAATAATTCTCAGGGCTAAATAAAAAGGGCCACGCAAATTAGGTATCACGAGAGAAAACCTAAGAGCCCCGAAAAACATGTTACTAGCTCTTGTATATATATTACCTAATGCATTATTTAGCGCCGGCTACTAACCAGGTGACCGAATAGAAAGTAACTTGATATTTATTCGGAAACTGACCAAACCATCTACATCACTCCAGAACTTTAGACCAATTTCACTTCTGGGGGGGATAATAAAAAAATACGATAAATCGCTAAAAAAAACATTAATGATGCACCTATATAGGAATACTTTGATGCCAAGAAAACAACATGCTTTCAGGTGAAGAAGAACTACTGAAACTGCTTTCGCCTTGCTAAAAGAATTGATAGTGAAGGCACGAAAACTACATAGTATGTTAATGTGGTACTCCGAGATGTACAGAAGACGTTCGATTAGGAGTGGAGGACTGGTCTAAACTTTAAAATACTTGGATTAAGCCTACCACCAATATTTAGAAAACTACTATGTGACTATGTGTCTGATCGAACCGCATACATTTCCATGGAGAACATTGTGGACGCACATTTGAGAGTTTGCAGGAGTGCCAAAGGAGGGTATGCTTGAGCCTTACTTTATACAGCATCAACACAAGAGACATGCCAACCATTTAAATGAAACCAGCACTTACATCCAATACGCAGATGATGTCATGCAGGTGATAGGATCACCATATAGGCACGCAGAATGGCCAGAATAACTGCGGATGGAATAGAAAATATTAATAATTACGAAGGAGAAAAACTGCGGGCATAATGGTAGAAGAAGACAGGTACAGCTACCATAGAAAAGGTAACATGCTAAATCATACATTGGTTATGAAACAGCTACCAAAAACATAAAATATAAAATAAAAAAACAAGTTAACCTCATTAAATTGTACCAAGTTCGTAATTTAAGCAGTAACAATAACATAAGTTTTATAATGTACAAATTAGGCAGTGCTGCTATACGAAATAATTCCAATAAACAGCGAACAAAACCAACTTAATGTGAATGCCGAGGGTACAAAATAAAGGGATGCTACTAATTCCGAAGACGAAGAGAAGAGATGGAGTCAGGCAAGAAGAGCTACACCAAAGGTTCAAAATGAAAGCAATAAATCAAATCATGCTCAAGCAAGTAAGAATATTTAAAAATCTAGACAGTATTTTGATGGAAGAAGAAAGGAGATACATATCAAGAAGAGCAAGAAAGATAACAGAAAGTTAACTTCCGCAGCGGAGGACTGTTGTTAGGGGAAGCCCCTAATCCAATATTATCGACTTCAATAAAAAAAATCAATCTGCAACGAAAGGAAGTTTTTAGGATTTATAACAATAACAAAAAAAGAATGAAAATTGCAAGAAATGTTAAGGATACGACCGGTACCCCGACCCACTTTCTAATCACTATGACTATTTCCTTTTAACATCTGCCATTAAAATTCTTTACACTCATCCTACTATTTTCGTCTATTCTTTCCCAGGTAATTAAGACGTAGCTCACTCACTTTGGACCTTTTTTTGTGTTTCATTTTGTAGGTCGCATTTTCCTGCGCCGAGGGGAGGCGGGCCTACCCCGACGCCGGAGCATGCTTCCTTCTTGTCCTCTTACTTTTTCTCATTATTTTTTATAGTTATTTGTTAGTTACATATTATTTGTTTTGTTATTTATTTTATAATATAGCCTAGTATTAGGCCGTGTTGAGTACGGCGACTTATGGCCAAGTAGGCAGTTGCCTGATGAGCTCTTAAAAAAAAGAAAATAAAGAGCCTAGAACCGAATGGAAACGCCATTTCCAATTGTTCTTGAAACGAAACAACGATGGTAGAATTCTTCGTGACGCTAGTAGGACGGGGGGTGGGGGGATTATATGGATATAAGGGCGCCCATAGGGAAAACAGGTATTCCATCGGCAAGATTACGGAACAGAGAGGAGAATAGCGGTGCCGTGACCGGTGATGCGTGTGAGCTACTTAACCCCGCGCGGGTATCAGCCTATCCGCCCAATGGGCGGACAACTCATGACGTTGCTATAACTTTTGCCACCGGGTTCGCTGATATGAACCCGTACCTTGACGTCAGAAATCCAACCCTGTATGAACTAAGCTCGTTAAAGCTCCAAGGGTAGGAGTAAATAAACTTCGTAGATACTCGTACTTCAAACGTCGCCTTTGATGCTTTAACACTCAAGAGTGATATTTCATACCACAATAAGAACGACTTGTTTAAAACCATCGATGTACCATTTATGATCCAATTCGTAGGCAGCGTATTAAAAGATACGCAACTTATCTTCCGCTTGGTTACTGTAGAAACGTAGCCAAAATGGTCTTCTTCCCCTATTACTCGTATTTCAGAGAGGTCAAAGGAGTGACGGAATGTATAGACCTACCTGGAAAAGGCCCCGGCTAACCACGGCAGTTTTCTTCCACCACGGCCTCCGCCCCGGCAAAATTACGACCCCAGTTGCTCTATAACGGAATGAGCTACAAGCTCTGTTTGCGGACGCAGCCTTGAAGCGGAAAGATGCAGGAATGACCCGTCGGAAAAGAGAGAAGCTTCAAAACAAAACGGAGGAGAGAGACGAGCCACCGCTCACTCTGCGTCGCCGAGATATAATTGACTGCTCGGTCGACAGGGATCTTACCTCCTCCAAACAGGATTTTTAAGTCACCGGTTTTCACAGTCACCGCAATATCATTAAGTAGATTGGCAGCCATCCTGTCATTGTTTTGAATCGAAAACATAATGCTAAGGTTAGGTCGGGGGTTAGTTAGGTTTTTTTTTTAATAATTGTTTAGACTAGGTTATTTTTTATGGGTTCGTTCAGTTCGTTTTTACTAAATTCTGTTAGGTTTTTTGTATTTTTTCCCGCCGGAAACGAATCGAACATGAAGCCTATGTCGTGGCATAGACTAAATAAAGCCTTAAAGCTTCAGTTTAGCAAGGCTCATCTTTGTGATACAATGTTGATTACGTTCTCGCCTGCATATTAGTCGTCAATCTATAGAACTACCAGAACTAAACCTGTTTAAAAAACATGCTGCTAGCCCTCCGGCTAGTATAGTAGTAGTTAGCGCGCTTGCCCTGCAATCGCTGGGTCAGCAGTTCGAATCTCCGTCCGAGCTTCTTTTTAAGCTGACACTATTTACTAAGGGAGGTTACCACCGTGACTGGGCACCACTGTGAGGAGATAGGATTTGCCCTAGCTGACGTCCACCTGAGAGGCAAATATGTAGCTTGATAGGACTAAAACCAGCAAACGTAACTTTTGCTACTAGCCGTCTACATCATAGTTAATTCAATTGTCTTACCTAAAGGTGATGTTAATCATCATCGTGGGGAATGGATATTTATTGAATTATGACGTCCCTGCGGCCGATGACGTCATAGCGACAGGGTAGCAGCAGCAAACGCTAGCTCAATGGCTCGGAAAATACTACTTTCAAGTCTAATAACTCGGGAAAATAGTGTTTTCTGTGCTGAAAAAAATATCATCGTGCTGTTAATCTGTAGAATTACCCTAGTCTGGATTATAATCCAAGACTTAGAAGTAAAGTGCTAATAACTAGAAAATATGGTAGCCTATCATATGTTATGGGACTTGTTAGGGAACCACCAGAATTGGTTGCAAAGTAACATTACAAAGAAATCTTTATGTCATTGAAAAAGAAGTGCCAATGGTCTCAAATTGAAGAAGACGGCAACCTATTCATTTAAGGTTGAACCGTGGTGCCAGTGGCGCGTCGTAGAAGTGAGCTAAATGTGGGGCAAAGAGCATGGGGCTGTCTTATAGAACCTGAAATGGTTTATTTAGGATCGGGAGACTCTCAGATCTCAGCATGTATCCAAGACAAGTGAAACTAAGTCACATTCGGTGTAGTAAGCCACCGATTTCAGGGAAATTTTCTGATTCCATTTCTAGCTCCTCCTATTCAGGAAGGTGCTAGAAATAGACTCGTAAGAAAATAGCAAGTCACCAACTAAAGCAAATGAAATGACTGTTTTTAGCTAAAAAATAGTCATAAATCTAGCGAAGGGGGGGCATTGCCCCACAAGACCCCCATATTTTTTTCTCCAAAACTAAATAATCCGAACACATCCGTAATGATCAAATTAGTAGGACAACGGCCCCATCCAATTTCATATACCAAACCAAAACAAATAAAAAAAAACAACCAAACGAAAGCAAAACAAAAACTAAACTAACCTAACCTAACGCCGCTTAGAAAAAAAAGTAAATCATAGTTATTTAGGTTTAACTTTTAAAAAACAACGATTACGGCCTTACAATTTAGGCTGCCGCAAGAAGAAATTGATGGAAGCGAAGATTTGATTCGGGGAAAACTTTGAAAAAATCCGGTTGCATCTGAAAGACTGCAATATCTATCGCATTTTGGGCGGGGAAGTGTTGTCAGAATTAATTTATGCTGCACACACAATTAAAGAAAAAAATGTGAAAATCTCTTTCAAAATGTGCAACTAGTTTTTGAAAAGGAAACTTACACCCTTCACATTAACTATAATACGATGACTAGGGGAAATTTAAATTTATGACCCATTCTTTAGACATTATATAAGCTCCGCCCCAAATGCTATTAAATTATTCATATTTTGTTTAATATTGAGTAATATAAAATGCCTATAGCATGTTTTAATTCAGAAAAAAATCCCTTCAAAATGATATATAATACAATATGATGCGATTCCAATTGCCAATGTAGCTGTGTATTCCAAATTTAGCCTGGTCGGTTTTGCGGCGGATCCCATAATGCCATATGCTTAGCGCCCCATCGTCTGGATCCGGCGTTGAATTCTAGCTGCTCGCTGAAATTGGAGCCAGAAGGTGTGAATCATTACCATACAATTTTTCTGTGTAACGAAGATTGTTACCGTGGTTCCCCATGGCCCCCTGTACCTGAGTGACCCGCCATCTGGATTGCTATAACTAAGCTATGACTTGCCACTTGTCACCCTCGCAAATTCTAAATTTGTTCCAGAGTCTCATTCTTAACTGATCATCAGAATTATCTACCCCAACACATCCTCAAGTTCGTTTACTCAAGTTGGACATTCTTTCTACCGCTCCTACCATCCCCTCTTTGACTGATACAACCTTAAAGGAAGGTTTCTATCTCCATTTTATGTGCGAAGTCTTCTCGTTCCGTTTCTTTCGAGACTCCAGAAACTTAATTTTGCCAAGATATAAATAACGGCCGAGTCCGCGGTCTACATCTGTCATCTCGGATTTCCATCCAATTGGCGTGATAAATCTCGCTTCAGAATACCACTGATTAATATCTGGATGCGGCCACGCAAATCTACTGCTAAGTTTGATCACACAAAGGATAAAGTTTCTTGCAGTTTTATGTCATTGGAATGTCGTCTTAAACCGAAAAAAAATCTAATGTGGATATCGTTGTTATTTTAGTGCAGAATGAGCTGCTACTAGTTCTGTTTTAGTAAAAATGATTCTGGTAGTTTTATCGACTGTTTGTGAAGACAGTCTTTCCAAAGATAGGAGAAACTAATTAGAAATATTAGCTGACATTAGTTGATATTTGATCTGGGCAAATAATGCTAATCCATGTCCTCGATTGTTATTTACCAGTGAGGATATGTAACTGTTTTAAATAACTAATTAGTTCTATTTGATGACATTTATAACTATAAGAACCAGTCTATTCTAGACCCGATTGTTTACTATACATTCAGACTTAAACTATGATCGTGTCGGGTTAATGATTCCAATATTCATCGAATATTTAAGAAAATCAGCTGGGTTCATTTAAAATTTTGGTTCACAAATTGGTTATAACCATTCTTGGATTTAAGGTAAAATTTTGAGTGTCTTAATTGCTGAAACTCTTCGGGCCCATAAATAATAATTTAACTTTTATGAAAGGCAATTAGAATTTTGTTCTATTTGACAGCATCATGATTTAATAATTGGAATTTTAGATTCAGATGCATTAGTCTGCAGTCAAATTGCATCATTTCAATGCATTTATTTGTGCAGTAAATCGTAATATAAACAGGGTGACAGAATCCTGTAATGATATTATTTTATATAAAAGGAACTGTAAAATGAAATATCCCAAATTTGTTATTTGGAGTTCCTGTGCAGTTTCTACGAATTTGGTCCTCGAGGTTTAAATGATATCACGCCCTTCCTACCCCAACTAGTATTTTGGCTCGACGCGGTCTCTCTCGTTTTTCTGGCACCCTTAATATTTTCAACAACTCTTCCTTTAACCTATCCACATTTTCCTTCCTTTTTTTCTCTTCCTTTCTTCGTTTTTTACCAGTCAACTAAAATGTCATCGTTGGTTACCCCCCCCCCCCCCCGCCCTTCAAAATAAATCTATCAATTTCGCATACCAAATTCTGCGAATTAGGCTTTTCATGTTTTAACCCTTGCGTGTACCACGAATGGCCTACTTTGTAGGCAATGAATGTGTTAATATAAATTTCCAAAGCTGGGGATTTTTGCTCTTAAGTCCCATTTTGAGTGTGGATTTGAGACCTGCGGGGGAGGAGGGGGATTTTATGACTTGGATTTGTTCTTTGGCGGACTTGAAATCACTGTTTTAATGAGGAATAGGACTCTAGTGGTTGGTGGAATAGAAATAGGGCGGCTCCTTAATCAATTAAAGCCAAATGTCCTATAAAATGGACAGTTCATTAATATATATATATATATATATATATATATATATATATATATATATATATATATATATATATATATACATATAATCTGCGCGATGTCCCATTTATACAGCGTGATAAAAAACGGGACCTAACTTTCGATAGGCTTTGTTTCTTAATGTTTTATCGAAAATAAAAATTAAGTCTATCGAAAATTGGTTCCCATTTGGGGGGGTTGTCACCCTCTAGGACGCTGGACAGAATTCCACCCAGTGCATCTCGCTGCCAAATATCGTCGATCCTTAAAAAAAAATGGCAATTTTATTCATGTTTTATTTGTCACTAAAAACACCATATACCGGGTTTTGCAAAAGTTCTGTTGCACTCGGGGTTTTTTAGCTTTCGAGAGGTTTACGTATGTGATATAAAATGTTTTGTCAAATAAACTTAAAGTTCTACTTTTCCAGCACGTGTCATTAGAACGTATTTTGAATTGTGTCGAGGTGGCAGTAAGAAGAATCGAGATCTCTGCTCTCCTGCGGGGGGGCCACAACAATTCCGACATCGCCAAGCCGTTCAACGTCAACCGGACGACCGTCCACAAAGTTGCGGAGAGGCTCTAGAACGAGGAAGACCTCAACTTTACATCGACCTCATTCAGACAGACCTCAAGTGGCAACCACTTGGTTGTAAGAAAGGCCTTCGAAAATGTCCCGAAGCTCAAAATAACATTTCGGTGGCCACAGTGTCCAGGGCCTTCAAGGAGGAAAGGCCTCTGCTCACTGAGTGTATGCGAAAACTACGTCGGGAGCGCTGACGTTCTCCTTCTCAACGACTTGAAGAATCATGACAATCGAATTCTCCTTTTTTTTTATGAAAAAACTTTCACACTCGATCCGGTCATCAACAAGCAAAACGACCGCGTGGTAAGCTTCGGCCATGACATCTCTGAAGTCCGCTATGTGTCAACGACCAAGAAGTAATCAGCCTCTGTGATGATGTTCGACGTCGTGTCTTCGAATAGCGAGAAGATTTCGGAGTTCGCGGCCGTTTGCAGGCTCGGCGCAGCCGATTACATGGACATCTTAGCCACGAAAGTCCTGCCTTAGATGAGAAAGATCACGAAAGAAGGCGGAGTACGTCTTTCAGCAGGACGGTGCTCCGGCCCAAACCGCCAAGACCGTGTAAGAGTGGTTGGGATCGAAAATGAACTTCTGGTCGAATGACTTTTGGCCTCCGCAGTCGCCCGACCTCAATTCCATCGACTACATCGTATGGGCATAAGTCGAGGGGAAGGCCTCCAAGGTCCGCCACAGCAACGTCTATGAGTTGAAGTCCTCCATCAACGGCGTGTGGGTCAGTATGAGGAAGGACTTCCTCCGCAACGTGTGCGGGGCCTTCAGGTCTCGCCTGCAGCGCGTGCTCGCCACATAAGGCGGTCACATGGATTAATATTACAATGTGTCTACCTGGATCAAAACTATCATTGTGTCCTTTGTTGAGAGCGTCGTAACGAGTGTAGCTGGACTATTGCAATACCCGGCACAGCTCTTTTCAGTGATCAACATAAACCGTGAATAAAATGGAAAACTTTTGAGGATTAACGATATTTTGTCCGTCTTGCAAAGGGAAAATCCACCCATAAGGAGAGAAAAGCTTAACAGAATTACGAACCAAAGGCCCTAAAAGCCATTCGAGGATAAGTCCAGTAAGATGAGGACAGGAGGTAAGATGAGGTAGAGGACAGGTAAAAGGAATATGGGTATGGATAACTCTTTAGTTTCACCACTATTATTTCCTTACGCTCATATTTTATAGTAATATTTATCGATTCTATTATGAAACATAATTTACTCTAGTTGCTTCACCGACATTCTCTAGGCAAGTTATTCCAAGTTTGTGTTATTTTATAAGAAAAGAAATTTTGTGCTATCGCCGTGTTTACTAGTTTGAAACATTTATTTCTAGTGCATGCTCGATTTTCTAGCTCAAATATTGAGTCATATTTTACACTATTAAACCCGTTCATTATTTTAAAGAATAGGTTGGCTGTTCAAATGCGGATCTTTCAGTGAAAGTGAATTAAGTTTTGTGAACCTTTCTTCGTTTGATCTACATATTTCTAAGTTCAAGAATTTATTTCGACGCTGGACATTGGGCGAGTACCGATATTACAATGTCCTTTTTTTCATGCTAGAGACCAGAATTACACCGCATACTCCGCGTGAAGTCTTATGAGTGTTTTATATAACGGAAGAATATTATATTTCCATTTGAATGAAAAAATTTTTGCTATTTATCTTAGAAACCTCTTCGCCTTTTGTGACTCTACAGTGCATTCATTCATTGTTTTGTGGTGGCAAGAGGCGAGGCAAGAGGCTTTTGTGCACGGCAGTGGTGGTGAGGCAAAGCGTTTTTGTGGACGGCCAAGCTGGTGGCGCTCTCACAGGTCTTCATGGAAACTATTTTCAGTGCGGCTGTGATGAAAATGAGCTTTATTGGTGGCAGAAAAAAATTGTGACACCACCATAGCAGCGTCGTGTGAAGGATCCCTTAGCATTGGTATCAACTCTACTTTCGGTATTCTTAAGAAAATTGAGCTTCTATTCCAACCCTGTGGGAATATGTGGCCCTAGTTATGTAGGAGAGTAGGTATGCCATCTACTCTCATGTCTATTTGAGGCACTTAGAACCTTAACGTACTAGGCACCGGAGACCCTCACAGCATCAGCACTTGTTGCCTCAGTAGTAAAGATGCTGTAAATGCGGAATGCGCAGTAGACAACAGAAAGAGGCAGAAGTGTTTAGGATTGAGGGCCCCTCAGAAGTAGGTAGTTCCTCCCATCGGCGGCGCACTCACTGTTCACTGTGCTAAAATATCTGTCGCCTTGCTCTCTTTTATTTCGACCTTTAAAGCGACAACCAACGAGGGCATCTCCGCCAGAAAATTTGTACGGAGATATCTGTAAGAAAAGTGCTGATGATGTGGGAACTTCCTCCTATGGGCATGGCTGCACTTCACACATCCTTGCAGGTTCCACTGACTCAATGTTCAACGAACTCACTGGCCATCTTCACGAAGCGAGGACAAGTACCCTCTTTAATGCCTCAATACACTCGGATTACGCATATTCCAGATTGTCACTTCCCCTATTTCACCACTTTTTACCTCTTCCCCAGAAACCGTAATAGAGGATGCTCTTGAAGCTTTTCAAAATACGAAAATAATAAAAATTCATCGAAACGGCCGATAAAAGTGTGGATAACTCAAATTGCTGTAGATAATTTGTAAAGATAAAATTGTATAGAAAATATAACTATATCATTAGAAATAAAAGAGCTTTGTATAGTCTATGTTTATTTATGCTGCCATGATGCGGATGAATTGCGAGTCGGATCCGACCTACTTTGTGATGCGGATGGACCCAGAGAACGTGATTGTTCTAAGTGTGATGGGAGTGATTTAAATGATAGGTTTTGTAAGAAATCATATTAAAATTATTTTTTTATTCTTTCTAACTATATATGGATTTGGGTTGTCGGCTTTAATCTCTACAAATTATTAAATTTGAATTCAAATCACATATTTAATGGACCCCATATACATATCAAAAAGTTAATTTTCGTGGCATCTGAGAAATAATAATTGGTTTTTTTTAGTAATTCTGCTTCGTTTTCACCATTCTTTCACATTTCTGCCCTATTCTGCGCCCAGCCTTCCCTAGTGTGTGATGTCTGGGCCAGTAAACGCCAGTTTTGGGGGGGCAACTTTGCCCCCTCGTGATCAGAATGCCCACTATATTCAATTTAAAAAGGAAATATTTCTCCCCTACTATCGCCAAGCGCCCCCTTTTCCCTTCCAGGCACCCATCAAAATGGGAATAAAAGTGGAAGGACAAAGGTCGTATAAAGACTGAGAAAGGAAAACGAAAGAAGAGTAAGGATAGGAGACGAAGACGAGAAGGTCACATCAGAATTAAGATGCAATCTGACCAGCTTTTGGGAGTTGGGTTTATTTATTTATTCAAAATAGGCCGATTATTTCAAATACAAGATAATTGTTTATTTGTTTATTCAAAATAGAAGCCCATTATTTATTTGTTTATTTAAAATATAGGCCAATTGTTTATTTGTTTATTTAAAATATGTGTATGGAAATTATTTTTATTTATTTAAAAGTAACCAATTATTTATTTGTTTATTCAAATTATTTATTTGTTTATTCAAATTATAGGCTGATTATTTATTTAATTAAATATAAGCTGTTTATTTATTTATTCCAAATATAAATTGATTATTTGTTTATTTAAAATATAGACCGATTATTTATTTGTTTATTCAAAATATAGGCTGATTATTTATTTATTTATTCACAATATAAGCTACTTATTTATTTGTTAAAATATAAACTGACTATTTATTTATTCAAAATATAAGTTGATTATTTTTTAGCTCATTCAAAATATAGACTGATTATATATTTATTTATTCATAATATACGCTGATTATATATTTGTTCAATATATAAGCTGTTTATTTTTTTCATTCAAAATATATATACTCATTATTTATTTATTTTAAAAGACGCAAAAAGACACTGGAACTAACATCCCCGCCAGACACTATTAATCAAGGATAACGTGAAGAAACTACAGAACATTCGCGAATTGAAATGTGTGACGAATAAATAGCTGGAGTGACCGAAACAGGGAACCTCTTGGGCTACCTGAGGGAGGAGCACCTTTCCTCACACTGACCTCGTTCCTCAACAAGCGGGTTGGTGCCTTTCAAAGCCACAAAGGAAAGGGAAATGTCCCGAAACCTTAAGATGCGAACACACTCGTTCGATGGGCGACCCTTGGTGTGCTCAGAAGTGCCGCGTGATCCATAATGACGTCGCGCAATCCTTCCCCAAGCAGGGGTGGGTCGCTGTACGGTGTGTGGGAGTGTGCAAGTGTGGGTAGCGAGACGTGTAGGAAGCAGACTGAAAGTGAGACTGGATTCGGGGTGAAATGGAAGTGAGGTGAAGCGCCCCAGCTGTGCTGACTAATTCTCTTTCACACACAGATATACACACATCGAAAGAAAAGTATTATTAATTATTTAAAGGTAACAAGCGTAAGCCAACGAGGAAGGGAAGTTTATGTGGAAAGGTTTGCACGAAAGTGGCGAGGTTAGTGGAAGTGAGAATGTGAGATATATAACCAGAGTAGTCCAAAGAGGAGACTACTTAATCGGATCAGCACCCGCTACGCAACTCACCTGAACCCTCCCCACCTGCGCATTAATCCCTCCCCCCCCCTTTGGGAATCAGGTAATGGAAAAGAGAAATGCCAAGACGCAGAAGGGACGAATGCGTAGCAAAGTCGCTTTAGTGGCTTCTTTCTTCTTGCATCTCAACACCTCTTTATTCATTCTCCTTTATCGCCACTCCTGTTCCTCTTTTATTTCCATAACTCAAAGCTCCGACCATCAGAGACGTCTTACATACCCATCATCTCTCGTCTTTTTTCATTTTTATCTTCGTAGCTTCGTAGTGTAAGTGTGAATGCTAATATGTGTGACAGATTCGAATATTCATAGCGAGGTCGCGCCGTCTGTCCGTCTTCCGCGAACTGATGCATTTGTACAGGTGTAGTTGTTTGGGGTATTCAACATTCAGACCCTAATATGCATGAGAGGGGGTAAATAAAGAGGGTTCACCACTTTTCCCGCATTTAGTGCCACTCAAAGCGAGGTGAGAGGTGGTTGTCTTCTGCGTCGGTGTTGCTTTGCTGGTAGCTGAAAAACCTCCATCCTTAAGACCTTAACCGGATTTCTTCACTTCATTTTTTTTAATAATACAAAATCGGTGTAATTGTGAATTAATCAAATAAACAAGTTTGACTCGTCTTTGCAATGTAAAATTTGTTCACTTGTGAAGGGCATTTCGTTATTACAACACCTTTTGGTTAAGATACCTGGAGTAAACTTCAAAAAAGTAAGTTGTGAGCATAATTGCGTGTGTGGAAGAAGAATTTGTATTTCATTGCGTGGACTAAACGCAATGAATGGCGTCATTTCCCTTAAGCTTCAACTTGGTCCCTTCAACACTGCAGATTCCTGCAGGTGGCCGAAAACTGTTCGACGAGTGCTTTAAAAAAGCAAATTTCTTCGGTGTGTATGTATATATGAGCCAGAGTGTAATGGGAGATTGGGGGAATTCTTGTTTTAATCGTCTGTGTGTATGTGTATGAATAGCTGTAAAGATGCTCGTCTTCCATACACTCCAGTGTCAATCGAATGCAGGTTGAGAGAGTTGTAAGGTCAACCCGATTTCGCTGTAAACAGAGACGAACTGTGTCAACTGCGGGGCATGAACGTTATATTTAAATACGTCTACACACAAATACACGCACTCAGAGTTCACTATCTCTATTAACTTTCACACAACCACACATAATACATGCCTGGGAACGCAATTATAGTTCATAGCATCCATGCATAAGTTTACTCTCCTCATATTCTGACCAAAATTGAAGAGAAGTGGATAATAGTGTATGTACTGGCATGCGTGAGAGATAGAACTACACCCTAAACAGAGTTCACCTATTAGTACCCCTTACACACACACGCACACACACATAAAAATCAGAGAGTCCTGACCTTTCAAAACAGAGGACAACGACTCTTACCAACCGGGGAAAGTCTCGACAGGTAAAAAATACTTATCCGCCAGATGTCACCTGCAGCATGCCCATGAGACCCAGTTTGAAAAGCGGGCATGGGCAAAATATATTTGTTAATGACGAGGAGGGGGTATTTTTTGAAGAAAATAGGAGACATTTTCAACCAACGAAGGTATTACCACTCAATGGGTAATAATGAGCCCTCTGAGTGGGTAAAGACAAAGAACAAAAATAGTGGCAAGTGTTCAGATTGACTGCAATAGTAAACCCCGTTAATCCCGGATGCTGAGGCCGGAAGGGCGCATCCTTAACCTCCAAGAATGAGTTTGAACTGAGAGTACAAGCTCTCTTTATTAGCAGTAGGCCTGGCAATTTTTTTAAATGTACAGACGGACACATACAGACATACACACACATGCTAGGATCATTATAATAAGATGCCTTTATCGCCGGAGGCTGAGAAGAGTTGCGGGATCAATTCTAGACAACGACCTCCGAGAATCCTATTCCTAAGTAATGGCCCCCAAGAAATTTCAATCCTAGAAATGACTCTACCAAAAATATCAATCATATTTGATGATCCCCAAGAAACTTATTGGGATATTTAAAAAAACAATTGGTAAAATATGATTAAAGAACGAAAAAATAAACAAATTAAACTAACAAAACAGTAAGAAATTAATCCAAGGATTAAAAAAGAGAAATATGATGGAGGAAATTTTCAAATCCACTCAAACCGAATCGATCCTCCCACATAGGTTAGGTGAGGTTAGGTTAAGTCAGGTTAGGTCAGTTCAGGTCATGTTAGGTTAATTCAGGTTAGATTAGGTTAGGTTAGGGCAAGTCAGTTAAGGCCAGGTTAGATTAGGTTAGGTCGCCAGGTTAGGTTAAGTTAGGTTAGGTTAAGTTAGATTAGGTTATTTGAACTTAACCTAACCTAACTAATATTATCTTAACCAAAATTCGATCCAAAGTAGTATTTCTACTTTATCTTTTTATCTTAATCTTAAAATTAATTATTATTACTCCTGTGAGTACCGTAAGGACGGTTGAGGAGAGTTGCGTGACCGCTCTAACACAATCAGTAGTCTCCTCTTCAGGCTATTCGGGTCTTCATATTTTCACTTGCGTTAAATTGACCATTTTCTTGGCAACCCTCTTTCAGTTAGCTTTTCGTTATAAATAACCAATTAATAATAATTTAATTAATAATGATTATGAGGGGGAGGGGGTCAATGTGCTTATCCATCAGGGAGATGGGGATAGGGAGCTATGGGGAAGCGGTGACCTCTTGTCATGGGCACTGGACCCGAGGCCATTTAGTGGGCGTTCCCTCGCTAGTGGGTTTCCCTCATTGGATTTATTGAACTCCCTTTTTATTTCTCGTTAGTATATTGGGGAGTTTAGATGCCCCCCCCCCCCGAATATTGGAAATCTAGATGCCCCCGGAATATTGGGAATATAAATGCCCCCCCAGAATATTGGGAATCTAGATGCCCCCCCAGAACATTGGGAATCTAGATGCCTCCCCCCCAGAATATTGGAAATCTAGATGCCTCCAGAATACTGGAAATCTAGATGCCCCCAGAATATTGGGAATCAAGATGCCCCTAGAATATTGGGAATCAAGATGCCCCCAGAATATTGGGAATCTAGATGCCCCCAGAATATTGGGAATCTAGATTCCCCCAGAATATTGGGAATCTATGTAGATGCCTCTGAGAATATTGGGGTCTAGATGCCCCCCAGAATATTGGAAATCTAGATGCCCCTGAGAATATTGGGGTCTAGATCCCCCCCCCCGAGAATATTGGAAATCTAGATGCCCCCATAATATTGGGAATCTAGATGCCTCTGAGAATATGGGGGTCTAGATGCCTCCCAGAATATTGGGGTCTAGATGTCCCCTAGAATATTGGGAATCTAGATGCCCCAGGAATATTGGGGTCTAGATTCCCCCCAGAATATTTGGAATCTAGATGCCCCTCAGAATATTGGGGTCTAGATGCCCCTCAGAATATTGGGGTCTAGATGCCACTCAGAATATTGGGAGTGTAGATGCCGCCCAGAATATTGGTAGACTAGATGCCCCCAGAATTTTGGGAGTCTAGAGGGCCCCCGAATATTGAGAGACTAGATGCCCCGAGAATATTACAAGTCTAGGTGCCTCCAGAATATTGGGATACTAGATGCTCCCAGAATATTTGGACTCTAGATACCCCAGAATATTGGGAGTCTAGATGCCCTCAGAATATTGGGGTCTAGATGCCCCCATATTATTGGCGTCTAGACGCCAATAATATTCGCTTCCGTGAAGAACTCATTCACATAGCTTATATGTAATTCACACATCTATACCTACACTTATGTACACATCCTTAATTAAGATGCAGGGCGTGTGTAGAAGAGTTGCGCCCCTTTCCGGTACCTTGGGGAGCCACAAGTATTTTCGCCATTGGGGCATCGGGCAGAGCCTCTTCCACAAATATTTACTTCTCTCGACTTTACCACTTAGGCACCTCTTACACAAAACTCTAGCACAGATTTCCACTCTAAGTTGGTGGCACTTTTTTAAATAATAATAATAATATTATATTAGCAGTAATACTACTCCCACTAATAATAATAATTATAATAACTCGATTTTACTATAAATATAAATGAATTTCGAGACATTATCTACTTTACCTCCTATATAGTGTATCAATAGGTAAAAGTAACCTTTTCTAGACAGACCCGATGTCCTGGTACATATGGTGAAGAACGACCAAGATTAACTCAATTCTCCTTCCATTCCAAACTTTCCGCCCTTTTTCGTAAAGCCCCCCCCCCAAAAAAACCTGTGACCCTTCGTTACATCTCCCCTATCTAACCTGAGTTGGTAATTACATCACTCTTTTCTCAGGTGATGTTGATAGGCCTTGACGAAACTTCACAAAGAACAAATACAATAATCACCCGCGAACTGAAAACCTTAATGTTTATTATTCCTAGTAACAGTACTAAAGTGACTAGACTTCTACGCGAATGAGAAAATTTGACAACTAAAAATTAAATGAAAAAATATAGTACTACCAATATACTTATTATTGTCATAATATTAATAATAGGCTTTCTTAGATTCAATCTCCAATTTGCAAAACAAAATTATTGTGTTGATTTTATTCCAGATTACGTTTGATGGCAATAAACAGGCAGCTTTGATTAGTTTTTCATTACTTATAGTTTTATTTTTTAACGCTGATGCTTCGTTAGTTTAGAAATAACATTCTCAAAGTGTATATTGTCGTTTTTCTCCAGTATTTATATTAAATTGACGTGTGAAGTTAGGGCAAAGGAGTGGGGGTCTTCTCAAAGTTGTAGGGGAAGGGTGTGGCTAAATAAACAAGTGCCATTTGGTCTACGGGTTGGGGGTTAACAGTGGGGTGTCCAAAAAACGTAAAATTAAAAGATTATGACACTTGTTGTTTCTCTCATAATAAATAATAATGTCGTATTCAGCTGACTTCAGTCTCCAGTGTCTTCCAGATGTTGCTTGTGACGCATCCGAGAAAATGACATCCCACCTCAATCTTCTATACTATTTTCGACATGAAATAAAGCAAAGTGATTCGTTGTCCCTCCTCCTTTATTTATTATATGTTTATTTATTTGTTATGAATGAATACGGGACGGGACTTCTGCGTACAAACAGAGTATCTGGCCCGTGTGAAAATAGGGCTAATGACCCACTGAAGTATTGTTTCATACATTTTTTTAGGGGCTGAAATGTGATTAAGAGAGCTCGACATTTGAATTCTACTGCATTAGGTGTGATGTATGATTATATTTAACGACTCTTAGCCTTTTATTTTAATATTATCTATTTATTCATGTATTTTTTCATGTTATTAAGTACGTGAAAAATTTCGTCCTTCTTTACTGGCTGGATTTCCTCCTCTTGTGTGTGGTGGTCGTTACTATCATATAGTTTCTGATAGAATTCTTCAACTCTTTCAGGGATATTTTTTTTCTATTTATGATTTATTTCTCCGTTTATCCTTTGGTTTCGTCATTTACTGTTTACCAATTGTTACGTGCCGTTTCATCTGTTTTAGTGATTTGGCGTTTTCGATAGTCTTTTGTAATATAATATATTATATATTACAGAAGACATATTATGTCTTCTGTTCTACCCTAATTTTTAATAGGCCTGAGTTCAATGTATTTGATCTTTTCTCTATTTGTTCCAACCCTCCTCATTTTTCGCTTTCAAGGTCGTTTGATTTTAAAGGCATTAACCCCCTTTTCCTACCGAGCTCGAGGCTTGGGAAAGAATTTGGCAAAAAGACATAAAAGGTAAAAACAAAAGGGTGAATGAATAGAAAATTGAAATTAAAAGGACTGCTCCAGCAAATTTCATCAGCCTCCAGTGCTAGGGCCGGGAGGGCAAATTGGAAGTCTCCACGAGAAAAATTGGGTATGAAGACATAAATCCCCCAAACCCCCTTTAAGAGAATATAATATACAGGTGATTTGTGCGCGTGTGCTGAGAGCGAGGCCCAAACGACTAACCTCGATGTTGAATGGCTGAGTGACACCCACGCGCCCACGTCACTACTCGCTTTGCCAGTTCTAAATACAGGAAATGTCGCTTAGATCAGCTTTCAGATGGCACACGACAGCCCCCCCCCCCTCCCGTACCAAACGTGGCAGGCGAACAGACCACGGAGGAAAAAAAAAGAAACTGATACCTCACTTCATGTAAGGAGACTTGGCCCATCACACCCCCTTCCTCTTGATTCTCAACCCGCCACCCAGTAATGCCCTCGATCATTTTTTCTCTCCAAAGTCCGGACTGTTTCATGGCCTATAAATCCTATCCCGTCACTCTTCATCGTCAATGGTATTCATTTCCTCGATTCGTCCTCTCATCATCCGCCATCTGATCGCTAAATGATCTAACTTCCTCATTTCCATCAATTCAAAATAAGGCTCTGGTGAGTGATGCTTGGATGTCATTCTGGTGATTCTTGGATGTCATTCTGGTGATTCTTGGATGAATGTTTGTGTAGCACTTGAGTATTACTTGGATGTCACTTAGACGATGCTTTGGAAACCACTTGGGTGATGCTTGGATGACACTTGAGTGATGCATGGAAGGCACTTGGGCGATGCTTGGATGTCACTTGTGTGATGGTGATATGGCAGTTGGGTGATGTTTGGGTGGCACTTGGCCGATGCTGTGATATCACGAGGGTGGTGTTTGGATGCCAATTGGCACTTTAACGATACTTGAAGGGCACTTAGGTGATAATTGGATGCCATTTGAATGATGATTGGATGTCACTTGGGTGATGCTTGGATGTCATATGATTCCTTTTGGATGTCACTTAGGTGTTTGGATGTCAGTTGGATGATACTTGAATGTCACCTGGGTGATGCTTGGATGTCCCTTGGGTGATGCTTGGATGTCACTTGGGTGATGCTTGGACAGCACTTGACTGATGCTTGGGTGTCACTTAGATGATGATTGGATGCTACTTGAGTAATGCTTGGATGTCACTTAGGTGATACTTGGATGCCAGTTACGTGATGTTTGGATGTCACTTGCGTGATGCTTGGGTGTCCCTTGGATGCTAGTTACGTGATGTTTGGATGTCACATGCGTGATGCTTGGGTGTCCCTTGGATGTCACTTACGTGATGCTTGGATGTCACTTGGGTGATGTTTGGATTGCATTTGAATGATGATTAGATGGCACTTCGGTGATTCTTGGATGAGGGAAGCGACTCCTTTGTCAACCTTCGATAAAACCCCTTGAAGGTCACCAGCGGATGCGCCCGAGCCTCGGGCATGGCAGAGACGAACTTAGGCGATTGCGCGCGGTGGAAGAGTTCAAGGTGACAATGAGGCCGCTATGTGGAGCCGCGGGGTGTTTTGGAATGGTGTGGGGGAGGCACCTCGATCCGAGGGACGCTATAAAGAGGAGGGAGGTTGAAACAAAACTGTTTCGGATGGAATGAATGAATAGGATTAATCTTTTAGGATCGAGGTCAAATTTTTATTATTACTATGTGGAAGCGAAAAGTGGCGTGCGCATCTTTTTTAGGGACGTTTTTCAACCTAAGTAGCAAAGGACTGTTGGGGAGACTAATACCCCTGGGACTGCATTCGCTCTACCACTGAGGCAGGTTCCCTCGCTGGTATTGTAAATGGGCAGGGAATTGGTGTAATCAACGCTGGCATTATCACCTACTGGAGATCCTATTGTAGGCCTCCTAAAGCACTAGTAAGAACTAGTCGCCCATTTCAAACACTCTACCACTCCGGTGCTGTGTATAAAATAATTGTCCTCACGACACTTTACTCACTTCTGCCATTTTGTGTCACTTATGGGACAAGACCCCCTTGCAAGAGCGTTGCGGAACAAGCCCCCCCCCCTTGCAAGAGCGTTACGGAACAAGACCCCCTTGAAAGAGCGTTACAGGCCAAGACCCCCTTGCAAGAGCGTTACAGGCCAAGACCCCCTTGCAAAAGCGTTACGGGACAAGACCCCCTTGCAAGAGCGTTACGGGACAAGACTCAATTGCAAGAACGTTGTGGTACAAGACCCTCTCGCAAGAAGGTTACGGCACAAGGCCCCCTTGCAAGAGCGTTACGTATCAAGAGCCCCCTGTAAGAGCGTTGCGTTCGTACCCGATTACCCTTGTTCTTTATCCGAACAGGATTCTCTATGTTAATTCACCCCATTCCTCAATATTGAGGGTATACAAGGTATTCAATTAGTCTTTGTCATCGTCACACTTTCATTTCTCTTCTTTTTATCCTTTTAAAAAAAAATAAATCATCTCAAACCTGTACCAAGCGGAAATACCTCAGCTAGTTACACCGGTTCTTTTCTCAATCAAAATAGGGTCTGGACCACCGCTTGAGTCTTGTACGTGACACAGTTCTAGAGAATTGTAGCCTTCGTTTGTACGAGGAGTCACTTCCATTTTGCCTCAAGTCAATCAATCATTTTTCTTCCTTAAATTAATTCTCCGTTGCACGCGTTTCCTGCAACAAACATGAATGAAGTACAAAATCGTGTTATGTTAGGTTATTGTATAATGTGTATAAAGGTGAAAGGGCAAAGCACGACGCGGAAATTCACTGTAATTGAAAATGCAATACTCGAAGGTGCTACATTATTGCCTTTAACCTCGTCGACATAAAAACGCCATCCACCCTTCACAAGCACATGAGGGATTTTACTTGTGTACTCGTCAAAAGTGTAAGTGTTACGTAGAACTTGTTCCTACGAGAAGAATTTCAAGATTACTCTTCCATCCTACTGACCAGCTTATAATTAGTTCTTTTGAGTTATTGGGTGGGGGTCTATCTCCCCTATTTTGTTCTTGAGGTAAGATTCCTGAAATATGGAAGTCTCCATTGTTTTCTCATTATCTTTGAGTCTCTCTGTTGCTTATATAGTTTTTCACTGTTTACCTACCCTGCCTTACCCCTCTCCCCCGCGATAAACGGTTAAGGAACCTAACAAGTGACGTTAAAAAACAGCGGTTAATTTGTAGCAAGAATCGAGTCTTCTGAGTGGATAGCAGTTCGAACCTTTTAGCAACTTTGTCTGAAGTCTTCTTGTTTGTCCTTCCGGCGCGGAATCCAAGGAGGACTCCATCCCTCTTCAACAAATTGGAGGTTCAAAATTCTCCATAGTCAATTATTCTGCCCCTCCTTTCCCAAAGATGATTGTTGTTTTTAAGAAGAAAACAGCGACAACGAAAGTAATAAAATATGCGTAAAATTTGCAGTTGAAATTTAAATTTGCCGACGAAAACCATCCATATAATATATATATATATATATATATATATATATATATATATATATATATATATATATATATATATATATATATATATATTGGATTCCATGACGTATAGGCGAAAATATGTGGAGAAGATAAAATCAAGAGACACGCTACGGTCTATTAACGTTTCTCATTTTAGCTTCATCAGAATAGGACTACAGAAGAAAAGATATCATGTCATACATATATATATATATTATTTTTACACAAGGCCCCTTCCCTAGCTGGGGGTAGCTGGATCAGACAGCAAGACAAACGCTCACTAACATACACCTTGGCCTCCAGTCCAGAAACCTAGCCTGCCAGACTACAGCATCATAAGGAGGGCTACCCACTGCTGGTGTCGTAATGAGTCAGAGGTCCACCCGATGCAATGCAAATTTCTGTGCACCTCGTCATATGGCTGTCTAAACTCCTCGGATTAACTAGACTCATAACTGGGTCTATCTGATCCGAGGTATCAACCTCAAGGCTGCGTCATTTAACAATTGTTCACAAACATTCTCCATGCATCCCTGTCTTGGCATACGAGTTAAGCACGATCCATACTGATTCCTTTCTTTTGTACAGCATCCTTCAACCCATTTAACCATCCCATAGGAGGTCTACCCCGTCCTTGCACACCACTCACACTTGATTCATACAGTCGTTTCACCAACCTTTCGTTGTTCATTCTTTATACATGACCATACCAGCTCAACACACTTTTATCGACTCTCTCATCTAATTTCACATTTAATCCCATTCTCGCTCGAATGTCCTCATTCATAATTCGATCCCATCTAGTTACACCACACATACCTCTCAGGCACTTCATCTCCATCACATTCAATTTCTGATGATCACTCCCCTTCAGTCCTCAACACTCACTACCATACAAAACAGTCGGGAAAACTATACTCTCATACAGAACTTTCTTTATCCCAACTCCTAAACTCCTCTCTCGCAAAACACTTTTCATAGCACCAACTGTTGAGAAACCAGCCTTCAATCTACTTTGAACATCCTCACTCGCACCTCTATTCTTACCTATCACATAACCAAGGTATTTAAAGGATTCTACTTCCTCCATCACTTCACCGTTCAGCATAATTTCCACTGCTGCCGTTTCATCTCGACTACACAACATAACCTTACTCTTTCCAACATTTAGCTTTAATTTACGTCTTTTGCATACTATGCTAAACTCTGTAACAAGTCTCTGTAACTTCTCCTGTGAGTCAGCAACCAATGCAGTATCGTCTGCAAACAACAATTGGTTTACTTCCCACTTCCGTCCACCAAGATCTTTCATAGCAAAACCTCTATCCAATGCTCTCATTTTCACCTCTCTCACTACTCCATCCATATAGAGATTAAAAAGCCATGGCGACATCACACAACCCTGTCTCAGACCCACTGTCACTTCAAAACTCTCACTCAGCTCCAAACCCACTCTTACACAAGCCCTTCCACCACTATAAAAACTCTGAATTCCTCTCAGTGAACTTCCACAAACACCATATATTCTTAGTACATTCCACAAAGCCTCCCTGTCTATTCTGTCGTATGCCTTTTCCAAATCCATGAAAGCAAAGAATACCTTCTCACGTTTCCTGGTTGCTTTTTCACATATCTGTCTCACTGCAAACACCTGGTCACTGCACCCTCTTCCTGTTCTAAAACCACACTGTTCTTCTCCAATTGACACAATTGTAAAATTGATCACTCTCTCAATCAAAATCTTTCCATACACTTTACCCACCACCGATAACAAACTAATCCCCCGATAGGAAGTACTATCACCCTTTCCTTTATACAAAGGCACAACCGCTGCACACTTCCAAGGCTCTGGCACACGTCCTGCTATAAAACACACAGTCAACAGCCTTACCAACCATTCATTAATGACTTTTTCCACCATGCATTAAACATTCCCCCTGTATCTCATCCATACCCGCAGCCTTTCCTGCTTTCAAACTCTTTACCGCATTTTCAACTTCACTAGCATTAATGTTTTCATCCAGTACATTCACACCACCCATCTGCCTCCCTTCGGCTGACAACAGACATAATCTCAGCACTTGTGTTATCCGTTACATTCAGCAAGCATTCAAAATACTCCTTCCATCTTTTCCGTACATCCTCATCTTCAACCAGTAACTCTCCATTTGCATCTTTCACACACGTTTCCATAACTGATTCAGCTCTCCTTACTCTCTTTATTTCCTTCCAGGACATCTTTTTATTTCTTTCTAAACCTCTCTAATCTTTCACTCCATCTTTCTTTCGCCATTCTCTTCGCTTCTTTCACCACCCTTTTAACCTCCTTTCTTTTATCCTTGAATACACTATAACTTTCATCACTTTTATCTTGCAGCCACCTTCCAAATAACAATCGCTTCTCGCATACCACCTTTTTCACCTCTTCATTCCACCCTTCACTATTTTTTCTAATACCCTTTCCTTTTACTCTTTTCTTACCACACACTTCTGTCACACTACCAATCACTGTTTCCTTGAACATCTCCCACTCATTTTCCACTTCCTTCCTTTCTTCTCCTTTCACTTCATTCCATCTAGACTCTAGCAAATTCTGATATTCTCTTCTTACTCCCTCATCACCCAGCTTTTCAACCATGATTCTTACTCTATCACACTTCCTTCCATTTTTCCTCTAGCCATACCCCACTCTCAATCTTGCTTCCACCAAAAAATGATCGGGCATACCACCAGCTACACCTCTCAACACATTCACATCCAACAGCTTATCAAGTATCCTCTTACTCACCAACACATAATCCATTAATGCTCTCTCCACAGGCGTTCCTCTTTCATATCTACACCAGGTTTACTTATGAACACTTCTCTTGTTAAAGAAGGTGTTCCCTACTACCAACTCGCATTTCAAACATACCTCCACTAACCTTTCACCACTTTCATTGTTTCCACTAACTCCATACTTACCAATCACACCTTCTACTGGCACTTCTCCCACTCTAGAATTCAAATCACCCAACACAACATTTTCCTTATAATCAAAACCTTGCACACACTTTCTCAATCCATTCCAAAACCTCTCAATTTCCTCTTCACTCCTCTCTTTCCCTGGACCATACGCACTAACGAACACCCATTTCTCAGAACCAATCCTCATTCGTACCCACATCAGTCTTGACGAAACTTCACGCCACTCTCTCACACAATCTTTCTTACTATCAGTGCCAGACCTTCTTTCGCCCTACTACTTTCACTCACTCCAGACTTTCTGTCCTTCCCACTTCCAAAGTTAACTTCACCTACCCCCTTTAACTTTGTCTCACTCAATGCCAAGACATCGAGAGACCTACTTCTAAATAGGTCTCCGATCTCCTGCCTCTTTTCCTCACTTGAACTACAACCACGCACATTCAAGGCCCCAATATTTAAGGTTCTGATAAGCTTTCGCCTATCCTCTTCCTTATCACTGTCTGATTCCTTTGTGGGAAAGAAAGATACAAGGGGGTGGGGTTCTCAGCCCTCTGCCCTCGGATTTTCTTTCTGAGTTTAATACCATAGCCTTTACCTCAAAAGGTTAATCTACAAGGCAACAGGGGTTGTATTCTGGGTTTATATATATATATATATATATATATATATATATATATATATATATATATATATATGCAGATGTTATCCCGAGTCGCGCATTCCCGTCCTTGATCGGTTCCTTGGGGTTGATTAGTTGCTATTACCCTTTCTGCCTCCTTAACTACGATACTTGCTTCACCATTGGCTAACCAGAAGAACTCATCTCGGAGATTGGTTGACCTGTTGGAAATAGTATAAGCTGCTTCAGTCATCTCTCTTTCTCTCTCCTCTAAACTCTTGCCAATTACTCTAATCCCACTCTGCTTTGGCAAATAACCATATTCATCGACATGTACTACCATTGGGTTTGATGTCCTATGGTCTCTAATATCCCTTTTATTCTCACTAATCATTGTTCCAATATCATGTCCTGACGCTCCTTTTAACTATGATCGCACCCGATACAAAGTATTTGTTAAATAATACCTTTATCATTTTTACCTCGAGAATTCCTATGCTTTATCATCTCTCCAATTCTCGTCCTCGCAATTATTATACTTTCTTTTCTAATTGATCCGAAAAATCTCGCTGTCGCCATGGATTGCGGTAACTGACCTCTCCTAATCCTTTACCAGCGGGCTCATTGCCTTCGACCGAATCTGCAAGTGTCGCGTTCCTACTTCTCCACTATTTTCATTTCTTTACGACGCAATGTTATTAAAATTCCTTCTGGTTACTTCAGTTTCATAAAAGTTTTCTTAATGTATTCGAATTCATCATATATATTAAACAAGTTCGGAAGAACTATTTACTTCTCTTCAGGGATTGTTGTAATCGAGAAACACAATAACGATATTAAATCAATAGAACATTTAACAATGGCATACGCATCATAGATTGTGCCTCAGCCCTCCTTTATTATATTTAGTAACCGCCCTCTTGTAGTTGTTGTTGTTGTCCCCACAGGAGGGTACCCTGTGTAGCCTATTAAACTTGATACCTGGGAAGCTGCACCTCTTCCCGGCCTAGGTGCAAACTAGGGAAGCCCTGTTACTGGAATGACATGAGTTTTATGATGGGGGCTGCCAAAGTTGTTGGAGCGATTCAACTCGCTCGCTCTCTGTGCTACTTTATCTTTATTTATTTTATTTATTTATTTTTTCACTATCTCCTCACCCTTATGTATACCCGTACTTTGTACGAAGAAGAACTGTTCTCACCTGGACAGAGTTCGGTTCGCTAGAAATAGTACCTGGGTGGACTGCACGGCATCCTGGGATCACCTAGCACCAGGGTATGATAATAATAAGGTGATCACCCACCTTCCTCGTTAGTGAACCCGCCTATATCTACTTCTTTTTATTACATACCTTCTACCCCCTTCCAAACTTGATCTTCTATCCACAGAGGTTGTGGGTGCTCGGCGCACTTTCGTCCTCTTATGGGTCCTTAGTCAAGTAGCAATGTATACCGTGAGGTCACTACCTGCTGCGATAGCCAAAAGCTCGCTGGCAAAGGCAAGTATTAGACACAGGGTGTAATGGGCCGTCGACTCTACTCACATTCTTTCAGTACGCATATAAGATAGCTACGTCGGCACCATCATTTGTGGCTAAAGCTCGGGACAATTTTGTCTGAATGGCGGGCTGGGTTGTCAAAGCCCATCTTAGCTCGTACCCGTGGGCCGATTAAATGTAAATGATTTCATTCTGGAACTTTCTAATCTTATGAAGACTTTTCTCTTAACTTCCCAAGGTATTGAGGGGTCATAATATCTACTTTCCATGCATTTTCTTATCATTTTCCGTAATTATGGATAAAACTGAACGAAATAATGAGCGATCCGAAATGCCAGGGTAGCCGCATCTAAGCGCGGCATCGCCTTCCCAAGGTGTTGAGGATGAGGAGGCTACAGTCTCAAAATGCCCATGCAGTAAAGAGGCGGTGCCCCCTATGCCTTTTCAGGGGACCCTGAAAGGCATAGGGGTGACTCCATTTTTGCATCAACGGCAGTCCCCCCCTTTGCTATCACAAGGAACTAATAAGAGAACAGGCGTGCGACCCAGAATCGACTGCTCTTGGTGTGAGCGGCTAGATATGGCCAAACCCCTTAGGGGACCAAAGTATAACAGGGCCCGGCGGGGTGGGCTGTGCCCCTACTTTCCTTCAGGTATATGTTCTGATCTTGCAGGTGGCCTGCGTGCCTGTCCCCCCATTTCCCTGATGGAAGTCGCTTTGCAGGCCCAAAAGAATAAAGATTACAGGACTAAAGAACCCTCTCAAGGGATCCATGATACCTTGGTGGGGGATGGCAACATGGAGGCTCCCCCTAAGCTAGACATGGTCCCGGTAGTGACTACCTGCCAGATGGCAGGATCTTTCTGGAGGCAAACCACGACTTGATGGCGAAAACCGAACCTGAATCCGCCCCAGTGGAAGATTCTCCTCAGGTGGCTTTGGATCACGAGGATTCAAAAGTTGAGGAGGGGCCTGCTCCCCAACTGGTGCTCTCCTGACAGACAACCCTTTTCCATTTCGTAGAAGGATCTTACTGAGGACGGTCCGTACGGCTTAGGAGCGCTTGGAAAGGACAGGCTCGCTGCTGCTTCGGGAAGCGACAAAGCCAAGATCAGGACGTCCGGCTCCGAGGCGCTCTCAGGTCGGTAGGCGCAGACAAAGACCAAAGTTGTAAGGGCGCTGAATGGAACTTCGATTACGTCGGGACCGCTAAATAACAGAATACCTGGCGTTTTTTAACCCGCTAGCTTCAAAGGCTTTCTGTTTATTCGCTCCTAAGATGGCAATATGTTGATCAAAAGGCAACATGATCCACCAGAGGAAAGCATTAGATAGTTTTATTGGTAGAGAGGCAAAGGTGACCCATTTCTAGGACGGGAGTCTTCTGGCGAATGCGTCGGACCCTGCTGAGGTGGCTCCCGTGGTAGAATTTGCGGCAGAAAGGGTTCACCCATCCTTGGCTAAAACTAGGTCCTCCCCCCTCTCCCCCAGCGCGACCGTTTCCTGTAAGATGAAACAGCCGCTGCAGTCCACCGAGTCGTTAACTCACAGGAGCAAACACCCATGAAGATGGTTCCTAAAGTTGCCCTCCCAAAAAGGACACCACTAAAGGGGCATCAGCTCCTACGCCCACACCCACTGGTAGGCTGGGTGGCTCGAATATGGTAGATCTTCCAAAAGAGGGGCTCCCGCCTGCTTAAGGTTTCTAGGCGTAGGGAAGAAAAGACTCGCATATTTAGCCCAACTTCACCCGATAAGTCATTGAAGGCGACAGCCCTTCAGCGTCTTGTTCGGCCAATAGCACCCGGAGTTTTGCCTCCGGGGTGCGTACACCCATTCCCGTGAGTTTCTTCTCATCGAAGAGTCTACCTGCATCTCCTCCGACCTAGGCCTGCGGGGCATATTTCGTGGATGGAATTTTGGCAGACTCCTGGCCAACCAGGAAGAGCTGCCGAGGGTTGTCTCCTCGCGCTCGCCTTTAGCTATTTTTTTGCAGGACACTAGTGTGCGATTGCCCCCTGTCCACACTCTGGGGTCAAATGTTTTACGACCCGAACACCATGGGATGGGAGTCAGGTAGAAGGATGCGCTATTTAGAAAGGGCATGATGTCTCCCTTTTTCTATTTTCTATAAATACATCCTTTCAGGTAGTAACAATGCAGCTCCACATAGATAGGAAGTATACTGTTAGTTCTGCGTACATTCCACCGTCAGCCAACTTCGACGCGGGAGACTTCCGCAGCGTTTTGGTACAGTTGCTGAGGCCCTTTCCACCGCTTGGGGATTTAAACGGTAGAGACAACCCCTCGGCGATACTACTCGATCAATCCCAGGGGTCAGGTCCTTGTCGACTTGATTGACGAGCTGGAGATAAGTGTCCTAATTGTCGATTAATTGACGCATCACTGCCTTGCTATATTCCTGTGTTCTCGGGATTCACAGCCAGATTTGGGATTGGAAGGGGTTCGATGACCTCCATGGTAGGGATCACTTTCCCATTCATATATCATTTTCTGGACCACTGCCGCATGAAGGACCACCTCGTTTGTGCTTGAAGCGGGCGCGGTGGTCCTTATTTCCAGAAATGAAGGATTTCTCTGTCCAAGTCAAGGAGTTTAGGTCGGTGAATAAGGCCGTTGTGTTCTTCTCCGGCAACCTCATCGCTGTGGGCCTAACTCCGATTCCTAAAACGTCTGGCCCTTTTTCACCCCGACTACTTCCTTTTTTCGTCAGCCTAGTGTGAGACAGCCCACAAACAGAAGCATTATATCTACATGCGCTATAAACACCAGCCTGAAAAATTTCACCATCGATGAATTTCGTCAAGCTAGGGGTAGGTTCCTGAATGTTTCGAAGCACGACAGCCTCTTTTCTAGGCCGGCACACGTGTCTTCCCTTAACGGGAAAGAATCCCCTTGCGGAGGTGTGAAAGCAAGCCAAAAGGATTCGGTACAAGTATTCGAAGGACTTCTTTCCCCTCCTCCAAGAGAATGGGACCTCAATCTCGAACTTCGCGTCCGTGACGTGTCATTGCGACCACTTTTTCCATCTCAATATTCTCTAGCCGGGATAGTACTCTGCCAACATTCAATGCACGGCATTATGTCACTGAAGGCCACCGATTGGACCTTACCTCCAGAGACAGAAGATCATTCAACGTCAGGACTTATTTTCTACCGATCTTTTCTTCTTCCGGAGTTTGATACAGATATGTTTACGCATCTACAGCCGAGCATACATATATTGCGAAAGCTGAACTCGATCCACCGCACCGGTTCCCTCTGGCGACCGGTGCCTTCATCACGTCCCCCCATTGAAAGCCTACTTGTCAATGCCGAGAAGATGCCACTCGCTCTGCTCCGTGCACAGTGCATTATGCGTCTGTCCGCGCGAGGCCGACGCCTCCCTCAGTCGCCAACGGCTCTCACTGCATCCGCACTGATCTCGACGGTGCCTATGCCGCCGAGAGACGCCACTCATACCCTAAGCCCTTTGGGTTTAGGGCTAGGAAACTCCTTTGAGAGCTATGTATAGCTGTCGTGCCGGTGGCGCTTCTGCTTCTGCCCAGGAAGACACTCTGGATGGTACCACCTTTGACTATTTGTCGCCACGCCTCTGCTCCCAAAGTTACCACAGCGCCGGGAGTATTGCGTTCAATGCCTTTGGAGCACACCTCATGTCACGCTGGAACCGTACCAGTGTATACGGATTGCTCCAAGACCCAGGGAGGGGTTGGTATCCCCTCTGTATGAAGTCATCGGGACTCTTCCATGCGCTATGTCTGTCTTCACGGCCGACCTGGTTGGAATAAACTGCTCAGTATGGGAGATAATGCGTCGTGCTCGATTCGGAGACCGGATTGTGATCTTTAGCAATCCATAAAGTGCCCTGAGTGCTCTTGGAGCTTTAAATCTCCACTACAATTTGCTTAATTGATTTGTATATTGTAGTTCTGCGGATGGGCTATACATTTGTTCGTCAGTATGTTTGAATGACTGTTTCTCTATTCCATTGCTCTTCTGCCCTTGATGATGTAAACACGAAAGCGCTTGGGCTTATTCTGTGTATTATTTTCCTTAGGGATATTTCAAGCATATATATATATATATATATATATATATATATATATATATATATATATATATATATATATATATATATATATATATATATATATATATATATATATATGGCCAAAAGTATAAAGTACCCCCCTTAGATTTCTATATTTAACTTTTTTATAATTTATTTTATTCATAAATATGTATGATAATAATGAATATCTTGTTAATATGTTTGAATTATTAAACAATAAAATTTTATGTTTTCTTAAATAGGAAATTAACCATTATTTCTTATTTTTCAACTTAAATTTATAACTATTTTGTATTCAATATTGTTCTATATAAGTAATATGAGTAAAACTAAAAAACTAACAGACTCACAGAGAGCACAAATCCTAATTCTTCATATCCAAGGATTATCACAAGTAGAAATTGCTAAAAAAATATAATGTTCAAGATCTGCATTCCAAATAATAATAATAATAGGTATTTATAATGCACCCTTCAGGGTTGTTAGCCTTCCCAGAGCGTAGGTTGTGTAGCGAGTGTAGAGAAAGTTTGAGGGAAGAGAAGGCAATTCTGAAGACATGAGTCTTCAGGAGACGTTTAAAAGTAGCAAGGGAGGGAGAGGATCGGACTTCGGCAGGAAGAGCATTCCAGAGTCTAGGAGCACACACTGAGACTCACTATAAAACGATCACGAGAGACCAAGGGCTTTGTATCAAGAAATATAAGTGGCAGAAAACGTCTTATCGCAAAAGAAAATCTGAACTTGTTGGGGAAATTCAATGAAGTTTCAATTTTAAAAATATTACCCAGAATAGTTTAAAGGGAACTTAGAGATCAAGGGTTAAAATGATGAAAGATGAGACAGAAGCCGTTAATATCCGGGGCCAACAAAAACAAACCGTTTTCATTGGGCCAAAGATCACAATAATTGGACACATGAACAATGGTCTAAAGTTATCTGGTCAAATGGAAGTAATTATTAAGTATGTAATAAAAACTATTGTATTGCCTTTTACATATTATTTATGTAATTCTAATTAAATATATCTTGGAAGAAAATTATTAAAAAAAACATCTTTTTTAACAATTTTGCATATTTTCAGCAACTTTGTAAGGCGAAAAGTTGGAGAGGCTTTTAACCATGCTTGTGTGGTTCCAACTGTAAAGCATGGAGGTGGTTTTATCATAGTATGTGGCTGCATCTTTTCATCAGTGCCAGGGGAGATCTTTTATGCCAGGGAAAAGGAACTCCAAAACGTATACCACCATGTTCTTACAAGTTTTAGAGCAATCTATCCAGAAATTGCCTCCCACAACACCAAAATGAAGTTATATTTCAGCAGCACAATGCCGCTTATCATACATCCAACCCCACCAAGCATTGGTTTAGAGAAATGGGGATCAACTCTCTGAAGTGCCACCACAGAGTAATAAGAAGTGCCATAAAACACAACTGTATGAAAATTTGTAAGCTGAGCGGGAAAAGCGTCAGAAATTTGTGAAAATGTGGGAAAAAGCTTTGTTCATATACAGCTCAACGCGAAGTTTCAAACAGTATACAGAGGAAAGAAGAATAAGATAATGTTAAAGAGCTTCTTGGTAAAATCAACTATGTTGAATTTAATTGGGATGTTTGTATGGACTTCAAGAGTCTTACCTTCTTGTTAGCTTGCAAGGTAGATATACAAAATATTAAATATTCGTGTTTCCTTTGTTTATGAGATAGCAGAGCTGATGATTTTCATTACCAGAAAGTTCAGTGGCCTTGGCGACATGAATTATAGCTAGGGAAGTTAAATATTGTCAGACAGCCTCTTAGGTTTTGGAGCAGAAGCCTTTCAAAAAATATGTTCATGTTTCCAAAGCTTTCTGAGGCTAAGATCAAGGATGGTACTTTTGCTGGACCACAAAGAAACGCAATGTTGAAGTATTAGAAACTTGAAAGAGCGATAACCAAACTAGAAAGAGAAGCATGGTGTGCATTTCATGGTGTAAGTTCATGGATTCTTAGGAAATCACAATAATCCAAACTAAAAGTACCTGGTAGCAAACTTATTGACAGGTTCAATAAGTCGTTTTCTTTCGTGAAAACTTGGGTGATTTCAGTTAGGAGCTTGGGGAGAGATTCCCTCAGGACGTGGTATTAATGGGGAGAAGATACTAAGGAAGATGGGTGCCTACCATCATGCGAAACTATATATGGTCACTAGAGTCAGAAAATATAAAAACGTTCACACTAGAAAAGCACTTTTAATGTAAATGTTTTTCATTATTTTTTGTTCTTATTTTCTTTAAATCGCTAAATATGCTTTAATACGTGAAAATACACATCCTACTCTCTCATTATCCTCTCATAATCGGAATAGATTAAACTAGACATATCGCTCTAGGGAAAGATTGCTTATATAAAGACAAAGACCAAATGTAGAACTAAGAACATCTCTAAAAAAAACCGGATGATATGCCAAAACTGTGGTAATATTTGTACACACCGACAAAAAATAAAAACATGAAACAATACACATAAAAGAAACATTGTTACGCAATGTTAAGACTCTATTTGAAGCAAAAGGGGTCTAAGTATTAAAATAATTATAAATAATTTACCCCCCTTCATCCTACTGTGTGCAAAGGCATCTCCAAGATCCAAGATGTAGGCTTCCACAGGTGGTTCACGGTCCAGGGCACGAATCTACCACGTTACTCCTACCATTGATCAAATTTTGTCTTCACACCTTTTGCAAGGTCATCTTCTGACTCTCTTAACGTATAAAGATGACAATCAATCAATCATTTCCTGTGGCACCCACCGGGATGCATAGGGCCTCAATGAACTCACGCCACCACGCTCTATCTTGAGCTAATGCGTCAAGATCTTCCCAACAATCATCTCCTGCTTCCCGCCTCATAGTCCTTATCCAAGTCTTCCTAGGCCTGCCTCTACCTCTTCTACCAGGGGCTACCAACCCTGGTGTATCCCGAACTATACCCTGTTTTCTATAAACATGACCTAACCATTTCCAACGGGAAAATCTAACCCAATGTAAATAAAAGCTTAGATGAGAACGACTTTTAATGGCATCATCAGTACAGAACCACCTTCGGAGCATCAAGCTCCATATTTCAGCCGTCCAAAGACTGACAACTTATTCCCCTAAGCGAGTTAATTTGTATCCAACAAAAGCATAATGGACAAGAAGGAAAGAAAAATAGCAAAAAAAAGTGTTCAAATATATTAATCAAGAGAATGGGAGTCGCATGGGAGGATTATTTACAAAATGGTGAGGTTGAGTGGTTCTTATCTGTGACGCTAAAGACAACTTCAGATTAAACCGAGGTATTAGGTCGTTAATCACATGCCCGATATGGGGCAGGATAGCATATCAAGTGTAGGGGTCTTTTCCATCATAAGGTTTTTGTTTTAATTCTTCAGCTCATTCTATGGTCTTTTCTCTGTGATTTTGTTTATCTCTTTTCCTTTTAGTGTTTCTATTTGCTATACGCTGATTGTTAGGAGGAGTTTTCTGTTTTAGTAATTTTTTGTTTTTGATGTTTTTTCACTCGATTTTTATTATATATTTTCAGCCAACATTTGTTTTTTTTTAATAACTTTTTGAGTTCAGTTTATTTGTTCCTTTCTCTAAATTGTTGGATCCCGTCTCATTTTGGGGGCCTTTTATCTCTTTCGACCACATTTATTTTTGTATTAGACGACCATTGCCTCATTATTATATGATAAAAGTTTCACGTTTTTTATAATAGTTTCTGTTATATTATTGTTACTGGTTTCTACTAAGGACTCTGTCCTTTGATCATCGTTTACTAAATTTTATTTGCTAGTATGATTCGGAAGGTATTTAACCTTGGTTGTTAAGTTTAAGTTGTTTTTCCCCTCTGTCACGAGTGTGGCTGTCTTGTATTTGATATATCTCAATCCTGCTCGGAAGTTATCTAAGATCGATGCTTTGGAGGAACTAATAACCGATATTCCCCTTAATGAAAATGTTCCTGTTTACCTTTTTTTTGTTCCCTTAGATCTTATCCATTTCCATTTTCTATTTTGCCTCTTTCGGGAGAATGATTTCTTAATGTAAAGGTTTGTACTCTATGCAAATTCTACTATTTATCTGTTTTCACATTCATTTTCTACTGTGAATTTTCCTACCGATCGTGTCTTTGTCCTCCTCCATTCTTTCCATGCAAGTCCCCCATAACCACCTTGAACTCATGGTTTCTTTGTGTCTGTGCAGTCATGATCCATAAGTTAATCAGTTTAAAAAAAAAATTCCCCCTCTCGTTTTAATTGTGTCGGGGAACCAGGAATGTGCATTGAACCTACCGCTTAAATGAAACGTGACTTCGTCACTATATAAAACAATGAAACCACTTTGATACATGAAACACTCACAATATTCTACTTACCAGTCTCTGCCATCACCCTGAAGTTCGTGAATCAACAACTTTCGACTGATGTTTGAGTTTTTACACATTTGATGGAGTTCTCGAGATGATAGAATCATTCTATAATATTGGTAACTCTATTGAATTATTACCAAATGTTTGCAAATCATCGAAAATGTATTTTAATTGTTGTAGTTTTGGAAGGACACTTTGTCTTCAGTTATGAACGATTTTTGTTTCTTCGAAACAAAAAAACTATTCGGCATTTGCAAGTTTTATTTGGATAGTTATCGGGATTCTATCTGTGTAGTGCCTTTTCATGCATAAAATGACCGACCACAAGTTCTACTCGATCTTCTCTTGCCAATTTTAGATCCATTTCTGCCCTTAAATAAAAAAACAACAAGAACAATTTAATAGGCATTATCTTATGAATCCAGACTTTAGAGCTAAGCTATCAATCAATAAATATTATAACTGGGCTGTAAGACAGGTCTAGTTTATTTGACCATTACATATCATACTTCGAACACTTGTCTATCTTAGTTCTAAACCTAATGAATTGTTAGTTGCTATCTTCTCATTATCTTGGTTAATCAACTCTACTCTTTTACATGCCGAATATCTCTATTTCCTCTTCCTCGATCTAAAGTCATTTAGAGATTTTTCTTTTCTGTCCTCCTGAGACAACTCGGAATTAATTGAAGACAACTCTCTACAAATTGAGAATCAGATCAGGTTAGGTTATTTTCTTAAATTAGGTCAAGGTTTTGCACCAAATCATGCCATAATCTAATTTAACCATTGATTTGTATGGGGTTGCTTATCTCCCCCTCCTTCTAAAAAGTGTTTTGGTTGTAGTGGTGAGCGTGCTTGGACGAGTTTATTCGTGGGGACGCACCGCCATTTGATGGAGCGCTCGTCTGCGCCTTATTGTGGTGACTGTGTTGTCCCCCAGACTGTTCGGCACATTCTCGTTGAATGTTCCAGTCTGGGTGATCTTCGCGCACGTTTATCTTGGTTTTGGTTTTATTTGTTGTTGTTTTTTAGCTTGTTTCTCAGCCTTTGTTCTTGATTTTTTTTTTATCTTTATTATTTACTTGTTTTGTTTTTTTTGTAATCTGATTACATGATTACGTCGACTTTTTTCCTAGTAGGCAGTCGCGAGACGGGCTCTTCAAATTTTTTTTAAAATTCTGGAGATGTTGAAATGCCTCAGCTTAAGAAATTAATACCCAGATTTGTTTTGGAAGAGCCGTGATCCCTTCATAGTTTTTGCTTTTTTATTATTTATTGTATATTCTGCTCCACATCAGCTTTTCTTCCCCTTCTCAATAATTAACCAGTCTTTTTGCGGTAAAAATTCCCCTCTGCTATTTGAGTGGGCAATTTGGAGACCAATTAAAGTCTTTCGTCAAGTACCATGGGGCATCTTTCAAAACCCCGCTGAAAAAGCTTCAAATAGATTGATGCTATCTGTGCAAATGAACGGGAAATTCGCCCTAAGGTGGTATGTGTTTGGGTGGAATAGCGTGGCGCAGGAAATTTTCATTTTTTAACTTCGATCGAAAAAAAATTGTTTTCCAAAATTCGGTCTCAAAAAATTCTTAGAAATGTCACGTATTTTTTGCATTATTATTCTATGGTATGCAGGTGTACTTACACCTGTCTTATTACAGTGAGGGTTAGGGTCTTAGGACATATGAAAAAAATCACAAATCGGAATTTATTATTTATATGCACACCAAAAATTTCTCTTAGATTCCAGCTTTCACAATTATTGTTTAATAAATATTAACGAGGGTTTGTATGGAATTGCGGGATATAAATGATAATCGCTGTATTAGTATAAACATTTTAATTGTCTATCGTAAGATGGTACATGAAACATGGTTACGAAGTTTCTTATGTACCCGTATCTTACACATAATGAGTAAGAAATCGACTGGTAGCGAACGTACCGAGGAATCAAAAAGTATAATGAATCAACGATGGAAGGAAAATGAGATCGGGCTTATCGATGGCACCTGACAAGATAATATGGTTCTAGATGGAAAAAAATGAAGTAATGGTGGGTGCTGCACCTGGCAAGATAATCTAGCTCTGAATGGAAACAAGTTGAAAGGGGGAAAAAGGAAGCGAAGGTCGGTGTGGCGAATCGGATATACTGTGGAGATACACAAGGAAAAATGGAACTTTTTGAAGGAGGAATTGTGAATGGGGACATGAAGTTAGAGATTAGGAGTTACATACATCTCTGATAGAAGTGGGAATGAATGATCGTGAATGAATGTGAAGTTGGGGGAGGAGGGGGTTGATAAGACCCGAGTAAAAGACGAGAGCATTTGGAATGAAACTAAAGTTAGAAAGATAGGTAAAGGTGTCAAAGACATAATTAAATAAGAGATAATGGTGTTAGTTACTGACAACCATCAAAATAAAATACTATTTAGTATTGAATAAAGTGAATTAAAATGGCAGTGAATAATATAAAATTAAAGGCTAGAGATGTTAATTAACAGCAGGAAAGTGGAAGATATAAAAACCTGTTAATATGATGAGTGAAGAAAGAAGCAAATGTGACGCCCTTGGGAATGTTTAGTAGAGAAAGTGCCATAGTGGTTCTATACGAGGGAGAGGGGGAAAGGGTGATGTAGTGGGAATGAGTGATAATAAGAAAAGAGTGATGAGACAGGGGGTATAATCTTAATGTTAAACATATTAATTGAGTGATGTATGAAGAACATTACTATTAAAAAAATAAAATAAGATTTAAGTGAAAGCGAGTTATGGTATATGATAGTGGTTTCATTATCATAAAATAAGATGTTAAGGTGAAATGTATGCATTGTAGAACGCATTTCCCTCACCTAAAATGATAAGAATTTAATTACGAGGATAGAATTATTCCTTCGTTATAGAGTACAAGTGAGAATGCGAAAATGTTTTTAGGTCATTTGTGGAGTCATAAGATTCAGGTGTAATGTTGCGATGAAGAGATGTGTGGTGGTGAAAATGTAAACCTTATTGGTGGAAGTGAGATTCAGAACAAGGACCAAACCTCTATTCGTTAGAAATGTGTTGAAGGCAGTGAAAGTTTTAACGATTACGAAAGGAAAATAGGCTTACGAGGTACAGCGCAGTGGAGTAGTGTGGTGTAGTGAGATGCCTAGGTGTAAATATTGTGGTCGGAGGAAGATTATTGCGGTGGATGAACAGATTTTATTCGGATGAAGGTAATGGAGAAGACTCTGTGATCCAATCCGGACATTCTGCTTCAACCCTGGTAATGCCACCTGGTTGTGGGGGCACGATGGGCGTCCCCGGCTTAAGGGCTGTTCTTAATCTGCGTGAATGTCTAAAGCAAGAATTGTGAAATGAATAAAAATGGCAGAATTTTTTTTGCCATTGAAATTTGCATCGATTTCCTCGAGGCGTCGGGAAGTTGTCGATGGAAGAGCGGCGGGTTTGAACGGTGCCTTGAATTAGGTCCCTTTCGTTCACCCTCGTCCGCCGGAACAGCAGCAGCCCGTTGGGATGGGGGATGGGGGGGGGAAGGGTTCTAGTGACTATTCCACCGGTCACCTGAAAGAGCAGTACGCCCTTCCGGCCCCAATGCCCGCAGTTGTGTACCTTCCCTGCCTCGATGTTTTCAGGAGGACCTGCGGCGTTGCTTCGTCTACCTCCACTACTTTTTGTGCAGATCTTTTTCTTTACTAACTTTCTGCAGGGTACGGACTCGTTGCTATTGCCTTTTCTATGTGATATGGCTTCGTTGCTATTGCCTTTTTAAATTACGAAAAAAAATGTGAAATCCGAACTAAAATCAGTATTCAGATGTGGAAAACATAAGTGTCTGAAGTACCTCTTGAATTCGAACTAGTTGCATCTCCTATTTCATCGGATAGTTGTCAAGATGGCTAGAAGTTTGTAGTACTATGCTACCTTGATAGTAATAATAATAATACATTTATATGGCGTTCTTCGAAGCCGTGTTTCCTCATACAGCGCCTGATGGGTGTTCAAGGGGCTCCTGAATGCAGCAAGGGAAGGAGATGAGACTGGCAGTTCATTTCGCATCTTGAGGAGGTGGTTTAGAAAGGCGCGTTCACCCATGAGGCACAAACCACTACATGGGACAGAGACGGGCGTCAGGGTTGCTGGAGTTAAGGGTGGGGGGGGCATTGAAAAGGACAGTAAGGGGTCGGCAACGTCATTCAAGACTATGTAAGAAGAACCTCAAAGTCAATGCAAAAGTGAATGGAGAGCCACTGCAATTCTCAGGGTAACGGCGTTGCCCTCGAAAAAAAAGACTCCCTGGGAAAGAAATACACGGGATGTATAGGTAACAAGTTGAAGGGGTGGGAGAGAGTGGAAGCATGAATGGTTTACTTTAACCAAGTGAAGAGGGAAAGAGTATGTTTTCGGGGTGGAAAAAATCGCGAATTTTTCCTTTTGTCCCGAGGCTGTGAACCTATAGTTGGTCGTTCGTTCTCTTGCCGTCCGTAGCAACGGCCAATGATCCCGAACGGGATTGTTGCCATGGTAATAGATTTCACCTCTCTCGATTCGCTTAGCTCGGAGGCGTAAAGGTGCTGAGAAAAGAGCGAAGGTCCTCTCCCCCCCTCCTCCCCCGATCGCTGCTGGGACTTCGGGGTTTCTCCGGACTGTAAAGTAGCGCCCATCCACCTGTCCACTAAAGGTTACAGAACTATAAACTTCCAGGTGGTCAGAAAAAAGAGTTAATGGCAACTTTGATGGATGATTTAATCCCGTGGTTGGTAGTTTTGATGGCAGTGTGATGTGAAGGTCATCGAGGTGTGTAAACATGGCGCGGCCCCCATCAATTTGTAATACCTGGAGGGAGTTGAATACATGCAAATAAGCCTTTGATTGATAGACATCTGCTTGAAAGAAAGCCCGAGGGTGAAGTGGGAATGTGAGAGAATGATTGTGTGATAGTAGGAGAGAGGGAGAAAAAGAGAATATATATATGAAAATTAACCCAGAGGAAAATGAAAAGATGAATCCAAGCACTTTCAAACTATTGGATTCATCTTTTCATTTTCCTCTGGGTTAATTTTCATATTATTGCTTTCCTCACGTGTCACTTTGTGAGTTTTTTCATTATATATATATATATATATATATATATATATATATATATATATATAGAGAGAGAGAGAGAGAGAGAGAGAGAGAGAGAAAGAGAGGGAGAGGGATAAAAAGAAGGGGAGGTAATTATTCTGAAATTTTGAATCCAAGTTGATTCAGAAAATGTCTCCTACTCCGCATTCCACCTTTATGCAAATACATGTTCTACTCTATGGGAGTAATATAAACCCCGTACCACGCTATTAGCTTAAAGTCGTTGCTAATGATAAAACATTAATTATCGGTAGAACTGAGCTTATACTTCTATGGTATCTTTAAGTTACTGAGTGCGATCGTGTCCTACATTTTCAGCACATTTTGTAATGTGACTTTCATTTCAGTAATGTTTAAATATTTTAACCCCTTTTCAAGCGTGCCACGGTATTAGTTTACAGAAGAACAAAATGTAGACTAAAATTTAGCATCGTAAGAGGTTTATAATAATAGACTAGGATTATACAATGTTTATTTATGCCATAAAAAAGTCCTATCACAAAATTAAAACCTTAAATAAATACTTAATACTTTATTTAAGATCCTTTCTTCTGTAAAACACTTACAATTATCTTGTTAACAGATTCGGTCAATTTTTTTTTATTTTTGACTGAGGAATTATGCCTGTAGATGTCTCAATTGCTTTCCAAAAATCTTCTTTCGAAGTGTATTACTTCCCATCCTTGTAAATAACCTGCATCAGAATCTCCCATAGGTTTTCGATAGGGCGGGTTCTCGCTCGCGTGGTTAATTGCCCACTAATTGAGTGGGAATATAGAAGAGTTGGTATCATTAAGGCAATATAGAAGAGTTGGTAGCATTGGGGCAATATAGAAGAGTTGGTAGCATTGGCGCAATATAGAAGAGTTGGTAGCATTGGGGCAATATAGAAGAGTTGGTAGCATTGGGGCAATATAGAAGAGTTGGTTGCATTGGGGAAATATAGAAGAGTTGGTAGCATTGGGGCAATATAGAAGAGTTGGTAGCATTGGTGCAATATAGAAGAGTTGGTAGCATTAGGGCAATATAGGAGAGTTGGTAGCATTGGGGAAATATAGAAGAGTTGGTAGCATTGGGGCAATATAGAAGAGTTGGTAGCATTGGGGCAATATAGAAGAGTTGATAGCATTGGGGCAACATAGAAGAGTTGGTAGCATTGGTGCAATATAGAAGAGTTGGTAGCATTAAGGCAATATAGAAGAGTTGGTAGCATTAAGGCAATTGCTCAAATCACACGAAATATTTAGTCAGAAATGATAATTATGCATCTACATTCACACTTATTTATTATTTATGTGCGTGATCAATGTTGAATGTGTCTGCCTAAGTCTGAACATGCGCAAACTTAAATTCGCCCGTGATGCAACGACCCGTTCCATGAATGGTACCATTATTCACCATTGTCATACTGATTCAGTAGATATGGGAGGTACTTTTATCTGGAGGAAAAGCGAAAAGCAGTGAGGTCATCTGCGCAAGGATGTTTTTCAGAAATGTTTATAAGGGAAGTTGGGATGTTAAGGTGAATGTAGATATCTAGCATGTCGTCCCGGATACGTGGGATTTTAGTGGGCAAGCAACTTACTCAACCTACCCTTACTGGGATAAGGGCATGGGCATTTGATAGGGATGGAGGTAAAGGTGACCTTGTTTTATCACAGGAAAAATGGAATGTGTAATTCAACCGGACACGCGCAGATGGAATAAGTTGGAGAGGTAGGGGAAAGGCAAAGGCCCAAAGAGAATAGGAATGGAAATCTTGGCTAAAAACATTTGTTATACCAAAGGCATTCAACTTCGATTGATGGGGCCAAAAAGGGGTACTCAATTTCCTTTAGTGGATGGGGGGGAGGGAGGTCGTAGTAATAACAATTATTTCCTATCTTTAAGCAAATCTAAGCATGGGTTCTATTTCGTAAAGCGAATTAACATTGATAACAACCGGTTCGATAGTTACATTCACAAAATAAACCATATCAAAATAAAAATCACATTACTTAAAATAATAAAAACAAATATAAATCAATAATTGAGGTAGAGATAGATAGGTTGTCATTATTTGATTAATATTAGGCCCTAGAGTCATTTCACCATGTTTTATTTTCAAAAGGATTTTTTTTTTAAATTAAAAACTTCCGAATTCTTTCCAAAGGTCTTCCTCTCAGAGGTCACTTGACCTTCAAAGTTGAGACGAGAGATTAATGTCATCTAAAGAGATACACTTGTAATTATTATATTTATTCAATATATACCTCTATGGGTAAGCTATGTGGTCGCTATGGCTACGGAAATTTGGTTGATTATATCAGGCTATTAATAGGCTTTGGCACTGCATACCTGTCAACCGCGTGTTGGTCAACATAAGAAAAGACTTCGTATACAACGTGTGCACGGCCTTCAGGTCTTGCCTGGAGATCGTGTTCGCCCCCAAGGGCGGCCACATTGATTAATATTACTATTTAAACTCATATGTATATGTTAAAACAATAAAATCGTGTCTTACTGCATGTCGAGGTATGTCCAAGTTTACTTAAAATTTTCTCACACAGGCTCTAAGGTAGGCCAAGCAAGGCGACAACTGTTATTGTTTCTAAGAGTACGATTTAAGTAGATAGCGGCAGCTGCGTAACCAAGGAATATAACAAGCACAATGACAAAAATAGATTTTAATACACAAGAAATAAAAAGGCACAACAATAAATATGGATATAAAAAGGTACATAAATGAGACGGACTTAAACTCCGAATACTAATTAGATAACCGTGGTGAGGGAATGGTTATAATGGGATATTGAGGGATTTACTTCCTTTGAAGCTCGAGGGTAAGTTGGGGCAAACTTGGAGAAGGTCTTGGTGACCTTGATTACTCACGGGTGGTAGCCACACAACCCACAGCGGGTGGGGCTACTCTTCTCGGACTCGTGTTTGCGAGATACGGGCCTCCTGTCATCAGGGGTCACCGAACAAACTTCGAAGGGAGGGGGGGGGACTTCTCCACACTCGGATTGAGCGAGCTAACGGGCCTCTTGTCCTAAGAGGTCACCAGAAGAACTTCGAAGGACGGCTTTTCCAATCCTTGATCCGAAGGCGGATGAGAATGGCTGACGTTGCCTCACGAGACTCTTCTCCCTGACCCGAAGACACAGGGGTGATGTCCAGCTCTTCCGTGGCTTGCGACCGTCACTCACACTTCTTGAGAGAGAGCTCGTTGAATTGCACTCCTTTTGGGAAAGTCGCGTCTAACCAAATCTGTCCGTCAGCCTGGAGTGGGTGCATATATACCCGGATTGAGACCATCTTAACCTTCGTTAACGGGCGGCGTGATGAACCGAGCGCCTCCTTACAAGGAAGTGTCAACGGCTCGGATCAGCAGCCAGACGGGGGACAGCGCCGGGAACCATAAACGCGGTTCACGTCGAATCCACAAAGCAGTCTCCCGACCCGAGGGGGGGGGGAGGTTGAAACGACCGTGAGGAAGCTTCGGTGTGAATTTCACGGAAACCTGGCGGCGAGTCAAAAGCGGGTGAGGTCGGAAGGGATGGGGGGGAGAGCAACAGCTCGCCTTCTCTCCCGAAGTACGGTCTTAGTAGGTGGGGAAATAATATTATCCTAAGGGGATACTTCCACACTGCATCAAAGCTATCATTGTGTCCTCTGTTAAGAGCGTTCTAACGAGTGTAACGGGACTTCTTCAATACCCAGTATATATATGCACTTCCTACCACTAAAATTTATATTTTTCTCTTGAATAAGCTATTTTCGCAATCTGTACATAGAGAGAAAAGTGCTGGATCGTTGTTGATATTGCTATTAGGAAATAAATGTTGGTATTAAGCCCTCAAATATGCTAGGAAATTCGATATTGATTTCTGTATAACCAAACCTATTATTACTAGTCGTGTACATAAGTCATTCGCAACCATAATTTTTGTCATGGCGTTCATAGTTCTTCTCAGGTTCCAGAGTCCCGTTATCATTCAAGAAGCCAGCTTAAAAGATGAGCCAATAATTACTTATTTTTCAGCACCAAGAAAACTTGAAATCACAACAAAATGAATAAACTTTAAAAAATCCAAGATCCACCGGGCCTGGTGCGATCTTATAGATTTCTTGATTTTTGCTTCCAAATTATACTTAAAAAGAGATTCCCCGTTGTCTCGATAGCTATTCTGCTTTTGGATTTGGCAAGGGAACTACAAGGTCGATAGAATTTCCTAGGACAATGAAATCAGAGTTCATCTCATGTTTACCTCATGTTGAAGGAAAGGCAATAAAGTTGATTTATAGCATTGTTGAAATTTTAATCAATAGATCAATTGTGTTCCAAATATTTATTTAAGACTGAACCAACATTGTTCAAGGTTTAGTGTAAAAATTAGCCAAATACTTGTATTTCTACCTCAACTTGGGTGGATTATAATCAAAGGGATTGAAAATCCAACCCAATATACAGAAATTTAACAGGTAATTAAATCTTACTTATTTTTGTTATCTCTTTAAGATGTTTGAGATAAACGGTAAAGCCATCATATTTAAGTGCTCTTGTGAACTGCAAATTCCAATGAAGGTTTAGGTATTTCATCGGTTCAGCTACTACGGCCCCCATAGACCGTTGAGAACCCCTTTTCTTCACAGATATCGTTTTGTGGACCCCTTCTAGAATGTCGTTAAGTACAGGAAGGGTAGCAAAGGGGATTTAGGGCAACTGCGCGTCGCAAATTGGCTACTAACTCAACCTAACCCCCTATTAAGTCGTCAATAAATTAATCTAGGGTTTTTAAGAGAAATTAAAATCATTTTTAATATACAAAATTAAATATTTATTTAGCAGTTTCCATAATTGTTGGCGATGGTCTTCCATTGTTTAGCCAAGTCGTGGATTCCTTTCTTAAAGAATTCATTCGGTTTTGATGAAGTATAGGATTTTACATCCTTTTTTAACTCTTTCATATCAGGGAAAGTTTGTCATTTGGGTGATGTTGTAATGAATTAAATAAATGGTACAAGGTCCCGTATATATGGAGGAAGAGGAAGAACTTTCCAACCCAACGCAATAAATTTTTGTAGGTTTTTTTTTATTCGCCCATCTGACGACTGCCTTCAAGAGCATAAGACGCCGTAATAAAAATTATAGCAAAAGAACAACAAAGAACAAAAAAAAAATTATCAAGAAGGAAGCACCTTCGGCGTCGTCAGGACACCCTTTCGGTTGACGGGTGAAGGACGTTTTTATTTAAGAGCTTCACCTAAGCGTTGCAATTGTTGAACGTATAAGTTAGATTAAAGGTGAAGCAATATTGAAATGTAAACGTTATCTTTCAGACAGTCATTGGGTGCCCAAACATTTTGTAGCTAAAAAAAAGGCCTAAGCATTGCATTCTCTGTCTCAATAGTTTAGGTTGGTAGATGATGCCGTTGAGTTTTTCTTTGGCAACCTCACAGATACCGCCAAGCACCGGTCTGACCACGTACACCATCACACACATTAAGTAGATATATTTTGGTTTTGGAAATTTTTATTAAATCCATTGCGATTAGATCTAAGAGGAAAGTGAAGAGACCGGAGTAAATATTGAAGTTAACTTTAATCAACTTGCAGCCAAATTGGAACAATTAAAAAATCTCTAAGAAGCATTTCTTATAAGTCTTCTGAAAACGACATTAATGCCATGTCAACCCATTATATTCATAACAAAATAAAGTTATAAAATATGACCACTACGGCCAGTTGGCCGTGCTCTGTTGGGTTGCCAGTTGGCTCAACCCTTATTAAATGGGTCCCTGGTCATAAACTATGTTTAGTCTGAATATTTATTCACTGAATTTAGGCCACAAAATACGGTTTTGAGGCCTAAACAGGTTTATTGGGTTTTATTATTAATTTAATCGTATTTTTTATCAATTGAACCCCCCAAAAGAGGTAGGACCGGGAGAGGTGCTCCCCCGCAATCTCTAGCAGTCTACTCAACTTAAGTACCATCCACATATTTTCACTACCCATAACAAACTACTTTCATTCAATACGAACCTCTCTCTCTTGACCATCTCTCTAGCACAGGGTTTCTCAACCTTTTTTATTACTAGCACACCCTTTTAACTATATTTTAGAGTAATCGCACAAAAATCGCGAAAAAATATATATTTAGAGGAGTTGCTTCAAGCTAGGGAGTCTGGGGTGAGCTCTTTCTTCTCCAGCGCCAACGAATTTTAATCATAATTAAGCTGAAAACTGGTTTAGAAAGTCCTTCTTTTTCTAAAATTATTAAAAGGATAATTTACATAGGTTGTTTATTATTTAATCTTTTTTCTCTCCTCGTAGGCAATATTTCAATTCTACTTCTTTCTTTGTCACGATTTTATTGACTGAACTAAATCCACATTCAACCAAGTACGATGATTGAAAGCATAACAATATTTTAGCAATTTGAAACCACATGTTCGGATGTAGCTGTTTAGATGTTTTGACAGCCTTAATTCAGTTATTCCACCTCTTTCAAATTTCTACTTGCATTCATCATTGCATTTTAGTTCAATAAGCCCCTCTTGTATATTTTCACTGAGGGATTCCATATCACAAGCGAAAAAATCGATCATCCATGGCTGAACTTCGAATGTAAATAAATTTGAAAATCGGATATTTAGTTCTTCCTCCAATTTCAATAAATATTCTTCGTATTTTTTATTAGTTTCGTCTGAAAGATGCCCATTTACTTCTGTTAACTTGGGGGCATGATATTGAAATTCTTGGTCGTTATCTTGATTTGAAACATTCTTAATTTTTCAGTAAAAGCTTTCAGAAGATGCTTGCAATCTAGCAACGGGCATAATTTACTTTATAGCTGGAATGAAAATTCATTAAACTTTCGAAAAATCTATGCCAAAAACTGGATGCCATTTTTATGATTTCTTATTTCCTGTGCCAAATCTTCCTTCCCTTTCTTTTCCAGGAAATTAACTACAGTATCAAATAGGCTTATAAATTTTGCCGAGCAGTTGCCTTTTTAAAGCCAGCGAACTTCCGTATTCAGAATAAGTCTTATGTTCTACTGACAGTGACTCACGAAGATCAGGACTATTTTTTTTTGGGGGGGGGGGGAACTATTTGATAGCGGTGTAGAATACAATGCACTGTAAGAATAGAAAGGAATACCTTTTTTAAGTGAGAGATAAATCTCTTATGCTTACAACTATGGATGGAGCACCATCTGTTGCACATGATACGAAATTTTTCAAGGGTACTTGGTTTTCGTCAAACATAGCATTAAAAATAAATAATCCAATAGTGTTAATTTCTAAAAGTTTTACGAACAGCATTTCTTCACAAAGTTTGCAGACATCATCTATGAAACGGATGTATGCCATAAGAATTGCTTTGTTATCACTTATTGTAGTTTCGTCAATGTGAAGTGAGAATATATTATTTTTTAGTTTGTCAACAAGCTGGTTTTCTACATCAGATGACATTTCGTCAATTCACCAAATCGAATCATTGCTCAGCGGTAGCTTTTAATACGTTTCCTGACTCTTGATGCAACCCAGTATAAATGAGAATTTTAAGCAACTGTACGTACTTCTAGTTTTTATAATTATTTGCGCTATTTCATAAGATGCATTCAATCCACCTTCACTTGCTTCTGCACTTAAAAAAAATAACCATGAAAGGGTATTTCGCGGGTTAAATTTTTTCTGAAAATAAGAACTGGGTTTGTTCATTTTATCAGGATGTTTTTTTTTAAATGTTCTTGACGGCTTCATAGTTTCATTTGAAAAGGAGTTTTTGTATATCAGGCACATAGATTGCTTTTGATCATTGAGGCTTTCTACAAAGCCATAAGCCAAATACTCCTCATATACTGTCTACACGTCTTTTGGGCTTACATAATTCCTGAGGACTAGGTCTGAAAATATAATAAACATCAGTATCTTCCCTGCTAAAATTATTTACATCACGGAAAAGGAATTTAGGAAATCTATTATGTCAATATTAAAACCATTAAATTTCAGAATTGCAGCACTAAATGCGTAATTGATGGAGTAGCGGGTGGATTGTTTGCAATAGTGTGATTAATTACTCCTTTTGTTGTCGAAAAGTGGTGTTTGCTAGTGCTTTTAGAGCGTTGAGTTTTTTGTAACACTATTGTGCGTGTAGCGAAGCTCATATGAGTGTAAATTGTGATTCCCAGGAGGGTGGAAGTTTTGTTTTGATGTAGGACTTGCCCATTCATTCTGAGTGCTTTGTTGATTTGTGAAAGTCTCGTGTGAATAGTGTTTTGATTAGATTTGTGAATTTCTGGTGTGAATAGTGTTTTGATTAGATCTGTGAAAGTCTGGTGTGAATAGTGTTGTGAATAGATTTGTGAAAGTCTAGTGTGAATAGTGTTTTTATTAGATTTGTGAAAGTCGGGTGTGAATAGTGTTGTGAATAGATCTGTGAAAGTCTGGTGTGATTAGTGTTTTGATTAGATTTGTGAAAGTCTGGTGTGAATAGTGTTTTGATTAGATTTGTGAAAGTCGGGTGTGAATAGATTTGTGAAAGTCTGGTGTGAATAGTGTTTGGATTAGATTTGTGAAAGTCGGGTGTGAATAGTGTTGTGAAAGTCTGGTGTGAATAGTGTTTTGATTAGATTTGTGAAAGTCGGGTGTGAATAGTGTTGTGAATAGATTTGTGAAAGTCGAGTGTGAATAGTGTTTTGATTATATTTGTGAAAGTCGGGTGTGAATAGTGTTGTGAATAGATCTGTGAAAGTCTGGTGTGGTTAGTGTTTTGATTAGATTTGTGAAAGTCTGGTGTGAATAGTGTTGTGAATAGATTTTTGAAAGTCGGGTGTGAATAGTGTTTTGATTAGATTTGTGAAAGTCGGGTGTGAATAGTTTTGTGAATAGATTTGTGAAAGTCTGGTGTGAATAGTGTTTTTATTAGATTTGTGAAAGTCGGGTATGAATAGTTTTGTGAATAGATTTGTGAAAGTCGGGTGTGAATAGTGTTTTGATTAGATTTGTGAAAGTCTGGTGTGAATAGTTTTGTGAATAGATTTGTGAAAGTCTGGTGTGAATAGTGTTTCGATTAGATTTGTGAAAGTGGTGTGAATAGTGTTGTGAATATATTTGTGAAAGTCTGGTATGAATAAGGTAGAGGCAATCATTCGCTTTTGTGTGAGCCATTGTTCCAATGTGTTTAGGTATTGTTATGTTCTGGTTGCTTTTGTTGACCTTGGGCTGACTTGATGTTATTAAGATATCAACGTATTTTTTTAAGGATTTTTGAAAATTGTGGTTGTGGTGTGTTGTGAATGAATAAATTGAGAAGTAAGGGTTAGACGATGATACCCTGGGGATGCCCTTCTGAAATGGCGTGATCTGTATTTGCTAGCCATTTTTTGTAGTTGTTTGTAAGATTGGCATTTACGATTTTTCGTACTAAGATACATATATTTAGTTACTGTGTAAAAGACTTTGTTAGTGAAGTGTACTCGTCTTTAGCGTCAGGGAAGGGGGCGGGGTCGTTGATCTCGACTAGAATGTACTGTGCGAGGTTTGTAAGAAGAATTGTGGGGAAGAAGTAAACGAAAGTTTCGCAACCAGGTGAAGTAATTGCTCGGCCGCATCTCCAGCTGGATTTGATATTCGGTTCACGACTCGAGGGGCTGGGGAGGGGGCTCTGTTGCCCCGGCTACGTTCCTTCTCCTCACATTTACCCAGCACTTCGTGTATTTGCGGGTCTTATTACTCGCAAGGCAATATTAGGCGTAATCTGGAAACTTGCGTTCCCTCCCGGCCCCAACACCCGCAGTTTGTCATCTCTGCCTCAATGCCTACAAGAGGATATGCGGATATATATATATATATATATATATATATATATATATATATATATATATATATATATATATATATATTCTACACACTTCACCCATCTCCACCTTTTTCTTTACAGGTCTCTCCTTACAAACTTTCGCTCTGACTTGGGACCGAGCATTTCCTACGACTGTTTTCAAAGTCAAATATTTTCCTATCAGCCATCCACCCTCAATCAAATTATGTCTCCCCTTTCTTTTTCCTGAGTGAAATTTTCAAACTTAAGATAACATTCCTCTGCAATTCAGTGACTACTAAAACCTTTGTTCAAATTTAAACTTCATAATTTAAATTCAAACATTAAAAAAACAAACTTTTTGTCGATTAGAAATAATGAACGGCTTCCAGCGATGCGTGAGATATAATTGCATCTCTCGAATTTTATTTTTTTTTTTGCCTGGAGAACCAAAACTTAACTTTTTAAACAAATTTGGGTCGTTTTCTTAACAGGCCCGGCAGCGAATTAGGCGTTCGAGGCTATCGCGAGGTTAAGGTTAGGCTATAGCGTTCGAGGCTCATAGTGTGAGTACAATCTGTAGTTTAGGTTAGGTTAGGTTATTTGGGGGAGCAAGGAACTTGCACAAACTTCTCACAGAAAGTTTTTCCAATCAGTTGTGGATTCTGTTGACATTTTAATCTCTTTAACACAAAAATAGTAGTTGTCAACCCTTCGCACCATGCGTGAATTAAATAAACGATTATCTCAAAAGATAATTTTGATTCTTCTAACCAAGTGTCTTTTCGCAATCCAACACTGAAATTACATTCACACTTATTACTGTGCCAACAGAACGAGAAGATGCTAATGAAAATTTCATTTGTCCATTTATGCAAAGTCGCTGTCCTAACTTAACCTTCCTTCCTTAACTTCGCGAACTAGCCTCAAACACCTAATTCACTGTCGGGCCTGTTCAGAAAAAGACCCCAAAAGTTAAACCAGTAAGCGAGTAAATTTAAAAACTACCTTTTAATTCGTTAGACTCTGCCGAGCTATAAAACAAATAGCATGGCCTTCGTTGCCACCTGGAAACCTTAGATCGCACTCTTGTGCTCTGGTGTGTATGTACACGCACCAATGGCCTTTGAGTTGCATGTAATGCACATTTTTTTATAAACCTAACAAGATAACTTTGTACAATAAAACTCAAAGTAATCATAACTACCCGCATGTTTCGTATAACTTGTTTTTATCAATCATTAAATGAAAACAAAAACAAAAACCCTCGCTTCCATACCTTGTCCCAGTTAAGTGTTTACTAGTTTGCAGCCAACTTTAACCTTGGCCCAGAATACCGTGCGTTAGGATTTCGCAGTCTGTTAAAGATCTTAGTGTTTGCACTAGTAATTCATTGCCTTAAGGCGAAATAAAATCAAAACAATGTATCCGTCCCATTGTCAAAATTTCCCTCTATGCCTCAAAAGGTTCGTTAGTCTTCTAAAGACTAAAAGGCGACTCGAAGGATTTGTTTACAAGAACCTTAACTCAGGGATCAAAATTTCCGATTATGGCAGAACCATTATAAGGGAATAAAATAGGCCTAGCCCTACACGGTCCAAGTCAGAGTGATTACAAGGGAATAAAATAGGCCAAGGCCTGGCACGGTCCCAAGTCAGAACCATCACAAGGGAATATAAAATAGGCCTAGGCCCCACTCCGTCCCAAGTAAAAGCGATAAGAAGAGAATAAAATAGGCCTAGTCCCAGTTCCGTCCCAAGTCAGAACCATCAGAAGGGAATATAAAATAGGCCTAGTCTCAGCTCCGTCCCGAGTCAGAACCATCAGAAGGGAATATAAAATAGGCCTAGGTCTGGCTCCGTCGCAAGTCAAAGCGATAAAAAGAGAATAAAATAGGCCTAGGCTTGGCTCCGTCCCAAGTCAGAACTATCACAAGGGAATAAAATAGGCCTAGGCCCGGCTCCGTTCCAATCGATACAATTACCTCTATTGTTCAAGTGGTAGATTTGAAAGTAACTTTAGTGACCTCTAGTTTTCAAAAAGGCAAGATCGATACCCCAATTATTCAATGGGTGAATTCGGGCCTATTTTTTCAAAGTTTCTCAATTTTCTTCTGAAACAAGAAGAAAAAAATGCGACTCCATCCTCCTCATCAAGCCCCTATCTATCCTATGGTATAGTAGGGGATAATGCCCCAACTACAACTGAAACCTGGATGAGCTGCACGCCCCACAGACCCCAACTCCCTAAGATAAATTGGTGCTCTCTCTCTCTCTCTCTCTCTCTCTCGGGTCACCTTTTGTACCTCTTTTAAATCTTCTAATATCTTTTCCGCGCCTGTCTAGACCCAAACATGTACATAAGAGGGCGTTAAGCGTTCTAAAATAAACAAATCCCTTACCCGTGCAAATATAGTTACATATTTACAATATATGTATTCAACTTAACATTCATCCCAGATGTATTACAACCAGAAAGGAAATTGCGCACCCTCTGGGAAAATGAGCACCCTGTATAAAAACAGCTGTTACATAATGGGCATTTTTTGGTGGAAATTTCGTAATATCCACAAAACACCTAAAATATTAACATTTAGGTACCGGTATCTTTAGAGACCTACAGTTCTCTAGAGTATGGCAGACACACACATTTCTACCAGTCCTCGTCCTAACAACTCCGGGTAAATAGGATAATCTTTCATTCGATTTTGTTTCGTGTATGTTGTTGACTACCAAGCGACAGATTTGACACCTTGACGGAGTGGAGATATGGCAGAGAGCTAAGGTGCGGATGAACAAAAATTAAGATGGCTTCCGCTCTTCTTGAGACGTGTCCAAGTGAGCAACCAACTATAAGTCTAAAGGAGCGAGCTGGCAGATGCTTGCATTATGTGAGAAGAAAAGGAAGGGGAATGATAATAAGTGAAAGGGATTTAAAGAGTGAGATGCTAGATAATTGCGATATGAGAAACGAACATTAAAGGATAATAATAATAATGCTAATAATAAAGAATATCCAACAATATCAATATAAGTGACTACACATTTGTACATGTGTGCACAAATTTCTTCACCCACTCAACCGACCATTGAATTTTGTATTGAGTAAAGAAAGGAAGTTGGTCTAACCAGCGAGTGCATCTATTGAAGGAAAATGGAAAGGACAAACTGATAAAAATAAATACATATAAAGTGTAGATAGTACATAGCCCAAGTAAAAAACTTAGGGACTGGGGCATGTAAACCCCCCCCCCCCCCATCCTTCCCCTCGTTCTGCAAAGGTCAAGTCAACCGATCGAGATCTCAAAACATTTTCAAAGATTGCCAAGAAGTAAAAAAAGACTAGAGAAGCAAATGAAGGGGTTACTGCTTAGTCGAGTGGAAATACCCTTGGATGTTACTCTTGGACAATGGCGTCGATGGTTCTGTCAAACACGCTACCATGGTGGATACCAACCTCAACATTTGTTACTACGCTATTGCCCCCTAAGCTTGTACAAGTCGGGGAGTATTGCGTTCATAATTCTTGGAGCATACATCCAAGAGGGAAAGGTGAGTTAGCTTCTACGCTCTCTCGCCATCTTTTGAAGCCGGGGGGGGGGAAGGGGCCTCTTCCGTGCGCTGCGTCGATCTTTACGTCCCAGCAGGTTACAATATACCGCTCGGTCAGGCGGATGGCAGACCGTGCCCGGTCCGGAGACTAGTTTGTCATCCATTGTGACTCGCAGATTGTCTTTAGTGCCACTGGGGCATTGGAATCTCCGCAGTATCCGTGAGGCCTGAGTGGATGTCAAGGTTGTCTTCAGCCGTGTCCCTAGACGTGTGTAAGTTGCGAGGAATGAACGAGCCAGGGTGGATGCACAGTTTCAGTTACCAGACCAGCGATTTTCTCTTCCTCATACCAACTACATGGTGCGAATCAAGGCAGATGGTGCTGGGTAGCAAGGAAGAAGGAAGATGTCTCCAAGGCGTCTGAAACGAGACTCCATCGCGTGAATATTCCCGTGAACATATCCCAGGATACCACGACGGTACCAGGTCATTTTTTTGTTCGCTGTAAATCAGTCTCAGTCTAGGGACCAGTGCTACCGAATGGAGTGCTCCCCTCAAACCTTATCCGACCCTCCTTGGACCCCCAGACTGTTCGCCACATTCTGGTCGAATGTCCAATTCTGGGGGAAACTTCTCACGCTTTACCCGTTTCAGAACGGGGACGAGCGGGGTCGTTGGCTCTTGTTCCTCGTAGTCGGGACGGATTCGTGCACTCCTGACTGTGGGGTTGAGTTTATGGAGGAGGCGGGCCTCCTCCTATGATATTTAATGTTGGTTGCGCCCTCAAGTCATGGAGGGGGTGTGCCTCCCTTTTTCTTTGTTTTATTTTTAGGTTTGTTTGGCTTACCATTGTTTGTTTTCCTTTTTTGTGCCGCTTAAAGATTGGTTTTAGTTTGTGATTTCGGCGATTGTCCTTTTGCTGGCGGCCTCAGGAAGAGCTTGTAGAAGCAAAAGTCCCACCATGGGAGAAGTTAAGATAAATGGGGTATGCTCAGTCTATGAATGGGAACTCCGATTTTATCAGTAGCTGCTCTATGGTATAACCACCTGTGGATCGGCTCCTACAACCATCAGTCTAGTGGCTGAGTGGAAGAGTTAATAGAAACAAAAGAGTAACAGATGCGCCAAGAGAACTGAAGGGCACCCCCCTTACTCCCCCTAACCAGTAATTGCCAAAAGACTTATCCGAGAACTTCATCGAACCAGGACAACCAGATGGTTGAGTTGCTCTCCATACCTTCAAATACTTTATGGCGGAGAAGCCCTCGTTACTCTTCGTTTTTTTAATGAGTGGACACACACAAATGTGTGTGCGCGCACAGACACCTAATCCGATTGTGAGCGGCGACTGCGTATTAGTGCACATGGGATGCAAGCGCCCCTCAACGAGGTCATGATAATGAAGAAAGGACAAAAAGGAGAACAAAACCCAAAAGGGAAAATGGGGGGAGGGGCAGAACTTGGAGCATTTCGCGAGGGAGGGAACGCAACTGTGGGTGTTGAGGCAGGGGGGAACGCAACTGTGAGTGTTGGGGGTAGAGAGGGAACGCAACTGTGGGTTTAGGGTGGGGAGAAGGCAACTGTGGGTGTTGGGGGGGGGGACGCAACTGTGGCTGTTGGGGTCGTGAGGGAAAGCAACTGTGGATGTTGGGGGGGAAGACGCAACTGTGGGTGTTGGGGTCGTGAGGGAACGCAACTGTGGATGTTGGAGAGGGGGCGCAACTGTAGGTGTTGAGGCAGGAGGGAACGCAACTGTGGTGTTGGGGGTAAGGGAAAAACCCAACTATAAGTGTTGGGGCCTGGAAGGCACGAAACTGTGCGTGTTGTGGCCGAGATGGACCGACCATTTAACAAATCCTGACAATTGCACAGGAACTAAAAATGGGAACTTAAATTAAAAAAAAAAGATTTGGCGCAATCAACGAGGGAATTTTCACAGCGATTTTTTTAATACTGGGATGAGGAGCAAATGAAGGGAAATGTAGGATAGATAGAGGAAATAAAAAAGGGGAACAAAGAGAGCAGGGCAGTTCAAGCTTTAGTACTGGGACCCAGAGGGAGTACTACGAAGAGGGCACGTACTTGAGAGTACGAACATAAGCTCGGTTGCGGCTTCAATTGAGTTGTTTTAATGCCATTTCCACTATCATTACGTTCGTGGTCTTATTTTACAGGACTGAGTTCTCACTCCAGCCTCTATCTGGCCATTTGGCCTATCAGTTCGGTCAGATTTAGTCGTCATCTACGACGCACGGCTGACAGGATAAGTTGATACTCATTCCCATACAATCTTACGTTAATTTTTTAAGTGCACTGATTTATTGAATTGGCTTAATGCTGGGTGTGGTAAATATATAAGGAGTGAGGGGGTAAAACGGCTACCTGCATCAAAACTCTAACTAGGGGGTACAAATTCTTTTAACACTTTAATTTGTGATTTAATATAATTAGATATGATAGGATCGAGGCTAAACAATCCAAAGCTAATATTAAAATTTGGGAAAGTATTAATAGAGATACGCTCCAAAATATTTCTTGAAATGTAGTTTGTACATTTAATAATAGGTTTAGCACTATTCTAATTAATAGTATGATCCTTACTATTTAAGACATTGTCTGTCCTGACCTACGTTATTCCATGAAGAGCTCTTTTAGAATAAAGACGAAAGCGCTCGGAATCGTTTTTCCATTTTCCTTCTGGGTGTTATTTATCATAATTTTGACTCATGTGCAAGTTGTGAGTTTCTTTTCATATATATATATATATATGAAAAAAGCTCACAAAGTGCAGATTCACCCAGAAAGGAAAAGTGAAAAACGATTTCGAGTGCTTTCGTCTTTATTCTTAAAGACCTTTTCAAGGAATGATCAGGAGGCTGGACATACATTGCCTTAAATATATAAGTGGAGGAATGAGGGATGGAGAGTCTTTGTGTGTGTATGTATGTAAGAGAAAGAATGAAAGAAAAAAAGAAAAGAAAGAAAGGAAAAAAGAAAGAAGCCTGGAAGTAAGGAAAAGAGGAAGGAAGTAGGGAAATAAGAAAGGAAGGACAGAAAATTAAAGGAAGGGAAGAAAAACGAAAAAAACTACAAACAATTTTGGTTCTCTTGACTTCTTCTAAATCCAGTAACTCGACCTTTTTTATGCATAATTCTTTTGATGAAAATCGCCTCACTTTACCTTGATATTTGATGCTTATTGTATAAAATATGTACAAAGTATGTATAAATTAGCATGAAATTTTCAAATGTGTATGTGTCTGTTGGTGTATGGGTGCGAATGTCAAGCCTACGAGTGAATCAGGAAGAATGTTATCCCACGCATAGCGTTTATCTTTTCAAAAAATACTTCAAGAAAATTTGACATTGGAATTGCATTAATTTTTTCTCGCCACTCAATCATGTTCCTAGAATTGAATTCTGCATGGCTTCATTTGTGAGAACTTAGGATTTAAGAGGGTTTGCAAATAAATTATTTCATTCTGAAATGCCTTGAGGCTGGAAAGATTTGTTGCTAGAGACATCTTCCAAACCCTTTTGTTATGTGTGATATCAGTAATGATTTTTTTTCTCCGTTCCTACGCACTGTGCTTCCTCGCATTTATCTATGCCATGGTCGGTCGCCATTTTATTATGAAAGGTTAAATTAAAATTTCCACTTGTAAAATTTCTTTATCATTATTTTAGCAGGTGACAAAAGCGATGGGTGTGTGAGGTAAATTGCTTGGTTTTGTATGTATACTCGCTCCTGAAAGTATTCCACAGTTTTTCGCCATAGTTCATGAACCGTTAATTGGAGGGTAACGAAACTTGGAGGTATTGAGAAGAGTGTGTTAATAAACACCTACTCCAAAAAACAACAAGTTTAATAGAGAAGTAAAAGAGTAATAACACTTTGTACGAAAATTCGCAACTAAAAAGTATTCAATACATCATTTTTACATCCATATGTTTAATTTATATAGTTTAAATTTATAACACAGTTTCTAAGTCACAGGAGTAGTTTATGTGACTTTCTATTTATAATTTTAGCTAGTCAGGAATAGTCCAAAAACTTCTAAATGATTACAACTTTCTAGGCTATTCCTGACTGGTGCCAGAGAAAGGGTATTTAACCCTTTCTCCGACATCGCAAACCCGAGTTTTATTCTACAAGTCGAGAATAATTACGAAAGTCAAATCTAAGAGGAGCTAAAAGAATATTTCTGTAGAACTAAATGTCTAAATTTACAGTGTTGTCAATAATAACAAAGTTTAAGGAATTGGTGACAACTGCAAATCTTCGTCGATCGGGTCGTCCTCACAAAATACAACTCCGCACGTTTTGGAGAATCCTTAGATGTTAAAAATAATTAAAGGATGACTAAAAATGAGATTAATGATCAGTTAGGAGAGGACGGCGTCGATATTAGTTTGAACAGTGTCCAATATACTGTATAAAGCGGAAATGCATGGACGTCCTCCGTGGATAATTTCTCTATTGCCAAACATCCATTTGAACGACCATTTGAAGTAAGCCAAAGTTCATTTGGAGAAAGATTTCATTTTTTTTAGCCATGTGATAAGGTCATATGGAATGAAGATTGAGTTGTTCGGCACAAATGATGTCAGGAGAGCTTCCCGTAAAAGTGATGAGGCTGGTTTAAAAAAAAAAAAAAAAACTTTCCATGTCAAAACATTGAGGTAGATCTATTATGTTATAGGTCAGTTTCTTGTGCAACAGACGTTGGTACACTTCATCGAATCAACGAAACGATGAATAAAGAATATTACAGAGAGATTCTTGAAGATTAGATGAAGAATGATGCTCGCAAGCCTAGCCTAGGAGTAAAATGGGTCTTTCAACACTATTGGGTTCTTCCTGGAATGGCCATCACAGTCGCCAGACCTCGACACGAAAGAAAATCTAAGGCATGATCCTAGGGTCCACGTCCATGAAAGACCTCCCCCCCCCCTTAAAACATCGATCTATTAGAAGAGTTTTTCAAAGACGAGGGGCCCAAAATTCCATTCAAAGTTTGTTCAAACTTCTTCAAAAACTATATTAATAGTTTGAGAAGTTTCATTAAGCATAAATATTATACTATTGACTATTAGTTATGAAATTGTATAGGAGATTCATACTTTTTATTGTAAATTTTCGTAGTAAAACGTTTTATTTCTATATTTGTTTAGCTATATTTGAATTGAGAGAGTTGGGCGAACTCCCGGTCTTTAGTACATCGAGTAAACTACTCGAGTTACCCACCACACATTCTATCACCCTAACTCCACCCCCTTTCGTACGAATCTCTACACACATTCTGTCGATGCCCTCTCCTTGGGTTTAGCTAAATAATAATAGCAAAGTTCATCTTGAAGTAAAACGTCGTTCCAAAAGAACCGAATTCATTTTCAACCATTAGGTTTGGTTACTTTTTTCGGTCACGGTCCTTGTAGTTGGAGCGAATTCCAGATGTTTGGTCTTTCTTGTTATTTATTACCGTATTTTTAAAAAAAAATAAGGACCTTCCCATGCCCCATTGCCTCTAAAAAAGCAACTGTATTATGGCGCAAGTTCTCAGGATTTCAGGTTCCTTATTGACCTTCGCCGCTTCTTGTGCCTTTAAGAGGAAGGCTTTGAGTGTTTGTTCTGGCGGGAGAAATATTAAGGGTAAGGTAAAGGTTACCCAACACAGATGAGGAGGTTGTGGGGGAAGGAGACTCCTACCTGGTCGAAGGGTAACAGACATTACGTCCCCACTCACGGGAAATGGGTTCGTACTTTGGGGTATTTGTGCTTGTTGGACGAAATTATTCTCGGAAGCTATGGACGTTCCCTTCGAACCCCGACACTTGCGTTTGTTTTTCTCCTGCTGCTTTCAAAACATATTCGAGCCCCTTCCGGGCTGTTCCCAACTAGAGGTGAAGGAGGGGGTTAAGTCCCCTCCCCTAAGCCACAGCATGGAATGCACTCGCGTATTTCAAACCCACGGATTCGAGTTCCGTTCATCCTCGGGAACAAATCTCCCAACCATGGAGTTCCAACCTGTACTCTGTCCAACTTTGTTCCCGAAGGTTTCAATGCTCACTCAACCCCCCATTATTGAATTTCCCCTGGTTATTTTTTTATCGTCGGTCTTTTTCACTTCATTTTCATTCACCCTAGTCTCTCTCCTTCTGTCTCCTCTGAAATGCCGCCGTTGGATTACTTAATTGCAGCTCAATAATCGCTATTCGTCGAGAGACTAATCTAGTGCTACCTTTCACGTTGGCACGGATCTGTCGCGACGCGATGCCGAAAAACAAGATAAAGGAAACCAGAGGCGTTGCTGAAGGATCTCTGGATAACGGATCGTCCTTTTTACGAATCCTTTACGAATTAGGGGCTACGGATTAACCGAGTGGAAATACTGATTACAGAGAAGTTAAATAAAATCAGAGGACGTTAGTCCCCGGGTGGAGCCCTGAATCGGATCGATTCTCGGCGGCTGCCACACGTTGCAGATACTTGTGGTTCTGAGTCTACGTTAATTAGTAGGCCCCAACGGAGAGATAAAAAGCATTTTAAATGAAGTTCATCGCTGGTAAAATCACTGCCAAATTGTTTTATTTATTTTATTATTCAAAGCCAGAAGGTAAGGAATTACCTTCTGGCTTTGAATAATAAAATAAATAAAACAATTTGGCAGCGGTTTTGATTTGGGGGATGAGGGGGAGGAGGGCAAAAAGGAATGTGTAATCCAACGAAGCTAAACTTCTCATCATAGAATTACTTGCAAAATGGTTTACATTTTAAGAAACGAAATACGTGGACCAACCGGTGCTTGTGTCTATTTACCCCTAATAAATATATGTATGTAAATATGTATCAGAATTATTAAGATCATACATAGAGTCAGATGTTTACATACACCTATTAAATTTCCGCTAACGCATCGTTGAAATTAAACTTTATATTCGATAAATGATTCCATGACTTTTTCTCCGATTTTGGATTCTCGAAAATCTTCTGGAATAAGCTAAGATATCGAATTCGGTGAAGACGAGCCGTTTTTCGTCATACGATTGTTAACCGACATCTTTGACATATCTCCAGAATGGACAAAAGCAAGGAACTGATTTTAGAAGGCTTGTTATTACATTTTGTAACGCCAAGAAAACGTATGGAGAAATATTAAAGCGAATAAACATCCCACAAACATCATCAATTCAGATAATCACACGCAAGTATCTGCCACGAATTGGAAGGAGTCTTTAAATTAATTATCATCAACTGATGTTCATAACATTGCACGAAGGCAAATTTCGCACACACAACTGAGAGACAAATATAAATTAGAGTTGAAGATTGATTTAATATTTTGGAGAGGACAAAAAAAAGACAGATTTTGTAAAGGTCACGTTGTCGCACGGTTCACGTTTGCAAAGGAGCACGTTGACCATGATAAAACATTTTGGGGAAAAGGTATTATGGAGCAGAGAAAGAAAAAGAAGCTATTTGACCTTAATTTTGGATAAGGCATGTTTGGGGGCAGCATTATTTATATGATTGTTTTGCGACTAATGGCAAGGACCATCGATGGAATAAGGAGAAAGCAAGATTATTTGGCTAGTTTGAAAGAAAACCCTGTATCACCAACAGGAAAATTAAAGTTGAGAGGGCAGTTTTACTTTAAACAGGAAAACGATCCAAAACATACGGCACCTATAGTGAAGAAATGATTTGAAGATTCCAAAATTAATGTTTTGCAACGGCCATCAACAAAGTCCAACATGCATCCCATAGAAAATATAAGATTGGAATTAGAAAAAAAACACGACCACACCAAAAAAAACTAACGAAAGGACAAATAGTAGATGTAGTATAAAAAGGAATGGGGAAAAATTTCTATTGAAGACTGTTGCAAGTTAATAGAAAACTAGGACAAACCTTTGCTAACTGCACTCGTAATTGCTAACGAAGGTTACAGGACAAGAAATTAATCATTATTTTTTCTATGTGTTCAATTCTTATAATATATAAGTTCAATTCTTCGGACACTTTAAATTGTACTTTTATATTACCATGTCTATGAATATACATTTATTATATTACCCAAATTATTCAAATATTAAGAAAGCGAATATTTAACAAGTCTACACCAGTGGCGTGTATTTAAACTTCTGCCCTAAACTGTACATGCCAGGATGCCATTAATCTATGCCAGATTATCACGTGTTCAAATCATTACACTTCAAGTGTCTGTTCTACAAGAGTAAGCGCATGCAGATAGGTGGTAGACACTGTCTTAAACTTGATTGATTACTTCAGTAAAAAAAAGTAACGTTGGGGATAAGCTAGTTAGTTGCCCTAGTACAGAATCGCTGACAACCGTAATGGGTTTCAAATTAATTATTTATGGAGTAGAGAAGCCTGATTTATCACAAGGAGAAAAATAATCTTGCATAGTAAGTGAACTAGCAAATAAAATGGGTCAATTTAGAAAACTTGATGATCAGTGTTTTGCATTCATAGGTGGTGTATTCTTAAAATTCAAGTTATGATGGTTTGAAGTCGGACATTTCAAAATTCCAGGAGACTAAGATATACAAACCAAACTTTAGGAAACTTTGTTCTGACAAAATATTGAGAGTACTGAGAAACACTAGCATATTCATGGATTGTGTTCGCTTGGTTTCAACAATTCACTCACTATAAACGGAGGATATAACCAGAAGCCTTGGTCGAAATTAGACGTCTAGCAACCACGCGTACAATAAAATAAAAAATACTAACACTTAAAGTAATGGCGATTAAGAGTAGCGTGAGTTCCTTTAATATTATTCTCTAAGGTTAGTCATGGAAGATTTTAATTCTCATGTTGCATGCAAGAAATCTTTCTTGCTCTTAACAAGGTTATGTGTTCGTATGGTTCTCACCCATCCCTTCAAGGCTTTCTTTTTTATCATTACTTTATATCGCTAATAGTTGGAAGTTGTAATTTGGTTATCTATTTCTTAAGGACTCAAAATTGCTCCTAATTCAAATAATACTTATCTGCGATTATTTGTTTCCGTGTAGAATCTATATGGATTTCCGCGTGCAGTCCACAGTCCATAATTTACGATGTGAAGCCCACTGTGATCTATAGTTTTCCAAAATGATTAGCATACGAGTTAGACAGAAGCAAGAATCACTCAAAGAACGGTTCTTTAAATTAAAAGTTATTCCAATTGCCAAGTAAGAGGAGATTTAATTTAAATAGATACAAAAACAAACATTACTCGCTTTGCTGTTTGAAGTTTTGTTCCCTAAATCCTTCATATACATATCTTCTAGGTATATTGACGCAAAAAATGTCAGACCTTCGTGGATTATAAGCGAGAGATTGATGTTAAAACTTGAACAGAAACTCTTATCATCACACAAATGTGTAGTGATTTGAAAATGTGATCTTTAAAAGGCAGTGGTAGGAGACCTGTTGAACTAGTTTTTTTTTATCATTTGTGCCATGTTGATAGGACGTAATATCTGGAATTCGTATTTATATCATTAGTATTCTGATATTATTTAGAATTTTGGCACACAAATAAAATCATAACTGACTTTTGTGGTTTTAGTTCCTAGTATTCTATTGCATTTCTGCATTACATAAATATGAACCATCCTTTCGCATAAATATTCGTGTAACCTTGACAAACACTTCGTCGTCACACTTTGATGAAACTGTTCCCAAGAGTTTATTTATTCTTAACCTTCAAGAATGATTTAAATTCAAAAATAAGCATTTTAAAATATTATAAATTAAATGATAAGTTTATCTTTTTTAGCGATTGTTTATCAAAATATAAGCATGTCCAATTTTAATTCTTTATATTAAATTTAAAATTAGAATGCCTTCAAATCCTCCAGTTTTCTTCAAAGAAAATGGAAACTAAAGGCCTAATTATTTGGATAGCTATTTTAATATAAACTTAAATTAATTATTAACACTGAATCAGTCGTACGAAGGTGATTATAATATTTAAAATAAAATTAATTCGTGTGAATCGTGATGGATTAGTGGGACAAGAAGGCAGAAGTCAGTTCCGAGGGGACCGACTTTCCACCAACCCTAACCATTTTCTGGGACCAAAAGTGTGAAAATTAATCTTCCTCTAGTTAGATCTAAAAGTGGGAACGAAGGTCTTTCTGGACGACCCCGAAATTGATTGCCTTGTGTAGAATGCTTCAGATGACATTTGAAAGACAGACACGCCCTCCCGTTGCCAATGCTCAACTCTCCGAAAAAGAAAAGAAACCGAAAAAAGACTAAAAAGACTGGGGGCTCCTCTCCTTCCGCGGGAGCCGCGGGGACGGACGGGTCTGCTACCGTTTCGGTAAACAACCAAGCCAAGATCGGCACATCCGTCCTCGTTGCTTCCTCGGGTGGGGAGCCCCAGACTAAGACCAAAAATGCGTAGAGAGGAGCCTCGATTACGTTGGGGCACCTCATTCAGAGGTTACCTGGCGTTTTCAAGCCCGCTGGCTTCAAACGTTTCCTTGTTATTCGCTCCACTGATGGCAGCATGTTGGCTAAGGGCAACATGATCCATCAGAGAAGAGATCTAGCTAGTGTGATTGGTAGAGAGCCGAAGGTGACTCATTTCTCGGAATGAAGCCTTTTGGCGAATGTGGCGAATCCCTCCGAGGCAGCCATGATTAGTGCCCTTCTGACACTAGATGGCACTCATTTGCGTGTGACGTCGCACTCTGCCATGAACTTCGTGAAAGAAGTAGTTTACGCGAGGGAACTCGTGGACTACTCCATAGATGACATCACCTTAGAGCTGGCTGACCATGGGGCGGTCAAGGTCGAACGTGTGGTGAGAATACAGGGAGGGGCATACAGACCCACCCCTACACTCTTCGTAACGTTCGACTGTGACAAGCTCCCTAAATCAGTGCGTGACGGTTGGTATCGCTACAGCGTGAAGGCATTCGTGCCAATGCCACTGAGGTGCTACTACTATAACCGCTTCGGCCATACTAATCGCTCTTGTAGACACGCAAATTCGTGGTTACCCGAAGTCTGTGTAAGTTGCTCCAAGGCTGCACACGATAAGTCCAAATCGTGTGTGGCCAAGTGTGTCAATTGCGGAGAGCCCCCGCCCACACGTTTCTTCGAAGCAATGTGGTGCGTATCTCCTTGATAAGGAAACCCTGGACATTCAGGTCCATGATCTTTTCTCATTTTGCGAGACTAAGGACTTAGCTCTGGCGCGCCCGGCGATGCCTGGGACGTCCTATGCCTCAATGTTAAGAAAGACACCCTCTGCTCCTCGCCCATCCAGGCCTACGAGCACGGTCATTTCCATTCGGAACCCTTTTTGGGGTTCTACCCAACCCGGGCCCTCCCCTGGTAAAGCTGGCGGCACAAAGGATTCACACCCAGCACCGGCTGAAACCAGGGCTCCCTTCCCTTCCCTCAGCGTGACCGTTTCCCGTAAGGAGAAACGGCCACGCGCCTCCACCGAGACGTTAGAGTTACAGGAGGCAACACCCCTGAAGATAGTCGTGAGGCCATTTTCCGGGGTTGCTAACGCTGCCTCTACCCTCCTTGGGGTCCCTCTTTTGGAGGATCCTTCGTCTCCGAACCACCCTCCAAAAGAGGGACCCCGCCTCCGAAGACGCCCCGCTCGCCTAAAGTTTCGAGACTAAGGGAGGAAAAGACTCGCATGGTGAGCCCAACCTCACCCGATAAGTCCTCGAAGGCGACAGCGCCTTCAGTGCATTGTTCGACCAACAGCGCCCGGAGTTCTGCCTCTGGGAAGCTTACGGCCTTTCTCGTGAGGATATTCTCTTCGAAGAGGGCTCCCGCATCTCCTCCGACCTAGGCCTGGAGAGCATATTCCTTCAAAGGAATTGCCGCGGACTCCGGGCCAACTGGCAGGAGCTGCAGAGTCTTGTCTACTCTCGTTTTCCGTTAGTTATCTTTTTTCAGACCATGCTAGGCGCGTGGCCCCTGCCAACCCTCCCGAAGTATAAGGGTCTTGCGAACCCACCACCACGGGATGGGGGTCGGGCAGGAGGATACGCGGTTTACACCCGGCATGATGTCTCCGATCTTCTCTTCGCTTTAGATACCTCCTTTCAGGCAGTAGCTGTGCAGTTGCTCCTGGATAGGAGGTATACTGTTATTTCCGTGTACATTCCACCGTCAGCCTTCTTCGAGGCGGGGGACTTCCGCCGGGGCGTGGCACGGTTGCCGAAGCCCTTTCTCTTGCTCGGAGATCTAAGCGGTATACACGCCCTCTGGGGAGACTTCTCTATTAATCCCAGGAGTCAAGTCCTTGCCGACCTGATCAACGAGTTAGAGATAGGTGTCCTAAATGTGGATGAGTTTACGCATCACTGCTCGAGAAGCGCTTCATTTTCCTGTTTCGATCTATCTTTGTATTCTCCATATGCACAGCCTGATTTGGGGCGGGGGGTGGTCGATGACCTTCATGGTAGTGATTAATTTCCCATTCAAATATCATTTTTTGGGCCACTGCTGCTCGAGAGCCCGTCCCGGTGGTTCTTGGTGCGGGCGCGGTGGTCTTCATTTCAGGAAATGACTGAATTCTCTATCTCAGTGATGAGTTTATTTCGGTAGATGAGGCCGTTGAGTTCTTCTCCGGCAACCTCATTGCCGTCGGTGATACGGCCATCAAACAGAATCGTTATGCCTACATGCGCTATAAGCGCCGCCTGAACGACTTCACTCTGAGTGTATTTCGTCGAGCTCGGGCTAGGTTCCGGTATATTTCGAAGCACGCTTGCCGCTCTTCTTGGCGGGCATACGTGTCTTCACTTAACGGGAAGACCCCTTTAGCTGAGGTGTGGAGGCGAGTCAAAAGGATTCGGGGCAAGTTCTCGCAGGACCCCCTCCCGTTCTCCAGGAGAATGGGACCGCAATCTCGGACCCCGCGTCCGTGGCGGAATCCTTAGCGACCGCTTTTTCCGCATTCTCTAGCCGTGATGCTGCTCCGCCAGCATTAAATGCACGTCGTGATGTCGCGGAAGACTGTGAGTGAGTTTCGTTCCGCTCTCGCTTCGTGCGCGAACACCGCCTATGGTCCGGACGATGTCCCGTACGCCATGCTTCCACATCTGGGTAAGCGAGACTTTGCCTTTTTGTTAGATTTGTTCAACAGGAGCTGGGTAGAGGGCATCCTCCCAGATTCCTGGCCAATCGTTACTGTGCTCGCTTTTCGCAAAGCGGAGAGAGAGCACTCTACTCTGGCCGGTTTTCGCGCAATCTCTCTAACCTCCTGCGTATGCAAGTTGATGGAGAAACATGTAAATGTTAGATTAGCCTTCTTTCCGGACAGCGGAGGTCATCTGTCTTCTGCACAGTGCGGCTTCCGCAAATTCCACTCACGTCGGATGCTGTGCTCCGACTGGAAAATGCCGTCCGCGAGCCATTCATTCGAGGACAGCACTACGCCACGATGTTTTTAGGTCTGGAGAAGGCCTATGATACCGCATGGCGATACGGTATCATGGAGACTCTCCACACGATGGAGCTAGAGGACGCCTCCGAATCTGTATATCTGAATATCTGCGAGATCATCGATTTCTTATACGGGTGGGGGAGCTATCTCAGGCCCAATATAGCAGAAAGAGGGTGTCCCGTAGGGTAATGTTCTCAGTGTCACGCTCTTTGCCCTGAGCATCAATGGCATCACATCGGTGGTGTCGGAAGATGTTCTCGCTAGACTCTACGTGGACGATCTTTTGATCTCTATTGGCATGGCCCAGATGCCAACTCGGGAATGTAAACTAAAACAAGCATTGAACCACGTCCCTCGCTATCCTGAAGAGCACAGGCTTCGATTTTACTTGGCCAAGACTAAGGTGGTGCACTTCTGCCGCTATCCACGGCTCCACCTTGACCCAGATTTGTTTCTTAATGGGGTACGCCTGGGAGTGGTAGATTCGCACCGTTTCCTTGCTCTTGTATTTGACCTACGCCTTACCTGGGAGGCTCATATTCGCACCTTAGGGTCTTTTGTACCCGAGCCATGGATATTTTTTGTTCCGTGACGTTCAGCTCCTTGGGCGCTGATAGGGCAACTGCCTTACTTTTTATCAATCTTCTGTTCGTTCGAAGCTCGACTACGTATGCGAGTATTATGGATCCCCAGCCGAGCGTGTATTACGGATGCTGGACTTGATCCACCACCCCGCCTTTGCTTGGCGACGGGTGCCTTCCACACTACCGCCATTAAAAGCCTACTTGTTGACGGTATGGAGATGCCACTCGCTTTGCACCGTACACAGTGCATTATTCACATGTACGCGCGAGCCCGGCGCCTCTCTCAGTTACCAACAGCTGTCACGGCCCTCGCAGCTGATCTTGAAGGTGCCTATGCCGCAGAGAGACGTCAGTCATACCCTAAGCCATTTGGGTTTAGGGCTAGGAAACTCCTTCGAGAGCTAGGTATAGCTCACGGGCCGGTGGCACGACTGGTTCTACCCAGGACGCCACCCTGGAGGGTATCAGCTTCGCCATGCCTCTGCTCCCAAATCTTCTACACTGCCGGGAGTATTGCGTTTGGCCTTTTTGGTGCACACTTCGTGCCACGCAGGAACCGTGCCAGTTTATACGGATGGTTCCAAGAGGGGGTCGGTTTCTACGCCGTATTCCCTCTGTTTGAAGTCAGCGGGGCTCTGCCAGGCGCTGCCTTTGTCTTCACGGCCAAGCTGGTTGTAATACCCCGCTCGGTACGGGAGATAATGAGACGTGCCCGGTTCGGAGACCGGATTGTGATTTATAGCGACTCACAAAGCACCCTGAGGGCTCTCGAGGCATTGGAATCTCCGCATTCCCTTGCTCGTGATATCCGTGAAGCTACGTTTTGGCGAACCGGGTGGAGGTCGACATTATCTTGTGCTAGGTTCCTGGCCATGTAGGAATTGCGGAGAATGAGCCCGCCGATGAGGGTGACAAAGAGTAAAGTTGCGTGCCATTGCGCCGCGACTGTTCCCATGGACCTAGCCCTCAATGCCGCTTTCTGTCGTCTCCGAATTAGACACACTCGTGAGACGCACCGCCATTTGATCGAGCAATCGCCTGCGCCATACTGTGAAGACTGCGTTGTCCTCCAGAGTGTTTGCGCACGTTACCTGCCTCTCTGGGACGAGCGGGGCCGTTCCGTTTGTCCCTTGTACTCGAGACGGGTTCGCGCACATCGAATTGTCGACTTTACAACTTTTTGGAGGAAGCTGGCCTCCTCCACTCTATTTGATTGTTTTTGTAGGTCGCATGTTCCTGCCACGGGGGAAGGCGGGCCTAATCCCGACGCTGGAACCCTCTTCCTTGTTGCCTCTTTGCTTTATTTTCCTTTTTTGTCGCTTTGTTTGTTTGTTTTTTAGCCTTTGTTTTTTATTCTTATTTATTTATATATCTTTATTTATTTTTTAATATAGCCTAGTAGTAGGCTCTGGTGAGTACGGCCACTTATGCCCAAGTAGGCAGTCACCAGATGGGCTCCTAAAAAACCGACAAAATATACTGTGGAGAATGCTACAGCCGCCGCTTTTAAGACAGGCACGCCCTCCCTTTTCCATTGGCCATGGGGTTCGGTAATGAGTATGGGATCACCCTCTTTACTTATTTGTGGTCCCGCTTATCCCTATTCTTCTTTACTATTTACCCCATTCTACATCTCCCAACTTTTTCTCTTAATATTTAGAGCTTCTGGTGGTTCCTGCTGCGAGGGCTGAAATCCCGATGGGATGATTACGCCGGTTCCTTTTGGGACTAAATTCATGGATAAATTTGTTCTGGTTAACAAAGTAAATTCTAGCTCACATCCGCGGCCCTATAGGTGTAAATGATCATAATATGATGTTACTGATCCTATGGAGGCTTTTCCTTAACTCTCAAGGTATTGGGAGACCATACATTTTTTTTCTAATTCAACTACCATGGCTGCAACCAAAAGTATTATTACCACAATGTTAGTAAAAGCAGCGGCCCTACAAATCTCGCCTCATCCCAACTTGGTCCAAGCAGGGGCCAATCTTGCTGGCGGTTTCTTAGACGCCTGCGGTGTGATCGTGGCTTAACGCGTCAAGCCCCCGAGCCTGATCCTACTCTTGTGGGAGCAGGGGGGTCCAAAAGGGAGCTAGATTTATATTTATTTTTTATAAGAATGAAGATATAATACATTAATACAGGTCCCTAACGCCCAACTAGTCTATTTGGGTTATCTTCGTCTCAAATATTTGACTCCTTTAACTGTTTTTCGACGGTTCCCTCGTTGGCTAAAATTGAAAGAAAACAAGGTATGCTGACCAAAGTCGCGTGCTATCCCTTATTCTGATTTATGACTTTACGACCTTCATAACTTTCAATAATTCCCGGACTACTCCTGGGAGGACCTTGGCAATATATCATTTGAAATAGAATGTAAAACAACATGAGGGTTTCAAATTTCGGTAGAATCAGCCTAATAGTTATGATGTTATTGCCAAATAATTCCTGGGCTAACCTTGTGAGGACCTTGACAATTATATCATTTGAAATAGAATGTAAAACAACATGAGGATTTAAAATTTCGTTAGATTCGGCCGAAGAGTCACAATGTTATTACCAAAAGAAAAAAACGAGGACCGACCGACCGACATATTGAGATATAGAGTCGCACGCGACTAAAAATACTTTCATTAACTTTGCAGTTTTTTTCAATTTTTTATTCTTATATTCTTGTACTCGATGGCATATTGACTGAGATGACTTTAAAGGGCCCTTGTGGTTTTTGTCATCTGTGTGATCAAGTTAATCCCTCACGACGAGAGACAAGACAAAGAACACTCGATCTAAATGTAGAGTAGGAGAATTTAGAGACTATATACAGCCTACAGTAGAGATATTTGTCACCGCAGAAACCAGCTGCTAACCCTGGGCTCACCTAGACTATTTGGGGTGAGTTGACCTCTGTCATGGGCAGAGGAGAAGCACGCCCTAAGACCTGGTCATACTAGAGTAAACTTTCCTAGAACAACGAAAGAAATAAAAGACTGCACAAATGGGTATTAGCTGTCATATTCCCATCATATCGTGAGATACTGTATGACAGGAGGAGTTTTCCTACTCCACTTTAAGACTCTCCTCCCTATTTGCTAATAAGCAGAGTGAGAATAGAGTTTTTCTTTAGATAGAAAGTGAAAAATAGATTTAAATAGGAATATTGCCGTCATTCTGTATTGCGCTCGTAGGAATAGAATTTCCAGGTGCGCAGCTTCCCAGGCTACCACCCCATATCTGGGCTTACTCTCCTTTTGTGACAGTCTCCGGAAGACGGTATAGATATTCTTCCTAACCCACAGGCAAGATTTTGTTTTAATTATCATAAATAAAATGTAATCTAATACGACAGAGAGAAATCTGCATACACAACTACACATTTAAGGCGATAAGAAAGTAAGTTGCGATCTATTTACACATTGGTTGTCAAGGAAAAAGCTCGACTGCGAACTAACAAGGGCAAATAAGTTGACTTCTCCTTATAGACTTCCTTCTCTTGAATGTATTCTAAATTTCGGGATGCTCGACGCTGCGTTCTAGAAGTCCTTCGGTTAAATATATTTTAATTTTCGGGATGCTCTACCCTGCGTTCCAGAAGTCCTCCTCTGAATGTATGCTAATTTTGGGTAGGCTCGACCATGCGTTCTCGAATTCCTCCGCTTAAATGTATTCTAATTTTGGGGATGCTCGACCCTGTGTTCCAGAGTTCCTCCGCTTGAATGTATTCTAATTTTAGGGATGTTCGACCCGGCGCTATTGAGAAGCGCCGCAAGATTTACTTGGGATTAAAGGATTTTTTTTTCGTCTTTCATCCTCGCACGAAATTCCTATTTCATTCCAAACTTCCCGGATACTTCTATTATTTAGTTATAACCGCTTTTACCACGAGTTGGTATCAGCTCGCATCAACGCCCACAAAGAATTCTACCCAAAACGATACGACCTATTTATCCAATGGCTGCGCATTATTTTGGTCCACGCCATCGGCTCATCGTATTCGTGGGGTGCTACGAGGTGTGTCATCACGTTCATTTAGGGTTCATCCCTGGATAGAAGGCCACAAGAACGCCCCCTTCACACAAGCTTCCTTCCATTTACGCCTATTATACACCGTATCATTCACTCGCGTCTTGCGCCCCCCACTCTCTCTATCATTCACATTATGCACCTTTAATGGGATTTTCCATAAAAGGTTATTTGCATAATTTACTTGCGATTTAGAGTTAATCTTTCTTAGTGAGCCTTTTCCTTTTCCTTCCAGTGAGATTCAGCTGGCGACCGGAGAATGGATGAACGAATTTATCCGAAGACCGAGCAGAAGGAAGGACAAAGGTCTCTTTTCAGCAGCTGAGGGATTGAGGAAAACGCTTCTCAGAAGATCTTGGTCAATATCAAGTACGATAATCTTACACCCATTGCAACAGGTTTTTATTTGTGATAAAATACTGTAGGATGGAGAAATTCTACAGTCTACTTTGTATTTACATAAATCACCAGTATAACTGAAAAGTGAACCCATCGTTTCTATGTACGACCGAAAGGTATAGATTAGTTAAGGTTGGCGTGCAAAATATCGAGCATCTACCACGTTCAGGCTTATGCTGCGTGATAAAGGTTCATTTGAGAAAAATGTCATTTGTGTGTTCGTTGCATTAGCTCAGTAGTAGAGTACTGGTCTAGATAACCAGAGGTTTCAAATTCGATTCCTTGCCGGGGCGACGTGTTTCTTTTTTTTTTTTCTCTCGTGGCTTTGTCGGGGTCATCTCCTATAAAATCTTTGTTCTCCTGTACTGGCGGAAATTTTATGGATGTTCAAAAATTTGACTTTTTTCTACAAAAAGCCACTGAAACCAATTTCATTTGTTGCAAATGGATTTATTTTATTCACCAACACCGAGCAACTATTTATCTTTCATTTTCAAGGGCCTCAAGTTACTTCGTAAGTATAATTGGTAGCACTGAAGGAACAACACTACATTGGACCATTTCAATGAAGTCATAGCCAGTTGTGTGACTCAGTTGTTATCTTGGCTTTAGACTGCAAATAAAAAGGGTTCTGTTATTTATTGTTAACAATAGTGTTTTTGTGTGTTTTTGATAGTTGATTAGTTATTTTAATAGTTTGATTTTGTGTGTTTGAGGAAGTTTTTTAGCTATAAATGAATTAAACCAAAATGGGTAAACAGAGTGATTTGAATCCTCTAAATATTGGACAGAATAAAGGTTTTAATGAAAGAAACTAAATTAAAACAGAAAGAAATAGCAAAAAAACTAAGTGTTTCAACTCAAACAGTGTCTTATTATGAAAAAAAGGTCTGCTGACCAAAAAGTCGCGTGCCCTCACTTATTCTGATTTATGTTCTTACGAATTTCAATAATTCCCAGAGTAACCTTGGAAGGGCCTTGGCAATTCTATCATTCAAAAGAGAATGTAAACACCTTAAGGGTTTCAAATTTTGTTAGAATCGGCCGAATAGTTGTGATGTTATTCCCCCCCCCCAATAATTCATGGCTAACCTTGGAAGGTAATTGGCAATTATATCATTCGAAATATAATATAAAACAAGATAAGAGTTTCAAATTTCGTTAGAATGGTCCGAATAGTTATGATGTTATTGTCAAAAGAAAATAATTCCCTGGTTAACCTTAGGAGGACTTTGGCAGTTATATTATTCGAAAGAGAATGTAAAACAACATAAGGGTTTCAAATTTCGTCAGGATCGGTGCAATTGTTACAATATTATTAAAAAAAAAGCAAAACGGGGACCGACCGACCGAAAGAGTGAGATGTAGAGTCGCCCGCGACTAAAATCTCACAACTTTCTAATAGCTTATTAAGAAGCAGAACTAAATTATATTAAAATATATATATATATATCTTTTAATTAAAATGGTGAGCCTTAACTTTTTGTCACACCTCATTTATGGAATTGGAAAGGTGAAAAAATGGTCACACCTAAATTGCATAGTCTAGAATAGTATAGCATAGCACATTATAGCATAATATAGCATAGTATAACATAGCATATTATTGCATAGTAGTGCTTATCATATAGCATAGTATAACATGGCATAGTATATTATAGCATACCATAGCATAACATAGTACCTATAGCATAGCATAGCATAGCATAGCAAAACATAATATAGTATAGTATCTCCTAGTATAGTATAGCGTAGCATATCAAAACATGATATACTATGTGGGGAAATCGACATCCCACCCTAAAAACAGAGGCCCTGTTCGGTCACCGCAGCGTCCCGACGCTAGGCGGTGTAACCTGATTCTTTACCCCCCCCCCCCCCCCCCTCCACCTCTCTCCCCTCAACCCACTGGCCGCCAGCCTCCACATTCAACCCCGAGAAGTACGAATCAACAGATTTCTGTCACAGCGTGCATAAACAGTACCAAGGGAAGGAGAACAGGTGCAATAGCAATGTTTAAACAGGCACTATTTCCCCTAAGATTTGGGATCGAGTTTCGCGTAATAGACGAAATTATAGGAGCTGCGACGAAAAACAGAAGATTCCGTTAGGACTAAGTGAAGACGCTCGGAAAAGTGTCGTTATAGGAGAGAGGCTTAATACATAAGCCCCCCCCCTTCCCCTACCCCCATTGGGTCGGTGAAGTATATATGCGGATAACTGGAGAAGAATTAGGAGATCCGAGTTAGATATCGACACGATGAAGTCCGGTGTCAGCCCGGCACTCAAAGAACGGAACAGAGAAGAAGCTGATTCTGAGCCAGTTCCTGGTTGTCACACCGAAAATTAGCCCCTTTGTATCGAGGATCACTCTCATACATCTCTCGTCCGAGAAACCCCCTATCTCGGTTTTCAACAAAAAACCAGAGATAGTCCTCGCCATTGAGGAATACCCAACCATTACTTTTATTCATTTTGGTTTAAATTAGTAATTATAACATAGACTCGTTTATTTATAGATGTATAGTTTGTTTTTAATATTTCACTTTTTTATGTTGTAATTAAAGATATATTTTGGTTAGAAGTGTTTAACTCAATCCTCGCAACGCTGCACATGGCACTAGAAACCCTTCCTGATTAAAGAAGTAAAGCCAACGATTAAATAACGTAAAGTAATATAGCACTCTTAGAGAAAACGAAATAAAGGAGTTATTGAAGTACGTGACCAACCTACGTACACCAACTCGGCCCTCATACCACGACATACTATAGTATATGTAGTATAGTATCTCTTAGCATAGTATTGTCTAGAATAGTAGCCTGGCAAAACCTAGCTTACCGTAGTATAGCCTGCCATAGTATTACCTCACCTAGCATAATATAGACTAACCTAGATTGCCTAACATAGTAAATCCTGTCTAGCATGTCATAGTATAGTAAAGCATAGTATAACAGAGTATATTATGCCATAGAATAGCCTACCATAGTATAGCCTAGCCTAGCTTAGTATAACCAATCTAGCCTAGGATTCCCTATAATAGTAGAACTTACTATACCATACTCTAGCGTAGCTAGCATAGTATAGCTTAGCCTTACATGGTATAGCTTAGCTTGCCATAGTATGACTTAGCCTAGACTATCCTTGTATAGCCTAGGCTAGCCTTGCAAAGCCTATCATGGTATAGCCAATCTACCATTGCCTACCTAACCCTAATCTAGCTTAGCATTGTATAGTATAAGCATAGCATAACCTAGGCTAGCATAGTATAAACTAATCTCGCATAGTATAGCCTAGCTTAACATAGTATATCCTATCCTATTCTAGCATGGTATATCTTGGCATAGTACACCCAATCATAATCTAGCCTAGCCTACCCTAGCCAATGCTAGCTTAGCATGGTAAACTATAATCTAGCCTAGTATAGCGTAGTATAGTCCAGCATAGCCGTGCATAGCATAGCATACCCTTGTATAGCCCAACCTAGTATATCATAGCATAGAATATCATAGTATACCCTAGAGTAGCCTAGTATGACCTAGCCTAGCCTAGTATAGACTTGCATATACAGACTAGCATAATATATAGCCTAACCTAGCTTAACTAATCCTAGTGTAGGATATCTCATCCTAGCTTAGTATAGTATACATGAGCCTATCACAATGTATGCTAGCCTAGCCTAGCTTATCAAAGTATAGCCTAGTCAGGCATAGTCTAATGTAGCCTACCCTGCCTAGCTGAGTGTAAAATGAGAAAATCAAAGGTATGTGGATTCCATGAACGATCTCACAAATGTTCAATATGCGCACCGCCTGAGACACGGCACACGTCAAGCCGGTAGTCCAGCTCCTCCCAAACACGCTGCAGCATGACTTTGTTAACAGTCTTCAGTGCGGTAGTGATTCTGTGCTTGAATTCCTCTAGGTTTACAGGAAGAGGGGGGATATAGACCAGTCCTTTCACATAGCCCCAGAGAAAAAAATATCGCAAGGTGTCATGTCAGGTGAACGTGGCGGCCATTTCAGCAGCACATTGTCTTCATCACCAGCACGCCCGATTCATCCCCCTCGCAGATTGTCATTGAGATAAACCCGCACAGTGAGCTTCCAGTGAGGTGGAGCCCTGTCCTGTTGAAAAATGAAATCTTCTTGTTCATTTGCAATGAGCTCATCCATTAGCCAGTTCTGAAGCATTTGCAGATAAACATGGCCGGTCACATTTTCCTCAAAGAAAAACAGGCTATGAAGATGGTTCTTGGAGATGGCGCAGAACACATTCACTTTCGGTGAGTCTCTCACCTGCTCAACTGTGGCATGGGGATTTTCTTCGCTCTAAATGCGAACATTATGCTTATTGACTTTGCCATTCGTATGAAATGTGGCCTCATCACTGAAAACAAGACGTTCCTTGAACTCGTATTCTCCAAGTTTCTCTTGCATATCAACACAGAATTGTTTGCGCTTTCGCTTGTAGGGTTCCATTAGCAAACGTTTCCTCAGGACGCGCCAAAGTGTCGTTGGGGGAATCTGGATTTCCAGTTCTTCTTATGGACTTCTTGGGGCTTCGCAAAAGTTTTTGGCGAACCCGCTCGACCGTCTCTTCCGATGTTATTGTTCGTCCAGATTCTTTTGCCCTGCACAGACAGCCTTTATCTTTGAATTTTTTGTGCCATGTCCAAATCTGCATTGCCGTTGCTGACTGTTTAGAGAACTCTCTTACAAATGCACACTGCACAGTCTTGTTCGACTGTTCAAGCATACTCCAACACACAAAACGCCTTTTTACTTCCAGTAAATGGCATTTCTATACCTGTAAAGATAAAAACAAACAAACATTAAACATAATAATTTGACCTAGCATACCATAGCGTTGCCTAGCCTAGTATAGCCTTTCATGCCCTACTTAGCCTAGGATAGCATAATATAACCTAGCCTAGCATTAACTATCCTAGACTAGTATAGACTATACTATCCTCTCATACACTAGTCAAGTATAGCTTATTATTATCTAGCCTAACATACTATATTCTATCCTAACATAGCATATTATAGCCTAAATTAGCCTAGTATATCTTACTCTTGTACATTATATCTTAGCGTAGTTTAGCATAGTATAGCCTATTCTAGGATTGCCTAGCAGAGTATAGCATATTATAGACTAGTCTAGTCTAGCAGAGTATCGGCCGAAAAGTTATGATGTTATTACCAAAACAAAATAATTTCCGGGCTAACCTTTGGAGGACTGTGGCATTTATATGATTCGAAGAAAATGTAAAACAACATAATGATTTGAGTTTCGTTAGAATCGGCCAAATAGTTATAATGTTATTGCCAAACCAAAATAATTCCCGGGCTAACTTGGGAGGACTTTGGCAATTATAGAATTCGAAAGAAAATGCAAAACAACATAAGGGCTTCAAATTTCATTAGAATCGGCCGGATAGAAAAAAACAAACGGGCACCGACCGACCCTTTGACATAGTGAGATGTAGAGTCGCTCGCGACTAGACTCGTACGCGACTAAAAAATGATAACGGTCAAGATTTAAACTCAAAAAGGGTTAGAAAATGTGGCCGAAAACGAAAAACAACTTCAAGAACAGATAGAAAATTAATACAACAGGCTCTTAAGAACAGAAGAACATCTTGCAGGAAGATATCTATTGAGCTGGCAGCAGAGAGTGTTAGCCTTGCCCGAAGAATAGTGAATGACAGGCCTTTGGAAGCTGGATTGAAATCGTGTCGCGCGAAAAAGAAGCCTCGACTCACGTAAACACTGATGAAGACACGCTATTCCTGGGAAAAGAATCGCCTTGACTGGACTTCAGAACAATGAGGAAAGGTAAGAATGCCATATCTAGCTAACCAGTTACCCTTAATTCATAATAAAGCATTAATACCTACTAACTTTAACATCGCCGCATTTTTGTAATGGCTCCAATCTTTTCAAACCATAAAGTTTATTTGATAATTCATTACTTCAATGGAATTTATAATACTTACATGGCTGTTCAACTACTTATTTTGCATTTTCTCTCACGAATCAACCATTACAGGGCTAGATGAACGCTTCCAGAGTGTTAGAAAACGGCCTGGGGAAAAATTTATGGCTGAATATCTGAAGTAAACAGTAAAGTTTCCAACGAAAATCATGGTGTAGGAAGCCATTTCGGTGTATGGAACAAATCGTTTGTACATTGTTAAGAAAACAATGAACCAAAAAAGTTAAAAAAGTATATAGAAGTCCTTAAAGGTCGTTTACTGGCTCAAATAAGTGAATTATATTTGCAACAGAGCTTGGATATTCCAACAAGAATCGGCCCCATGTCATACAGAAAAATCAGTGAAGGCATGGTGTGCATAAAATGGAGTTCAGCTGCTTCCACGGCCTGGAAATTCCCCGCACATAAATTCGATTGAAAGTTTATGATGTGTGTTGAAGATGAAATGCACGCAGAGCCCATTATGACCAAACAACACCTCATGTGCCGTCTCATTGAAGTTTGGTTCAGATCTACGCAAATCCAGGAAATGTGCAAAACATTGGATCAATGCCATGCCAAGACGTGTTACAGCACTCATGGATGCTAAGATTGGCCAAACTGCTTACTAATGAATGTAGAAGCCTTAAAACTGTGCCAATGTGTCAAAATAAATCTATTTGCAATCAATAAAATTAGTTTTATTAGCATTTTCGTAGGAAACTCATTTTTTTTAAAAATCCATAATAATTACGCCAGTAATATATATATATATATGCAACAATCACTCACAGGAAAAGGGAAAAAGGAATTCAAGTACTTTCGAACTATATTTTCAAATTCATTATCAAGGAATAGGTATAACAAGGTCTGCTGACCAAACGTCGCGTGATCTCACTTATTCTGATTTATGACCTTACGACCTTCAAAACTTTCAATAATTTCCGGACTAACCTTGGGAGGAACTTGCCAATTATACCTCTCATTCAAAAGAGAATGTAAAACAACATAAGTGTTTCAAATTTCGTTAGAATCAGCCGAATAATTATGATGTTATTGCCAAATAATTCCTCAGCTAAACTTGGGAGGACCTTGGCAATTATATCATAGAGATATACATAGAGTCGCCCGCGACTAAAAGCATAACGCAGCCATATGTATATAGACTACACGGAAAGGTAGGCCACGCCCTTCCCAAAATATGAACCAATAGATGAATAAATAAATAAATAAAAATGAAATATACAGCATCTTGAGAATCGGCAAGTCCTTTATATATTTACCATTTTATTCAACGTCGTTGATATTATTGAAGCTTTTTCCATAGAGTGAATTTTTAAGGCGTCTGAAAAGGTGCAAGTCCGGATAATTTGGCCTATTCCATGTTTCAGGTTTTGTGGTTTTCCCGAGTGCCCATACCCTAAGTCATCTGCCTGACACCCCCACCCCTCCTCTCGCACACATTTTTGCTCAGTCAAATTTACTTTCGTTGCGAACCCGTCACCAAAAAAACTTTCTGACGGACTCTCGTGGAGTTTCGCTTGATTGTTTTAATAAGTAACAAAAAGCAAGTTTTGTTGAGTCATTCTTTCGAAAATACGATAAGGGACGTCCCTGTCGGTTCGTTAAATTCATAGAGAATGCCTTAATTAAAGGGGGATGGAATGGCATCAGCAATGAAGCGTGAAAATAACGAGATGGGGGAGGAGAGTTGCTCAGTTATGACCGGGGAAGAATTTACAAAAGTAGGTAGCGCCCCCCCCCCCCAAAAAAAAACAAGCACAAGGAGACGCGAGGGAAATTCAACGACTTCTAAAAATCGAAACCCAGCGTGCCCGCCAAGGGAAACGGTGATTTGCTTTCCGCCCGCCGTACTGACAGGACTCAGTGTCCCTTCCGGCCCCTGCTTAGCCTCTTCTCCTTCTTTCTGACACCCTGTCTTCTTACCTTCCTTCCTCACTTTCCATACAACCTCTTCCACAACTTTATCTTGTTAACCAACTTCCTCTCAGCCAACCATCCCGGATTGGGGCTGAGAGAGGAGGGCACAACGCCCCATCATCCCTTTGCTCGGGTTTGGTGTTGTGGGTTTTTAACAACATGCCTCAACCCCACCCTCACCTTTCTCACATACCCTTTCTTTCTCTTTCACGGTCTATCAATTTTAAACCCAGCCCAAGGTGCAGCCGCCATGCTGGCAGCTAGCTTTTCCGACCCCGTATCACCCCTCGCAGAGCGGGCTACTGCGTGGGGTGATTGGCGTTTGTGTCGCGTGATGCTAATAGAGTCACCATGCCTAATGAGGAGTTTTTTCAAAATAATCCCCCTCTACCGACATCGGAGCGGCTCTTGCACAGCTCAACAACAGGACCCTTCCCCCTGTGCTTTTCAGGGAACCTTCCAAACTTCTCTGATCGGAGAGGAAGCTTCCTCCTCTCATACAAGTAGGCCTACGAGTGCAAGGGACTCAGCCTCACCCCTTCTCTGGAGTCACCCTTTGACGACTCTCTCCTACCAGCGGCAGTCGCCGCTTTATTTTCACAGGGAATTTCCAAGAAAGCACGTCAGCGGCCCATAATTGACCGCTCGATAGGGCCTCGATAGCGCCAACCCCCCTAAGAGGGCAAGGGATGAAAGGGCCCGTCGGCCCGTGCCGTGCCTTCTAAAGTCCTGCTGGCGCGCTTATCAAGTTTACAGGGGGTCACTGTACCTGCCCCCCTCTCTTTCACGACAGATGCCGTTTCGTGCGTGGATACCGCCCCTGGTCCAGACAATGTCCCGAACGACATGCTTCGATTTTCCTTGTCCAAGATTAAGATAGCGCATTCCTGCCGCTATCCATGGCTCCACCCTAACCCAGACTTGTTTCTCAATGGGGTACGCCTGGGAGTGGTTGAATCGTACCGTTTCCTTGGTCTTGTATTTGACCGACGCCTCACCTGAGATGTTCATATTCGTAGCCTTAAGGTCTTCTGTACCTGCGCCATGGATATTCTTGGTTCCGTGAGGTTCAGCGCCTTGGGTGCTGATAGGGCTACAGCCTTATTATTTTTATCGATCCTTTGTTCGTTCGAAGATTTACTACGGATGCGAGTTTTATGCATCCGCAGCTGAACGTGTGTTGCGGAAAGTTGACTAGATCCACCAAACCGGCCTGGCCTCCGCCTGGCGACCAGCGTCTTCTTTAATTTTCCCATTGAGAGCCTACTTGTCGATGCTGGGAAGATGCCACTCTCTCTCTCTCTCTCTCTCTCTCTCTCTCTCTCTCTCTCTCTCTCTCTCTCTCTCTCTCTCTCTCTCTCTCTCTCTCTCTCTCTCTCTTTCTCTTTCTCTCTCTCTCTCTCTCTCTCTCTCTCTCTCTCTCTCTCTCTCTCTCTTTCTCTCTCTCTCTCTCTCTCTCTCTCTCTCTCTGCGCCGTGTACAGTGCATAATTTGCCTGTACGCGCGAGCCCGGCGCCGCCCTCAGTCGCCAACAGCTCTCACTACATACACAGCTGATCTCAACGGTGCCTTTACCACCGAGAGACGCCAGTCATATCCTAAACCCTTTGGATTTAGGGCTAGGAAACCCCTTCGAGAGCTAGGTATATCTCTCGGGCCGGTGACACCCCTGGTTCTGCCCAGGACACCACCTTGGAGGGTAACATCTTTGACTATTTGTCGCACCCCCTCTGCTCCCAAAGCTTCTACAATGTTGGGATTATTACGTTGGACCTTTTTTTTGGAGCACACTTCGTGTCACGCTAGAACCGTTTTAGGGTATACGAATGGCTCCAAGTCCCAAGAAGGGGTCGTTTTCCACCCCATATCCCCTTTGTTTGAAGTCAGCGGAGCTCTGTAAGGCGCTGCGTCTGTCTTCACGTCCGAATTGTTCATAATACACCGCTCAGTACGGGAGATAACGCGACGTGCCCACTTTGAAGACCAGATTGTAATTTATAGCGACTCACAAAGCGCCCTGAGTGCTCTCGGGGTATTAGAATCTCCGCATTCCTTGGTTCGCGATATCCGTGACGCCACGGTTTTCGCAAGCCGGGCAGATGTCGAGATTATCTTCTGCTGGGTTTTTGGACCTGTAGGAATTGCAGGGAATGAGGGCGCCAAAGAGTCTGCGAGGATTGGGCGACCAGACCAGCGTTTCGTTCTTCCTCACATCGATTGCATGGCAGGAATCCTGATAGCTCTCTGGGTTGTTTTGCACAGAAAATGGAAGAAGACGAAGGGCACCTAGAGGTGGGTGGCATTGCGCCGCGACTGTTCCCATGGACCTACCCTCCCAATGCCACGACGGCTTCAGGTTGATTTCTGTCGTTTTGGAATCAAACACACTCGCGGGACGCACCGCCATTTTGATGGAGAGCTCGCCCGCACTTTATTGCGACGACTGATTTGTCCCCCAGACTGTTTGGCACATTCTTGTTGAATGTCCCAGTCTGGGTGATCTTCTTGCACGCTACCTGTCCAGGTACCGGGATGAGTGGGGTCGCTACCGCTTGTCCCTTGTACCTGGGACGAGTTCGTGCACACTGACTTGTGGAATTTATGACATTTTTTGAGGAAGCTGGCCTCCTCCACTCTATTTAACTGGGGTTTTTTTGTAGGCCGCATGCTCCTGCAACGAGCAGGGCCTACCCCCGACGCCGGAGCGCGTTTCCTTCTTGTTGCCTTTTTGCTTTGATTTCTTTGGTGTTTTGTTTTTAACCTATGATCTTTTCATCCTTGTTATTTACTTATTGTTATTTGTTTTGTTAATATAGCCTAGTCGTAGGCTGTGACTTGAGTACGACGCCTTTTGCCCTAGTAGGCAGTCGCCAGACGGGACCTCAAAAAAACAAGGTCTGCTGACCAAAAAGTTGCGTGGGAGGACCCATGTAATTATATCATTCGAAAGAGAATGTAAAACAACATAAAGGTTTCAAATTTCGTTAGAATCGGCCGAATAGTTACAATGTTATCCCCCACCCCCCCAAAAAAACGGGAACCGACTGACATAGTGAGATATAGAGTCACACGCGACTAAAAATCACGAGAAGAAAAAAGGATAAACTAAATCAAGAGAAGAAAAGAGGAGAAAATAAATTACGTGATGATAAGAGGAGAAACTAAATTAAATGATTCGCAAGGAAGAGCAGACAGAGCAGAAAGGGATAAATTCCCACATTGATGATTTTTCGAGACGATTTTGATAATTATTAAAAAAAAAAAAAATACAAACCTTAGGTCAGTGATTCTCATCCTTTTGGGCCCCAGACCCTCTTTTTAACATTTGTTAAAATGTCCCCTTACGTGATTATTTGACTCCCCCGCTTCTTTTGGGTCGAAGGGGTACTGTCTTCTAGGAGCGAAGGGGGGAGGGTGTCCGCCCTTGTTTCTGAGAAAGGTGACGAGGTGGAATTTTATTATATCCCATTCCTTCCCTTCCCTTCTCTTTCTTTTTATATTTTGTTTATACATTATTTATTCCGCTACCCCTATCTTCCTTCGCCTTTCTCCCCCGATTTACCAGAACTTGTCCTTCTATTTCTTTGTATCCCTTCCTTACTCAATTCCCTTTCTTTCCCCTTCTATCGGATTCACGAAGGATTTTGACTTTGTTTACATCTGTATTTGTTACTTGATCTTTAGTGAAGGCGGGGTCTGTGCAACCCCAGGATCCTTTGTCTGCTGATCCCAATGATCACCAGAAGGGAGATCCCTAAGGGTATGACACAACTGGTCCAGTTCTACCATCGGTCTACAAGATTGGTCCTCAGGTCCGGAAGCTTCCCTTCTGGTTAGTTAAAAAGGACGACGTGTTGGAATCGTTTCTGCTCTCCGAGTTGGGAATTTACTTCTGGTGTAATAGTATCGAGTTCTTACCAATCCTCTTCTCAGGCTACTTTAGGGGTATTTTACCCCCTTCAAAAGGTGTTCTCTTGATAAGCATTCGAAAATTTTCAGTCCAGTTTACTTAGCTTATTGGATCCATAAGCCAACGAGGTGGACGATGGAGTTTGATTAGAATCGCTTCTTAGTACTGAAATTTGATTCTGATAATCAGCTTTGTCGTGTGCGTTTTTGATTTGAACGATGTTTTGAATCTCATTGTGGTAAGCCACGTCGTATGTGTACTCGTGGAGTCGGAGACATTGTGGTTGAAGTCTCTTCCCGCATACAGCACGATCCTGTCCGGAATGTCCGGTTGCAGAGTCCACTCGCTTTTACGTCTCACTCAAAGCTTAATTTTTAGACTTGTGCGAGTTTAGTCGCGGGCGATTCTACATCTCACTATGTCGTTCGGTCAATCGGTCTCCGTTTTTCTTTTTGGTTTTGGTAATAACATTGTAACTATTAGGCTGATTCTAACGAAATTTTAAGCTCTTATTTTGTTTGAGATTCTGTTTCGAATGATATAAGTTCCAAGGTCCTCCCAAAGTTAGCCAACGAATAATTTTGTTTTGGCAATAACATAACGATTCGGCCGATTCTAACGAAATTTGAAACCCTCTAGTTGTTTAACATTCTCTTTCGAATGATATAATTGTCACAGTCCTACCAAGGATAGCCAGGGAATTATTTTGTTTTGGCAATAACATCATAACTATTCGGCCATTCTAACGAAATTCGAAAAAAATATGTTGTTTTACATTCTCTTTCGAATGATATAATTCACAAGGTCTTCCTAAGCTTGAAACCCCTATGTTTTACATTCTCTTTCGAATGGCATAATTGCCAAAGTCCTCTCAAAGTTAGCCCTGAAATTATATTGTTTTGGCAATAACATCATAATTATTCAGCCGATTCTAACGAAATTTGAAACCCTTATGTTGTTTTAAATTCTCTTTCGAATGACATAATTGCCAGTCCTCTCAAGGTTAGCCCGGAAATTATTTTGTTTTGCCAATAACATCATCATAACTATTTGGCCCATTCTAAAAGAATTGAAAAATATGTTGTTTTACATTCTCTTTAGAATGATATAATTGACAAGCTCCTCCCAAGGTTAGCCCGCGAATTATTTGTGGTGGTTATACATCATAACTATTAGGCCGATTCTAACGAAATTTGAAACCTTCATGTTGTTTTCATTCTCTTTTGAACGATATAATTGTCACAGTCCTCCCAAAGTCAGCCAGAGAATTATTTTGTTTTTGTAAAAACATCATATCTAACGAAATTTGGAAAAAAATATGCTGTTTTACATTCTCTTTCGGATGATATAATTCATAATGTCTTCCCAAGTTTAGCCCTGGAATTATTTTGTTTTTGCAATAACATCATAACTATTCGGCCGATTCTAACGAAATTTGAAATCCCTATGTTGTTTTACATTCTCTTTCGAATTATAGAATTTTCAATGTCCTCCCAAGGTTAGTCCTGGAATTATTGAAAGTTTTGAAGGTCGTAAGATCATAAATCAGAATAAGTGAGAACACGCGACTTTTTGGTCAGCAGACCTTATTTCAAGGGAGCAAAGCGTAATAATGCCAAATGACCTGTCTCACTTCCAAAGAAGGTGCAAATGGGCGGGTTAACGTATTGCTAGTGTTTTAGAGTGACTAAGCTTTCTGGCTTGACTCTTGTCAATATTTCTACCTTAATTCTAACGTTTGAGCGTCAATAACTTCCTTAGTTTGTCATATCTTGTTATCTTCGGATTCCATTAGATCGTTATTCTGAAATGTCGAATCACTCTTTTAACTGTTATCACTTCGAACATGTGGGTCGTATGTGATGGCATGCATGCACATGTGTCACTAAGTGCAGTAGATATCTACATTTTCCCCCGTTGTTCTTGACCGAACAGTGCTGCAGAGAAGACATGCCCACTTTTGTTATTTGGGAAGTCCTTACGTTTGGACATTAGGAAAGCACTCGGGCAGCTGTATTCCGAGGTTCTGCGTGGAGCTGGGAGGAAGCGTTCTTCAAATCGGAAGATTGTTTCTCCCAAAGATTTCTACTCTTTTGATAATGCCCGTCGTCCTGCTGCTGATTTTCCTCCATCAGACCGTGCAACTTATTGCTCGTGTACCTCCACATTTGGAGCGTAATTGCGATCGGGGTAAGACATTGGTCGACATCCCAAACTACTTACAAGAGACTGCTGCCCACTCTGGTGGACTTATGATGGGAGATGGCAGTCTTCCATGGGGCAGAACCTGGGTTCGAATCTGAGTCCGCTTCTATACAAGTTCCAGCGTTTCGCTCTTCCTCACACTGACTACTATTCAGAGATCAGGTCTACTCTCCGGGATGCCTGACTTCCCGTAGACATACTCCCCTAATGCCACGACGGCTTCAGGTGGCTTTCTGTAGCCTTCAAATTGGACACACTCGCGGGACGCACCGTCATCTGATAGAGTGCTCCCCTTTACTTCACTGCTACGAATGCGTTGTCCGCCAGATTGTACGGCACATTCTCTTTGAATATGCCAGTCTAGGTGATCTTCGCGCACGTTACATGTCCCAGTACCGGGACAGCTACCTCTTGTCCCTTGTACTCGGTAAACGTTCATACACACGGGCTTCTGGACTAACTGACTTCTTGGGGGAAGGGAGACTTGCCTCATCTATTTCATTTGACTCTTTGATGTTGGTAGCATGCTCCTGCGCCTGGGGGATCCTCCCCACCCTTTCTGACGCTGGAGTATGTTTCGTTTCTTGATTCTTTGCGTTTTTTGTTTGTTTGTTGTCTGAATTTTAAAGTAGCCTAATAATAAGCTGAATTTTTAATTACGGCAACTTATGCCCTTGATAGCAGATGCCAGATGGGCGCTATTGAATAAAAAATATATATGGTTGGCCTGAAATGCCTCGAAATATAGGGTTACCTTTTGGGAGACCTTTGGTCATTTGGAGGTTTCTGGGAATTAGCCTTCGGATAGGAAAACCCTTCTACCTTCCCTTGATGTTCCCGTCCCCTCTTTAGCTCTACCCTACATAGATTTTCCCCGATCCTCCGGTAGTACATGTGGGGGTCTTTGACAGAAGGAGTGGGTTGGCTGCGCAATTGTCAAAATATTGAGTGTAAAACAATCGATTCGTCCATGGCCATCGAGATTTCACAAGTCTCGGCCCTTTAATGTAGCTCTTTGCCGGCTGACCCACGGTCAGCCAGGTGAGGACACTCGTCTGGACCCGGTGTATCCTTCTTAAAAGGCATAATTTCACTCCCTCACTTACGATTTCTTGACTGTCCCACCAATGCGGACCTTCGCATGTCATGTTTTCTTGACCTTTCGATTTTCGTATTTTTTTTCTTTTTAGCATATTCCCCTTTCTGACGTGACCTCTTGTCATTAGTATTTCAAATCCTTTTTAAGCAGCATTTAACAGTTTTTCTTTTTACATTTTAGAGTTTGATGCACTTAAATAAACTGCCATCGAAAATTCGTTGGCTTGGCTAATATAGTAACTTAATTTTATTTAAATCTGACTCTAAAGTTATAATCCCAGTAATATTGAGACCCAAATATAGTTTTACAGCTAAACAAAGTCAACAGACCTAAGTCGCGTGCTCTCACTTATTCTGACTCATGACCATATAACATTACGACCTTCAAAACTTCCAATAATTCCCGAACTAAACTTGAGGGGACCTTGGCAACTATATTATTCGAAAGAGAATGTAAAACAACATAAGGGTTTCAAATTTCGTTAGAATCGGCCGAATAGTTATGTTATTGCCAAATAATTGTCCGGCTAACCTTGGGAGGACTTCGGCAACTATATTATTCGAAAGAGAATGTAAAACAACAAAAGGGTTTCAAATTTCGTTAGAATCGACCGAATAGTTACGATGTTATTGCTAAAAACCTCATTTAAAAGTAAAATAGTTCATTCTGACCGACTGACCGACCGACCTACGGATCGACATAGTAGCGATTAAAACTTAAAAAAGTTTTATTTTTAATTTAATCTGCCACATCCACGAAAAGATGCTACCACGTAGATTTTGTAGACTGTAGAATTGTACTGGAAGAAATTTTCATTATTCCAACAGTTCGAGTCTGCTAATCTGTGGAGGCAATTCTCCCTCTGCCCTTGAAATTATAAAATTCTCCCTAGTTGAGACCTCCTTCCCTACCCCTCCCTGCTTTGAGGTTTTCAAATTTCGACTTTGGGCTGTCTGGTTTAAGTTTGGTCTTGAATATTTTTAATGCTCTCCTTCCCCCCTCGAATTTAAGGCTGATGAGAGTTTCTGTTGAAACTATTTTAAGCCGTGATTTATTTCATTGTTCTTGTACTTTCTTTTTGTCTTATTTATTCTTATTCTTCTAATCCCCAGGCCTCAGTTCCTCCTAGCTATGAGAGATACCAAAAAAGGCTATATGGCCGACAGTCGGGAAGGGGAGAAATAGAATGGGTTAAAATAGCAAACACGGGGGTCGGGGGTCGCTATTGTATATGCAAGATGATATATGAAAGATTCATTCCTCTCATTTCAGGCCCGACAGCATCTTGCGATTTGAATACCCAAGGAGACGTGGTCAAGCGAAGACCTCCCAAGAAGCCACCGAGAAAGTCCCTTTGTATCGATGATAATGAGCATATCAGAGACACCGCGCCCCTCAGACCCGCGCGACGAAACAGCATGACGAGTTTTGATGTCAGACGCTCCCTCAGGGGCACTCTGAATTATGGTGCCAGCAATAGACATCAAGACGCATCACCGTCATTGCTAGTGCCATCAGATGACCGTTCACGACGACCTACTCCCAGGTCCTTATCGACCCACCAGCTCTCCCCCTCCGAACCCCCCAAATATTTCTTCGGGAACGACCCGTTCCGAAACTGCTCCCGCCCTTCTACCCTCCCTCGTCGCCCCTCTCATGGTGAAAGGCCTCTCTCATTTGGTGATTTTGAGACCGATTCATCCAACAGGTTTCACTCCATTCCGAGATCCAAGAACCAGCGTTCACCTACCAGAATTTGTGGCCGGTCTGAATCCCAACCCCTTTCCAATGACCCTTCCGTTTCCAAAGCTTACCTTAGTTCCGGCCCTGTCACTTCTACCCCCATCAACTCGACAAACCACAATGGCCCGTCGTTCCCCAATCTCCGGCAAGATAACCTCAATCGAAGCACCTCGGCAGTCTCAGAGAGCTTGAAGAAGGCCTCCAGCGCATTTAACGTTTTATCAAGGAAAGGAAGTCTTAACGAACAATCCTTGACAAGGAAGGATCCTGTCGATGCTCCGCTACACGACCAGAAGAAGGATTCTGTCAGTACCCCTTTTCGGATTCAGAGGGAGAACTTCAACGAAGAGCCGCTGATCCATCGAAGAAAATCGGATGGATTTGCCGTCCACTTAAGGAGAGACTCCGATGCCAAAGGTCCACAGGAAAACCGAAAGGACTTGGGTGTCTTAGAAACCACTCCAAAGAGAGATCCTTTTACTGAACGACCACTTACTCATCGAAAACCCCCCGATGAGTTTGGCATCTCAACGAGGAGGGGCTCAACTTATGGGATGACTAAGAAGCACGAGGACAAGAGATTCTCCCCCTACAGCAAAAGAATCAGCAGTAGTCAAGAGCTGGTGTCATCTTATGGCGGATCGACTGGAAACGAATTTAGCTCTCTCGACCGAAGCAGCACCGAACAAAATAGTTTTCTGCCCCCCGTCAAAACGCCGGGCCCTCACATTCCACGATCAAATACTTCAGTTATTTCAGGTAAGAAAGATGATTTTATCTTTAAAACAGTAGGAAGCACTCATTTCATGAAACCTCTAGATAAGAAAGAGGATTTTCTCTTCAACACAGTAGGAAACACTCATTTCATGAAACCTCTAGGTAAGAAAGATGATTTTATCTTCAACAAGTAGAAGGCACTCATTTCATGAAAGATCTAGTGGGTATCCAGGGCTAATCCAGGGATAATCCTCATAGCTTCTTGGAATCTACCAGCACACGAAACATTAACTGAATTTTTTCAAATCTATTCACATCCCAACCTAGCTGAATAAAAGCAAACCAATTGGTATAAACAATGAAATATAAATAAACATTAGTTTAAAGAGGTTTAATGAGTGATGTATAAAAATACTAGTTTAGCATGTTGACCTCGAATTGGGTCTAAATATATACTCGGATACTTTCAAATAATTTACTCCTATTATGTAGCTTGATCTCGCATCTAAGTAGTAAAGCACTAAGGGCATTGTTGCCACATTTGGTACGTGAATAGTGGTAATAGGTGAGTAATATCGGTCAAAGTGGGAAATAATGAAATGCAAAAAAATTAATTAATGAAATATAAGCAAATTATTTTTATTTAAAGAATGAATTTCACCTTTGAAGTCTCATTTCAGTTTTTACCACTCGGTCATCCTATTCCTTGTGTTTTATTAACTGGCAAGTCGCTTCCCACTACTAACATCGAATTTTAATTAGAAATAATGCAAAATAGAGAAAACCTAGGCATAATTTCATTTACAATCGTCTACTGGGTCGCCTTAGAATGGTTGCATGTAAATAAATTGCTAAAATTGCCACTCAAAAGAGGTTTCAATCTGAGTTCTTATGTTTTACCCTGTATCGCTTCTTCCTAATTGCATGCGATAATTATTTTAACTCGTTTGTTGTAATCTCTAATAACGTCTTTTCTGCATGAGGTAAAATTACCATATTATTACCACTAACTCCTTAACAAGGACTCTTCAGAGAGATGTTTAGCCTCGGCTAATTTTACAGTTAATACTCAAAATTGCCATTAAAATTGTTGGTGCCTCTTCCTACAGTCGTCTTCTCCCTCTAAAAAAATAGACCTGTGTAATCCGGTGGGGGGTCCCATTCTTTTCGTGTTGACATAATGAGAACAGACAAGAGAAAAATTAGTATAACTGTAAAAAAACAAAGAATAACGAGGGTAATGCGCGCAAGACTTTCACTCCACTGGGTCCAGCATTTGATGGAGTGGTAACAACATTCTCCAGTTGGATGTTTTGTTTTGTTTACCACAGATTTGCACTCTCTGATGTCTTTCTCAGTGGAAACGAATATTTAACGTGGGATCCGAACGATGGGTTACGTTACATGGCAGCTACCGCCAAATCGACCCGAATGGGAGTCTATCTGGCAACTAAACATATACAATGTCGCTTAACTTCATTCAACTTGAATTCGGGATTTCCAATCGGTAGGTCATAGCCCTCATAACGTAAATGAAGTCACATTGGCTTTGGTTAGTCATGGGATGGGAAACCGATTTAGGTCAACTTTCCACGGCTGCCATTTGTGGTAGTCAGTCTCATTAAATTAATACATAAAATTTATATATATTTTTTTCTTCTAATAGTTATATGCAAAAGGTCAGAGTTAGCCATAAAGAATAAAAAATAGCTTCAATGTTAACTAAATCTAAATTAATTATACCCAAGGAATATTTCGTATTGCCTAAATTTCTAACTGTCCTGTTTTGAGGACAGTGTACATTAATGTCTATTAGATGGGCCTTAAAGTTCATCCCTTCACTGAGATATCCCTCGGACATATGAATGAGTCCATGGTAAAAAAGAATACGATAAATATCCTGTCCAGTCTCCTCCCTCTAAAAGGACATGCAGTCCTCAATTAATGGTCGCGGTTCAGTTTTAGTGGTGGGAAGGAGATCAGCGAGTAATTATTCTTTAAGGTAGCGGTGATTGTGGTAAATTTGTCGACAATGTGAGTGGTAAAAAATGGGGTAAAGGGGGTTGAGGAGGGAGACGGGGGAAATTAAAAAATATGTTCCCACAAAGTTTGTATATCCGGATCGTCGTCTTTTTAGGGGGAGGGGGGGGGGGGGTAATACGATTTTGATTTCACATTTATTGGCGCTGATGTGCATAGACTACACATGGGTCTTTACGACAATTTCTTCTTTGATGGACCTCCCTTTGAGCGTAGGAAGGCACCTGCTTCTCTATTCTGATCGGGGTTTGTCAGTACAAGTTCAGTAGTTTTGCGTGGCCTACCAGTACATAGTTCTCCGGTTAGTCTCCTCTTTTGGCCTATCGGCTATGCACGTTACATCGCTCGGTTCTCCCCTGGTTCATCCCCTCCCCTGTCTGCCCAGAACCCTTACTTTCTCTCTATCTCGAGTTCTTAATCGGACTGGGAAGATCTCGTTTGGAGGTTGTGTTGCCCCGGGGCTTGGTCCCTAGAAATAGTCGTGTCTCCGGCCTGGGGGAATTTAAAGCCTAGTATACAAGTGGTATTCAGATGATCATCATGAGTAATTATCCTGGTAACCAGGTTATTAGCTTGGTATCCAGGCAATCCTCCTAGGCGATAACCTTGTTAATAATTATGTGATTATCCGAGGATGCAGGTGATCGTCCGAGGTGATAATTCTTCTATAGAGGTGTTCGTCCAAGCTGATTACCTCGTTATCTAGGTTGGTATTCGGGAGATCGTCCTAGGTGATTGGTTACCTTGGTACTTAGGTGATCGTCTCAGGTGATTATCTTGATATTTAGGGCATCTTCTTAGGTAGTTATCAAGTTATTCAAGTGATTATACTAGGTAATTATACTGGTGTCAGAGTGATTCATCTATGGATTAATCTGGTATTCAGGTAAATACCATAGGAAATTACACTGGCACTTAGCTGTTCGTTGTAGTTGGTTACCCCAGTATTCAGACGAACGCCCTAGGTGTTTATCCTAGTCTAGTATTTGTACCATCATTCTAGATCATTCTACTAGTAATTAACTGATAGTCCTACTATTCGGGTAACTATCATAGTATACAAGTGATCGTCCCAATTCACTATCCTAGCATTAGGATCATTATCCTTTTAAGAGTATTCAGGTGATTTCCACAGTTAATTACCCAAGTATTATGTGATTATCTTAGACAATTATCCTAGTATTCATGTAATTATTCTAGTATTCGAGCAATTACCCTAGATAATTATCCTAGTATTCAGTCGATTATCCTATATAAGTATCCTAGTATTCCGATGATCATCCCCCAATAATTATCCTTGTATTCCGGCGATCATCCTAGATAATTATCCCTGTATTCCCGTGATCATCCTAAATAATTATCCTAGTATTCAGGCGATCATCCTAGATAATTATCCTACTGTTCTGGCGATCAGCCCAGATAATTATCATTGTATTGCGGTGATCATCCTAGATAATTATCCTAGTTTCCCGGGATCATCCTAGATAATTATCATAATATTGCGGTGATCATCCTAGATAATTATCCTAGTATTCGGGCGATTACCATTGCGTCGCAATCTTTTGTTTGAGTATCCTTTCTGCCTCTTCGCCTTGTCCTAGTCCTTTGAGCGACCTCAAGTACTTGTCAGTCGATGTGATCCTTGTAGGAACTTGTTCCTGCTAACTTATAGTGCACCCTCTCGGCCGTGCAAGTTCCCTCGTTGGTTGAATTTATCTTTTTTATGTTTTAAAATCCCTTATTCCCTTTATTTACTGGGGGGTTCGAGATGGCGCCCCCGTTAAATGGCGCCATTAGATGCATAAATAATTACTGCTGCTTATTTCGTTGAGGGAATTAAGAGAGGAGGAAATTCGCCGGTCCGGAAAAGGAAAAGCAAATTCGATTTCGAGTTACGCCCGAGATCCTCGGCGCTTGAAAGATTGAATGTCTTAACCCTGATTGGAAAAACTAAGAAGAAGCGACCAAGGCTCGAGAGACATGGGTATTCGCTTCGAAGGATGGGCAGGTGTAGTCGAATTACCCGCCCCCCTGAGGGCGGCAAGTTGTCTCCTCTGTACTCCGGATCAGTGCCGTTCAGCTTATTTCCACATTCCCTAACCTCACCACTTTCCTTAACAATCTGACTTAGATGCTCATGTTCATCCCCCCTTTCTCTATTTGTCTGTCTGTATATCTACCTATATGTTCATTTTCTACTTAAAAGAACTCCTTCCTAAATCTTAAAATGGCCCTCCTAGATGATCTTCCTCTGATTCCTTCCAAAGGGATGCGTGGCTCGTAGGCTCAATACTAGGAAAGAAAGCTTCCCGTACGATTCCTCACAGCATTAAATGGCTTAATTCTTCAATAGGACGTTGGCTTTTTTAAAACTTTCAAACGACTTGCTCTCGAAAAGAAGAGCTTGTTATTATATATATGTTAAATAGGCTTATTTTAAGGCTCCTCTTTCTTTTTTCTTCTACTATAGAGCCACGGGTGTGGACCTGGAAGGTTTTAGGAGAAGAAAAGAAACAAATACCGTTTTGGATACAGTAAGGAAATTAAGGGAGAGTAAAATAATATGTGAAAATGGATCGAAAATGAGGTGGTCTTCCCCGTGAAGCCTTGCCCGTCTCGCCAGGAGGCATTTTAAATTCCCCGAAATAAACATGTTCGTAGGAGAGAGAACTGTAAAGAGGTCGGAATACGAACTGGGCTTCTTGTGAGGTTGCTAAATGGGCTCTTAGGTGAAGTTTTCAACCAGTATTTGAGGTTTATGGGTCAAGAATTACAGATCCTTACTCGTGTGCATTTAAGGTCACTGTGTAACAGCTAGCTTATGATAGGACACGTGTACATGTAACATCATTAGATTTTTACTTATATATATATATATCGCATGAAATATTGTGGGTGGAGCTTAACTTAGCTTTTAAAGAATGTTTTGTTTGTTTTATGCGATTGGCAAGAAAATCGCTGAGGAATGATTACGCACGTGCATCGCTTTGCTTAACATGTGCATGCTCACTCACCTTTTACCTCCCTCACGCTTCCACAGCAGCTGAACATTTTTTTTCCTCCCAGTCATCTTTTACGGTGGATTGAATCTGGACGCCATCTTTGTGCCTCGCTCATTACTTCGTGATATAAATTATAAATGGTGATTTTGTTTTGTGTCATATTTATTCAGGTGTTTTCCCGCTTTACATAGTTCTCGCTCTTATTTCGGTTTTTTTTTTATCTTTGTTTTCATTGACTCGTTTGATTTTAAGGATTCGGCTTGAAGGCACGCTCTAAGCGAGCTTCCAGTGCTCCTGTGAGGAGGAGCAAGTCCTTGCAGGCAAGAAACTCCGGCGACGGCTTGGGAGAGGAGCTCTCTCGTCGCAGGATATCGGGACCCCAAGTGGCCAAATTTGTCCACCAGCTGGAAATGGGAATTCAGGAAACAATGGAAAATATGAATCCGAGAAAAGTTCTTCCGCTCGATAATTTGGATTCGCCCATAGAAACCGAGTTTTCGACCCCTCCCCAAAGCTCTTCCATTATCTCTAGATCCATCGCCCAAGAGGGCAACACCAGAAAACCACACCCAGAGGACAACACCAGGAGGCAACACCAAGAAGGAAACACCAGGGTCGTAGAACGACTTTCCTCCAAATTGGACATTTCAAAGGTGCCTTCGCTCGAGCGCAATGATTACAAAATCGTATTCGTCAGCTCCGATTCGCCCACCACTGAGTCGGATGTAAACTCCTCCATCGATTTGGAGATCACTCCTAGCAAGAGCCTCGTAGGTGTCCGTAAGTCCTCAACCACTCAAAGGTTTTCAGGGGGGTCCAACAAGAAACGGAATTCGAAAAAGACCCCAAAATTTGCTGACGCAGCAGTTATGACTGGGAACCAAGAGAGTTCCGGTGAAGAGGACTCTTCTCTGCCTACCTCTGACACGTCTTATTCGTGTCACAAAACGGCGGAGGTCGATGTAGAGGCCATTAGAGATGGAAGAGGCAAATCACGGGCCGAATACAAATGCCCCCCCCGGAAGCGAAGTTTCGATGACTCAACTAATATCACCGCACCTCTAGTTCCTCCCTTGACAGCTTTGAACCCCGATGAATTTCAATTAATGCTTCAACAAACTGAAGTTGTTCAAGCAGAGGCGCAAGCGCTCCAAAAGGCCTTGATGGGAGCATTTGACTTAAGCCCAGTTCCCCCGACAAGTGTCGCAAAGAGCCACCGCAGCAAAGATGAGCTAAGCCGAAATTCAATGACTCCACCGATGAAATCCACCCACAGTTGCCCCAAAGTCACGAATGAGCAACCAAATTACCAAACCATGAAAGAAATGACCAATGACTTTGCTACTTCTTCGCCCTTTAAGAAAGTTTTCCCACATTCTTCTTTAGAGAAGGCGTCGAAGAACGAGCAAAAAGAATATGAGAATATTCAGTTACGTAAACAGGGACCTGGCGATGAAAATACGTACGAAAATGTGAATTTCCGTTCGGACATCATTAAACCGATCACGGTTTGCAAAAGCGTCTCGATCCAGACAGAACCCGAGCTTTTATCGGGCGATGAAGAGAGCTACGAAACGGCCGACTATTCGGACGTGTCCTTTGACTCGCATCACGAAGACACTAAACGGCCTCCAATCTTGGACACAAAAATGCCCCACGTTTTATGCCCCACAAAACCTCCTTTGTTCTCTCATCCAACCTTTTTACGGTCGCGAGACGAATATAACAGTAGCACCGTAAACAACACTAATAACAACAAGGACAACAAAGGCCACCCTACCGGCAAAACGAGAAGAGGTGAAGAATCGTTCACCCCCCCTCTTTCCTACCTGCCCGCACACACCCCTTCTACCAACCTACCCCTCCCCCGTGCCGTCCACCTGAGCCTCGCCTCAGATCGAGATTTTTCCTCAGTCTCTCTTTCATCCGAGTGTGAGGCGGTGCGTAAATCGGGGCGCGGCAACCGCGGTCAGGCTGGAGGAGTGTTTAAGCTACCTAAAAGTGATAAAAATGCGTCTCAAACGGTGTCTTATAATCCAGTGAATGCTTTGAGCAAGTGGCGTGTTAATTCGCGAAGTGTGAGTGATTCTGGTGTTTGCGGAGACCCACCAGCCACTCAACTCGAGGCTCTAAAAGCCACCGGTGATAAGGGCAGTTCACCGCCAAAACGGAGTCTCGACCTGACGACTGGCGGCGACGATAATTCTCCTCATCCGCCTTCTCTTAAAACTGATCAAACGAAGGAGAATAACTGCCCTCGACTCTTTGCAAAAATGAGTGCTAAGGAAGCCTTAGATACTACTAGCCTGTCGTCTTTCCCAGACCCTAAGGAAGATTCCGACGAAGAAGAAAGTCTCCCCAAGAAAACGGGCGACAGTAATGTCAATGCTTCGAAAGAAGTTATCTCGCGAGGAGAATCTCAAACCGAAGAAGAGGAAAGTCTTATTCCAGTGAATAGCAGCGATGCAATAGTGCCCGAGGAGGGACATTCGAGTGGGACGAGTGAAGGTGAAGATACTGACGATGAGACTCATGTTTCGAGGTCATACGACGTCTCGAAGGTGAGCAAGTTCGAATCGGATGAGGAAGATACGATTTCCAATCAAGACGGCAGCCACAAAACATCACCTTCCTTCAGCGGCAGCGATACTGATGAAGAAAATACCTTTAACAAGAAATATGACGTCACGCAAGCCTCGTCGTCGGAACCAGAAAGTGAAAACGGGAAAGAGAATGCGTTAATAGTTTTAGGGGATACCAAAGAAATTAATCATGTCGAAGGAAAAACACAAGTAATGGAATCCAACGAGCAAACAAAGGCTGCTAATAACGTTGAAATAACTGATTATAATTTTATTAAGAGTACAAGTAACACAATTGATCAAACAGTGTGTGAAACTGACATAAAATGCGATTTAAAAGAAGCTGAAATTTTAAAAAATATTTCGAGTTCGGGGAGCCATAAATTGAATACTGGAGGGTTAGAAAAAAGTGCAGATGATATGATTAAAAGTTCTGCAGATGCTTGCGTGAAAAATAAAGTTAGTATTCTTAATAACGTTGAAAAAACAGATTTACCTGAATGTGACCAAGGCTTAAGAGATGAAGGTGAGTTGAATTGTAATGAAAAGATCAATAACAATGGCCCCAAAATTATTCAACCACCAGTTGCCAATTTATCGCATAATGATTGTGAACAGGTGAGTTTTGAAAAGAAACCACTCTCTGGTATCGAAGATAACAGCGAGTCTTTGGGTGGAACTAAAGACACTCTTGTTGGAGATGAAGAGAAAATTAAAAACAATTTCGCCTCACAAACACGAACCAAATCAGCGAATTCCCAAGTTGTCGATGCTAAACCCTTACAACAGTCATCGGAACAAATCAAGGTAAGCCAAGAATTACTATCAACCGGCCTTCCTTTCAAAAATCCTGAGGGAAAGAAAGATGAGATAAGCAACATAACAAATAATGAAAGTGATATCAAAACATCTGAAAGTAATCTCGAAGCTTTTGTTGATAAAAGAGATTCCTTATCAGATAAAGACAAAGATGAGTCTGCAAAACAGAATAAAACTTCTCTAGACGTCATTCGGAGTGAGAGAGAAGATTTGAAACCCAAGCAAGTAGCTAGTCATAAAACTATAGATGCAGACCAATCTAGTAGAGAGGATAAGGCCTTCGATCTTACATCAAAAAGCGCCAGTAAAAACACCTCGCAAGAAATTAATAAAAATATTGCTACCCAGGAAGAAAATCAAATTACTTTAGAAGAGAAAAGCAAAACAAATAAGGCGATTCAAATTACATTAGAAGAGAAAATCAAAACAAATGAGGGAAATCATGAAAATAAGAGTGACTGTATAAATGTCCCCAAAAGTGATAATGGAGAATCTTTTAACGATAATGGTGATCAAAGAAGAGAAAGCGGAGACGAAAAGTCTGCTCATTTTTTGCTTGAAAATTTAGAAAGCCAGGCTGGTTCGGAGGCCTCGAAAAATACAGTTGCCACAAACACGTCAGAGGGGAAGGAAGGGCTTAAGGAGTCGTCATTATCCGAAAGTGATAATTTACAAAAAAAAAGCGAGTCTAGTGACCGCAAATCGAGCGGTGGCAGCAACAGTGAGTGCACACCGACCCAAATTACCGGAAGCGCAGAAGTGGAACAGCTACTGCAGAGGGGCTACGTCCGTGAAAGAGCGACAGTTTCACATAGCACCTTGAGTGATCCACACGAAAAAACTCCGCCCTCCGATAAGGGTGAAATCTGTGATACGACTGAGAGAGATAAAGAAAGCTTTGCGAATTGTGAGCGGAGTGAAGTTATTGCCAATTTGATTAGCAAATGTGAGTCTCAAGACAAAATAGATAAGGTAGGAGAAAAGGAAATTTGTTCTTCTGGTGAATCAGGCCATTCGAGTGGTGGTGAGAGTGAGGAGGTAGAAGTGAAGGATTCCTCAAAGAACGTATTAAAAATAAATGTTGCTGAAAATGAGGAAATCAGCAATGAAGTCAATAATAAAGGAGACAGAAGTTTCCCTGGTGCAATGGGAGCAGCAGGGAAGGGATTGAAACAAGAGCCTGTTTCTTCCCAAGGTTTTTTCCAAGGACTCTTATCTACCAAGTTTTCCTCCAAGTCTTTTACGCCACCAGTTCCTTTACGGAAAGCCAAACGCTCGAGCTCCAGTGACGGCCTCTCCTCTTCATCCGATATCGAGCGATCAGATCCCGATGCGAGTGATTCTGCAGATACTGTAATAGAGGGGAACAGACTGCGAAATAAAACTCACGGCTACTCACTGAAACAGAGTCGCATATCTGACGATGTAAATCGTGACTCTGACGGGCCTTCGTCTGCAGACTCTCTCCTCCAGGGTGCTGACAGCGAGTCACAGTGTTCAGAAGGGAGTGAAGAAGGTAATCTAATCAGCATCGTTGCAGTCGGGGAAGAAACCATACCGAGACCTACATCCCAAGGGAAAATTTATATACGATCTGATTTAACGGACTCAGATGTCCAGATCAAACCAACTTGTATAGTTGTGACTGGTTCGTCCGGTGCCGAGTCAGATGATGAAGGGGGTAATGAAGACAATTCAATAAAAACTGATGTAGAGGAAGGGAATGACGTCACGATTTTAGAGGTGACGAGTGATCATCATCGAGAACACGTCATGTCTGTGAGAGTTACGAGCCCTGAATCATCTCGAAGTGCCTCTCCGGCGAGGAAAAGTAATGTTAGCGAACTTCAATCGATGATTTTGACGAGTCGAGAGAGGCAACAACAATTTAGAAGATCTACTGAATTGAAGGAGTCGTCAAGTTTGACGAATTACTTCACAGTGACTCTTGGAACTGAATCGCCAGCTGCTCCTCGACGGTTAAATAAGACTCCAGAGGTACGCCGGCGAAAAATACCAGAAAGAGAATCAGGCGAATTGACTTCTGTGGCAGTTCCCACAAAGACTACTGCCACACATACCCCAAGTCCGTCCCATACGCCAAGCCCGACTTTTCTGCCTACTCCAGATCATGCAGAAGGAGAATTACAGATGCACGAGGACCATGCATCAATCCCAGAAGAATTATCCGATCAACACCCTAGTTTAGAAGGAGATGCTATGTGTGATTGGGTTTACAACGAATACGATGATCATTATGACTCGTATAACGACTTGGAAGTTGTACATGAAGAAGATGGGGCCTTCGATTCCATCGATGATGAGGAATCATTCGACGAATCGAGCTACGATGAGGTATCCAGTACAGATGGGTTTGAACGAGAGGAGAAGCTACGAGGCTATTGCAAGAAGGCGTGTGATTATAGCCTTCCTACCATTATTGAGGAAAGCTGCGAAGAAAGTGACTATGACAGGAAAGGTCAGGAAGAAGATTCCATCAAGAGAGATCCATCAGAACTCGAAAAATATTTCTGGTTTGGCCTCGGAAATGGTCCTGCAGAATCCAAAAAGTATGCTAATGAAGAGAGTGAATACAGCGATACATTTTCCGAAACCTCGAGTTCCATTTACAGCGAGGGGATGGAATCTCTCGACTGCGAGGAAGTGGATCCGGCTGAATTGGCTTTCTCGCGCTTGGAGAAATACTTTTCAGGCTTTGCAGGGTTTGAAAGGCAGCCCTCTATTCGCTCCGTTGGGGAAGACTCTGAGCTTTTGACTGACGAAAGTGGCTCTGTAGGAAGTGACTCCGAAGGGTCTCTCTCCCCTGAAAAGCCCCGCAAAAAGCTGTTCAAATCCCGAGGTGTCCGGTCAGTGTCCTCAAATCGTCCCCATGGGTATTCCTCCGATAAAGGGGAGGGGATAGCCTCAGATGGGTCACACCAATCGGATGGAGATGAAAGGACTTTAGCGAGTGGGGAAGACGAAATATCAACAGAATCCGATGAAACGGCTTTCGACAAAGGTGATGGTCAGTTTGATACCATCAAACGCAGAAAAAAGAAAAAGATCTTGGCAGAATTATCCGAGAAGAAAATGGAGACGCCACTAGAAAGTAAAGAAGAGTCTTTGTTCATTAAAAAGAGTGAGATGAGTAAGAGAAATGCTAATAATGACTGCGAACAGATGCATAAAAAATCTCATGAAGATGACCTCAGTGGCTCTAAAGATAAGTCGAATGATTTAAGTGATGGAGACTTGACTGGATCCAGGTACCAAAGTCGTGACAGTGGTTTCATTGGAAGTTCCGATGACTTATTAAGGGATAAGTCTGAGGATTCTGCCATGAAGGAACCAGACACACGGGAGAAACAGCCTTTACCAACTAGGTCTGAAGAATCAATGTCCGTCCGGCCTCGAGAAAAGACTGAGATCACTGGGGAAGGTAGCAGCAAAGCAAAAACAAAAGAAGGCAGTCAGGATGAGTCTAATAATACTGAAGACCATAGCAACAACAAGGGCAAAGTATCACGTTCGAGTACTGGAAGCTCTGTGGATCTTACCCCTTTCTCTCATTTAAAAGGTTCTCATAATTTAACCCGAAAAGACTCGTTTAATAATTGGAGCTCGGACGAAGAGACCAATATAATGATGAACAGGATGAGAATATTCTTTAAAAATATGTTTTCTAATGTCCCCAAAGATATGCAAAATGGACAAAGAGTGAAATCGCCACAGTTGGCCATGTTTGAAGCTAAACTTACTAATTTAATGAGAACCGTTCCGGGAATCAATGATGAACAGGTAAAGGAAATTGTTGAGTACTTAAGTTCAGAAGATACCTGGAGTGACTCCTACGATTCATCAGATTATACGAGTAGCGATTTAGAAAATGCTTATGCTCTTTTGGACAGAGCAGACCCTGAACTCAAAAGCGAGATTCAAGAACAGATTTCTGCGTCATGCCAGCAAATCATAAAAAAGTTTGATCAGAGTCGAGAAGCAAGTGATACTGACAGTGCAAATTCCCTCTTCGGAGGGCAAGCTACCTCTGAAAGCTCGGAAGCATCAAGCAAAGACACCGCCTTCGTATACCAAAGGTTCTTGAATTCCATGTCTCATGTAAAAGCCGACAGCGACCGAGGGAGTGTTGGATCTGGTTCACAGAGCACATCTCCCTCATTCCTTGTGAAAGTGATGCCGTATATTAGAGACAGATTGGTGGCACTTATGCACGAAGTGTCTGCCGGTAGTGAAAATGGGGATGATGTAGATTCCTTTAATGGAGGTGCTACCAGTACGCCGAGCCCAAGACAAAAACTTTTCTTACCCAAGAAACACAATTTATTAGATAATACATCTCGTGACTCATCGATTGATAAAAGCTCCATTACTAGCACTAGCTTTGAATCTGAAGACAGCCCTACTGACACGGAGCAGTCCCCTGAATCAGAAACTGGAACCCCGAAGATATTTCGCTGTCAGAAGTTGTCCATTATTAATGAAAGATCATCAACAGAAGATTTTAATTCTTTTGAAAGTCAGAGAACGGTTTTCAGTTCTCATGGTTCTCCCCGCCATCATCTCCGCCTAGAACCTTCCAAACTCTCTCATTCGACCCTCTCACAGAGGAGTCTGGAGGACCGAAGTGGGGCAGGGAGCAGTAGTGTCCAACTTGGGCGAGCGAAAGAGGAAGACAGGTTAGGAGCGAGGGAGCACATTGGCTTGTCGAAAGCTTCTCGAAAAGGAGGTCGCCCTGAAGCGCGAAAAGCCAAAAGTCACTTAAGTCTTGAAAAAATCCACCATGAAGAAATGAAAGCGACAGGAGAACGGTCAGAGTCTCTCGGTGACCTGTTGGATCGAGTTAGATCGTCTTCTGAGTTCTCCAGCAGCTACGAGCAGCTTGATTCTGATTCCACTCTGAAGGCTTCCGACTCTCTTGACAGACACATAGGAAGTAGCTCCTCCAATGTACGCCTCAATGCTTCCAGTCGGGGGTCTCTGACAACGAGTAGCAGAGGCAGTTTGGCTACATCCAGCCGTGGTTCCCTAAACGCATCATCGAGAGGCTCCCTCCAAGGCTCGTCAGGTCCTGACGAAGAAGAGGAACGCAAAACCAAAAAGTTGTCCTTCTTCCGTTATGCCCGTCGTTCCTCGGTCCCCGACGCATCCAAAGACACCCCCTCAGCCGAAGTCAGATCCACGACCTTGCCAAGATCGACTCCTGCCCAAATATTGACCACAGGGACCCTCCCCCGGTCCCAGTCATCCCAAGGGCCTCCCTCACGCTCCCCCTCCAGTCTTCTTAGCTCCCATTTCTCCGGCAATTCGAACTCTACCGATCGACCACCTGTTTACCCTGGCAGTGGGCCCCGGTCAGCCCGCTACCATCCTCCTGGGTACAGGCCTCCCCCTGCAGCGCTTCCCCAGAAACGAACTTTCTCTAGCACTACGCTTAGGAAAGAACGGCTGTGGCCCTCTTCAGGTGAGTTTTTACTGTTTTAATTGATAAGTTCACATTTAAGTAATAAGTTCAGTTTTACTTAATGATTTCTTTTTTAGTAATGAATTCACGTTTAAGTAATGAGTTCGCTATTTTGATTAATGGGTTCACTTTTAAGTAATGAGTTCGTTTTTAAGTAAATAGTTCACATTTGAATAATGATTTCGCTATTTTGATTAGTGGGCTCATTTTTAAGTAATGAGTTCTTTTTTTAAATAATGAGTTCTTTTTTCAAGTAATAAGTTCACACTTAAGTAATGGGTTCTTTTTTTTAGTAATGAGTTCACGTTTAAGTAGAGTTCAGTTTTAATTAATGAGTAAGCTTAACTCCTCTTGACTCCTAATCTCTTGAAGGGGATGGATGGTGGAGCACGGGTAAAGCCCCCCCCCCCCGCCCTCCCAATGTATACACTGGAAACGGTGTGTCCATTGTAGCTTGGGTCAGCATGCAGCAGCTGACATCTGGAGGTTTACGTGCCCTCCACGCCCTAGCGCCCGTCGATGCATCCCCTCCACCCCAATACTTTGAGTAGGATCTGCGGCAATATCTCTTCCAAGCATTTTCATTTTCCTCACGGATCTCTCTTTAAAAGCTTTTTTTCCGGGAGGTGCTCTCGTTGGTTGTTTTTAATTCAATAAAATAAATATCCCAGGGCATTCCCTAGCGGAGGGGGGGGGAGGCTGTTTTGCACTCGTATTAAATCCCGTAATGAGGTGCTTAAAAGTTCGCACCATTGCGCCCTTGAACGAGCTAGTTGTTCGCACCATTGCGCCCTTGAACGAGCTAGTTGTTCGCACCATTGCGCCCTTGAACGAGCTAGTTGTTCGCCTCGGCTCAGCAGCGACGAATGAACGCAAAGATTGAATTTTATAGACTTAAAACTAAGAAGCGAATACTAGCGAGGGCATTGGCGCCTACCAAAATATTGCTGATTGAAGAGTCTGAATGTAGGCGAAGGTGTATGGAAGATACAAACCTCGAGTGCACCAAAGAGGTGACTCCTAGGCGCACTTAAGAATAGAAGTGAGGGGGTAGGTAGACTTTAAAGCCTGGGGCTAGGAAGGCACGCAGTAGCCGTGCTGTTGGCTACACCGCATTCATATTAACCCTGAGAGTGTGTAATCCAACGAGGAACTGGGGGAAGTTCACTCACCAGTGGCGTATTTCTAACATCCAGGAGGTTTGTATGGGACAATGGTACTCCTAAGTTTCAATTCAATGCAAAACACTAAAAAGAAGGAGAGTAGATTCCGAGCGCTTTCGTTTTTATTTACAAAAATCTCTTCAAGGCCGAAAGCGCTTGGAATTTGTTTTCCTTTTATTCTTCTTGGATGTTTTGCATAGTGACTCACGCGCTACTTCGTGAGTTCCTATTCTGGAATGTTAGGACTTCACAAATCGGGTTCACACACACTTTGACCCAGTTCTAAATGTTTAATTGGCATGGTTGAAGTAGCGTGGACATGCTTGTTTATGGGACTCTACAATGAATCAATGCGCATTCGAAAACCATCCTTCATTTGACTACTCCCATTGACAGGAGGGTCCACTAGGACTAAGAACCGTAGTACATTAGAAGAGCTTTATTCAGAAACTAATTTCGGAAGTACGTAGATTTGCAATGAAGCTTTTCCAACGTACTAAGGTTCTTCATCCCAAATGTCCTTCCTCTACTTGAAATGAGGCGTGCGGAAAAATTAGCGCGGTGGGTGAATTGGTGGGGAAAAAATCCTTTTTTTATGCGATACTGGAGACAGGTGGTTTTGCCCCCTTGCGTCAACACCTAATGTAACCAAATCACATTTTTTCCTGTTAACCTCCAATGTAATCAAATACATGTTTTACTGATGGCCTCTAATTTAATCACCTGAATTAATCAGCAGCTTTTCGATATTTCAAGGGGAGGTGCATTGACCTCCCTTACGAGTACTGCGGCCGATACTTTCATCTACACCGCACGGTGCATGTATCCGATGGACCCCTTAGGCCCCACAAGGAAGTATCAGATGCCTATGGGTAATCACGCTACAGTTGACATCTGGAGAATTGCTGCGAGAAAATTTGGAAGCTTTATCATCCACATTTTTACTTCCTTCGCCCCGTTAGATTTCGCTTCATTTTTAATGGCCTATTTATGGTGTATTAAATCAGATTTGAACTCGAAGTGACTCTCACAACAGACTTTTGTGTGTCCATTTTGCCTCTATTTGTTGCCGTGAACATCCTATTGTCACCGTTGTCTGGTAGAGAATGGTCGGCGTAGGTTTCATGTGTCAGAAAAAACATTACCAATGGTTACCAATTCAGAGGCTTTATTGCATTTACTAATAGTGACTGTTTAAAGTCGTATTTCGTCATTAACAAATTCTCCCGTTGGTCTAAGATCCCTTAAATTCTTTGGACCAAAATTGAAGCAAATGAGGCTTGAGAAATGACACTTTAAAGTGCATGGTTTTAACATTGAAGATCAAAAGACGTGAAGCAATGCCTAGTACATGAACGACCGCACACAATCCGATCATGGACGTAGGCCAAGTGGCCTCTTTTCCTCGTCATCAATGCCAGCGCCCCCTACGCCGTTGTTCTATAACTAAAATCCCAATCTCTTTGTCACCGAACAGGTTTGCTTTGTTTACAATAATGGGTAACGGTTTTTGTTCGTAAATAGTGAGGGTTTACCCGAAATTATCCTATTCATTTTATGGAAACCATAAAAAATAAGTTTATTATCAACTAGTTTCCACAAAGAGGATGGCAGTGCACATCAATGCGTATATTTATGATACTGGATTATCTGCATTTGTTTTATGCGCTGATTCCGTACAAATTCAGCAAACGCCATCCAAACCCCGGTTTGAGGGTTAATTAAGGCTTACTACTAACACCCTCTTCCTTTATCCTTTTTACTTACTTTCATTTTTATTCCCTTCATCTTTCTATCCCTTTCTTTATTTTCTCTCCGCCGGGTGAATGGCGTCGTTGGTTATATCAGCTTCCGTTCTTTTCACATTTAATTTTCGGATGGAATTTTGTTGACACGCCGATCCCCTGCGCCGTAACCTCGGGCTATATATATACCTTCACACACGTTCACTTACCCTAACTTCACGACTTTGCGAAAACATTTTCAAAATCTTTTTCGTGGATATGCCTTCATTTATTTTCGCTTTATTGTTTTTAATAATTAAAAAACAAAAGTTTCTGGGAGGTTTTGAGATGCGTCCTTTTACCGGACTCCAAGGGGGGAAGGCTAACCGATTATAGTGAAGTTAAGCCACATCGAGTATTGTTAGTCGCTGGATGGAGTCCACAGCGGCAGTTTCGGACTGGCATCAAACTATAGGTCTTCACTGAGACCCATGGAGGAGACGGGCTTACTACCAATGCCGGAGCCCGCTTCCTTCTTGTTTTTTTTATTTGATGTTATTTTGTAGCTTGTTTCTTAGTCTTTGTTTCTGTTTTATCTTTGTTATTTAGATGTTATTTGTTTTTTTTTAATCTAGCCTCGTAATAGGATGTAGTATGATTACGGCGACTTTTGCCCTAGTAGGCAGTCGCCAGATAGGCTCTAAAAAAAAAATTCACTGATTGATACCTCGAAGCGAGTAAAGCTCATCCAATTTAGAATTATTTTATTGCTACTGTCCTTCCTGTTTATTTTTCTTCTGCCACTCCTTCCTCTCCGTCCAAGCCTATTACAGCTGCCTACTCGTACGCGGCAAGTCTGTCTACTGGTCCAAATTTCCTGAATCACTCGCGATGTGTTATCACCAAACTGACGCTTTGTCGTACTGATAATGATGGCGATGCTGAGAATTCACACCGAGAAAATACTGATTCGATATCCAGGCCACGTAAAGCGATTTTAGATAACGAGATGGGTAAGAAGGGCATTACAGGCACATTCGTGAAAAGCGAGCGCGCACACCTATGCCACACACCGTTTTTAGCAAAATTGCTTCGTATATTGCATTGCAAATTCACTTTGGGGTTTTAATGAACATTCTTAATCCAATAAGATTTAGGGTGGTAATGACTAATGAGGGACTAAACTCTTTCTATCCGATATAGAATTCTTGTAAATTATGTATGCTTCTATTCAAACCATCGATATTCCTCTAATTTGGCTGTTACATAGATAATATTCTTTATATCTAACTTAATAAATAATATTAATATAATTTATAAATACATATTTTTTTTAAATTTAGTAGCATAGTTCCGTTAGTTAAATTTACCGCTAAAAATTATGCTTCCCTATTTTTGTTTTTTTAGTTGATTATTCCAAACACAATATTACAAAAAGTGTTTTTATATTTTACTTTCTTTTCGGGTTTCCCGGAATTCTTTGTAAACTTGTAAAAAAAAAAATCAACCTAAAATCATTCTGTAAATAACTATACACAAAAAAAACGAAAATCATTGATGTTTTTTTGTTTTCATTTGTGATACTTTGTCAACTTCTTAGACAACCTTCATGTTCTATTTAAATGATTCTGTAGGGGCTAATTCTAAAAGAAAATCACCAGGACATAGACCTCCCCCCTAGGAAGAAATCGACATCATTTAATGTGCGCCACTGTAGTAAAAGTAATTATTGCAGCTCCCCCGACCTTTAAAATATACCATAGATTATTAGTTATTGATCCCTTTATTATCATCATCACAAACTCTATAATTTAACAAGGGGAATTTTTTGAGTATTTGAATAATAATTTCATCTTAGTTTGGTTATGAATTATGTTTTTTATACAACAAGGAGTAACAACAAGGAAAGAAGGTACCCTAGGAGACCTTACGGTCCATTCAAGGAGGGTACCTTTGGACTAGCAATTGAGCGGGCACATGGCTGCTCAATTGTTTTGCGTCCCTAAACGGCCACTTTTCAAGACCTTGTCTCGTCTTGACTTGAACTGGTCAACAGATTCACTGTTGACAACTTCCACTGGAAGTGCGTTCCACATACCGCAGATACTGTAAGTGAAAAAATTTCCCCACAGATTGCGGCTGTAACGCTTCAGTTCAAGTTTGAAGCCGTGATTGCGCGTTCTGTTCTCACTCAGTGTGAAAATATCCCGGGAGTCAACATTGTCGAACCCTCGAAGCTTGGTTGCCCTGGCTTGTACGCGTTCCAATCTCGCGATGTCCTTTCGCAATGAAGGACTCCAAAATTGTACGGCATACTCCAGGTGCGGTCGGACAAGTGAGTTGTACAGGCACAGTACAATCTCCTGGTTCCGATAACCAAACTGGCGCTTAATATAGCCTAGCATCCTTTGGGCCTTTTTCTCCGCCTCAATGCACTGTTTCGAGAACTTGAGGTCACTAGTGATTGTTACACCCAAGTCTTTCTCAGTGTCGGTGGATTCCATAGCAGTGCCCTTAAGGATATACTGAGATTCGGGGTTTCTGTGGCCGATATGCATCCCTTTGCATTTCCTCACGTTAAAAGGCATTTGCCACGTGTCCGACCACTCCCCAATCTTCCCAAGATCTTCCTGCAGGCGGGCAGTATTTCCATCCTTAGCAACGTTCATACCAAGCTTGGTATCGTCGGCAAATTTGGAAATCTTGGCAACCATGTCACCGTCTATGTCGTTGACGTAGATGATGAATAGTAGTGGTCCCAGGACAGAACCTTGAGGCACCCCGCTAGTAACGGGCACCCACTCAGAAGACTGTCCATTCACCACCACCCGTTGCCGTCTGCCACTTAGCCAGTTCTCGATCCAGCCGGCTACCTTTCCGTCTATGCCAAGCGCTCGCACTTTCCGGAGAAGGCGGCGGTGTGGTACCTTATCAAAGGCTTTCTGAAAGTCTAGGTAGACCACATCCACCGCCTTGTCTCGATCGTGCTCACTGAAAACGAAGTGTAAGAATTCCACAAGGTTCGTCAGGCATGACCGTTACCTTCGGAAGCCGTGCTGGGAACTCCTCAGTAGCAGGTTTGACTCTAAATACGACGTCACTTTGTCCACCATGATGCTTTCCATGAGTTTACCGACTATCGAAGTCAGACTGATAGGTCGGTAGTTCGACGGTTGGTTACGGTCTCCTTTCTTGAAGATTGGAGTCACCTCCGCCTCACGCCAGTCTCTAGGAACGCATTTGGTCCGGATTGACATCTTGAAGATTGCGCTCAGGTGTCGTGACACTTGATCGCGCACTTCTTTCAACACTTTAGGTAAAAACCCATCCGGGCCAGGTGACTTATTCGTCATTAGGTCGCTGATCTTCTTTTTGATTTCAACTTCGGTGAAGTCCATATCCTCCAGCTTTTTCCCCGAGTAGGAATCCGTCGGCTGGGGGATGGGACCACATTCTTCAGTAAACACTGAAGAGAAGTAATCGTTGAGGAGGTTAGCATTTTCTGCATCTGAATGCTTTAATGTCCCCTTCTCATTCCTCAAAGGGCAAATCGTTCGACGGATTGGTTTACGGCTGTTTACATATCCAAAGAACTACTTGGGATTCTCTTTACAGAGTCTCGCCACTCGGAGTTCTTCAGACCGCTTAGCCGCCCTTATGCTAGACTTCACTCTGCTGGCTAGACTCCGGTATTCGTCAAAGTCACCCGAGATCTTCGATTGCCGGTACAAAGTTCTCTTCTCCTGAAGCAGTTGGCCCATTTCTCGATTAAACCACTTAGGTTGAACAGAAGACAGACGGGGGCATTTGAGAGGGATGAAACGCGATTGAAGACTCATGAATGTGGTTTTGAAACTATTCCACGAGTCTTCAACAGCATCGCACACTTCTAGCCTCACATCAGTCAGTCCAGCACGAAGGCTTGCAAAGTCTGCTCTTCTCAAGTCAAGTTTCCTTGATTGACTGGCAACAGACCTTACCTTCGGGATCTTGACGCTAAATCTAACAAAATGGTGAAGTTCAGAAATAAATATAAGTATCGAAATTTTGCGAATTTTTTAAAACCCAAAGAATTACAAAGTTCAGAAAATTTATTTTTATATATCTTCTTCTATAACTATATTTTAGCAACGTGATATTTTGAAAGGGGGGGGGAAATTTAGTTTAAAGTTCCTTTTTAATCTTAGTAGCGAAGCCATTGCTATTGTTATTATTAATCATGGACACATATATTTACTAAATAAATGTGTATTTTTCAGACATTTTACCCTACTTTAGGCAGGAATCATGCTACAATAGCACCGAAAACTATATCCAATAAACCAATATAACAGCCCTAAAAAGAACTGTATTAATTGGGTATTTTAACTTTCACTCTTTGCCTACGTGGCAGTTAATAGTATTGTAAGATATAACGTGTCCCACGGGCGGGGAAAAACGACCCCGTGTACTTGCTATTCTGACCGCGTGCCTCTGTCAACTCGGTGGCTTTTCCTTGAGTAAAGACTTGAGAAATTATGTGCCTGTATGTGTTCTTTATCCAAGTGTTTCTTTTTAAAAGTACTAAGTTGCTGCGACGCAGAATTCCTGCACCTGCCAGCCCAAACAAACAAAGAAGAAAGGGAATATAAGGGTGCGTTGTGGCAATCCTCTACACCTGTAGCTTTATACTTCCGTACGATGTTTGCACTGGTGTTTTTCTAAGTATTTAACTTGTTTGCTATTTTCTTGTATCAATTTCCTTGTTTATGTAATCGAATAATGTCTTCTGTTCTATTTGCCACCTTCAGCGACGTGATTGTACAAATCACGAGTACTGAATGCGCGAATGAAAAGCATATGGCCTCAGATAAACTGGCCTACCCGTTGACCTTGGACGCGGTGACGGTCATCTTGATCAATAGCCGGCAAAAAGGAACGAATACTTTTGATTGATAGGAAATGAATAAAATTAGTATGTGGAATTTAGTTCAAATATAACCAAACTGCGATTTGTCTGGATACACTAAAATGTCTTCTTTTGTGTTTAGGTTGTATAAGAAAGTGATAAATAATATATTTCCTACCACTTCATTAAGATTGAAGTGAACAATTTTGATCGTAACTGTATGTAAATAATTATCTTTGCGCATGGCTTCTCCCACATCAACACACTTCTCCCTGAACACTCGAACAGATCTGTAAAAGCCCCATGGCATAACGAGCGATACTAACTTTCATGCTCCGCCGATAGATGGCAGGGCATGAATGTTTCTATGTGAAATTTGAAACTTGTTTTCCCAGTTGCGTATAAAAGTAAATAGCGTTGTTTTTACGAATTAGTCTTTACGAAAATGAAGCTTGATTGTCTCCAAAATGGCGCCCACTAACTGGATCAAGAAACGCAAAAGCTGTAAACCAGATAAAGGCCATTGAGACAATAAAATAATCACAAATGAATGAACTGCTACTGCGTTTCATTCAGCCTGTACTTATCCCCCTATAACGAATTTTTGACACTGCCTCCCCCCCCCCGCTGTTTCCGCCCCCTCATCTACTCTTTCTACTGTCGCGTCGGAAAACGGAGGAGGGGGCTCTTTTTCGCTCTCTTCGCGAGCGGGTCTCGAGTAGTGGGCGCTGTTCCGTTTATTGGATTTTTGGGGCGCTCTTTTTACGAACTCTAATCGCCCGCCCTCCTCCTTCTCCCTCTTTTTTGGTCGCCCTTAAGGGAGATCTGGCAAGTGTTTTTTTACGGGGCGACAAGAGCGAAAGCGTGAATGCATTGCGTCGAGAGATGGACGCAAACCTGCGTCCCTGGTGATTTGGGGACGTCAAGTATGATAACCCATGTAAAGAGAATTTCAGGATTTTGGGGGGGATGCGGGCACTTTACTAAAGTCGCCTCCCCCTCCCCCCCACTCTCTCTCTCTCTCTCTTTCTTTCTGCGCGCGTGCGTTTTTTCTCTCTCTTATTTCACGATGAAAGTTCGTTTGTCCAAGTTCACAACTATGACATAAAAACGTGACGTCAACAAGTTGTTTTGCGCGAGAGTTCGCGACGACGGCGTGACACTGAACGTCGTGGAGCAGAGGAAGAGTAAAAATGGAAGAAAGATCGGTGAATAGTGGAAAAGACCGCTCTCAGTCTCAGGCTTCTCTTTTCTTTACCTTTTCCCCCGTTGCTTAGTTTGCCTGGCCGTAGTTGCCTTCGCCACCCTGTTCCAGTCGGCTGCTCTCGCGAACCGGCACACGCGAGAGGTCGTCCACGCAAACCATTCTCTCGCTGGAGCTTCTTTCCGCACCCCTCATGCTTAGTGACACTCGTTCGGGCACTTGTCCACTTCCCTCTCCCGATTGATAGGTGATGTGAAGGGAAAACACTTTATCCCGCGGTCCTCTGGACCTGTCATCTCTTGGGGGACCCCGACACCCGTGTTAACCAAGTCATCAGTGAGGCACGCGGAAGTGCTCGTCAGACGAGAGTTGCACCTGAATAGCATGAAAGAATAAGGAGATCCCCCTCCCCCCTCTCCCCCTGTATATCCCGTTATTCCACGCGTTTCACTTCAATTCAGCTGTGCAGTGTCGTCTAACTTGGGTTTTTAGGGTGCCTGTCGGTTAAAGGAATTGATTGTATGTAATCTAAGTAGGCGATTGTCACTTACGTGCATCATTATAGACGGAATTTAAAATATATATATATAACTATAGAACCAACCTACAGTTTCTTATTTCCGCTAGATTACCTCCCCCCCCCAAAAAAAGAAAGATCATCGGTTCTTTTGCATTTATTTTCAAGTCCTACGAGTCGATTGCATGCATTTGCGAACGTTTCTGTTCCCATAAATATTTGATAAACTTGAGCTGACTTTCGTTGCCCAATTCTCGTGTAAAGCAGTAACACCGCCGTTTATTTTCACGCAAGGCGTGGAATTATGCGTTACAAGGAATTTTCGACAGACACATCGATTAACGTTAGACATGTTTACTAATGCGCTTTTACTTTGAATGTATTTAAAAAAAAAGAACTAATCGTTAACTGCTAGAATCTTTTAGCAATGGTCTTTCCTATAGATACTTTTAACATAGCCGAAGATTTAAAAGCTTCAATTCAGAAAGCGTTAAACGGAGCTTTTTATAAAGACAGCAGCTCAAACCTTTTAATTTATCGAAATAAACAATTCGACTTACCCTCCGAATAATTGATTCACGCAAACTTTCGCATTTTAACGTATTTTTCCTCTTGTTTATATTCCATCGAAGACTATATTATTTTACGCTTAAGCGCATCACAACGGTACATTACTTCGTCGTCAGAGACTAAATAGAATAATCTTTGCAATTTTCTTTTTATTTCTTTGTTTTTATCTTAAGTTTGCTTTAGCTTTTTAATCGCTTTGTAACTGCAGAGCCAATTAGGGGTGCGTATTGCGTAACAGCCGTTGCAGAGAGATCCCAATTATCTATGTAAACCATTTCCGGTTGACTCGATATGCGAGTCCGCCTCGAAATCGCGATGACAGCGCCATCTTAGTATGCCAATCACCAATTGCTCGCCCGTTCGAAAAACGTCACCGAATGGCGACGAATAGACTATAAATATGGTTTCATTCGCAACCGATCTGGATCATTTAATTTAACCTTGCGTGATATAGTGTGGATCAAAACGAAAGTAGTCCTTCCCAAAGGACTAGTTATGTATATATAACGGTAGTTCTTATTTCCTTTCCATAAGACATTTAAGGGTTGTGCAGCGTACTTAAAAATGGGATTCATTTGAAAGAGCGACGAGATATCCCAGGACATATAAGAACGAGACTATGGATCATTACAAAATGTCACGATGTGAGCATGTTAGGGGCCGTTACAGCGCGTACTAATAATTTAAAAGACATACACGTTTAATTTAATCCCCGCTATAGAAAAGATTGGACGATTTACTAGCGGAGGCACCGCGGGTGGTCATCTCGAGATGCACCTCCAGTATGACTTAGGCTCCGCACAGTCCTATCGGACCTTTCCTCAGAAGGTTGTCCAATCCACCGGTCTCGCTCACAGGATTCCGTTACTTCGTTGGTGTTGCCCTTTCTGCTTCGAAGCGCCCCCTACAACACCTAGGGAAAGCCAAGAACGCGAGGAATCAGTGCCGACTATCCGGGTAACCCGCCACGCTACCTCGGACTCTGATAGCGACCGGGAACGCCTTCAAAGGGCAGACGAAGATGATCAATCGTCCGAGGATGCATATCGAATCCACGCTACATCCAATTGCTCCTCAAACAGCCCGATCAAAGCGGGGAGCAGAAGTGGATCCTCGCGGGGGAAAATCCCGTTACCAAGCGGAAGTTCTGGTCCAAGTTCGCCTGTAAGCAAAGAGCCTCGGTCCTTGACGGATTTGTCCTCCCCGGAGAAAAACGACGGAAATAAGTACCGATCTACGCTGAAATGGATCCTCAAAAGTAGCAAGGTGGATGAGGAAACCCCCGGAGGAAAGACCCAGGTTAAGAAACACCATGCAATTCGTCTTAAAGGGAAAGAGGCCTCGAATCAACATAATCTAGAAGATCTACAAAAGAAATCCCAAAAGGGTCAACAGAATCGAGGCAGTGCCCAATCCAAAGGAATCCGAAATGGAAACAAATCTCCCAAATACCCCCACTCTGCTAAATCGGCCCGAGATAATCTTGGAAAGAGAGAAGATGGAAGTCTTGCACCTGGCATTTCCAAGGGACTCTCTCGCAGAACTGAGAAAAGAGACTCCGCTAAAACCCAGAGCCAAACCTCGCTTTTGAAATGGGAGGCGATGGATGGTTCTGATGACAGTACCTCATTGGAAGACCCCATATCCAACGACTCTGTCAGTATCGTCCAGAAGGAAGGAAGAACACGCCAACATCCAAGTAAGTATCCCGAATACCAAATGTAGGAATTGAAAGAAGTGAATAAACGAAAAGAATTTCCGTGATGATTCAGCTATAGCGATTCTCACTTAAACCAGTTAGTGGACAAGGAAGCGATCAGGTAAGAACCACCCATATCTGCCTCAATTTGCATCCCATTTGTAATTTCGAATGACTGGTCTTTACACGAAATCGCTCTTTTACATTTCTAATTGCCTATACTCTGTCTCGCCATTGAAGATTTAGATCATTAGCTACGAAAGTCCTTCACTAATATTGTTCATTCTCTATATCCATTTTTCCTCATTGTGGCCCTTTCTTTCCCTAAAAATATTTAGGGTTCGAGAGAATACTAGGGGCTTAAATATAAAATTTAAGACTTCAATTTAGTTCCCTTGAAGAAGAATCTGAAGCATCACTTCTTCATTGGAGAGACATGTTACTCTTATATGCGGAGAGAAGAAATAACTTAGAATAAACTTTGCTCTTTGTTTTCAGTAAACCGATTAACATTTTGACCATCTTTGCAATTTTTCTCGGTAACTTGTAAACGAGTTGAACCGAAACTCCATTAAAAGGAATCTGTTTTTAAAGGAACGGAAAGTTACGGTGTTTTGAGTTTTAGATTCATAATACTGAACACGCATATTTCTTACTATACGAATTGTCTTCACAATTGAACACATCTGATCGAGATGGTGGAATGATTGGCTTCTAGAAAAAGTATACATGCATATACACATGTACGCCAAAAAGCGACGTTTCTTGCGGAATGTGATAACCCTTTCTAGACAAATTCTGTTCTTGCCTCCGAGCGACATCGTTTTAAAAGGAGACGGGAATGAATAGCTAGGACTTCATTGATTTGGTTTCCATTCAACATCTTCCGTTGCCCTTTCCAAAGCTTAAATCTGTAAGCTGAATTCAATGAATTAAAGGTTTCATTTAGATAGATGTATTAAATTATGTACTGAAGAGGTTCATTTGCGAGGAGTCCTAAGTTCGTATTTTAACGTCTCTGAGTGTACGTTTAAGGCCTTCGAAATTTGGAAATCCATCTTCTTTCCCCGGGGAAACACAGGATTGTGGTGTGAGCGAGTTTGGGGAGGAAGTGAACCTCCTTCATACTATTTAACTCATCGGTGACTTTCTTGGGGGTGACTAGGGAAGGTAGATATCCCCTGGGCTACATTGGTCCGACCCTTACCATTATCATTGTTGTTTTTATAGTTTGTGGCCTATTTTCTTTTTGTTTCTGGTTGCTCTACTCTCGTTGGTGGCCGACAGACGAAATTCCCACACCACACCCCTCAAAAATCCCAATTGTAGTTTTGATGACCTGTCGTATTTACTCCTTTCCCTGTTCAATTTATCCCCTTCTTCCAAAAAAAGAAAAGAATATATATATCAAGTATCCATTATGTGCACCTTCGTGTTTTACTAGCTTATATTTAATAATTCTATTTTCAAACAGTAACTATGATGTTTGCAGCGACTTGCTATGGTCAATTATTCCATATCTGAGTAATTTTATACGAGAAGAAATTTTGAGCTCTCGGTGTGTGAAATCCTTTGTTAATAAGCTTAAAGTGGCCAATTCTAGCGGTCGTTTGGGTGTGAAATCCATTAGTAATAAGTTTGAAGTGGTCATTTCTACCGGTCGTTCAGGTCTTAATTCCTTTGGCAATAAGCTTGAAGTGGTCATTTCCAATGGTCGGTCGTGTGTTAAATCCATTGTTAATAAGCTTGAACTGGTCATTTCAAGCATTCGGGTAGGTGTGATATCCTTTGTTTATAAGCTTGAAGTGGCCATTTTTAGCGCTCGGGGAGTGGGGATGTAAAATCCTTTTTAGTCGCGGGCGACTCTAAATCCCACTATGTCGGTCGGCTTCCATTTGCTTTTTTTTTGTTTTTGTAATAACATTGTCACTTTTCCGCCGATTCTGACGAAATTTGAAACCGTTATGTTGTTTTACATTCTCTTCCGAGTGATATAATTGCCAAGGTCTTCCCAGGTTTAGCCCAGGAATTATTCTGTTCGGGCAATAACATCATAACTATTCGGCCGATTCTAACGAAATATGAAACCATTATGTTGGGTTTTTTATAGTGTTTCGTTCTTTTTTCTTAGTGAAAGTGCTCTGGTTGGTTTAGGCTTTAATACATTTTTTTTTTATAACTGTCCTTTTCCAGCTCGAAAAGAATATGAGTAGAATGGAACGGTCGGTCATTTGGCTGAATGCGGCCACTCATCTCGGCTGTTCAGACTGTCCGCATCGGTATTCCTGAGACTCTATTCTCAAATATGGGCAACGTCGGATTTCAAAGTTCAGCTTCGACCTGCTTTATTTTATTCGTTTCTAGACGATACCTTACGTTCCGTGCTTCTCCCCCATTGCATTCTCCTACAAATCAACTTCACTCTCTCTTTATAGGTTTGGGTCTTCTACGGCAGGTAAACGAGTGCTCATAGACATACACAATTACCAGTCTTAATTTAATTCGTTTCTAGACGATACCATACGCTCCGCACTTCTCTTCCATTGCATTCCTCTGCAAACCATCACTCTCGATGGTATATTCACTCTTTGAAAGGATAGTAGTAGATAAAAAGATGGTGAAGTGGGGGGGGGGGGTTGCCCCTTTAGGGGCATCGTTAGCTTGCTTTATTTATTAATTTATTTTTCCTCTGTTTGGGTATTGTTATGTTCTTATGTTTTCGTTCTGTGCGTGTTCTTCTTGTTGTTCTTCATTGTATTTGTTCTTCGTTTGTCTGTGATATTTAAACTGTGTACTTGAGCTTTCAAGCCTTTGTAAGCTTGCAGTTATGTGTGTGTACTTCGTGTCAATGATCTTCTTTAGTTTTACGTGTCATGAATTTATGATTTGATTTTTGTGTCTCCATGGTGTGTGTTGCTGGTGTATTGTGTTTTTAGGTGTATATTGGTCTTATGTTTTCCTCCGAACAGACTTTGGTGCTCGGGAATCGCCGGTTACGACCGACTTCCCCGTGCAACCTGGCAGGGATGTTTATTCTGCGTCCAGTTCTTCGTAACTCTGGTAGGATATCATTGGCCATTGTGGACCAGACTTTCTTGACCAATTTTTGGGTAGCGACATTTATCGGCTCCAGCTTCTGCCTGCGGTGCAGGTCCCTCTGCCGAAGTTGATCCCTTCTTCTGCATTTGTTCATGAAGAGGGACGCAGAGTTCTGTACTCGCTGGAGCCTTTTCATAGCTGTTTTGCTGGCCGTTTGAGTCACTACTGCGGGGTAGATAAGCTTAGCCCGGATGAACGACAGGTATAATTTCCTGATGTTCGCCGAGCTGAGTTCTCTGAACCTGTATAGCTTAGAGATTTCTCTCTTCGCCATATTCCGCCTCACCGTGTAGTGCTTCGAGTATCCGCGGTCGGAGATTTTTAGGCCCAGAATGTTGCCTACGGCGGAGTAACCGTATCTCCTCCCATCAATCATGATGGGCCACGTCAACTCACGGCCCAGCGGGAGAATTGTGAATTTCTCCCTGTTTGTCCGGATTTTCCACTTTTTCTCGAAGTTGTTGATGTTCGAGATCTCCGCGATGGTGTTGTTTGCCTGGCTCCTTGCTTTCCTTTCCCTACAGGGGACGATCTGAGTGATGTCATCTGCGTATTGCAGGTACATCGTGTCCCCGTGGATTGGAGTAGGGAGGTCGATGGTAAAGACCAGATCACTCTCTCTCATTAGGTTGGGGTCTTTTACTTTGCTCATAGACACGCAGTTGCGCATTCGCACATACACAGACTTTAACATGCACAACACAAAAGCATCGAAGTTTCTGCAAAATTCACTAATAATTTTCACACTATAGCCAGATTTTTTTCACTTTGATACTACAAAAGAACACTTACGTTGAATGCAAATAGTCCGCTCATAAGTTTGATTGGGAAATAGCGAAATTTAATTTATATAAAATTGTTCATTACAAATAAATGCAAACCTGAAACCAATGTTAAAAAATAAATGAATTTCAAATCCCATTTTGCAAATTAAATGATACAAATTAAACATAGAATTAAATAATGCTTGGCCTATGTTGCCATAAATAAAATGCCAAATGTCGCCATTATATCGAATGACTTGAATGTAAACAAACCTTTGCTATTAATACAGAGACGCCACGTGGTCGAATGATAACATATTTGACCTTCGCCTTTTGTTGGTTATATCCCACTACGTGACCACAGCATCTGTAGAGGCTTACTGCCGTACATGCACGTGTAAGTTGAGGGAAGAGAAATCCGTACTTCTAAGTCAGTTCGAACTTGGAATACACCATCCCAGCCATTGCTATTTACATTTGAGATTTCATGTTACCAATCATTTTCATCTCTGATTTTTATTTACTGTAACTTTTTCTTGTTTGTTTGGTGTATCCTCCACCATGTTCAAGGAGGTCGATTTCCAGGGATATTGTTCGCCCCCCCCTCCCTCCCTACCACTAAATTTATGTATTGGCTTTGCTTTCCGACTCCTGCTCCCCGCGACCAATAATCTAATAGGCGCTCATAAATAGCATTTCGAGGACGCTTCCTCCTGCACCAATGTTTGATCGCTTACTCGTCTCGGGTCGCCTCGTAGGAAAAGTCTCGCCTTCCTCATCATGAGTTGCGTTTTATTATTAACTTCGCACTTCAACGTGAATCGATTCCACGTCTTTATAGTTGAATTGAGCATACAAAATGCCTCGGAAAACCCAATAGGAATAAAAAAAAAAAGCCAGAATGAGTTCTCTAAAACCTGAAACAAGATGAGTGAGCGAGAACTAACCGGTGCATCTAAGAGGGGGTAGACAGACATAAAAAGAGTGCTGGGTCCAGGGGGAAAGTTTTCAAGAATTATGGTAACAAATGAGTACAAGTACTCGAATGTACAATTTTGACTCAGGCTTCCATTGACTATAGTACGAACAAACGAACACGATTCACAAAGAAAAGTGTTCTCTGCTGGTGACTTTTTGCTCAAGAACTTTTGTTTTGGTACGTTTGGTACTGCGGCGATGATTTTGGGTACGTTTTAGAATTTTATGCTATTTATTAGTAAAATAGTATTTATTTATTTAATAAATTAAATTATTAATTTATTAGTAAATTTGGTACTAATGCATATTTTGAAGTAATAAATTATCGGTCAGTTCATACATAAACATCTTTCACGAAGACGAAGAATGCGGATAACTTCTGGAAACTTTAAACTAACGTAGTTACCTATTTACCAACAAGTCTTTTTTTATATGTTAACTAAATATTTATTGATATATGGGAATGAATTTGTGTACAGATTTCTAATATATCTTTGTTATAATTTTTACGAATGTAGTTCAATACATTACGTATAGTCACTAATTACATATGCGATAACCTTGCACGATCGGTACCCATTAGTGTCCAAATTCACGATGGAATTCATGTCGCTACCGCATTCTTCCCCAGCCACTGCAGAAAGAATATTTTCTCTTCTTAATAACATCATAACGAAAAATCCAAACGCCTTATTGCGATCAAAATCACCTGTACTTCATGGGCTCCACCCAGAGAGCTTTGCCTCAATCTACAAGACAAAATATTGGTATACAAAGACAGATGGAGAAGGTTGAGTTTCATTTTAAATGCAAAGTCCTGTCCACTCGGGCGTTCCGCAGGGCAGTGTTCTCGGACCTCTGCTCTTCAATATTTACATTGCTGACCTCTTTAGCATCACAAAAAATATTATGTATCGTTATGCAGACAATGTAACTGCTCGCGACTATTGACTCCCCTCACTCTAGCAGCATTGCATCTAATTCCCTCAGTGAAGATCTTCGATGCATTTCTATATGGTGCCATACATGGAACATGAAGCTTAACATCGCTAAATCTAAATGTATGTGTATCTCACGATCTCGTAGCCCTTTTCCTCAACATGAACCCCTTCGTGTTGATGGTTTAGCATTGCACGATGTGGACGAACTGGACATTTTGGGCGTTAAATTTGATTCCAAATTAACTTTTGAGTGTCACATCAGATCTCTTGTGACTACTGCTTCGCAGAAATTGGAAATCATGAGAAAGGCCTATGCCACCTTCAATGATGCTTCCGTGTCCGCCACTTGCTTCCGAAGCTTTATTCTTCCAGCTTTGGAATATTGTGCTCCTGTCTGGTCGTCTGCTGCTACCTCGCACTTGCATCTTATTGACAGAGTCTCTTATACTGCCGGCTTTCTTTGTGGCGGTAATGTCCAATGGAACCTTGCACATCGCCGGAAGATCAGCAATGTGTGCATGCTCTATAAGATACAATCCAATCCGCATCACTCGTTGTATATTTCCTTGCCAAATCGCCTTGTAGCAAGGAGAAACACTCGCCAGGCTTTGGCCCGGCATCCTCTTTGTTTTCAGTCTATCAGATGCCGTACTAGCCAGTTTCAGCGTTGCTTTCTGCCAAGTGTTGTCCATCTTTGGAATTCCTTGGACGAAGAGACTTGTGCATCGAATACCCCGTAAGGGGCGCGGCGATTTGCCATCCTGGCCGCCGTGCTGACGGGAATCAGCACCCGGTCCGGCCCCAGCTTAGCCTCTCTTCCTTGCTTCAAAACACTTGTTTCCACTCTTTTCATACAACCTCTCCCACAACTTTCTCTAGTCAGCCTCTAATTTCACAGGGTAGATGCTGACCTTCTCGGCTAACCGTCCTGGATTGGGGCTGAGGGGGGAGAGGCCAATGTTCCCTAACCCCTGAGCTCTGGTCTGGGGTGGTTGTTTTTTAACAACCTGCTTCATCCCCACCCATACCTTCCTCACATCCCTTTCCCTCTCCTCTTCACATTCTATCTGTTTTACGCCGTGTCTAAGGTGGAGCCGCCATGCCGATGGACTGCCAGGCCACCAGGCGGGAGGGATGGTCCCAAATGGCGGCGCCTAGCTCTGTCGGGCTTGTAAGCACCTCTCGCAGTGCGGGCTACTGGTGCAAGGAGTAGTTTATGCGAGGGAACTCGTTGACTACTCCATTGAGGACATCACCCTAGAGCTGGCCGACCATTGGGCGGTCAAGGTTGAACGTGTGATGAGAAAACAGGGAGGGGCCTCGAGACCCACCCCTACACTCTTCGTCACGTTCGACTGTGACGAGCTCTCTGAGTCGGCGCGTGCCGGTTGGTACCGCTACCGCGTGAAGGCATTCGTGCCACTGCCGCGGCTGGCTATTACTGTCACCGCTTCTGCCATACGAATCGCTCATGTAGACGTGCAAAGTCGGGGTCACCCGAAGTATGTGTAAATTGCTCCAAGGTCGCACACGATAAGTCCAAATCGTGTGTGGCCAAGTGTGTCAATTGCGGAGAGCCACACCCTGCTTCTTCGAAGCAATGTGGTGCATATCTCCTTGAGAAAGAAATCCTGGCCGTTCAGGCCCAGTATAGACTCTCATTCCGCGAGGCTAAGGACTTGGTCCTGGCGCGCCCGGCTCTGCCTGGGACGTCATATGCCTCAATAGTTAGAAAGGCACCCTCTGCTCCTGGCCCATCCAGGCCAACGAGCACGGTTGTTTCCGCGCCCATTCGAAGCCCTTCTGCGGGCTCTACCCAACCCGGGCGCTCCCCTGGTAAAGCTGGCGGCAAAAAGGGTTCATACCCAGCCCCGGCTAAAACCAGGGCTCCTCCCTCTTCCTCCAGCGTGACCGTTTCCCGCAAGGCGAAACGGCCACGCGCCTCCACCGAGTCGTTAGACTCACAGGAGGCAACACCCCTGAAGATGGTCGCTAGGCAATCTTCGGGGGTTCCTAAAGCTGTCGCCCGAAAGGAGGACAGCAACAAAAGAGCTTCGGCTCCTTCGCCCACGCCCCGAGGTGTGGCGAGTGGCTCGGAGACGGTGGTTCCTCGAAAAGAGGGCCCCCCGCCTCCGAAGCCGCAACGCCCGCCTAAGGTTTCGAGGCGGAGGGAGGAAAAGACTCGCATGGTGAGCCCAACCTCCACCAATAAGTCCTCGAAGGAGACAGCGCCTTCAGCGCTTTGTCCGGCCAACAGCGCCCGGGGTTCTTCCCCCGGGAAGCGTACAGCCATTCCCGTGAGGGTCTTCAATTCGAGGGGGGCCCCCGTGTCTCCTCCGAGCTAGGCCTGGAGGGCATATGCCTTCAATAGAATTGCCTTGGACTCCGGGCCAACTGGGAGGAGCTGCGGAGGCTCGTCTCGTCCCGTTCCCCGTTAGCTATCTTTTTTGCAGAAGACCATGCTAGGCGCGTGCTCCCTGCCACCCCTCCAGGGTTATAAGGGTCTTGCGACCCCACCACTGCGGGATGGCCGGGCTGGGGGATGCGCGGTTTACACCCAGCATGATGTCTCCGTTCTTCCTTTCTCTTTAGATACCTCCTTTCAGGCAGTGGCTGTGCAGCTGCACCTGGATACGAGGTATACTATCATTTCTGCGTACATTCCACCGTCAGCTGACTTCGACGCGGGGGACTTCCTCCGCGTCGTGGCACGGTTGTCAAGGCCCTATCTCTTGCTTGGAGATCTGAACGGCAGGCATCCTCTCTGGGAAGATTACTCCATAAATCCCAGGGGACAAGCACTTGCCGATCTGATCGAAGAGCTTGAGATGGGTGTCCTGAACGTGAATGAGTTTACGCATCACTGTCCGAGAACCGCTTTATTTTTTTGCCTTGACCTATCTTTGTGCTCTTCGGATGCACAGCCTGATTTTGATTGCGGGGTGGTCGATGACCTCCATGGTAGTGATCACTTTCCCATTCAAATATCATTTTCAGGGCAACTGTCGCCTGAGAGACCACCTTGGTGGTGCTTGGCGCGGGCGCGGTGGCTTGCATTTCAGGAAATGACTGAATTCTCTATCTCAGTCAAGGAGCTAGGTTGGTAGATGAGGCCGTTGAGTTCTTCTCCGGCAACCTCATCGCCGTGGGCCTGACTACTATTCCTAGGACGTCTGGCCGTTTTGCACGCCGACCACTCACATGGTGGTCGGCCGAGTGTGAGGCGGCCCTCAAACAGAAGCGTTATGCCTATATGCGCTATAAGGGCTGCCCGAACGATTTCACTGTCGCTGAATTTTTTCGAGCTTGGGCTAGGTTCCGGTATATTTCGAAGCACGCCCGCCGCTCTTCTTGGCGGGCATACGTGTCCTCACTTAACGGGAAACCCCTTTAGCTGAGAGGGGAAGCGAGTCAAAAGGATTCGAGGCAAGTTCTCCAGGAGAATGGGACCGCAATCTCGGACCCCGCGTCCGTGGTTAATCCTTAGCGACCGCTTTTTCTGCATTCTCTAGCCGTGATGCTGCTCCGCCAGCATTCAATGCACGTCGTGATGTCGCGGAAGGCCGCCGGCTGGACTTTACCCTCTAGAGGCGGAGAACCTTCAACGACAAGTTTACTGTGAGTGAGTTGCGTTCTGCTCTCGCTTCATCCGCGGACACCGCCCATAGTCCGGACGATGTCCAGTACGCCATGCTTCGACACCTGGGTGAGCGAGGCATGGCCTTTCTGTTAGATTTGTTCTACAGGATCTGGGTGGAAGGTCTTCTCCCAGACTCCTGGCGAATCGCTACTGTGCTCGCCTTTCGCAAACCGGGGAGAGATCACTCTACTCCGACCGGTTTCCGCCCAATCTCTCTAACCTCTTGCGTGTGCAAGTTGATGGAGAAATTGGTAAATGTTAGATTAGCCTTTTTCCTGGACAGCGGAGGCCATCTGTCTTCCGCACAGTGTGGCTTCCGCAAGTTGCACTCCACGTCGGATGCTCTGCTCCGACTGGAAAATGCCGTCTGCGAGGCTTTCCTTCGTAGACAGCAGTACGCCACGGTGTTTTTTCGATCTGGAGAAGGCCTATGATACCGCATGGGGATACGGTATCATGGAGACTCTCCACACGATGGGGGTGAGGGGACGCCTCCCAATGTTTATATCTGAATTTTTGCGAGATCGTCGATTCCGCGTACGCGTGGGGGGAGCCCTCTCCGGCCCAAAGGAGCAGGAAGAGGGTGTGCCGCAGGGAAGTGTCCTCAGTGTCACACTCTTTGCCCTGAGCATCAACGGCATCACGGTGCTGCTGGAAGATGTTTTCGCTACGCTCTACGTGGACGACCTTTCGATCTCTTTTGGCGCGGCCCAGATGCCAACTCTGGAGCTTCAACTCCAACAGGCATTGAATCGCGTCTCTCGCTATGCCGAAGCGCACAGGTTTCGGTTTTCTTTGGCCAAGACTAAGGTGGTGCACTTCTGCCGCCATCCACGGCTCCACCCCAACCCAGATTTGTTTCTTAATGGGATGCGCCTGGATGTAGTTGAGTCGCACCGTTTCCTTGGTCTTTTATTCGACCGACGCCTTACCTGGGAGGCTCATATTCGCAGCCTTAGGGTCTCTTGTACCCGTGTCATGGACATTCTCCGTTCCGTGACGTTCAGCGCTTGGGGCGCTGATAGGGCTACTGCCCTACTTTTTTATCGATCCTTTGTTCGTTCGAAGCTCGACTACGGATGCGAGTTTTATGCATCCGCAGCCGAGCGTTTATTGCGGAAGGTGGATTCGATCCACCACACCGGCCTTCGCCTTGCGACCGGTGCCTTCCGCACTTCCCCCATTGAGAGCCTGTTGGTCGATGCTGGGGAGATGTAACTTGCTCTGCGCCGCGTGCAGTGCATCACTCGCCTGTACACGCGAGCCCGGCGCCTCCCTCAGTCGCCAACAGCTCTCACTGCATCCGCAGCTGATCTCGATGGTGCCTATGCCGCCGAGAGACGCCAGTCATACCCTAAGCCCTTTGGGTTTAGGGCCAGGAAACTCCTTCGAGATGTAGATATAGCTCTCGGGCTGGTGGCGCCCCTGGTTCTGCCCAGGACGCCACCCTGGAGGGTACCACATTTGGCTATTTGTCGCCACGCCTCTGCCCCCAAAGCTTGTACTGCGCCGGGGATAATTGCGTTCGACCTTTTTGGAGCACACATCGTGTCACGCTGGAACCGTGCCAGTGTATACGGATGGCTCCAAGTCCCAAGAGGGGGTCGGCTTCCCTGCCGTATCCCCTCTGTTTGAAGTCAGCGGGGCTCTACCAGGCGCTGCGTCTGTCTTCACGGCCGAGCTGGTGTCAATACACCCCTCGGTACGGAAGATTACGCGACGTGCCCGGTTCGGAGACCGGATTGTGATCTATAGCGACTCACAAAGCGCCCTGAGTGCTCTCGTGGCATTGGAATCTCCGCATCCCCTGGTTCGCGATATCCGTGACGCCACGGTTTTGGCGAGCCGTCAGATGTCGAGATTATCTTCTGCTGAGTTCTTGGACATGTAGGAATTGCGGGGAATGGGCGCGCCGTTGAGGGTGCCAAAGAGTCCGCGAGGACTCTGCGACCGGACCAGCGTTTCGCTCTTCCTCATACCGACTACATGGCAGGAATACGGGCAGCTCTTCGGACTGCTTGGCAAAGAATATGGGAGACGGTCGAAGGGAACTTAAAGTTGCATGCCATTGCGCCGCGACTGTTCCCATGGACCTATCCCCCAATGCCGCGGCGGCTTCAGGTTGCTTTCTGTCGTCTCCGAATCGGGCACACTCGTGTGTCGCATAGCTTTTTTTATGGAGCGCTCGCCTGTGCCCTATTGCAACGACTGCGGCGTCCCCCAGACTGTTCAGCACATTCTTGTCGAATGTCCCAGTCTGGGTGATCTTCGCGCACGATACCTGTCCCGGTACCGGGATGGGCGGGGTCGCTTCCGCCTGTCCCTTGTACTTGGGACGGATTCGTGCACATTGACTTTTGGGGGGAGGCCGGGCTTCTCCCCTTTATTTAAGGTTCTTTTTGTTTTTCTGTTGTTGTTGTTTTGTAGGTTGCACTCTCCTGCACCGGGGTGAGGGGGACCTCCCCCCGCTGCCGTAGATTGCTTCCTGTTTGTTAAGTTTTTCGAATTTATATCATTGTTACGTTTTCATATTTTTATTTTAAAGTAACCTAGTTCTAGGCTGTCGTGTTTTTCGGTGACTTATGCCCAAGTGGGCAGTTGCCAGATGGGCTCTGTAAAAAAAAAAAAAAAAAAAAATTGTGTATCGAATTGTGTAGAGATGCCTTCAAAAAGAAAGCTAATAAGATCTTGTGTTCATCATGGGCCATTTTCCTGTTATTTGTTATATTTTTTTGTTTGAATATTCTATATACTATTTTTCACATTTTTTATTCCATAGAAGACTAGAAGCCTTGAGGTTTTTCTTTACCTATCTTTTCCCAGTTTGTTCTTCTTACCATCGTTCCCTCTTCGACGTGTGCGGGGCTTGCTAATTGCAATCCTTAGTGCTTGTACTCTTCCCGTTCTACCTGTCTCATCTTGTGTAATAATAATAATAATACAAAGACAGATGAAGATGCTGGAGTTTCATTTTAAATGCAGTCGTTAAAAATTATTGCAATCAAGATTTAGGAGCTATTAATTATTTTACCCTATTTAAATTGTTTTTTTCTCATGGTATTTAGAGTACTTTAGTTATATTGATATTGTAATTTTACCTTCTATTTTTATTTAGTTAGTACATATGTCTCATTTCAATGGATTTTGAATATTTTGGAATAATATTATTTTGATATATAATGTAGTTAAATAATATTATGTTCAACTGAATAGATACGATAAAGAAATATATTGAAAACGTAGTTTTCATATCTTATTCTGTCGAGCATAACTCTATATACTATTTAAAGGAACTACTTTTCTGAGTTATTAAATTAACAATTAAGAAGTCGAATGAATAATATTTTGACTTCTGGTGATATCTGAATGAAAAAATAATTAATTTGTTCATGAATTAGTTAAAAAAAGTAAAATAACTATTTTTTATACAGTATAACTTTTTTTTATACGTTTTTGGTACTTTTTCATCAATTTTTTTGTGCGATCACTAAAAATCTTCCGGCAGCCCTGCTCGGTAGATATATACCATGCATACATTTTCACATCACCTTTTTCTGTAGATGTATCTGTAAGAGGTGCCCTCGTTTGTTTATCACTTTTTAATAAAATGACTCAAACACGAATGGCTCAGATTCAAAATGCAAGCAAGAAGTTCATAGCTTTAGATACCACAATAAAATGAGCCTGAAGGTACGAACATATGTCTCTTTCGAGCGTCTTTTTTAATGAAAGTAAAATCATGTTTAATATATAAAAATAACAATTAACAAAATAGTTTCCATCACTCTTTTAATGCTCACTCATCGTTCAATTAAGCAGTGGATCGATTCCTTTCCTGAAGAATTCCATCCCCATGTCGGAGCGTCGTACTTCCTTTTTCTTGCTTGTTTTTTTTTTGGGGGGGGGGGGGTTCCTTTGTTTAGTTTTTTGTGGGTAATTTTAAAGTAGCCTAGAACTTGGCTGGAATTTTAAATTACGTCGATTTAGGTCCTTGAGGGCAGTCGCTAGATGGGCGCGTTAAAAAAACAAAAACTTGAAGAATTCATTCGCTTTGGCTGAAATATTGGATTCGAAATCCTTTACAACCTCTCTCATATGAGTGTAAACTTTGCCATTCATGTAATGTGGTAATGAATTAAATAAATGGTGGTAATGTGATGGTAACACACCAGGTGAATGTGGAGGAAGATAAAAGGAAGAACTTCCTCTTGCATTAATTTGATCTTGCGTTCAACAATGCGACGTGTGGAGGTCACTTGTGTCACGGAGGAGGCCGACGACACAGTTTCGGTTGACCAGTAAAGACCGTTTTTATTTAAACTTTGCAATTGTTGAACATTTAGTTCTACAGTAAGTTTTCTTATTATTCTAGTCATAATAAAGACCTCATTTTACATCCCATTAAAGGAGAACATAGCCTTTGTTGAAGAGCACTGTGGGAGTAAGAACCAGCGTTTTGTTTGCGTTCAATCCATTGTTTTTTGCCCTTAGTATTGCAGTAGGGGACCTACTTTTCATCTCCGGTAACAATTTTGTTCAGAAATGGCTCACGTTGTAAACCATATCTTGCAGGTAGTTCATGGGGGTAGGTAAATCCACTTTGGGGGACTTTATCCTGTTTGTAAGTTAGGTCTGCGTTATTTCATGACTGACATTAAAACAAAAAATTCCTCTCCATTATTGCGGTCACTACGCTCAGAATTTTCGAATCTGAAATCGCGTGAATGGATTTTTTTAATCAACGCCTCACATTTCCACCTATTCAACACAGTTGCATAATGTTTGTTAGGGGGCTTTATTCCCTGTGTCTGTTTCACTTCACCACCATCATTAATAAAATGTTTCGACAAAAGTTACACATAGTTAGCTTAGTAGCACTTTGATGCCCAAATTGGATTATATAAATAAAATATAATGACCTTTAAATGATTATATTATATTAAGAGTCAAAGTGACTTAATTTTTTGGTTCCTTATGCCACCATACGCCTTCAAAGGGTTATAAAGGGCCAACGCATTAATACAGTTATCTTTAAATAGTTGGCAGCAAATTAGACATAATGTAAAAATTTCTAGGAAGCATTTTTTTAGGTCTTCTAAAAACCACATTAATTTCTTGCCAACCTATATCTTGATTTCAACAATTACTACTTTCCCACAAAAGGGGTTTGGCACCCTTCACTGCTACTAACCTCCACCCCCCTCCTGCACTTTATACCCTATTAAACAATGCTACCCATCATTTTGCCAACACCAAATAAGGGCCATAGTGATGATGGTGGTGCTCCACTATGAGCCCTTTCTCTCTCAAAAATCCAATTACACACACACACACATACACACACACACACATATATATATATATATATATATATATATATATATATATATATATATATATATATATATATATATATATATATATATAGCAAGAGGGTTTTTGGTTGATACCTTGATTGATTGTGGCTGGATCACCAGTTCCGGGTTGGAACAATATTCTATTTCTGCTACATGATTCGCGTTCGTTTTTGAGGGGTCCACCAAATAAGTTCGTATTTGTTTTTTTTATAAACGACTTGATAAAAATAACTATTTTTGAAGGGCTGCTGGAGCTTGGTGAATTCTATCCACCGAATTGGGTGGATAGATTCACAACGATGAAGACGAAGTGATGGACTGTGTTAATAATGTGTAGCTGTGTTTTTTTTTATATGTGTAGAGAAGGTGGGTATAACCAATGGGGTTTGGGGGGAAGGAATTTTGTTTGGAGTAAATGTTTGTTCTAGGGAGAGCGCGCGTGAAAGAGATAGAGAGAGGAGAAAGATATATCTTGTATCAAATAAATTTGACAGAGAGGCCGAGGGAAAAATATAACAAAGTTGGAAGGTAGGATTATCAGTGTTACAAGCTGGCACTAATAAATAAATGGTTGAATGACTGTTTTGTAGCGAGGGAGTTTGTTGATATAAGAGAATATAGCTGAACAAAGAGTGCTCAGATGTTCGCTATTCGGAAAACCTGAGTGTTGGAAAGAACGAGTACATGAATGTGCAAAACTTTTGTGTACATTGATCAATATATATATATATATATATATATATATATATATATATATATATATATTTAACCCACCTTTGACGTGGCCTTCCTGCGCTTCTCGCACCCTGTCACTAACTCTCCTATATTCTTTTTACGTCCATTCTATATGCTCATACCACCTCAGAACACTCAGTCTCAACCTCAACTGCACCCTTCTTCTCACCATACGTCTTGAAAAAGTTAGAATTTAAAAGTATATATTTAAAGTAGAGTGGATAGTAGGTGCTAAGGTAAAATGGTGAAAAGGAATGAGCCTGAGATATTGTTTGCTGGGCGACCAGCCATCTCTTGTTCGTTCTTTATTATCGTTTTATTTGGTTTCTGGGCCAAGGCTCTCACCCTTCTATTGTTCTTTGTTGTTTTTTATTTGAGTTTAGTTTGCAGTTGGGTGGGGTGTTTTAGGGGTTTTTTTCGTGATCTATCTACTACGTAAACATTGGTACGGGATTGACTTCGACTATCGGTTTCCCACTTTTAAAATTTCCTCTATTGTTCATCCGATAATTTATGGGGATCTCCAACTTTCTTTTTCGTTTAGAAGTTCTTCTAGTTTTTTCCATATTTTTGTAGCCCTTCTGTCAAGAATTGTGTTAATTGGTTCTAAGTTAATTTTTTGGTGTAGATCTTACTGTCTACAGTGTTCCCTTGGTCTCGTATTTGTAATCAATAATACTCCGCTGTTTTGTACCCTTTGAAGCTTGACGGTGTTGGTCTTATGTAGTTGATTGAGAGGTATTGTTGGATACAATAATACCGATCTGCATGATGAATGCAATATAAATTTTAATTTTATTTTTTATGTTCAAACTTCGGAGTTGGAACATTTTTGTGAGATTGTTTTTTTTCAGTGATGTGTTTTTTATATCCATTAGAAGTTATTCTAGCCTGAGAACCTTCCCCTCTTGCTTGTATCTACATATATCTCTTTTCATCGATAAGTACTCGCGATGTTTTGCGTCTTCCCACTGGTATGATTATAAACTTGTCTGGATTAGTTCTACTCTTCCATTTCATCTCATAGTTATTTATATTTGCGATTAATGCTGCAGTTATTCTAGCCATCGTGGGTGGGTCTATAAGGACTATTGGTGATTATCGAAATATCATCCACGAATTGCATGTATATAGTACTTTCAAAGATAGGTTCTGACAAATCCCTTGTGTATATAGTAACGGACTAAGGCATCCCCCTTGGGGGACTCCCTGATATATCTCGAATTCAGGTCCCCGGTGGTCTTCTATTTCGATATATGCTTTGCGATCCGTTACGTAATCGCATAAACATTTGGCTATAATTCTGGGAAGTCCTAACCTTTTAATCTTATATTTAAGTCCGATTCTCCATACCTTGTCAAATGCTTTCTGTAGCTCTCTTAGGACAAGGTATGTGTATCTCTTTTCATATTTAGCCTTAGCGATCGCTACGACAAGTATGGCCAGTGCTGTTTCGGTTCCTCTTCTTTTTCTAAACCCGTGTTGGTGTTGTGGGATTAAATTGCTATCCTCGAGATGTTGGCTGAGTCTCTTTCGAATCATTTTCTCTAAGAGTTTAGCTTTGGATTCGAGTAAAGTTATGGGTCGGAAGTTTCCGGGTTGATTCGGGGGTTTGCCTGGTTTGGGTTGGGATATTATTTTTCCTTTTTTTAAGGCATCGAGGAAGTAACCTGCGCTGATTGATGCGTTGAAAATGTCTTTCATTTTTTTTCTAGAAAGATATTCGGGTCTTTTAGTAAATTTTCACGCGAAATCCCGGAATCGCCTGGGGCTTTTTTCTTAGTAGCGATTATAGTAGCTTTAAGTTCTTCCAGGGTTATTGGTTCCACTCCTTGCTCTTCTAATATTGTAGGAGAGGCAGCGTGGATAGGCGTTATTTCTTCTCTGTTACTTTCTGAGTCTTCCACTATAATGTTCTCATGTTCGTGGTCGAAATCCATATTTTCTTCAGGGGATATGTTAAGAATCTCACTCCAATGCCACCTCTATTTGTTGCGGTTCCTGTATGTCTTCTCCATTGTGATTAATGGTTATCTGTTTTCTATTTCCTCTTATGATGTTGATCCAGTTTTGCTCTGGCTTATTCCGCTGACTTGTCGGTAAATCCCTGCCTACCTGCCTGTCGTCTAACCCTATCAGAGTTTGCTCCACTCAAAAGGATCCACCGCTCACACGGGTACTAACTCGCCCCGGGCTAAGCTTCGGCCTACGCCGAGTTAGCCGCCCGGTTCAGATATAGCTCCCGTCCGTTTGTGTATCTATGGATGCTCAAGGTGCCTAACCGACATGCCCTATTAGAGGGGGATAGAGAAGCAGAGGTATTCGTCTGTAGTCAGGTCTAGGTCTAGTTAAGTCCTGTAGAGTCTTTTCTCGGTTGAATGATCTTGGTCTTCTTGTTGAACAATTGGCTAAAGGCTTTCTTCGCAAGTAAGTAAGAATAAATTAACTGCCATTCGTCTTCTTCTCACCATAAACATCTCTTACCCAGCCCTCCCTCACTCTATCCCACCTTCGGACTGCTCTCACCCGAGATCTTTCTTTCCATCTCCTTTAGTCCGTGAGGATTGAGCGACCAGACCAGCGTTTCGCTCTTCCTCACACCGACTACCTGGCAGGAATCTGGGCAGCCCTCCGAGCTGCTTGGCAAAGAAGATGGAAGACGGCCGATGGGAAGTTGCGTGCCATCGCGTAGCGACTGTTTCTGTGGCCTTAGCTCTCAATGTCTTAACGGTTTCAGGTCGCTTTCTGTCGTCTCCGAATTGGGCACACTCGTGGGACGCTCCGCTATTTGACGGAACGTTCCTCTTCTCATTACTGCAATGACTGCGTTGTCCCCAAGACTGTTGGGCACATTCTTGTTGAATGTCTCATTCTGGGGGATCTTCGCGCACGTTACCTGTCCCGGGGGTCGCTACCTCTGGCCCCTTGTACTCAGAATGTGTTCGTGTGCACAGACTTGTAGACTATCTGACTTTTTGGAGGAGGATGGCCTCCTCAATTTGTTTGACTTGGCTCTCTGACTCCCCTTTGGTGTAGGATGCATGCTCGGGCGCCAGGGGGGGAGGGCGCCTTCCCCCGACGTTGAACCTTGCCTTTACTTGTTTATTTATTTTGGTTTGTTGTTTTCTTGTTGCTGTTTTTGTTGTTTTTAAATAAATAGAAAAATCATAGGTGACTTATGCCATCAGGGGAAGTCGCCGGATGGACGCTATTTATTATTTTTAAAATTGGCGCAATTAAAAAAAATCTTTTTCCTTCCTTACCCTAATCTCACTCCCATACACCAACGATGGCACCAACATACCCTCATGTAGCTTCATACAACATTCCACACTCAAACCTTCAAAAACATTCACTAACGCTTTAATGATATTAAGGAAAATAAGGGCTGTAATCCAAGCAAGGCACGTTGCATACCGAAAGGGAGAGAATATAAAGAACAGAGATAACGGGAAAAATTGTCAAGGTACAAGAATGGGTGCAATTGCAAATCTCCTCAAACCTCATATGATGGGGCTGAGGCCCCCCTTTTCGAGTGTGTCAGAAAAGGGTTCAATTCAACTCTGTGATTGAATTAGATGGCAGGTGCGAGTCCACTACAAGCTTGAAGGACCGAACGCAAAACTGACCTTGTAGGGCAATTTGTTATGACGTCATTGGTCGATGACCACGTTGGCATTTGGTTCTCGGCGAACTTAGGTTTGCTAGCATTGGTATTCGCACTATTTGAAGCCTTGCCCTGCGAAGGTTCAAAGTTCGTAGCCAGAGAGATTTAAAGTTTTTTGTATTGAACTATTAAGACATTTCTTGTGGATTAACCACTTATGTGGTTAATCCACATTAGCAGAAATGTTTGACTCGTCATATTTCAGACGTTCATTTTCTTGCTCTCCAAATTCTTACTTTTGAGGGCAGATTCTTTGCGGATTTATATTTCCATTCGTTTTTTTTACTATTGTTTCTTATATTTAGCCACACTTTTCCTTCATTTCCCCTTCTCTCTCTTCCTCCTTTTTTTGTAATAAGTAAAAAAACACCTCGTTACGGTAATGCCTTTCCTTAAAAATTTTCCGCATTTGGGGTTATTCTCAGTGTGGAACGAAAATAAAAATTTGCGGTTTTTCAATGGAGTGGAGGCGTTTAAGAAGCCATTCCAAGTAGGTCAGCGGTGGGATTGCCTCGCAAAGTGAAGGAAGTGATGGCGAAGGTTCTCAAAAGGCAGACGAGTTAACTTAGCTCAGAAGCTACTGTCATTAGTGGTTCGCGCATAATCACTGTACGAATGCCAAAAGCCACCACTGCCTATCGAAGACCGTCCGAGTCAAGTAACCCTGGTACTGCACCCAGACCTCAAACTCCTGGCACTGCACCCAGACCAGACCTCAATATCTTGACACTCCTCCCAGACCTCCAACATCCTTTTGCGTTTAGAATACCACTGCAAACTTGTTAGAATGTTTAATGGTACTACATAATAATTTATATATTACATTATTTATTATTCGTACTTCAAAGGAAGACACGAAACCCACACTAATCTCCACCGCCATATACTTGTCAAACCCCCTCAAAATATTCAAATTGGAACATCATTAATCAACCTCTTTTGTTCCAAGGAAAAAATTATAAGAGTTGAATTATTGAAAGGGAATACTGTAACTAGCCCAAAGTGCAAAAAAAACAAAGAAGATAATAAACCAAGACAATAAAAGTATGTGTAAGGATTAACAACCAATCCAACCAAACAAAAGAATGAAGACTAACGTAAAAAAAAATATAAAAGAAAAGTCATACCAAAACATAACCTTATGTAAAATAATAAAAACCGTTAATCACAGAAGCTAAGAACCAAGGAAGCGAAGTTAAAATGTTTCCAGAGAAGTCCATACCTACAAGCGCGTAAATAAAACTTCAAATTACGAACGCGTTCTTAATAATGGTCAAATATGGGCAAAAATGAGCCAAGTGTTGCTGCCTGAGGAGGAGAGGAAACGAGAGAAGGCGAGCTCGCCTGTTCTCTGGAATGCCCGGGTGAAGACCTTGAAAATTGCCCCCCCTTCCAAAAAAAAAATCCTCTTCCCAAAGCGAAAAACAAAAAGTTAAACTCATTACGTCGCCCTCACACACATACATACACACACAAACCATATAGGGCCTAGCAAAATGGAAACACCTGTTCCCATCACAGTGATTAGTCGCTGGATAGTGTGCCAACTCGGCTTGCTTACATTAAATGAGCCCAGATTGGTGGTAAAAGCTCTCCAAATTTATTTTGTAGCTATTTTAGGAAAACTATTAAACTAAAAATGTGCTAAACCGGAACACCCTTCATTTATATTAATTACAACTGTACAATAATCGAAATGAAAGCGAGTCGTATGGTGCCAGGCGTAAGAAGTCCCATAAAAATCTCTGTTTGGAATGCATCCCTCTATAATCTGAATTCCAAATATTATATCGTGATAGCCTGAGAAAGGGTTAAAAAGGATATAAGATAGAATGTTCCTACATATTGCCAGCACGATAATTTTATAACAAAAGAGACCAAATTTGTCCCTCTCAGGAGACTCTCTAATCGCATGTATTGCTACGGTGCTACCTAATCTTATATTTCTCAAAGGCAGAACTGTTTCGGGAAGTAAAGAATTGAAACGACTCTTGGAGGTGTATGTGTGTGTGGGGGGGGGGACATGAGTATTATTCACACTGCTTCGTCAGCAGTTCTCTAAAACCTACGTTAAAGTTTGCTGATTGCAAATAAGAAAAATTCTTCATCCTTTTAGCACGTAAAATTTGCACCCGGTATACGAAATGGTGTCACGGTTATTGGGGTAAAATATGCATATATTATCTACTGACTCACGTGGAATAATGATTAGTGTTTGTGACTTCTGAAGTAAAAAATCTTTGTTGTCTTCTCTCTCGTAATAAGTAATGTGAAAATGACATTCTATTTTATTCACAAAATAAAGTTCTGATAAATTAACTGAAATGTTGATTAACAACGCTGTCGTATCAACGGAAGAATGAGAATTGATGATTTTTGACAAACTGAGAGCGAGAGAATCCTTGTTTACATCTGTACATAGGCTTTATATTTATTACAAAAATAACTAGTTGACAATAATTCTACTTTGGCCGGCAATTCGGAACGAAATGGGATATATTTTTTTAGAATAAACGTACCATAGTCTTGGTACGTTTAATTGACCAATCAGAAAAATATTTCTTTATCAAAAACTAAACCACCTGAAGTGTATACATTACAGGATGACAAACTTGTCCGGTAGGCGCGGCTATTTGATTCCTATGATAATATTGGCCCAAACCAAAGAAACTTGGATCTAAACGTTCGAAAAGGCTCTAATCATTAACTAAATATATGTCTGATAATTTAGATTTCCTATAGTATTAATAACTCATATAAACTTCAGAGAGTTGTGCTGCTGGCTTCTTGTGACATGCCCATTCTCACAATTTCACTCTAATGTTTTATAACGCATAGAAATGATCATGTCATTCTCCTGTAAAATTCCATAGTTTGAGAAAGTCAGCTACAAACACTGAGCCTAGAGAATGGCTTCAGATGCTAATATGTAAGAAATATATGTACAACATAAACCTAAAAATGATTTTTGTTAATAATGTCACGCTGACATTTACAATTCAAAAGTGCGAATTGGTCATTAATTATTGACAGGAACACTGGCTTTGTATGAGGATTGGGGGCCGATTTTTACATACGTAATGTTAAATGGAGTACAAAGACTATACCTTTGACAGATGTTTGTTTTTATAACCATATCGAGTGAGGGGAGGCCGAACTAAGCAACGATTGAAGGGTTCATGTGCTTTCTTAGTATTGGTGTCTCGGGAAAATAAAATTTAAACAATTGGACCGTAAATCCCATTTTACCTGACTTTTTTGGTTGCGTCGTGGGAAGTGGTGTGTCTATTGTCCTGTCAGACGTCGCTGTGGCAGTGAAAGCGGGGTTGAGATTGTAAACATGGCCTCTAAAGTGTCTTTTGTTTACCTGTAGTTTATATCCGTGTTGATTGCGTTAGGTGTGGCCCGGTATAAGAGGGAGTAAAACTGGTGCGTATCCGACTATCTCAGAAATACATGAGTAGCCTCTTCTAATTGTTTAGGGATGTGTCTTGTGTGATTACCTTTGAAATTATGGGTTCCACACTATTTATCTTAGATTGAAGATCCAGAACAAATTGTTCTTTAAACGGATCATTACTCCAGCTAGAGAATAGATCGCCAAGAAGCCTCAAGCTGTAGAGAAAAAAAAAAGTGAAATTCAACCATTCAAGGTATGGTTGGTGAGCCTTTGAAAGGATTGAGTGCTAGTACAAAGCTGCTGATTTGGCATGTTTACCCACTCGTAGGCACTTATCAGGGTTGACATGTAGTTTTCTCAATCGAACTTGCTTTCATAGATATTTGGAAAAGGGTGTACTTTAAACCTATCTTTGATACGATTTTATAATCTGACATCATTGCAACGTAAATAGTAAAGAAGGGCAAGAGATTCCTCATTCAACAAAGAAAGTATAATTCCTTTAGTTACCTCTAATATTTTGGGAGAGTCATCTGGATCTGCGTGAAACTGAAGGTACTCGTGAAACTCTATGATGATTGAAAAATTGAGGGATATTTTCAAATCATACATCTCCCTATGTGACCACTATTGTTTCTTGTTTTGTATAAATCACTATATTGCGCTATTCAGGCAATGAAGGGTGAGTCCTTTGATATCGATAGCGAAATTGACGACGCTGGTTTATTGTGCAGCACGGCACTAGTAATTTGGATCTCCGTAGAACAATTGAGTAACCTTGAGATTAACAATTAAATTATAATAGGAGATTAAATCTTCACCAAATTTAGCGGTTCTCACATTGAACACTAGAAACTGTTTTGTCTCCTATATGATTTAATGTGGTCAACGTTAGCAGTCTGGAAGTGCACATATGATTCTTCCGAATCCTTATCTACAGACGTTGCAGTTAAAATTGAAATGACAGACCCCGTGTCGATCAAATATTTCCTGTTAATAATGGGGTAAAAAATGTGTAAACAGGCGTTTTGAGGGCAGGAGCGGGCATGGCATGCTTACGATTACCGTCCATTTCGCGCGTTTTTCTGCCGTGCCTCAGCCATTTCTCACCCGGAACGGCACTGGCGAGATTGGTCTCTTAAATCTGGGAGTACTAATAAAGACCATCTTAAAGCTTGTCGGTGTTTGTGATCTTCCTCACGAAGGGGTCATAACCAACTCGAGTTTTGATAACATATTTATGAAGGCAACGACTTCTGATGTGAGAGAAGCTACTGCGCCCTTGTTTGGTAATCGTGTTTGTGCTTTCACCCCTTGACGACGTGAAATATCCGTACCCTCTGCTCTGCAGTATCCGTGACAGCACGGCTGCCGCGAACCAGGTAGATGTCGAGAGTGTCTTTTGCTGGTTACCTGGACAAGTAGAAATTGCAGGAAATGAAGGCGGCAAAGAGTCTGCGAAGAATGTGCGATTGGACCAGCGTTTTGCTATTTCCCTCACTGATGGCATTTCAGGAATCAGGTCAGACTTTCGAGATGTCAAGCAAAGAAAATTGGAGGCGGCCGAAGAGAACTAAAGTTGCGTACCGTCGCGCCGCAACTGATTCCGTGGATCTAGCCCGTTGTTGCCCCAACAGCTTCAGGTTGTCTTCTGTCGTCTCCGAATCGGGCACACTTGCGTGACGCAACGACAGTTGATGGAATTCTCCCATGCATCTTAATGTGTCCACCGTCTGATCCCTTGGACATTTCGGCACATTCTTGTTGAGCATCCCAGTCTGGATTCTCTCAGCCCACGTTAGCTGTCTCAATACGAGGACGAGCGGGGTCGCTACCGTTTGCCCCTTGTAATCGGGACGAATCCGTGAATCCCTGACTGTGGAATTGTTGAATTTTGAGTCGAGACAGGCATCTTACGCTTTATATAATTTTAGATTGTTGCCTACTTGCCCTGACAGCTGGGTATGCTTTTGTGGTTTGGGCCTGTCTTTGTTTTGTTTTTTCTATGGCCTAGAATGCCTATGAATTTTTCCATTCTCTTTGATCGCAGGTGTAACACATAAAAAGACGAATTATTGTTAGCTGCGATATTGCCAATTTAACCGTATATATATATATATATATATATATATATATATATATATATATATATATATATATATAAAGGTTATGGTATATGATAGTGAAACCACTGTATAAGAGCCAAAAGTTTAATTTACCAGACTAGTTTCGCTCTTCAGTCGTATACTGAGAATGCGATTGTTACAAAAGTCTATAAATAGCGTACAGATCAGGAAAAAAACAAACAAACATAAGATTTAAATACAGCCTCCATTCCCGTAACCTCATCGTAAACAGCTTAGTCAACGATCTTAGACGTACACCCCCTGATTAATGACCCTTTTCCCCCGTTTTGTGTTTCTTTGTGTTTTTTTTTCTTATCTGTACGCTATTTATAGATTTTTGTAACAATCGCATTCTCAGCATACGACTGAAGAGAGTATGATAAACTACATACCGAAACTAGTCTGGTAAATTAAATTCTTGGCTCCTATACAGGGCTTTCACTATCATATATATATATATATATATATATATATATATATATATATATATATATATATATATATATATATATATATATATATATATATATTGGCAGACTCACTGATTTAGGTTGCGGGGATAGATAGCTCCTTACACACAAGCACATACCCCATTATCACAACAATGCTGTCTCCTGCTTATTCGTCTTCACACACAACTTCCAGGTTTACTTATTCACACCCCTGACTTGGAAGAGTGTGCCCACCCCCGGGTCACGAATGTTTCTCTTCCCGCTGTCAAAAACAACCATACTCTTTCCCCTAGTAAATGGCCATGGTAATCTAGGGCATGACAGTAATTGTCATTCCGATCTTTATGCGAATTTCCTAAAACGGTAAAGAATCTCATAAAGCGGAAAGAAAAAGGCCTCCGTCGGAGTAGTGACCGGTATCGAACCCCTGATATTGCTGAGATCAGTATACGAGAGACTTGATCCGCTTGCCTCTCTTCGAGGCTAAAAAGACTCGAATCAACGCGAGCTATTACGTCTCTCGTTTTGTAATCGTCACGCTGCACTCCCTTCTCGTCTCCCCCCACAGTCGAACCCCGTTGATCAGCAGTATCTCCTTAGTTAGTCCCCATCCATTCGGGTGGTGGGGGTGGGGTGTAGGTGGATTTCGATAAGCATCTTACACATCCTTCGGGGGGCGTTGCCGTCGAGGCCAACCGGATGCCCTTGAACCCGTCCGTTGCTCGATTCGGACTCGCACACGCCATGTGCGTTTGTGTACGCGTGTTAAAAATGAGGGCTTTTTTTCTTAATAATTCCTTTGTTTAAGACGGTTTTAATAGTGTACACCATGTGCGTGTGTTTCTAACCTTGTTTATATATGGAGAAAGTGTCTGTATGTGTGAACTGTGAATATGTCAATTGAACCACTATTGCATCGAATGGTAACAAGTGGTGGTAATAATTGAGTGATATTTACACACGGGTGTACAAGGTCATTGCAACTCAGGACTTACAGTGGTCGTCGAGCCTTGTATCTCCCTAAAGCCCATGGGGGAATCGAGTTCGTAGATTCGAGTCACTTTGCTCGGAGTTGCAAACTCGTCATTGGCAGTGGAAATCCGTCTTCCCGGACTCATACTCAAGGTCGGCTACTCCGCCCTCTCCTACTCCTCTCACTTTCTTCCTCCTTTCCCCTACTCCTCCTTCACTTGAGTAATAATTAGTTTCTCTCTCTCTCTCAATATATATATATATATATATATATATATATATATATATATATATATATATATATATATATGAAAATTAATGCAATATCGCAAGAAAAGATGAGGAATTAAACCACATTCTCCGAAGACAATTTAATTCAGAACAGTTTCGGTGTATCACACACCCTTTTTCAACTGACACTGGGTAGAAAATATAAGAGAAATGCATACAAACATAACACAGGGTCAGGTCGTGAAAGATCCCCTCTTTATTCCCCCAATCCCCTACTTGTTGCTAATCTGGGGGGGGGGCTGTAGGCCTAAACATATTGAAGGGCTAACCCCCCCCAAAAAAAATTAGCCACAATTAGGGGATTGGGGGAAAAAATAGGGGATCTTTCACGACCTGACCCTGTGTTATGTTTGTATACACTTTTCTTATATTTTCTATCCAGTGTCAGTTGAAAAAGGGTGTGAGATACACCGAAACTGTTCTGAATTAAATTGTCTTCGGAGAATGTGGTTTAATTCCTCATATATATATATATATATATATATATATATATATATATATATATATATATATATATATATATATATATATATATATATATATATATATAACCACTATTACCTGAACACCTTTCACTCTCCTCAACAAGGACCTGTATCAAGTAACTTTCGCTTCACAAGTGACTGTCATTCTGATCGTTATGTGTATTTCATTAGTCAGATGGGTGGAGGGAAGGTATGGCGCAACCTAATAGTAGTAGTAGTTGCGTGAATTCCATCCCCCATCCCCCCTACTACGAGGTCTTCTTGGTATCTTTATCTGTAAAAGTGCCCAATTTAGTATTTCTCTCCTCATCTTCTGTAAGATCTTAACAGTGTATTTATTTTATTGTTCCTGCGGGTTATTTTCCTGACATTTGTCGTGCCATGTCCTCACTTTCTGCGTCCCTTTTGGCGGCCATATCACTTGCTTATTCCCCGATACATGGGCGCCTTTTTTTCTTATTTATCCCCTGTGGGCTTATACGAGCAGTTGGACTTGTACAGCACATATCTCAGTGTGACCATAGGTAGATTAAAGACCAATAAATCTCTGGGTTGGACTCTTGCAGGGGGGACACCCACTAAATACCCCCAAAATGTAAGCATTCTCCCAAGGCGGGGGGAAATAAATTGTTATATTTGATATCATTTTCTGTGCATCTTGTACACAACATTCCATGTGTACATGTTTGGACCTCTGTGTGTAGGGGGATTCTGTACGTGGGAGCGTGTGTGTAATATCGTTATACTTGGTTGCTTTTAGGCAATTTCCTGAGTGAGGTCTTTTGCCTCGCAGCCATCCAGCATGGCCGGAGTATTTGTAATTAGCCCATTCCGGGGATTAGTCACCTCAGAATACCTCAAGTTGATCCCACGTCTGCCATTGAGAAAATCCACCCAATTTCATGTATTTTTCTTTTACATACACACGTGTGTACACAATAATTACGCCCAAATGGGATTCTAATCCGTTTTTTGTTGTGCTCATGTGCAAATTTCCATTTTGGTTAAGAGGGAGCTTGGGGGGGGGGGGTACGGAACGCTCGCATATTGTAGGAGTTGTAGATTTTTTGATGATTTTAATGGTTATTAGTTGCTTTTTTGCTTATCTTGTTTTTGTTTTTTGTTGTTTTTAGCTTGTTTCTTAAGTCTTGGTTTCTGTTTTATCTTTATTTGTTTTTATTACATGCTTTTACTTGTTTTTAAAACCTAGCTTAGCATTAGGCTATATTAAAAAAACAAGTAAAAGCACGTAAAAAACAAATAAAGATAAAACAGAAACAAAGACTAGTATTAGTATGCACTCGCCAGATGGGCTCTTGAAGAAAATTTTAATGGGCGAGACTTTATCCTTTCGGTAATAAACCCTCCTTTTAGCGATTTAATGAGAGATATAGAATTGTATACAAAATTTTGTCCGATAAATAATATTTACTCAAGAAAACAAACTGAATAAATCTTCACCGGTAGAAAGTAGTTTCCAAAATTAGTTAAGTCACATTTTACACTGAATTTCGTCCAAATATGGACTTTTTAATATATTAATATTTTATGAGAGATGGAGTGTTTGTGGTACATTTAGTTATAAATAGACTAGATAAGTCATTCAACAATAGAGTAAATTCAATTTAGCGATTTTTTTTAACGTCTTCTAGAGGATAAATCCCGTCCACGTTTGTCCCCTTTATCATCACGTCTGCTTTTAACCACTGATCTACTTCATGTGATATAAACGTGGGTAGGGTGTGGGTTGTAAGTGTCTACGGTCAATTATAATTACCCCTCATGGCCAAGTAATTCTTAATCAATGTGCGATTCTTCAAGCAAAGCCTAGGCCATTTGGTACAAGTAGATCATACGTCATTGCGGTATTTCGAGCATCGCTGTCGAAACATTTTGACAGTTTTGTTTCAAAACAGAGTGCCAAATTTCCCAAATGTTGCCTATTTTATCGCTATAATTAATTTTTCACCTATATTATGATGAAAAAGAATCAATTTTGTCAACACAGCGCATAAAGCTTAGCGGCGCCATGCAAGCCTACCTAACGATTTATAAAACATATAAATCACATAAGGTCAACAGATCTAAGTCGCGTGCTCTCAATTATTCTGACTATTGACCTTACGACCTTCAAAAACGTTCAACAGGTGGGACAATCCGACCCGTAGTTAGTTTACTTTTAATAATTCCCGGACTAACATTTGGATGACCTTGGCAATTATATCCTTCGAAATAGAATGTAAAACAACATTATGGTTTCAAATTTCGTTAGAATCGGCAGAATAGTTACGATGTTATTGACAAAAAAAACATTAAAAAGTAAAATGGTTGCCATCGGATCAACTGACCTACGGACCGACAGAGTAAGTTATAAAAGTCGCTTTCACGCGACTAAAAATCGACTAATAATTAATTTAAAAATATTATAAAAACCCAACGACCAAAAGGATTTCACTTCCTAATCTACTTCAAGAATAATTCATGACAAGAGAACATTTATTTCCAGATAAACTTAGAACAAGGTTAATATACAACCCGAGTCCAATCATTAAATCCTAACAGTAAAACCTAAAACTCCTAAAACATTCCTAAAAGTAAAACCTAAAACTCCTAAAACATTCCTTTTTCGAGGATTTATTGATGAATTCTGAACACGGTTCAAATCCCTCTATTTGAATGGTGGTTTTATTTTCGTTCGGTCCTAATTTGGTGTTTTGAATTGCCTTTTCTCCTTTAAATTGTACACTGACTTGTAGACTTTATGACTTTTTAGAGGAGGCTGGCCTCCTCCACTTTATTTGACTGTTTTTTGTAGATCGCATGTTCCTGTCCAAGTGGGAAGCGAGCCTAATCCCGATGCCGAAGCCCGCTTCCTTCTTGTTGCCTTTTAGCTTTTTCTTTTGCTTTTTTTTAGCCTTTGTCCTTTTTTAGCAGTTTTTTTGTTATTTGTTTCCTTTAATATAGCCTAGTAGTAGACTGTGGTGAGTACGGTGACTTATGACCAAGTAGGTAGTCGCCAGATGGGCTCCCGAAATTTTAAAAAAAATCTTCTAAATTCAATGTTTTCTTTTTCATAATTCAATTAAAAAAAATAACTTCCTCACCAAAGGTCTTCACTAAATGAAGCGACCTTTAGTTATTATAAGAATCCCTTGTGAATTGGGTTCTAGTTTCTACATAAGACAAACCAATAAAAGTGTGGAAGTTAGAATTATACAACACACATACAGCCGGGTTAAATCCTTAATTAACATTGCTACCTAATTTTGTAGAAATAGAGTCGAGTCAGTCAATCACTAAATTTTCCCATCTAGTGATTCCGAAAGTTACTCACTAAATGTGTAATTTGAAGTTATCTAGGAAGTAATGGTAGTAGCAAAAGAAATATTTTTGAGGGTGAAGATATATCAAAGCTTATTCAAATTTAAGATCCCCAGTACATTGCGAACTCACTTGACTCAAATTGAGTCATTTTGTCCGGCAGGCTTCTTCTAATGCCAGTGTTTGAGGGTCTTCTCATTCGCATCAGGATTTGAAAAACTATATTTGGCTTGTCTCACTTTACCTGTCTTTATTGTCTTTGAATATAATTTTTTTACCAAAAAGTAAAATGTTTTTACTAATTTGTTTTCTCAAGTGTTCAAGAAAGTTCATGCGGGGTTTGTTTTTTTTTACCTTCGTGGATAAATGAAAACAATACAAACAATAGAATATATTTTACAAAATAGTTTCCATCCGTTTCAGAGATCTTTGCCGACAAAATGAAAGTTTATCTATGCAAAAAATTGTTGAGTTCTTTCTTCGAGTAGGTCCTTATCAAAGAATCTTTGATTGCTAATCTGATTGTCTCAAAAGAAGAAGTTGCAATCCAAAGGAGTCATATCAAGGGAGCATGGCGGATGATACAGTAGTTACAAGCATGGAATATTCACTGTATCTCGCATTACAGGTTCAATATGTGGTCGAGAATTGCCATGCCAAAACGACTCTTTACGGTTACTCAGCGCTAGATGCTTTCAAATAAGTTTACCTCGGGTCTTTCGCTGTTGTGCAGCGTATACTTCACCTTTCTCTCTTAAGGCAATCAGATTCGCAATGAAAGGTTCTTTGATAAGGACGCAATCAAAGAAAAACCAAAAGTTTTTGCTTCAGGGCCTATGGACCTTTATTCAATAGGCATAAACTTTTATTTTGTTGGGAAAACTCTGAGAAAGAGTGGGAAACTTTTTGCCTTATAAATTTTATTGGTTAAACTGTTTTCTTTTATCAACATAGGTAAAAAATAAACGATTGTTCTTGGACATTGATATTTTTGTGTAGAAGTAAGAAACTGAATCATACCTGTTTTGCTCCTTGAAATGAGGGTAATTCTTAACCAACCACAAACTACCAGCGCAACTGTCGTGATACTTCTTTTCTTTTCAGAAGAATGCTCTCCCTGTGTTGAAGACATGAGCCCCTCAAGCGGGGTAGCCAGCCATCCCAGAGGAGGTGTACCTTCGGGCAGAGCAGCCACACTGCCAAGCCCCCTTGGCAGAATGGGTGGCAGTAGCTCCACCCTGGGGTCGTCTCTGGCGAGCTCGCTGGGGCGCACCCCGGGCAATGACTCCGTCGGAGGCTCGACCACTTCCTTCGACAATTCGCCTCCGGACGAACATGAGGCGAAGAGAGCCGACTCCGACGGAGGAGGCAGGAGTCCGCTCGCCGCTCTTGGAGTAAGTTCACCCACGCACGCTCTCTTCCTTCTTATTACTATTATTATTACCTTCAGTATTGTTATTATTATTATAAAATCAACGGGAGCTTCGCCACTACTCGAAAAGAGGAAAAAGAAGGGACGTTTATTAATGTGGGGAAAGTACATTGCAGGATTTGTCCCAAGAGGTTTCTATTTGGGGTTCTAAGTCCCGAGAAAGAGCGCAATTATCCTGAACTTGGTCCTATTTTACAGTGAAGCCGTAGTACTCGCGGGATCCCTGTAAATAATGACCAGGGACACTGCAAATAGATCTAAGCCATTAAAAGGGGAAATAACATAAATACATAGGACATTTAGGATAACAGGGAATGGCCTTGGTCAAGTTTCTCCGAACGACCGGGACAAGGAGTTCGTATTTCAAAAACCCTTAAAAGTTGATACAAAGACCACAGGATCTCAAAATTGCGAACTTGGTACCAATGGAAATGGAAAGTTAACCATTAACCCTCGCCGTCCTATAAATAAGACAGGTTAATCTAACTACCTAGTCGTAGTAGTAGTTTAATCTAAAATAAATTAATGTGTATATTTTACCTACATCTGAACTCCATATAGAACACGAATTTTTCCCATGCGTTTTTCGAAAAATCTCATTATATAATTTTAAGGTTATTTTATTTATTTTTTTAAATTTCATAATTTATATAAAAAAAAATTGGGGGCGTTAATGATTTATAATGATATATAAAACGTGAAAATGAATTGAGTGATTTGTGACCTCAATTTCATCAAGTTTCTACCGTAGGGACTGAATTGTGGCTTTTGAGTCTTAAATTAGCTCTCATTATCTTGTATATGGAATTCTTTGAGTTTGAAATCGTCTAATTAAAATGTTTTGATTGAATCAATTCAATGTGTAAACCTAATTTTTATACCGAGTACAAAATCCGTTTCGGGGCTTCTCACTTCATATTTCAGCTGTAGAAAAAAATATTATATGAGAGAACGCGAAAACTACTTAAATAGGGGTACAATTGTACACATAATGATATACAAGTATGATAGGACCATCCTTGGTTGCAGTATAAATTTGTTTACTGCAAATTGTCAAATCCACTACAATTGAAGGCATTCCTACTTTAATCTTTTTTCACTTTGGTATCACCTAGTTGCTTCCATGTTTACTGCCAACATCAACATGCATGTGTCATTACTTGTACCAAGATAGTATCCTAATTAGGTAGCTTTTGCTTTTTCTCCTATTTTGTTGTGGAGCTGAAAAATGAGGCGAGAACCATCGGAACTGGTCCTCACCCCAAATCAAAATTAGGTTTTATACTGTCTTGTTTTGTTCATTTATTTCGTGAGCGTTTCAGTAGGCTTCTATCAATAGGTTTTGTTAATTTGAATTCTCGCAAGGGACTCGTGTTCCTTTTTTTTAGTTTTTTTGGGTTTTTTTGCTGTACTCCTCTTTAAGCGTTGGAAGTTTTGTAGTCCTGTTCAAACTTTGAATGTTTTGTACCGATGTTCAAACTTTGGAAGTTTTGTACTCATGTACAAACTTTGGAGGCTTTGTACTTCTTTTCAAACTTTGGATGTCCTGTATTCCTGTTTACACTAGAAGTTTCGGGTGTACTTTTGTCCGGCCAGAGTTGAAGAAGTTAACTTTGTTTATTATTTTGTCATCTGCGATCTTTCTGCCTACTCCTGATATTCATTTGCTCCTGTCTGTTCTTCTACTCATCGATCCTTAGGATTTAATTAATGCTCACTTAAATCCTAAGGATCGATGAGTAGAAGAACAGACAGGAGCAAATGAATATCATGAGTAGGCAGAAAGATCGCAGATGACAAAATAATAAACAAAGTTAACTTCTTCAACTCTGGCCGGACAAAAGTACACCCGAAACTTCTAGTGTAAGCAGGAATACAGGACATCCAAAGTTTGAAAAGGAGTACAAAGCCTCCAAAGTTTGTACATGAGTACAAAACTTCCAAAGTTTGAACATCAGTACAAAACATTCAAAGTTTGAACAGGACTACAAAACTTCCAACGCTTAAAGAGGAGTACAGCAAAAAAAAACCCAAAAAACTAAAAAAAAGGAACACGAGTCCCTTGCGAGAATTCAAATTAACAAAACCTATTGATATGTAGAAGCCTACTGAAACGCTCACGAAATAACTGAACAAAACAAGACAGTATAAAACCTAATTTTGATTTGGGGTGAGGACCAGTTCCGATGGTTCTCGCCTCATTTTTCAGCTCAACAACAAAATAGGAGAAAAAGCAAAAGCTACCTAATTAGGATACTATCTTGGTACAAGTAATGACACATGCATGTTGATGTTGGCAGTAAACATGGAAGCAACTAGGTGATACCAAAGTGAAAAAAGATTAAAGTAGGAATGCATTCAATTGTAGTGGATTTGACAATTTGCAGTAAACAAATTTATACTGCAACCAAGGATGGTCCTATCATACTTGTATATCATTGTGTGCACAATTGTACCCCTATTTAAGTAGTTTTCGCGTTCTCTCATATAATATTTTTTTCTACAGTTTCATACATATCGGCTGGACAAATGTACACACAACCAGATTGGTGTGTAGCCTAAACCTGGCACGTTTGTGTTATTTTTCTTCTTTCACTATCGTCGTGAAAGTGAAGTTTAATATACCTGCTATGATCCGCGGATCATCGGGATGATAAGTGACGTCATACCGAACAAAGAGTGAGGATTCAAGCAGAATTAGGTCCTAGCCTTCATCTAACTCCCTGAGAGACACATATACACTGCCTCTCCCCCCCCGCCCCTTGGGCGCATCTTCTATCTTTCTCTATAGTTTCTTGTGAGGAAGTAACAAGTATATATGAAACAACAAATGCTCCTTGAAATACCAGTTTATATTTATAGAATATAAGTAACAATGGAGTTGGAGATTCGATGAATTAAATAAGGGTACAAAAGTCAGTTGCAGTTAACTAAATTACGTAATATGGTCTCGGGGATAAAATCTTTGGCACTAGTATGTCTAAGCAACAAGTGAGCGTCGTATCTAGAACCTAAGTTTTATGTGCTGCTATTTTAGCGACCACCAAATACTCACTGCCATTTTTCTCTCTCAGCTTTCCAGACGGGGTTATCAAAGTGTTACGTCATCCACACCCACTATATATTGATCGCTCCAATACCCCGTCATCTGTACCCAACCCTTTTACCAGCCTCTCGTAGGCCTCAAGGCGTGCCTCGCTTCCATGGAAGGTGGCAATAAGTTAATCATGCTCCTCCTTTGCCCAGTACAACTGTCCTTTACATGGAACAGAAGTGTTTATGATGGGTAAACAGTGAAGGTAGTTTACTGCCACTGGAAATATGTTTACTGGTCTATTACCCTTTCTCCCACGTGGCTTGGAAGAGTAAGAGCTGTTTACCATTCGTATTACTTCTTGTTAGGTTGTTGAATCCCGACAATCACTAAGAGTACCCCCTGGATTCACAGAAATCGCAACGGGTAAGTAATTTCAGTCAATATGGTACGAGGACATGTCTGACCTTGATGCAATTGTCTCGTAGTAAGTCCGTCCATGATTATTTCTTGAAATGCGGTTTGATTAGGAGTCTGTCTTGCCTAATGAAGGCGACAAGATTCTTCAGAGTTCCTTCTATTAACCATTAATGAGCTTCAAAGCCTACCTTCACTATTTTGGTATTTATTACCTGAATATTCCACGTATTCATGCATGTGGTAAATATTTCTTTAATTAAATATGCGTGTATTAGGCCTGGCATTCCCATACTATTCCGTATAATCATCGCAATATACTCATATATTTATGAAATTTCCTGATACGTGTAATTTAACCATCTCTTAGAAACCCAAACCATTATTCAAGGTTATACTACTAACCCTAGCACGCTGCATCATAACTAAATGGCCATGAGACCAAACTAATGTTTTCAAGTCAGATGCATCTAATGTTTTATCATTTGCAGTTCCTCTAATTTTATTCAGAAGAAATGTATGCGTATGTCTCGGGGCCTCTTAAACATAATGTGCGCTTTCTCTCTATTATATTTCATACTAATGTATTCCAATCAACTTTCAAGTTGAAAATCAATGAAAATCATCTCTTCTATGTTTGGACAAATTGGCTAGTGGTTCTGTTTACTTAGCCTACCTATCATGCTAAAAAGATATTCTTGGCTTCCAACAATTCATAACTTATTTCACGAAGTTCTTTTCCATTAACATGTCCTACTAAGTACTTTTACATTTCATAACGCTTTGGACAAGGGGCATGCCAGTCTCCCTCTCCGCATTTAATTTCCTGCCCACTGCTGGATCCTGCCCATCATTTCCAAGATTCTCACCATTCTAAAGCTTTAGTTCTGAGATGTAATACTGTGTTCTTTTTTTAATCCTTGAATTTTCAGTAACCAGTTCAATTAATGGTAGCTTTATTTGTACATATGTCTAGATTTAAATAATGTCACTAAATGACAAAGATTGATATTTATCTTTGTCTCCAATGATCTAAATATTTTGTTACCGACGTTTGTAAAGAAATAAATTCCTTATTATTGTTGACATTTTCTGAATCCTTAAAAGGAAATCTGAATTATTTTGATTATTGTCTTCCTTGATTCTCTGTTGCTTTTTTTGAGGGAGGAAGGGGGTTTCATGCAGAGGTCGGCCGAATCATCCTCCTTGATGCCTATTGAACAAGGAGAGAAACCAGTGATTGGAAAAGCTCCTGTCTTTATTAACTTCAGCTCAAGGTTTTAGAGGATTAATAAATCACAAGATAAAAATATCTTGCAAATATTCTGTTTTTCGGTGCTTTTTTTCGAAGGAATCTTGAATACAGCTGACCACAGAGCGCTTTCGGAATGAGATGTAAAAAAACTAGTAAAGCACAGTGAACCACCAGACTCAAGTTAAGCAAAGTATGCTCGGCAAAGCACTAAGGCTTGTCTCTTTTTGATGTGGGTTCTGTCTGCTGTATTTTTTCATAATCCGAATGTTATCCAAGAGCTCCGTAATCGCCAAGCGTGAAAACAGTTCTTAGAAAATAATTTCACTTTCTTTCCATAGATAATAACTAATAAATATGAAAAGGGTATATGATGTAAAAGTTTAAAGCTGAACTAGGGGTTTCAGAACTAGAACCAAAAGGATTAAAAAAATTATGAACGATTAAAATGAATACACGAGGTAAATTAATTCACATGAGACAAGGCCTACCTAGCTGAACGAAGAGTCAAGAAGACCGAGAAAATTGAAGAGATATAGCTATGACAGTGATTTACAATGGTATAGCAATGGTTTACGGTGCGGGTCAATTGTTGGTTGGTTGACATTATGTGATTGACAGTGGGAATGAGGTTAATTCGTTATTGAGAGAAGGATTATACTATTTGATATAAAGATCGATTCTAAGATCCTAAGTAACGTGTAATCTAAAGTAGAACGCAAGATTTTAACATTTTCAGTCGATAACCGTTTTACAAATAATGGAATAGTGGAAAATTGTTGATTTTTCTTTTTTACCAAGGACATTTACCCGTTCTTAGGCTAATGCCGAGATACGACCAGATTTTGGCATTCAAGTAGCGCACGGTGACAGACGGGAGAAAGACAATTTCCCATGGATAAACAAAACTTTTCTCTTCTTTCTTTATATATTGGATTCTTCGAAACAAGACTCTTTCCTACTATCTTATATTTCCCTATTGTTTGGTAGAGGTACACATACGATATATTCATGGTTTATTCTACAGAATATGATATAAATTGATTTCTTACGAAACTTATTTCACTCGTTTTGTTTATTCAATTTACCCACTAAATTGGAAATAATAGAACTCTTCCCTTCATTGGGGTTATTCACAGAACACTATTTGGTTTCAAATATCCCATTTATCACAAACTTATTACTTACTTCCTGTTCTTATGTTCATTTTTTATTCTGAACATATTTTTACATTTGGTGAATCTTGAATTCATTGATGATGTCAAATCTTTGAGATAAACTACAAATTATGTTACCCGTATCATTTTTTGTTAAATTGCCTTAACTTTGCTAAAAAAGAGTTTTTATAGTACGGACATATCTAACCCTATAGATTGGGAGTCTTTCACTTCCCTTCTTAAAAAAAAAATTGAACATTTCTGTTGCATTAAATCTACTATGTATGAAATTATTGTGGAAAATAATACAAGTAAAAATGCAAGTAGTGTTTATTCAGTAAATACAGTGAACACACAAGTAAACAACTTTCAATATGAACTCAACTAACATGAATATAATGTTAGACATGGTGAATACAATAATGTTTTCTTCCTCCATATTTCTGAAAACTATCATTTAATCAAAAGAATAAAACTGAAATTTATTTACCATTAAAATGAAGTTATTAAAATTAATATTGTTGAATGTTGTTACATGAGTAACTTTAACAATTTTAATATTTCTCCTGTTTTTTTTTTTAAATTGACCATTTTATTGAAAATTTCATTTTAAAAGATATTCTTAATTGTTAGCCTTATTTTTATATCTATTAGTTTGTTTACATTTTGTCTTGTTAAGCGATTTCTACATTATTGTTATATTCTTTTCATTTTCTTGTTCTTTTTCATTTCGTTCTCTCATGGTTTGATCTCGTACACCATCGATAATTGGTTCTCCGCCCACCTTTAATCCTTCTTTTTCTCGCGCCTTTGTGATTTCTTGATTAAGAGGCGGAGTTTACTCTTTCCATTTATTTATTTACCTCGTTAGCTTATTTTTTTTCAATAATTTTCGGTCAGAATGAACTGAATAAAGTTCGATAGTACTTTAAATTCGCGTTTCTCCTTTCCCGGCTTATAGACTTTTGGGGGGAAGCCGGCCTTCTTCCCTTTATTTAACTAGTTGGGTTTTTTTTGTTGGTTTTTGTTATTTTAGTAGGTGGCACGTTCCTGCACCGGGGGGAGGCAGACCTCCCCCCGGAGCTTGCTTCCTGCTTGTTGCCTTTTTCTTTTTTATTATTGTTTTTTATGTTTGTTCTTTTGCATCTTATTTTCAATTAGCCTAGTACTAGGCAGTGTTGAATACGGCGACTAATGCCCAAGTAAGCAGTCACCATATGAGCTTTTAAAATTAATAAAAAAAATCCCGTAAGACATTTTGGCGCGTTCTCTGGCATCGGTTCTCTCTTCAATTCATAGTAGACTCATTTTTGCATCGTATGCGAAGGAAGCAATACCATGGTTGAATTCGATCTTCCAAAAATTTGGAAAATACAACTGTGCTGTTTAGTATTTACGTCGAGAGCTCGAATGCGAAAACTCCGAGTGTTTGGGTGTCGATCCGAGAACGGTGGAGAGGATCAGGAAAGAGTTCGATGAGTCAAGATGTAATTAAGAGGCTAAAGCGTCTCGTAAACCTCACTCTAATCGTTCTGAGACGAAAAGAACACACCGGAAGCCACCAGACTCATTACGGAGAGCTACATCAAGTGTCTGGAAGAGTTGGTGTTGGAAGGCCGTACGTGTGGTAGCAAGACTGCACCATACCACACAAGCAGGAGGACCGAGTCTTGGGTATCAGGCAATTTCTTTGACCACATCACTTTGATGTTGAACAGGGGCACTTAAGGACCAACCAGAGGAAAGATACAGAAGCCCGGGTAATTTAGATAGTAATAAAGAATAGAAATTATCTTTGAACAAACTGAAAGTTTTGGCTCTCTAGCCCCTCATGATAGCTCCCTGCTCGCTACCCACACCGCTCTACCTAGCGAGCGACGAGGAAAGAACGCTACCTCGGGACGCTTCTTAAGATGTTGCTATGGCGCAACAGAGAACCCTGAAATTTTATTTATTTAGTAAAACTCAGAAAATAAAGCTAAATTTCAGAGCATGCATTAATTCACTGATGAGAAACTCATCAGTGAATTGATGCATGTTCTGATTTTTAGTAACTTGGTGTGTGAAGATAATATCAGACGGAAGAAAGAAGAAATGAGTATAAACAAAAGCAAATATTAAATGAAGGAAAGGAGTATTCGAAGAAAGTTTCACGGGTCTCTTCTCGTTACCAAACATGAAGCGAGAAAGGCAGAAACCCTCATAAGGATGACCGTCCATGAAAGCAAGTCATCAATTTCTAGCTAAAATTATAATTCATCAGCCAATAACCTAAGATCCACTCAAGGTGAGTCCAAGAAAGGAAAGGAGGGAAGAACAGAGTGGACTTCAGGGGAAAAGGGTAAAATAAAAATGGAAAATGCTATTAGTGGGGGGGATGGGGCATTTTTCTTAAGCGTATGAACTGTCCCTTTCTCAAGAGTAAAAGTGAATGTTCTTTTTTAAAATTTTTAAAGCGCATCACCTAGGTCCTGTTATCAAGTGTAAAAGTTAATGCTCTTTTTTTCATTTTTAAAGCATATGACCTAGGTCTTTTTATCAAGTGTAAAAGTTAATGCTCTTTTTTTCATTTTTAAAGCATATGACCTAGGTCTTTTTATCAAGTGTAAAAGTTAATGCTCTTTTTTTCATTTTTAAAGCATATGACCTAGGTCTTTTTATCAAGTGTAAAAGTTAATGCTCTTTTTTTCATTTTTAAAGCATATGACCTAGGTCTTTTTATCAAGTGTAAAAGTTAATGCTCTTTTTTTCATTTTTAAAGCATATGACCTAGGTCTTTTTATCAAGTTTAAAAGTTAATGCTCTTTTTTTCATTTTTAAAGCGTATTACCTAGGTCCTTTTATCAAGTGTAAAAGTAATGCTTTTATTTTTTTTAAGTGTAGGAACTGTCCCTTTCTCAGGAGTAAAAGTTAATACTTTTTTTATTTTTAAAGCGTATGACCTAGGTCCTTTTATCAAGTGTAAAAGTTAATGCTCTTTTTTTTCATTTTTAAAGCATTACTTTTATCAAGTGTAAAAGTAATGCTTTTATTTTTTTTAAGCGTAGGAACTGTCCCTTTCTCAGGAGTAAAAGTTAATACTCTTTTTTATTTTTAAAGCGTATGACCTAGGTCCTTTTATCAAGTGTAAAAGTTAATGCTCTCTTTTTTCATTTTTAAAGCGTATAACCTAGGTCCTTTTATCAAGTGTAAAAGTAATGCTTTTATTTGTTTTAAGCGTATGAACTATCCCTTTCTCAAGAGTAAAAGTTAATGCTTTTTTAAAAAAATTTAAAGCGTATGATCTAAGTCCTTTTATCAAGTGTAAAAGTTAATGCTCTTTTTTTCATTTTCAAAGCGTATGACCTAGGTCCTTTTATCAAGTGTAAAAGTAATGCTTTTATTTTTATTTTTTTAAAGCGTATGAACTGTCCTTTTCTCAAGAGTAAAAGTTAATGCTCTTATTTTTTTTATTCTGAACTCATATGACCTATGTCCTTTTATCAAGGGTAAAAGTGAATGCTCTTATTTTTTTACGAGTATGAACTGTCCCTTTCTCAAGAGTAAAATTCAATGCTCTTATTTTTTTTATTCTTAACGCGTTATGACCTATGTCCTTTTAACAAGGGTAAAAGTGAATGCTCTTATTTTTTTCATTTATAACGCGTAGAGGGCCTTGGTAGGCGTTCTGCCCCCTTTCCTCCGTTTGTACAGGGTGTTCCGAAAGTCTTGTCACTCCCTGACTGTCAGGAACAGTCTATGTTCCCAATGCAGTATCGTCCTCTTCGGAGGGGCTAATCTGCCGAATCTTGCAGTGAAGTCATGTCACACATCTTTCATAAATGCACACATCATGTGCCCATACACTTGCCATCAGCCTCTCTTCCAAACTCTAAGAGCTCGGGTCAGCCATCTGAAATAGAAAATTAAAACAATATTTACAGGGGGTGACAATACTTTGGGATTATCCTGCATTGTATTGTGTTCTATGGCAACGATCGAGGGGCAAATTTCTTAAAACTGTCGTAAGGGCGCAAATACAAGCCTTTTGCCAGCCACGATTAGGTTGAAAGAGGAATTCACGCCTTATTATTAATATCCCGACGATAAACACCCGGATTTGGTTAGGTTAAGGAAAGATCTGCCCGAGAATTTCAAGTTCTTGAACCAATTAATAGAACCCACTATCTGGTTTGGCATAGTGGTTGGTCCTTAACAAGTGCCCCTGGGGTGATTCATCGACTGAAATCCAGGCGACTGGCGTTCTAGTCAATTGACGATGACAATCAACTTTTACTGGACTCACTTCATTCAATGTACGACCTAACATAACCTAACCTCTGCGAGATTCATTTCTTAACACTTTTTTTTTAACGAAATGAGCCATATATGGTACACTAATGTTTTTAAATAATTTACTCGTACTGTTGTAAGATATCGTACCTAAGTTAGTCATTAAGAGGCAACGATTACAGCATTTGGTACAATAATAGTTTGTGTCTAGTCTTTTGTGAGTAATGGCCGTCATCGGCTTAACCTAACCTAACATACCCTACATAACCTCTAACCTTACCTAACCTAAGCTAACCTGATGTAACCTAACCTAACCTAACGATCTTACCTAACCTAACCTGACCTATACCAATGAACTAGAAATTGAACGAGCCATAGAAAGCAAACAGGAATATGTGAGCCTTCCCCCCCCCCCCCAAGTAAGGAGACATTTAAAGGCCAACAGAGGTCAACTGACCCCACGTCGGGGCACCGATGATGAAGCAAAATCGCGTCATACAATAAAAATTTGTTGAGAGACAAGATGTACCCCAGAGGAAGAGGGGGCGAGTAGGCGTTCATTGCAAGAGACATCCACCCCCGCCCCCACCTCTATGGCGTTTTAGTAAACCGAAAACCAACAAGAGCATCTTTCTCCACGTAGTTTCGGAAGAAATTCGTAAAATGGCAAAAAAGGGGAAATTAAAATATGTGGAAGACAACCCGAGGAATCAAAAGAGGAGACTACCGGGAGCAGAGACTCTAAGGCGAAATACTATAATTTATGTTCCATGGATTGGGTGAGCACAAGCATAAACATCTTTTTAATTCGTGGCCCAAATAAGAGGTTTTCTAACTATTCGGGTCACTTCAAAAGGTCCTATTTACGGACGCAACGTCCTTTGTCTCTATTTTGCACAAATATTTGAATTGCGATTATTTTATTATTTTTTTTGTTAAACTCAAAAAATTTGCTTTGAAAAAAAAATTGCCGGCGAACCTAAATGTCAATATGTGGTCCTGATGAAGTTTGTGATCCGCTAGAGCTCCCCCACCCCAAAGTTGCCCATGCTTGTTTGAGATAGAGATCCATCAGCCAAAAGCTACCAAATATTTGTTTTATTATTTAATAGCAGCCATCTCTTATGGCAATGAGACGACGCATTCTTTTTTTGTCTTTCTATTAAATATTTATACCCGTCCCTGAATCAGATCGAATAAATCGTGTAAGACTTCCCCAAAACACGAACGCTCCATTTCGTATCGCTGTCGCCGTCCCAATTCTAAATATAGATTGCACCGCGGCTCAGGTTGAATTCCAGATTTGTTGCGTCGGCGATGACTCCTCTCAAATCTACTCGGCCAGATGGTCATCGTTTTCGTGCCATCAAAATAACGAGGAGTTCAACGAAAGCATAAAAATGAGCGTGTAAGCCAATGAGGAACGTAAAAGAAAGCTTAACAATGGGCACGTAAGCCAATGAGGAACTTAAAAGAAAGCTTAACAATGGGCACGTAAGCCAATGAGGAACTTAAAAGAAAGCTTCACAATGGGCACGTAAGCCAATGAGAAACTTAAAAGAAAGTTTCACAATGGGCACGTAAGCCAATGAGGAAATTAAAAGAAAGCTTAACAATGGTCAGGTAAGCCAAAGGGGTAAGCTACAAGAATAACATAAGTGAGAATCAGTGTGTATCAATACATACTTCTTATGAGGCCTAAATATACGAAATAATGTCTACAGGTGTGTGCATACTATGGTGTATACACATAAATTGATGTAAAATATTAGATGTATATTATAGCTACAATTATATAAATACTGTTATCTTTTCGGTATACCGCCTCAACTTGGACAAACATATGGAGAGATTAAGAATATTGTACGAGGCGAAATTAACCGTTTAATTATCATTGCATCTCAGACAGCCAAAAGAATGTACCGCGTGCTTTTTACGGTTGTTTTTTCCCTATAATCCATCGAAGAACCGCAAGGTCAACTTGACGTGTAATAAGACTGAATTTTCAATTTGCTTGGCTAGAGGAGTGGCCACTCGAGATGCCCTGTCCTTAACTGTACCAACAAGGCCTCGATCATTTATGAATCTGTAGTGTGAGAAGAGCCAATTTGGATTGTCATTCAATAATAGGCTGCCAAGACAAAAACTTTACTTTGCAAAAGTCGGTTATAAAAGCCCAAGCATATTGGCAGGGTGTGCACAAAGCCCCCTGGCGACATTATGTTTTAATCCTGTTTTGTTTGTTTAGATAAATTGATTGCTATCATGGCTGATTCGAGGGGCTATACTAAAGAAGTACGAATTATAGCTAGTGTATTTCGTGATCGGGCTAGAGAAGGAAGGTATAAATGTTGGTCAGAAAAAAAATATGAAACGACATTTGGAATTGAAACCATTTAAACCTTAATGTGTGAACGAGCTATCCAATGTGGATATGAAAGCATGTGAACCTGCTTTTAAATCTCTTTTGCAAAAATTTTCAATTGTTAAGTCAAGAAAGAACTTATTGTTTTGGAATGGGTCTTCCATTTAGCTGAGTCGAAACAGGAATGTTTATTTATAGTTTAAGGAAAACTCCATTTATTATGAAGAAATCAAACCCCTTCACAAGTGATATGGGAAGAGATTTCTAGAAATGATCTTATTGACCCATGTTTTTTAAACACAATTGTTGATCACATGACCTACCTGACCATGTTTCAAGAATGGTTCATTCCACATCTGCGTATGAGAGGAGTTGAAGAGTCAGCATTTCCCCAACATGATGGCGCACCGGCACATTTTGCCCTGAGGTAAAAGAATTCCTGAGCAAAAAAAAAATGGGATTCGAAGGAGTGGATGTGGATCCGACATAGTATGGCTTCTTCGAAGTCCAGACTTGACGAGCGATAATTCGCTCTGGGGCAGAGTGAAAGGCGAAATTTCCCAACTGGAAACGGCTTCCACGAAATGCAGTTTCAACATGGAAAAAAATGCACCGATGAATGGGGCGAAAAGAGAAATCAAATTATGTGCTGATAATTATGAAGGACAACGTATGAACATTGTTTAAAGTGAGTACCCGATTTACACTCGTTTTGAGCTATTTCATCTCCATGGGGACATAGTTTAAAATGGGTGCCGAACGAGGTCTGGAAACCGACTCTAATTTGACCCAAATCAGAACCCCATCCATCGAGTAACCACATCTACTGTGATTTAATTTCACTGTAATCGGAAGCGGTCTTTCGATTCGGCTAAGCCTTAGATTAGAAAAGCAGATGGCCTTCTTCTACATTACTGTCGGCGCACCGGCCACCGAACCAAGGCTACTCCTTGACGGGTAATTTGGTGATACCTCTCGACATTAGTACATCACGGTAATTTACATCACGGTAATTTTCCCAGATTAAGGACTCCAACACAATCGAAAGTGCTTTGCTATATTTAATTCTATGCTTAAAATTACGAGTGATATATATATATATATATATATATATATATATATATATATATATATTATCCCCCAACCCCCCCAACCCCAAATGATGCATTTACAAAAAATAAAGCCATTTTCTTGATACAGACAACAACTTTTTTTTCAGCAGTTCAATGTAATTAGCAGAATTCACTTTTGTCTTTTCAGTATCAATAAAATGAACATCTGTTTGGCCATTCCAAGAGACCCCTGCAGATATCATAACCTTTAGGGAAAATCTTGAAGTTTCATGATACAATCTATTTATCGGAATGTTACACTTTTTGCCACTCCCGTAGATATCATTTTGGCGGTTTCGTGGAATTTTTAATATCAGCGACAGAGAAGTTATCAAGTAACTGTCTGCATTTCGTGTCTTAATTATAATTCGTTGTACAGAACTCTTTCCAATATTCAAGTTTTTAGCAATTGTTTTTGCAATAAATGACTTCCTGATTTATCTTCTTGAGAGCAGATGCTATCGTTAATGGAATTCGCATTTACCGGTTCTAAAGCTGTTTTAGATCTTAAGAGTCTTTCCACAGCACCCCTTTTCCACATTTTTCCAGGAAATTCCTGCAATATTCTTCCATCCGTTTTCACAGTAACAAGCTTTAATGAGAATGTGATCTTCTTCTGACAAAGTCATTATGACCACTGAGGAACTGTAAATAAAGATATCCATAATATGACATGTTCATTCCTGTAGGCTTTTGTAAGAACGTGAAAGTTCGTGTATGAGATTGCACAATAAAATAATATTTTATCTCGATAATCGTCTTTTTGACCCATGGTGGTATTTTGGGGAAGTGCAATAAAACTATAAAAGTTATATAAAGTCCGTTTTTTGCATTCGAAAGAGGAAGATTGAATGTATCTTGCATATGAAAATTGAATTGTCATGAATAGGAAGGAGGTTACTGAGATATTATTTCTTTTTAAATTACGTCATTTTAGTGGCCACCCACCCGATATATATATATATATATATATATATATATATATATATATATATATATATATATATATATATATATGTATTTAAAGGCCCAAGGAAATGGAAATTGGTAACATAACCCGGAAAAACACTTAGGAGAATATTACAAGAACCGATAAAAGCTTAAGAAAGAAAATGGGAGATGTAGAGAACGGAACCTGTGTCATTAAGCGCTCATCGCTTATATGACCAAGATGCTCATCGTCAGAGCTACCATCCTCAACCCCTTGGGCCTTTAAATACATCTATAATTCATGTGTCATGTGATTTTCAATTATATATATATATATATATATATATATATATATATATATATATATATATATATATATATATATATATATATATATACATATATATATATATATATATATATATATATATATATATATATATATATATATTTATATGCACAGCTACCTCAAAATGTAATAATAAGCAATTTTCAGCGAAAATTAGCGATTTGCCGAGACCATCACGATCATAATTCATTAATTTAACCTAACGAACCTAACCTAACCTTATGACGACTTACATTAATTTATTTATTTGCACTCATACATCTGTTTGAAAAATTAAACAAAAAAAAGGGATACGAAATGTAAAGTGTGTGATGTGTGCATGGTCTGGAGAAACCTTATGATTGTGTAGATAAAGAATCATTATGGTAGGTGCTGAGAATGTAGGGGGGGGGGGGGTAAATGGTAAATTGTATGGTGGTGTAAAGAGTATTTATGTTGTAGTTAAGGCGTTAGTTTGGGTAAAATATGACCTGAGTAGTTTGCATGCGTGGGGTATAATCCGAGAGTGTGTGATGTCGCTATAGATGTTTAATATCTTTATTCATGGATTACTGAGTGAAGTGAGAATGAGAGAAAGTAGAGTGGTATGACTAATAATAAAAGATATGGGATATGTTGATGACTGTGATAAGTTCTGAGAGTGAAAGTGTTTTGGAAGAGAGGCGGCTAAACATAAATGCAGAAAAGAGTTAGATGATGGTGTTTGGAAGTAAATATGGAGTGTGATGTGCTATTAGATTCCGGGGTGTAGCCCATCAATAAATGTAATGTTTTACGTAGCTATAGTGTTTGTTGTGTGAATGATAGTGATACGGAGGAGGAAAATTTTGACAACTAGATTTTGAATGGTAGGAAAATCCAAGGGGTGTTCGCAGTGTGAGTGAATGATAAGAATTTGAGTGTGAAATGTGTTTGGAACTTGCATCAGAGTATGTCAGTACTAAGGTGAGTGCATGGAAGTGTGACATTGCATGAAAGGACAGGGAAGATCTAAGGGAAAACAGTGCAAATGAAGAATTTAGGGTGGATGTTGGGAGGGAGAATGAAAGATGAAATAATGAATGATTGGCTAAAATGTATCTATCTAGTGGGAGAAAAGGTGTAAATGAGGTTGTAGCTAAGAATACTCAGAGTGGTACTAGCATATAAGAATGTAACAGAGTTTATGTCCATGTGTGCGAATGATTGGAAGACTGCATGAAATAGAATTTGATTATGTGGGTGTTCGAAAGAAAAATGGCTGTCCAGGAGGTATGTAGATGATATCCTGCATACATTAAAATCATGCTTTGTCTCAAACGATGGCCTGAAGTCACAGGATTTTAGTACCGCCGAAATGTAGCCATCTCTTGCTTCTTTTCCATAAACTTCGCCAGAAGCTTCCGTCACCATTCGCCCACACCACTCCACACGTTGAGAATGGCATGGAATGTCAATAGAGAGTGACTCGTCGACAATAATTTGCAGGTAAGTGGTAGCTCAAATCTGCACTCTTCATCGGGAGGAAGTAGATCTGTTAGATTCTTAGTAGTCTTATCTATTTTTGGTGGCTGGAAATCACGTATCTCTTCCTCACACACAGTAACTTCTCGGATCTTCTTGATTCTGCCAATAGCTAATTTCCTGTTCTGATCAACGTTTGCCAACATTGCCAAAATGACGTTCCTACAGAACCAATTGGAATTCCATTGGATTATTTGCCATGCTATGTCTTCACTGGTAGGTTGGAGTATTTGCAGAAGATTGATCTGTTCCAGGAGATGTTTAGATCCCTCTGTGCATTTTGGAGAGAATTTGATGTGAAACCAGATGGGCCCATAATGACACATGACAAACTCTGTGAGGATATACAAGTCATTATTAGGTTTTTCTGTTGCCACATAAAGTCGACATATTCTGCTGGCAGTGGTGAGTCATCTTGCGTGAGATATTGGCCCTGGTTTCATCGTCAATTACACCACTTCTAATAGCACTGATAATTCTGTACATGTAAGTTTGGTCCCAAATAAGCTCATTCACATCTACCGCTGAAAGAGGAGCTCCTTTAACAATATATTGAAAGCCATTTGGTGATATTGGTATAGTTTCACAGGTGGTTAAGGCTTTACCAAGTGGTCCTTTCCATTGAGTTCCACTTTCTGTTGGACCAATCTATTTCCTACACAGGTGCCTCAAAGGAATCTCATTTAGATGCAAGTTGCAGATGATCCACTGTAAAAGACGATGTAATTAACATTCTAGCCCTCTCATATCACTCCATTCTTGTAGCCAGTATTAGTTGCCCTACTGTCAGCTCCCACTGCCTTTATCTTATCTTTAATATAATTTTAAACAAGCCATTTCATCAGTCTGTCTGCAATACCTGCACCTGTTCCTCGTTCAATAGTTAGATCATCTAAATATACAGTACCAGGTTCTCCTGCAAGCACATAGTGATCATGAAGTTCTTTTGTTCAATACCATTTGTGCCTTTTCTTCTTTTTAGTTAGTGTTGCGTCTCTCCTCCCATATCTTACAACCTGTTGTTTTGCTGGCAGCTCATAATGAGAAAGTTCTGGAAGTGGGGAGCCAAAGATACTGTGACTTTTTGATGTTCTAGTTCTTTACTCATCTTCGCCTTGAATAATAGAAAGACCTTTTAGTATTAAAAAGAAGTAATACATCCCTCCATAGGAAATACTCTGTAAATATCTCGTAAATTCGTCATACATCGATTAATTTATAGTTCCCTCCGAGTAGTTTACAAACAAGGAAATCCTCAAACTATAATTGCCTAAACCTTAGATACAGAAGAAGTTAAACTGTAAATTTTCTGCCTGTACGAAAATTACCCATTTCTAGCTTCAGAGACGAGAACTATAATAACTGAATACAACCAGCCTCATCTTACCGAAAAGATAATTTTGAAGCAAAATTTGGCCCCCCCAAAAGGGCGTGTTACGATTTTTTTCATCTTCATTTCAGAATTTTGGATGATCTGTTCTACAAAACCTGAAATGTGTCTTAAAATTGGTTGCGACACTACGCCCCATTAAACGCCGTCGTTCGTGGACTAGTCGCGGAAGCAGAATTTTTCAACAAACGAGAGAAGGAATTCATCCGAAAAAGATCATGTTGATTGTATTGTGGGATATTGAAGGAATTGTCAATTACGAGATGTTAGACAACGATCAAACAATTAATGCTAATCTCTAATGCAATCAACTTCGTCGTTTGAAAGCCGCTTTGGGCCAAATCGATCCTCTCTATTCAACAGACTGGGTGTCATCCTCCATCACGATGATGCCCGTCCTCACAATACTCGAATGACCAAAGAACTCTTGGAGGAGCTCAGTTGGGAAATATTGCCTCATCCTCCATATTCTCCTGACTTTGATCCTTCTGATTATCACTTGCTTAGGGGATTACAGAACCAATTGGATGGTCTTAGGTTAACATCAAGAGAAGAGGTTGAAAACGAATTGGATTCATATTTTGCATCAAAACCTAAAGGATTTTTACAACTGTGGCATATCTAAGTTTGTGGACAGATGGAATGAGGTTCTAGAAAATAATGGATATTATATTTATTATTGAATAGTTCCACAGTCATAAGTTCTTTTAATATATACCCTAAAATTAGACATTACATTTGATTCCAACCTGATATGTGGTGACTAACAGCTTTAAGGGCTGCCTATATATACACTTATGTACAAGAGAAAATAAAAATTGGACGCGAATGAGCAAATGAGACAAGAAACTGGAGGGGTTTTTTTTGGGGGGGGGGGCGAAATATAGTTACTGTGCCTGGTAGCTTAGCGGTAAAGCATCTGACCGGCAATCAGCAGACCCGAGTTCGAGTCCCGGCCAGGAATTCAGAACTTTTTTCCCCTGGCGTTATTTCTGTCTTCTCGGTAAAGGATTGCCTTCACTGTGTCGCCCTCTGCTCCCTTTGATTCTGGATTCTTCTAATGTCCCTTTTTCTTGCCTTTAAAAAAACTCCGGTTTCTTGTCTCATTTGCTCATTCGCGTCCAATTCTTATTTTCTCTTGTACTCTATGTATTGATAGTCAGCTATACAAGGTTTCTGCATCTTTCTTTCTGTCTTCAAATTTTATTTGAAAGATAGAAAATAAAAATGGCATAGCCCTGTGGTGGTTGTATTACCACCCGCAGATCCTGTAGTTGCTTTCTGTGTATACTTATGTATATATGCACAAAAAAAATATATACCAAAACGCAGAGAAAGCCAGAGATTTCCTATCGCCAGGGACCCGTCTTTCATTCTAGTTTTCATTTTCGCTTTCCTATTATTTTTCCCCAATTTTCCCCACTATTTCTCCTACTAAAATCCTCTACTACTCTTCTCCTCACTTTATATGTCCAAGTCCAAGTCCAAGATCTTCCTTTCTTGAACGTTTGAGACAAAGAAACAATTGTTTTCTAGTTTTGTCGTTTGGCTTTTATGGCGAAAGGGGATCAAGCGAAATTTGATAGAGACAAAGCACAATAATAAAAGACAGGACAACTACATGAAATAAGTAGCGAACTAGCTTATGCATGTAATTACTTAAAAAGAATTGTCCCTGCGTTTTCCTATCTCAGAGTTATAACCGGAGATAGATAAAAGAAAGGAAAGACACAAAAATGAATAAATACATGAAAAATAGGAATAGAAGAGATCAAACTGGCACATATATGTATGTTAGAAGAGGCCTAGCTATACCTTGTTAGTATCGACCTTCCTCCACGTAAGAGGGTATTCTTTATTGGATTTTGAAAGAGCTTTAAATGAGGCAATATTCAGACTGATTGATTTGGAAAAATAAATGCCTTCTCCTCAGATAATTTGAAATATCACCTGTTATCATTATAGTTCTCCAACCCCTGTATTTAGGTCTAGGGTGGTTTGGACCGGTTACAGAGTTATTTAGTACCTCCATAATCTGTGAGCGTTTGGGCCAGTAGGGCACGCACCTCTTTGCCAAATAGGGCAAAAAAAATCTTAGACTTGTACCTCACCCATGCGCGTAGATTTAGCTAATGAAATAAGACTCTTCCCTACAGCTGCAAGCCTCCAACAGTAGTATTCATATCTGTATGGAAGAGGTACAAAAGGCTAAAAGAGGTACAAAAATTAATCATATCAAGAATATGTAACCCAATATTACCATGTCAAGAATATCAACCTCACTCTAAATATAGAGTAAACAAGTAAACAGACGCAATCATTTCTTTAATGAAAATAGACTGTGTGTATACTAATTTATTAGAAAGAAAATTGATTGTCAATTGCGTATAAGAAATTAATTAACCTGTTTACTTTATTTTCATTCCAACCACATGGTTGGATAAAACATGGAAGAATTCCGCGTTTACAGGTTGTTAATTTATGTCTTCCTCAATATGTTGCATATGAACGCCTGTTTGTGGATTGCCGAAATACAAAGAGTGGATTGTTGGCCAGATTTATCTGGGTTCGTCTTTCATCACTATGGATAATTGATACATTTCTCACTTTTTCGCATATTGGCCAAAATGGTTTTTCGGTCTTTGTGTTCAACTAATTCCATATGCACCAGTGCTAGTGAATGTCTAGTATCTACGAGACCAAGCACTCCAAATTGAGTTCTAAGGCCCCCGACCTCGATGTTTTTTTTGGTTAGGTTAGCTTACTTAACATGTGCTTATCTAACCTTACCCTCTGAGGTTATGAAAACGTTCTTGAGGACTTCCCTGGTAAAAAAATAGTGAAGTCACTTTACCACCAAGACAAGCGACACCTAAAATTTCCATGTCAAGAATAACGCCCCCTGCACATTCCCATATTATAATTTTCTCCATCTGGTTTTATTTTTTCAATAAGCTTAAATTTAGTGTGCTAACTATGAAATTCCATATAAAGTATCGAGAAGGAATTGATCCGATTTAGATCGTGATATGGATTAATGTTCCTCTTATCCGTATCTCAATTAACCCAAATCCAAGAGAAAGAGGTCATTTTTGTGTCCTTTCAACTGCTCGGACTTTGGCGAGCTTTCATAACCTCGGATATTTCCTGCATTTACCGAATACACACACGTCTTAAGGGATGAAATTAGTTGTGTTGTCTCCTCTTCCTCAAAGAATTGATAAAATTGATCCAAAATCTTAATCTTGTCCCCTCACCTATCAGCAAGGATATAAAATTGATTCAAGGCTTATTGTTAATTTTCTATGAGAGACCCATGGGGCGAAGCTCCGGGAAGAGCATGCACTTCCTCTGGCCCATATAACCCTACAGGAATATCAGACATATACTATCCAATTCATGGCTGCATATTTCCCCCACTTAACTACATTTCACTATTTCAAGAAATCTATAATAATTTAGTTTACATTTTCACATACTTTCTAACACCTTTCGGTAGAAAAATAATAAATTACCTTTACAGTAAATAACTTTAGTCAGGGACTTAGCAAAATTCTAGTCAAATACAGCTACTGGTCGCAATTACCTGGTAAGTATACTATAAATTCTATTTTTTTTAATAAGCATCTAAATTTCAAAGGTAAGAAGATCTTAAGGGGACGCTAGGGATCATTTGGTAATATGGGATCAATACGAGAGGTTATACATAAATCACCGTTTCGACGCCACCGTCAGGCAGGCTTAAAAATCTTCTTCAGTTTTAAAGAAGGCCAAGAAATCTCTCTCGGAACTTTAGTTTTACGTGAGATGAAGCACTTCTCCTTTGTCCAATTAATTGGGTTCGAATTAATTTCTCTAAAACATTTTTAAAAAAATTGACGCAACAAATTAAATTTAGAACCATCGGAAAGTGCACAAATTTAAATCCCGCCTAAGCACCAACACCAAATCTTGTCCCATCATCTAACAAAAATCAATAATTAGATTGCCATTGCTGCTAATTTCTTGGTAAACAATAAAAGTACTTTTTTTAATCAATAAAAAGGTGGTTTCTGACAATATTAAAGGCTTCTTCTCATTATCTATTAACTAGAATAGGTACCCGGCATTGCCTGGGATAAGAAGTCCTGTCGCAAATAAATACAGATGGATAGTGTTTGAAATTCTTATATTGTGGCACAAAATATGTATACTTATTGATTATTATTATTATTTGTGGGGTGAAGGCAGATTCAGGAGAATTGCGCACTATCTATATGATATAATATGCTTACAATGGGTGAACGTTTCACATCGTGCGCCCGGCAGTTTACGCGCACGCGTGAATGACCGTTAGTTATGAGCGAACGACGTCTTATATAGATTAATATTAATAAAATTGCAATCCCTCCCCTGTCTAGAAATTGAAATCACCCCAAAATTTTGCCTGATGTCGAGAAATTGCAATCATCCCCAAATTTTGCCTGATGTCGAGAAATTGCAATCACTCCGAAATTTTGGCTGCTGTCTATAAATTGCAATCAGCCCCAAATTTTGCCTGCTGTCTCTAAATTGCAATCACCCTCAATTTTTGCCTGCTGTCTATAAATTGCAATCACCCCCAAATTTTGCCTGCTGTCTATAAATTGCAATCACCCCAAAATTTTGTCTGCTGTCTATAAATTGCAATCACCCCAAAATTTTGCCTGCTGTCTATAAATTGGAAGCCTGCGGCTGCTCTTAAGACTGGAGGGACGTCGAAAAACGTAACTCAATATTGAGAGAAGAGGAACAAACGAACGAACATACTCTTGATTTTTTTATTGACACCAAAGAGGGCATTGATATCAGAATGTATGCGAGGAGAGGTTCATAGAGAAATTAGCGAGGTTATGGGAATGGAGATGGTGAAAGTTACATAGCTCGAGTTGTGTGAAGAGGAGACCACTCGTGGCGTTTGAGACCGTGAGGTTGTGGAACTTACACCATTTTCGGTCATCAGTGTTAAATTGCTCTCAATGCTAAATTGTGTCTGCAAAAGAACGGTTTAGCCATCTTCCAGCAAACGTAGAGCCCATCGTGGTCTAAGGGACAGCCAACCAATTCTGTGTCAGGATCGGATGTGAATATGGAGACTCCTTCGGCAGGTTCCGAGGCGGAAAAGTGCTACATTATACTCGTATATATGAAGGATGGAAAGCACAACAATGTTGTAATTACTTATGTGTAGTGAAGTACGGGGTCGGAGTTGTCTCGGGCACGCCTCGGATTCGAGGCGGAGCCTGATTGGCGACTCTTCCCTGCGAACGGCGATTTTTTTTTCGTCCGCTTCCGGCGTGGGTCGAACTCACTAACCTAACGAGAGCTTCGACAAAATTGTTTCTTACTTACTTACCGCCTGTGCGACATCTGTGCGACAAAATAACTCCCCCACCGTCTTTTGCGACAAGACCCTCTTACATTTTTCTCGCGTTTGATATAAATAAATTGATGATATCATCTGTTTGTGGCCCATTTCTAAAGCTGTCTATCGTTTTTTCAATAATCTTTTTTCTCATTAAATTCAATCTCGTAATTGAGTATTTTAGGACTTTCCCGTTTCTGGATCGTTTAATTCGCAGAATTCCGCCTAGTTTTAAATTTTATTTTTTACCTCTAGTACCTCAGTGTTTAAATTTACCTCTAGTAACACTGTTTTAACTTCTACACGGTGGTCCGAAGTCATGCTGCACATCTTCCATGTTATTTCCAGAATAGAATGCATACGATCATGTGCCCATGGACTCGCAATCAGCCTCTCTCCCAAAATATAGGGGCTCGTCTCACCCATCTGAGATAGAAAATATAAGCAATATTAACAGAGAGACAAGATTTTCGGTCATCTGAAATTTAAAATTAAAACAATATTTCAAATACAAAATTAAAACAATATTTACAAGGGGGTAACAAGACTTTCGGACCAACCTGTATTTATGTTGTTCAGAGAATACGGGTCGTTAGCTTTAAATATATGGAAAATGAATTTTGCCCCATATATATGGAAAATGAATTTTGCCCCATCTTCTTCGAACTTGGAGGCGAAGTTTTGTTCTCCTCATTGTGCCTAGTCTAAATGCAGATGAAAGTCTTAAAAAATGTTCTCCCTTCATTTATCGTGCTTTGTTTTACCTTTTTCTATTTTCTTTTCTTGCTCGACTCCTGTTTTATTTTAATATGAGTGTATATCGTGTATACTATACGATGTATGTCTTTAATAATATAAGAAAAATATAGGTGGGGTTTATTATGTTGCTTATTGCTCTCCGGGAGTAGATGGCATATCTGCTATTTCGACTGCTTTGGAGAAAGCCTTTAGGCCTACAGCTTGTGTTGAAGGACCAGGTTAGAAGGGAAGGAGGCTGTTGCATGCTATGGGAATTTTATAGGACCCCTATGCGCCTAGCGATCTATTCAACAGCTAGGATACAACCAAATGAGGTGGCGCGCTCGTATCCTATCCACTTTTGCCCTACAGCGGGGCTAGAGTTTAAAGACTCAGCCTTGTATGCTGGCCACTTTATTATTTCTAGTCAGGTGTTTGGCCTAAAATCCCCTTCTGAATGACTATGAAACATTATCTGTCCGTTTGCCCCAAAATTCCCTTCTGAGTGACTTTGGAACATTATCTGTCCGTTTGCCCCAAAATTCCCTTCTGAGTGACTTTGGAACATTATCTGTCCGTTTGCCCCACCGCCAACATAAACAAAAATTAGCAAGAAGTCAATACAAGAGCATTCTCTGTTATTTTACCAGAAAATTATCATAATATCAATCAAAATTCCACCAAATTCATTTACAATTCGCCTGATTTTAAGAGAAGCATTTCTTTTAATAGGTTGCGCTGACGCAGTTAGGCTATGCTAGAAATTGTTATGGTAACCACAAGAGAAACATTATTGAATGCTATTCTATCAGTTTTCCGATTACCTTCGTCATTCTTGGCAGGTACAGTTCAGCTATTCCACTTTCTTTGCTCTTATTGAATTATCTCTAAGTGGAAAATTCCAAGTAATTTACTGAACATTTACGCAGCGTTGTTTAGGGAGGAAGCCTTTGCAAAGCGCTGCAACAACTCTCATAGGATAATGGAAATTAGAGAATGAGATGGGAAAGATGATGAACATAATCACGCACATTAATAGGATAATCTATTAATAGAATAATTACAAACGAATTAAACTGATTAGAAACCAGAATCGGGGAATTTTAGGGATGTATTAACCCTTAAGGCTTCTTAAAAAAACAACGTTCATGAAGTTAATCTCTTCTGTGAGATTAATATCATGAACTAATAGGCCTATCCCCCTCCCCTCATCTGAGAGCAAGAAGCATACTAGCATCACATTGATTTTTCTTCGTGTAAATAACACACGAGCATTGCTGGGTCTTTTTGGTATCTCCTCGGTAGCAAGTGTCACGATATGTTGAAGAATGGAATTGAAGCTGCGACGATGAACAAACCTAATTTGAAAATTATCTCGGTTTTACTTATCCTCAATTAAATAATTTAGTAGAAGACCCCGGAACCACGAGCATCTCCAGTAGGGATGAACACTAAATTTAAGCAGCGGGACACATGGAAGCTTACGTAAAGCTTTGCATGCCGCACTTAAACAGTTAGATACAAATTTCGAATACATATAATTGCAATTACCTTTGTGTATTTCTTTGCATACACTACATAGTCATAGATATAGTTACACATTAATAACTAAGGGTAATTTTTTTTGGGGGGGGACATAATTTTGCCTCCCCTTTTAAACTGTTGCCAGATTTATATCAGAGAAGGACTTACAGCTTCACGTGGAATCCGAACTACGATTTATAATTAATTATTGACGCAATATACAATATTGCCAAACTTAAATAATGACTAAAAATATAAAAGTAGGACCTTATGAAGTTTGTTGGGGAACGCAAACCTTTAAAATTTAAAAATAATTAGCGCATCAGGTGAGATTTTGGCAAAATGTTCAACAATCAATTTTCAATATTTGATCGAATTCTGAAATGAAACGCGGGCCACGTGAACAATCTTCGAGGGTCGCATGCGACCCGCGGGCCGCAGTTTGCCCACCTCTGATCTACAGCATGAAGTTGGCCGAATCGGAACTTCATCCGACGAATCACCACACACAATGTTACTTTGCTAAAACCCGAGAGGAGGAGGAGGGGGGGGGGTCCATAGTTCTGTTCAAGATAAACGAATATTCCCTTCGCATGAACAATTGTTCTCTCTCTCTCTCTCTCTCTCTCTCTCTCTCTTCACACATACAGGGAAGTAATTTCTTAGCCCAATTTGATTAAGAATTTGACCTTTTCTCGCCCTTCCCCATCCACCTTCCCTTTTCTAACCCTTATTAGAACTTGACCTACAAAAACATCAGGCAGGAGCAGTTGTGCTCTTTCACCATAGACGTAGCAAGTAGAGCCCTTGAGCCCACCGGGTAGGAATACCCGATTTGGGGGCTTAATTTCTTGCCCTGATCTTCAGCTTCGTCTAACCATAAATCATTGAATCGGACACGGAAATTGCATGCGATTTACGTCCTTCTTATTGAGGTCACGAGAAAGAGAGAGAGAGAGAGAGAAAAAAAAAAGAGTAACAAGGAGTAACAAGGAAAGTAAGTACCCTAGGAGACCTTACGGTCCATTCAAAGAGGGTACCTTTAGGCTAGCAATCGAGCGGGCACATGGCTGCTCAATTGTTTTGCGTCCCTAAACGGCCACTTTTCAAGACTTTGTCTAGTCTTGAATTGAACTGGTCAACAGATTCACTGTTGACAACTTCCACTGGAAGTGCGTTCCACATACCGCAGATACTGTAAGTGAAAAAATTTCCACACAGATTGCGGTTGTAACGCTTCAGTTCAAGTTTGAAGCCGTGATTGCGCGTTCTGTTCTCACTCAGTGTGAAAATATCCCGGTAGTCAACATTGTCGAACCCTCGAATTATTTTGAAAACTTCGATGAGCTGACCACGCTGTCTACGGGTTTCCAGCGAGAACAGATCTAATTCCCTTAGTCTATCCTCATAACTTTTATGTCGGATAGAGGGAATCAGCTTGGTTGCCCTGGCTTGTACGCGTTCCAATCTCGCGATGTCCTTTCGCAATGAAGGACTCCAAAATTGTACGGCATACTCCAGGTGCGGTCGGACAAGTGAGTTGTACAGGCACAGTACAATCTCCTGGTTCCAATAACCAAACTGGCGCTTAATATAGCCTAGCATCCTTTGGGCCTTTTTTTCCGCCTCAATGCACTGTTTCGAGAACTTGAGGTCACTAGTGATTGTTACACCCAAGTCCTTCTCAGTGTCGGTGGATTCCATAGCAGTGCCCTTAAGGATATACTGAGATTGGGGGTTTCTGTGGCCGATATGCATCACTTTGCATTTCCCCACGTTAAAAGGCATTTGCCACGTGTCCGACCACTCCCCAATCTTCCCAAGATCTTCCTGCAGGCGGGCAGTATTTCCATCCTTTGCAACGTTCATACCGAGCTTGGTATCGTCGGCAAATTTGGAAATCTTGGCAACCATGTCACCGTCCATGTCGTTGACGTAGATGAGGAATAGTAGTGGTCCCAGGACAGAACCTTGAGGCACCCCGCTAGTAACGGGCACCCACTCAGAAGACTGTCCATTTACCACCACCCGTTGCCGTCTGCCACTTAGCCAGTTCTCGATCCAGCCGGCTACCTTTCCGTCTATGCCAAGCGCTCGCACTTTCCGGAGAAGGCGGCGGTGTGGTACCTTATCAAAGATGGAAAGAGAGAGAAAGTGAGAAAAAAGAGAGAAAGTGAGAAAAAAAGAGAGATGAAGAAAGAAAGAGAGAAAGAAATAGGGAGAAGAGAGAGAAATAGAAAGAGAAAAAAGAGAGCGATGGAGATAGAGAAATAGAGAGAAGTGAAAGTAGAAGAGAGAGAGAGAGACTGTGTGTGTATGCGAGAGAGAGCGTGGAGGTGGGGGGGACAAGCCTACGGTGGCAACTACCAATCTTTCAGGGTTAATTATAAAGAGCGAAAGCCATGTAATCCAACCAAGGAGGGTAAACATGTTCCTCGAGAGAAATAACTCTCATAACATCCAACAACATGGCTTCCGTGCGAAGCGAGGAACAGACACGGCGCTAGCCGTAATTACCGAGAAGTTGGCAAAAGTAAAATCAGAGAAACGCCATGCAAATCTGGTGCTACGCGATGTCAAAAAGGCCTTTGACAAGGTATGGAGGAGAGGCCTACAATATAAGATCCTTCAACTAGGCCTCAATCCCATACTTGAAAGGATTCTTTGTGACTATGTGATGGAGAGGAGAGCGTTTTTAAGTATTAAAGACTACAGCGGCCCTGAGTTCGAACTCGAGGCGGGGGTGCCCCAAGGCGGGTGCATCTCTCCCCTGCTCTATAACATCTACACTATAGACCTTCCCCAACCCTTGACTGAGGGTTCCTTATACGTCCAATTTGCGGATGATATAACGATGATATGTACGGGGCCTTATCGGAATGCGAATTTCATGGCACGAAGTACGGCAGTGGAAATCGAAAACATCAACTCCTTCGAGAGAAGATGGAAGATATCCACCAATGCCCAAAAGTTCCGTGTAATTCCATTATTCCGAAGGACTCTGGCAGACATCCGTGTGGGGGGTGCACGCATCCCATACCGCACGGAGGGCACGGTTCTGGGACTACAAATTACGACCGGTGGGTATAGGAGCCATGTAGCGAGAACTACACAGAATGCACGGAGGGACTTGGGCGAATTTTTCAAATTCGTAAACCTGAGTACCTCCAACAAACTTAAGATCTACAATGCGTGCATTCGCTCAAAACTCCTGTACCCCCCGATCCCTATAAACGTAGTTTCCAAGACCCAAGTCCTTAAACTGCAAAGAGTCCAGAATAGGGCAGTATATGTCATCACGGGAGCCCGAAGGAGAGAAGGGAGAAGGCAGAGTGAACTCCATGGTGAACTGGGGATGACCCCCATAAACGTGGAGCTTCACCTAAGAGCAACCAAAATCTGGGACAAGGTGCACCGGCACCTCCCCCCCGAGTTTGTACTGGAGCACATCGACTTCGACATTTTACCTAACTTAAGACGATCAATTAGTTTCAAAAGCAGTAGACTACCGAATGACTTTAACGTCGACCCTAAGTTCACTTAAATACTAAATAACCCCCAGTCATAACACAAAAACATGAACAAAGCCAAACGAGTTTAGCCACCGAATTAACACTTGTTTAATTTGGTTTTAAATAACACTTCCCCAATTTTTTGCGCGAAAATATCGCCAAAAACACACAAACAACATCAAAAATCCAAATCTAGGTGTAAAACACCCAGGATTGAAGATGAAGATCTTCCAAAAGCCACGTAAAGATACAATGTATTAATACAAAGGCTCGAATGCCCACCGCATTCATCAGATAGTATAGTCATATGCTATCAAAAAAACAAAACCAAAACGCAAAGAAAGCCAGTGATACCCTTTCACCAGGGATCTGTCTTTCATTCTACCTTTCGTTTTCACTTTCCTATTATAGTTTTCCCTATTTTCCCCACTATTTCTCCTACTAAAACCCTCTACTACTATATTTCTCACTTATTATGTCCAATGTCCAATGTCCAACCAAGGTACGTTAATTCATCAAAGGGGACAAAAAGTCATGGACCGAGATAAGAAGCGAGTGAAAATAGGAAGTGTTCCAAGATTAATATATAAAAGGAGTCTCATGATGTAGGAATAAGGCCGTATAAAAAGGAAAGATCATGAAAAAGGTCAATTTTGACCTACCTGATCATCAATAGTAGTCAAATATAGTGAAAGGAGGGAGGGACTATAACAAGTAATACTTTTTCATTTTGAATTAATGGTATTTCTGAAGCCCAAGATCTCATAGATGAACTGAATTCGCCTTTCGTTGGACCTGCTGAAGACCCTTTGGGGCTGGTTTTTGGGGGGCTGTTTTTTTCTGTGACTGACGAGTGAATTTCCAAGTTTTTGCTGACACAATTTGTCAAATTTTCCATTGAAGCATTCGAAAAGCGATTGTACGTTCGTATATCGGATGAGTCCCTGTGATTTGTGGTTCGTAATTGGTAGTTCCGGAGCGCTGGAGTATTACACGAGACTTACTTTTGCAGTACTTGTCCTTCTTCTTCAGTTCCCATTGTCCTTAATTTTCTTTTCCTTTTGGGGTCTTCTGTTTCTTCACGGAGTGTCATGTTCCGTTTGGCATCCCGGTTATATTTTTTCGTTTTAATATTGTTTTGTTTTTTTGAATGGGTTTTGCTTTGAAACAAAGAGAAATATTGGTAGTTGTGTTTATAGAGCGAATCTGGTGTGTTTCTGGTTAACTCCAATCGTCTCCACTCTTCCCCACTATTCAGCTCCACTCCGATTTGGAGTAATGTAGTTCACGAGTCGTGTTGAATGATCATAATGCGTCCCGTAGAGGAACGTGACAAAGCATATTCACGAACGGCAGCTCTCTCTCTCTCTCTCTCTCTCTCTCTCTCTCTCTCTCTCTCTCTCTCTCTCTCTCTCTCTCTCTCTCTCTCCTCTCTCAAAATGATATGGTGATCGGATAATCGAAGATTGGCGTTTTCATACGGTTGAAAAGTGTATTCTTCGCGAGTCGCCTCTGTCAGAAAGAACACTTGTATTTTATTAACTTTTTTAACGATTTTTCTAACTTTATTATTTGTAAACCTCAAACACGTTATAAGCACTCATTAATTAAGTTTTTTTTAGTCGCATGGACTCTAATTTACTATGTCGGTTTATAGGTCGACGGTCGGACTGCAATCATTTTACTTTTCAATGAGTTTTTTGGCAATGACATCATAACTATTCGGCCGATTCTAACGAAATTTGAAACCCTTATGTTGTTTTACATTCTCTTTCGAATGATATAATTGTCAAGATCACCTCAAGGTTAGTCCGAGAATTATTGAAAGTTTTGCTCATAAGTCAGAATAATTGAGAGCACGCGACTTAGGTCTGTTGACCTTGTTCTATAAATGTTTCGATGCCATCTTTTTTAAGGCTTTGAATGCAGTGATGGTCAATGAAAAATATATTTTCCTGGTTCATGCCATGGGTATCATACCATAATTGTACGGATGACAAAATTCATCTAGATCTCTCAAAGATCATCTGAGTGAATCAAAGAGCCCCCAGGACCCCCATCTATCAACTCTATCCACAGGAGTGTATCCAGAATACTGCTATAAAATTACCATTATTAAGGCTTGTCAAAATATCTAATAATGCAACTATAACAAATAATAATATCGATATTACAATCTCTACAATTCACAATAACAATTCATAATAACCTTTCCTCATATTTTCAATTTGTGATCCCTATTTTAACCTGCGCGAAGCGCCAGGTATAGGCGTTCGCTTTTTTTCAAAAGGAGTAAAGTTCAATTGTACTCATTTAGAGTCATGAAATGACCCATATGACCATGGGACATATGGTTATTCACCCTGGAGATTTCAACTCTGCCATCGGATTGGGCGCTGGGTGGCGCCATCTAGTATAAGAAGCCTCATTTAGCCATTCAAAGGGACTTGTAGGTGATTTGAACCATGGGAAACCATCAATGCAATAACCATTTATCATCTTATCGCAAAACGCCGCAGGTCATTGCAGGGACTTTCCCTTTTGTTAATATGAGCCTCCGATTCTTAATTAACAATTAGAATTGAACATATCTATATTAGAATTACCTAAATTACGAAGCTTTCCATGTTATTAGACTTAATTTGAAACCTGTGAGGTGATATTGAGCCTAAAACGCGCCATACACACACTATGGTTCATATCGCTTTCTCTAAATTGCCATAACATCATTCCAAATATTCATACCATAATTTCTATGGGCGAGGAAGCTTCGAAGTGAGTTTCTGCCACGAAATGTGATACCTCACACTTCGCTGACCCCTGAGAACTTACCAAGGACTAATTTGAAGTCAAGCAATGGGCCTTTAGTTTAAAATCTTGTCTCTTCCGTTGCCCTGGTTTGGAAAAGGACCATATTATATGGTAGTTAGGAAGGAATGTCTGTCCAGAAATGTATGGTATAATTCTCACATGCTTTCTTTACTCAAACCTATATTTAAGAACACGGAAATTATGGTAACACACAAGCCATTAAGGCATAATTGAAAATCATATGACACGTGATATATAATAGATGTATTTTAAAGGCCCAAAGAAATGAAAACTGGTAATACAACCCAGAAAAACGCTAAAGAAAGTATTATTAAGTGTACCATTAAAGCTTAAGAAGGAAAATGGGAGATATAGTTACATAAAATTAGGGGCAAACTATTTTAACCTTTATAAGAAAATGAATAAAGGAGTTGAGGATGGTAGCTGTGGCGATGAGCGTCGTGGTCATTTTAGCGAGGAGCGCTTAATGACACAGATTCGAATCCAACTCCTATACTCATTTTTTTATAACGGGTAAAATAGTTTGCCCCTATTTTTGTGTTACTATATCTCCCATTTTCCTTCTTAAGCTTTAATGGTACACTTAATAATACTTTCTTTAGCGTTTTTCCCGGTTGTGTTACCAGTTTTCATTTCTTTGGGCCTTTAAAATACCATTAAGGCCTATGTGGATTGCCATTCAGGATTGCGATCGAAAAATATAAAATGGCCGATCGTGTTCAACGGAATGACGCCAAATTAAAAAGAAAAAAAGTATTTGTTCGTTTGTTCATTCCATTGCTACCGATGTATTCAAAAATGCTAAAAATAATTAAAGGAAAGACTTGCTGATATTATTCCAAATTGAACAAAAAAAAATTTAAATAATAATGATAATAATATTAATAAGAAGAAAAAGGAAAAGGAAAAATAATAAGAAGAAGAAAAAGGAAAATAATAATAATAATAAATATGGTCGTCAAAAACAAAGTCTGGAAATTGTAAACAAACGCAATGATATTTGCCTCCCTTGAAGACGGGGGAGAATTATTCTGAGGACGACCTGTCTCCCTTGCGCTCTAGGCTAAGGAGTATCTCCATAACTTTGAGATCCTACTTCAAACTCCAAGGTAATTCTCAAGGACGAGCTACGAGTATTCGCGTGCTTCGAGGTAGAATTCGCGCTTGTACTCAATGACCCACTCCATGACGCTTAGGGTTCGAACCCCCCCCCCGGAACCCCCTCCCCCCATAAGTGATCTGCTTCATCCACTTCCTATTTATCGTCTTCCTTTTTACATCTTTCCTCCTATGACCATGCGGTAGATTACACCTGAAGGATTGCGTGCCCTCCAGGACCCAACACCTGCAGTTTGGCCTCCCAACCCCAATGCTTGCAGGAAGCTCTGCGACTACGTACCACACATATTCACTTTCCACAATTTCACCACTTTCTGCCGGAGATTTTACCCGTTGGTTTTCGCTTTAAATTTTCAGAACCAATATTTTTCCTAACATCTGCCATGGGTTGCCATCCTAGTACCATAAACAACCGCCAGGACTTGCCATAATGCAGAAAAATGGGTCTCTTGTGTGACCTTACCCCTGTAAATAGGGGCCGTAGCTTAAGAGGGTCCTCTCGGTTTTTAGTACTCACTATTTTGCTCACTAAATAACCAATGACACCATTACGTGAATTAAAAGGTTTACACCACCTTGTATTAAATAGTCTACTCAATGAACAACCACTGACGGCATTCTAGTCGATTTTTGTACCACCCTCTTGTGGTAATGGCGCAGGTGGGTAGAAGCGTGGTAGCGAGGAGTCAATTCACACCTGAATAGTGTTTAATTAATCTGGCGAGGTTTGTTAACCCTTTGCCCCCCACTCAAATTATAGGGGTTGTAAAAGCCCCAGAAGAATTTAAAAAAACAAAAAACACGATTTGGCAACTAGAGCGAAGCTCCGAAGTGAGCCTTTGAAGTGGACGAAAACTTTCATCTCGGCTTACTGGGGAAATTTGAGCAAAAGCGGGGGATCACGAGGCGTGTGGATTCAGGGGGACGAAAGAGGAAATCTGGATAGTAAAGGGGTGATGTGTGCCCCCATTAGCCGCCCTCTGATTCCTTAAAAGGGTCGTTTGGGGGCCAAGCCCTTCGATCCTCACATGAATCTTCATAATGGGAAAGCCCCCCCCCTCCCCCCTCCCCCGTCATATTCATCCGCTAACACACATTTTCGTACTCTCACCTAATCCATAGTTCCGCACACAGTCACAGTTCTACACACAGACGCACACATTGGTATTATGTCTGAAATACACGATGCACAGTCTCTCACTCAGACACTCGCATACAGTGACGTACACTGCGCATACTTACATACTCAACCCCCACACTCGTATACACTACCACAGGTGCCCAATTGGGAAAGGAAACGCCCATATATTTACTTACTCCACCAGCCTCGCCTCTCAAACTTGCTGAAGATGCCCTTGTTGGTTCTTGCTTCTTAGTTTTAAGTAAGTAAACTAAAGGTGAGAGGAGGGATTAGATACCCTGATCAGCCCCATTGGGGCATGGGGAATCGGGATTCGATGGAATGAGAAATGGGAATGGGTCTTAAGTTTTCCCTCAATCTCTGTTACCACGGTGAAAACAAGGGTAGTTTAGGGGTGATAAACCAACCCTTATGATTCCCACAAAAGTAGGGATGCGTTTGAAAGAATAAAAAAAAAAAACATTATTTCTCTGAGGAGTAAGAGTAGTGTTTGACCTTGTTTGAGATGCAAGCGTGAGAGAGAAGCACCGTTGATCCAGTACCGAGACAATTGTCGCGCAAGAATCTTCCCTCAGACAGCCACTCGAAGAAGGCAGCACAGTTTGATGCACTGAGCAAAGAGTCCTCGCGGAAGGGATCAGGGTGGTGCTACATCCCTCTAGGGGAGTAATTGAGGCGAGGTGACACGAAGCTTCATGCTTCCGGGGACTGACTCACAGCTCTTTTGCCACGCAGCGCGAAGGGCTGTCGTGAGACTTGCTATATAATCAGTGTAAGGAAGAACAAAGCATCGGTCCGATGGCGCAGTATACGAATACAATCTGACCGTCTCATCAGCGTGGTCATATAATCCACCCCTTAAGGAACGAAAATTTTCCATGACGCAGGTGAAAGAGACCCCCAAAGGTGCGAAGCCTCCAAGGTGAGGCGCCGATCGAAAACAAGGCCAAGGAAACTGTGAAACTAACATGTTTAGTTAGACTCCTTCAGAAATAGGCCTGGATTTGTTTGATGCCTAGGAGAGCAGCAAATGCTCCACCTAAGTCTTAGTCAGTGAAGACCGAAACCCTCCGTCATAAGAAGAGATCGTCCACGTAGACAGACCTTAGAATGTAGCAAGAACCTCTTTTGGTAGTATTGTGGCGATACTGTTTATGTTCATGGCTCGAGAAGTGTGCCCTTAACCCGTACATTTTTTCGACAATCTAGTATGAATTCAGAGAAGACTGGGGAGGGGGGTTTCTCCTTGTACCTGTGGAATGGTAGGATATGCTACGTAGTAGCATAAACTATCTCCAAATCAAAAGATACCATAGCAAAATGCGTCTTAGAAGGAAGGTTTCATGGATCGGAAATTAGAAATGGCACACTTGAGCCGAACACAATGACTTCTGCTCTCCGATAAATAAACTAATTTAACAGTTATCATTTTCTCCATAAACTTCCCCACACAGGAGGTTAGATAAATTTGGCGGAAACTAGCCTGGCTTGTGAAAAACTAGCTCGATATCAATTTGCCGGAAATCTGGACAGATACCTTCAGATCAGATTGAGTTAGACAAAGCCAAGATAAAGGTCATGACAAGTTCACTCAAGTGTCGAAGACTACAGAAAATTAAGCACAAGGTAGGACCTTCATATATCCCACATTCAGCCTATCCCATCTAAGATTATCGACCCTTTCGAGGGTCATCTCCTCGCGTGAGAAAAGGATGAACGCGCTGACCAGAGGTTACTTCACAGGCCGATCAAATCCCAAGAGGCAATGGTTTCAGTTTCCTACTGAGCTTGCCGGCTCAGAAAGGTACCCCTTACTTAGTCTTACTAATCGTCGACAGGACGGCCAGAATGGGAAGCTCTGTCATCGGAAGACCAACGGACAGACGCAGACGCAGGACTCGAGAACTTTAGGTTGGCCTGGCAACCATTGAGGCAATGAATCCCGCCGACCATATTCACTACAGCCGCAGGCACCCGAGAACGATCACAGAGGAATGGTCAGCCCTTAACAAGTTAGGGATGGGGTTACGAGGGTACAAATTTCTCATCCACTTAACCTCACCAGGAGGCCCAAATCCCCTCAAGTCCTAGTCTCTTACAAACTGCTGGTGTTTTTTATAGAGATTCCAAAGCCTCTCTTATCATACTGCATCAAATAGCTGCTCAGGATTTCTAAATACTCGATAGGATGGTGTCGGGATGGCACGCTGTCCTCGTTGTCAACTGCAGCATGGTTGTCAATGTCATTCGTGACAACCTCTCGGGGGTTGAAAAGACCGAGGGTAGTTAGTGTTTTCATATAAACCTGATCATCTTTACGAATGAAAACAGGCAACATTTCGGGAACACACTTCCAGAAAAATAAGTCAGGACTCTGCCTAAACTGAACAGTCCAGGAGACAGAAAGTTTTTCCACTGTGAGACCCCTGACTTCTGCCAGGGTAGCTCTCATAACCCAGTGGATAAGGGATGGAATTTCTACCCCTGGGTACCCGCTTCCATTCCCAGCGAGAGCGGACACCGAAAACCACGGTAATGTAAACATTGAAACATTATAACGAACGGTAAAACGTCGGCAATGTAAACATTACTGCGAATGGTAAAACCTCAGTAATATAAACATTAAGAATTTAATACGAACAGTAAAACCACGATAAAGTAAATATTAAAACTCTACTGCGAACGATAAAACCACGGTAATGTAAACATTAAAACATTACTACGAACGGTAAAAACACGGTAATTAAAACTTTACAGCTAACTTTAAAACCACGGTAATATAATTAGTATTGCGAAAGGTAAAACTAAGGTAATGTAAACACTACTGCACAAGGTAAAACCACGCTAATGTAAACATTAAAACACCAGGCAATGGTTTCGCTACTAAGATTAAATTTTAAAATCTAAAAAAAAGCAGCCATGGTTGAATTTTTCTGAATTTCGCCAATTATAATAATTTTAAAAAGGAATTCTAAACTAAAATTCCCCCTTTCAAAATATCACGTTGCTAAAATATAGTTATAGAAGAAGATATAGAAAAATCAATTTTCTGAACTTCACTATTTGTAATTCTTTGGGTTTTAAAAATTTCACAAAATTTCGATTACTTATATTTATTTCTGAACTTCACCATTTTGTTTTTTGATATTATAAAAGAATTATTAGAAATAACTTCAATAAAAAAACATAAGTCATAACCAAACTAAGATGAAATTATTATTCAAATACTCAAAAAAATCCCCTTCTTAAATTATAGAGTTAGTGATGATGATGATGATTATAACGACGGATAAAACTACGGTGATCTAAACATTACTGTGAATGGTAAAACCACAGTAATGTAAACATTAGAAATTTAATACGAACTGTAAAACCACGGTAAAGTCAATATTGAACCTACTGCGCACGATAAAATCACAGAAATCTAAATATTAAAGTATTACTACGAACGGTAATAACACTATACTGCGATCTGTAAAACCACGGTAATATAAACATTAACACATTACTGCGATCTGTAAAACCACGGTAATATAAACATTAACACATTACTGCGATCTGTAAAACCACGGTAATATAAACATTAACACATTACTGCGATCTGTAAAACCACGGTAATATAAACATTAACACATTACTGCGATCTGTAAAACCACGGTAATATAAACATTAACACATTACTGCGATCTGTAAAACCACGGTAATATAAACATTAACACATTACTGCGATCTGTAAAACCACGGTAATATAAACATTAACACATTACTGCGATCTGTAAAACCACGGTAATATAAACATTAACACATTACTGCGATCTGTAAAACCATGGTAATATAAACATTAAAGCTGTACTGCGAACGGCAGAAGCACAGTAATCATTGAAATTTTACTGCGAACGGTAAAATAAACATTGAAACTTCACTGCGAGCGATAAAACCACGCTAATGTGAACATTAAAGCACGGTAAAACCACGGTAGTATGGTCTAAATCCGGGGGGTGTAAGATTGCCCCAAAAATGGTATACCTCAAAGGAGGCATAACTCAATAT